>CM035844.1:212608711-213224961 GCA_020510985.1 Pholidichthys leucotaenia
GAGAGTGTTCGTGTTTTTAAAAGCAGGCTCAAGACCTACTATTTTCACCTTGCTTTTGATTAGCTTCCTATTTTAATTTTCTTAATTTCTGATTTTAAACTTATTTTATGTTGTTCTTGTTATAATTATTTACTTTGTTATTAAATACCATTACATTTTAAACTGTTTGAGTTTAAATGGGGGTGTTGTGTGTTTATGATTATTAAATTAAATCACCCTTATTGTCATTCAACTGTACAACCAATCATGTACAGTAGAACGAGATTGTGGTTTACCTATCTACTGTGTTAATCACACACACCCCAAGTGCAGAATCAGAGGGCCACTGCCATGCAAGGCGCCGCCACAAATTTCCCTCCTCCATTCCATTATTGCTGAGCACCAAGCTGGATGGCAGGAAGTTCCACTTTTATATGGTCTTCGGCATGACCCGGCCGGGATTTGAACCCCTGCCTCCCGGGTGTGGGGCGGATGCTCTACCAACTGAGCCATCTTTTTATTAACAAATTATGTATCTTATTAATATTATTACCTCCACCAAGGAGGTTATATTTTCATCAGCGTTGGTTTGTCTGTCTGTCTGTCTGTCTGTTTGTTTGTTTGTTTGTTAGCAAGATAACTCAAAAAGTTATGGACGGATTTTCATGAAATTTTCAGAGATTGTCAGAAATGGGGTATCCTACAGATGATTAGATTTTGGTGGTGATCCGGATCACCGTCTGGATCCAGGAATTTTTTAAAGGATTCTTGGGGAACTGCGGCGCTTGGCGGAGGTCTGCGCTTTCCGAGTGCTTTTCTAGTTATTGATAGTTTTATTTGTCTTATTATCCTGTCCTAACACCAGTGTTTCCTCATAGAGGGCCCTCCCATGGGGGGTTGCCTAGTTCTGGCTGCAGGGCACTGGCCTGTGACTGCCCTGGCCCACCCAATAATTGGTCTTGGGCGGTGGCAGAGGTGGTGTCCCTGTAGCTGTGGACTTGCCACTTCCCTCATGTTGATGGCTCCCTAAGATGGTGCTTCTACGCTTGAATCCTCAGCACTCAGCCATATCCTACATTAATGTGTGTGTGTGTGTGTCTGTCTGAATGGGGTAGGGTGGGTGAAGGGGGTGTAACTGTGTTATATTTTTAATTTGTAAACCACTTTGTGCTACAAGTTTTTGTATGAAAAGTGCTATATAAATAAAGTTTTGATTGATCGATGGTGAGGAAATACGAGGGGGCTGAAAAGTTCATAGGTTGACTAAGAAGGAGTTACTGTATGGTAAATGGTAATGGTAAATGGCGTTCAATTATATAAAGCTTTTTCTCATCTCTTGATGACCAAAGCACTTTATAGACCCTGCTATCCACTCGTTCATACACACATTCACACACTGATGGTGGTGGAGCTGCCATACACAGGTGCTGGCCTGACCCACCAGGAGCAACTATGTTATACTTATGCTACATAAATGAAACTAGTCATGCACTAAATTCAACCTTTTCTGATACTAACTGCATTGTTTTCTTTCAGACACACTCACATATGAGACTATGTTGAAAAATAAACCACATTTGGTCAAATTTGACCACTACATCATGGTCAGCCTATGAACTTTTCAGCACCCCCTCATATTCGAGGCATACATGAGCCAGGGTGTACCCTGCCTCTCGCCCAAAAGATGCTGGGATAAGCTCCAGCCCCCCTGCGACCCGAAAAGGATTAAGCAGAAGAAGATGAATGAATGAGCCCACGTTGGAGGAGAGGGTTTAAGTGAATGGAATGAAGGGCTGGTCTGCGCACAGAAGAGCGGAACACTCTGGTCTGGACGCAGGCCATCTCCGCGAAAGCTGGTGCTCTCACTCTCCTTTTAAAGGGGCTGCATAATTGAAGGCACAGGTGTGAGTGGTGCTGCATCTGGGGAGAATGTGGATAATTAGGAGACAAACAACAACGGTGTGCTGCCTGGATCATAAGAGAAAAATGTTTAAAGTGCTGATGACACGTTTTTAACATTTTTTAGCATGTTGTGTAAACCTAAAAGTCATTGTCTGTGATCAATATAATATTTACAACAGCACCTGCATAAACTAGTTATCATCAAAAAACTGCAGCCGCTGTCTGGACTGTGGTGCCGCCCACCGAATTAAGGACGGCACGCCAATGATGTAATCGACAGAACGAACTCCGGTGTTGTTAACTAGAATGACAGCAGCTTTGTAGCTCTCAGTTTCTCTGGTTTCTTGTTTTAATTTTACGGCTATGCCTTCATGTTGTGTCGCAGGCTTAGATAAAGCATGTGATGTGTGAAAGACCACATCACATGCTTCAGCTCCAACTGTCATAAGCCTGCGCTGCATAAAAGCGCACAAGGAGCGGAAGGATTAATGGATTTACGCGCAGTTTTGACCTACTTTCTCTGATCGCATGCTGGTCTGGGCAATCCCCTTTCTCATTATCAACAGCTGATTCCCCTCCCGCTGATCATGTTTCCCGGTCCTCGCCCAGGTGCTTGTCATCACACCATCACCAGCAGTGCGTGTACATTTTGGCGGCCATTTGCCATTAACGCACTGCTGGTCAATAGTATTGTCGTCTGTGCTGTTAGTCTGCCAGTATTTCCAGCGTTCTCACGACGTGTAGTCACTCCATGTTCACCGTGGTTCTTGTGCGTCCTTGAAGCAATATCGGCTCTGGGGCGCACCTGTGGCTAACATGTCTCCTCTCCGTGTTCGCTGGGCGATGTCGGCTCCAAACGCCTACTGTTTGTGTTTGTATTTATTATTTGTAAGTCTTCACCTTTTTGGGAATTGTCTGTCATTCTATATTAAATGTGCTGTGGTGAGCCCTGCACGCAAATCCTCGTTATTTCATGCACCCTCTCCCTGCCCTGCTTAAGAGCGCACGGAGAGGGAGGATTTACACATAAATAACGAGGATTTACATGAGGATTTAAGCGCAGGGTTCACCACAGCACATGTATTGAACATAAAAACTGATCCCAAAAAGGTGAAGACTTAAATACACAGAAACACAAACAGTAGGCGTTTGGGGCCGACATCGCCCAGTGAACATGAAGAGGAAATGTGTTAACCACGGTTGTGCCCCAGAGCCGACATCGCTACAAGGGGTGCAACAGAGCCACGGCTGTGTGGAGTGACTAACACGTCGTGATAGTGTTGGCAATATTGGCTGACTGACTACACGGCAGATGATGCACACAAAACATGAACAGGTGACTGTCACTGAGTCTGACTCACCAGGCACAATGCCCGCTTGGCACGGCTCAAACCTATACGGTTTGATGCCCCCAGATTCTTCATTGTCATCCCATTCTTCGGACAACACAAACCAATTCCAGACTACATGTGTTGGAACCATGGTCGATGTTTTCAACCGATTCCATCCTGTGTGTACGAAGGGCAGCCAAGCGCTGTGTGCCGTCGATGACATTACAACATGGCCAGGGGGTTTTCGAGCCACTGACGCAATGGGTGACGTTGTGCTCATGAAAATGTCGTATGTTCGCATGAAAAAAAGCCTGTTTGATTTAGAACTGCACAGACCAACCTATTTCGTAATAATGTATTATGTGTTGAAAAATTAGAGGAAGTCAAGAATGTGTCATCAGCACTTTAAGTTTACAAGAACAACCTCACTAATTGTTAGAAAACTGGACATTTACAGTTACAATCGAAATCATTCCACCCCAGCTGCAAATTTGGTTTATTGCCAAAACAAACTAGAAGCTGCTTGCAATCAACAAATCAAACAAAAACAATTTAAAAAGAATAGAATAGAACAGGCTTTATTGTCATTGTACAGTAGTACAGCACAACGAAATTGTGGGTGCTCCTCCAGGCAACTGTGCAATAAAGTGAGAGAGAAGGATTAGATAGAACATGGTTACAGAACACATGACTGAAATAAAAATAAAATAAAAAATAAAAATGGCCCAGGATTATGGAAATATAGACAGGTATGGTAGTGGCTATGCAGGTGGAACTACACTACCGTTCAAAAGTTTGGGGTCACCCAGATAATTATTTTGTGTTTTCCATGAAAAGTCACACTTATTTACCACCATGAGATGTAAAATGAATAGAAAATATAGTCAAGACATTGACAAGGTTAGAAATAATGATTTGTATTTGAAATAATAATTTTTTCCTTCAAACTTTGCTTTCGTCAAAGAATCCTCCATTTGCAGCAATTACAGCATTGCAGACCTAACATGATTGCACAAGGGTTTTCTAATCATCCATTTGCCCTCTGACACAATGAGCAAACACATTGTACCATTAGAACACTGGAGTGATAGTTGCTGGAAATGGGCCTCTATACACCTATGTAGATATTGCACCAAAAACCAGACATTTGCAGCTAGAATAGTCATTTACCACATTAGCAATGTATAGAGTGTATTTCTGATTAGTTTAAAGTTATCTTCATTGAAAAAAAGTGCTTTTCTTTCAAAAATAAGGAAATTTCTAAGTGACCCCAAACTTTTGAACGGTAGTGTATGTACATAAGAGTGCAGAGTGCAGACACACAATTTAACACACAATTGAGTAAAATGGCTCAAGGATTATGGAAAATATCCACAGTAGTGATTTCACGGATGGGTCAGTATACATGAAAGTATGGAGTGCAAAGACAGGTGAGTTATTGTGATAATTAAAAGGTCCTCAGTTCTGTGCATGTGAGCGTTTGGAGGGAGGGGGTGGGGCCTCTGACTGTTTGCAGTGTGGATGGCCGAGGGGAAGAAACTGTTTTTCAGTCTGGAGGTGTGGGATCTGATCGATCTGAACTGTCGTCCAGAGGGAAGCAGGTGGTGGGCGGCATGTGAGGGGTCTCCTGTGATTGCCTTGATCCTTCTGAGACAGGAGGATCTGGAGATGTTTTCAAGGGAGGGTAGAGGGCCGCTGATAATTTTTTTTGGGCGGTGTTGATGACCCTCTGCACAGCCTTCATGTTTTCGGCCGTGGAGTCGGCGTACCACACACCCAGACAGTAGGTGAGCACGGTCTCCACTGAGCAGCGATAGAAAGCCAGCAGCAGCTTCTGGTCCAGGTTGTTCTTCCTCAGGACACGGAAGAAATGCAGCCGCTGCTGGGCTTTCTTCACCGGGGCCTTGGTGTTGACAGCCCAGGAGAGGTCAGAGGAGATGTGGGTGCCCAGGAACCTGAAGGCGGGGACGTTTTCCACACGGTCACCATTTATTGGGGATGGGGGGGGGGGTCTTGTCTGTTCTTCCTGAAGTCCAGAATGAGTTCTTTGTTTTTTTGGACATTCAGTTTCATGTTGTTTGCTTGGCATCACAGCAGCACATTCTCTACCTCCACCCTGTATGCCTTCTCATTGTTGTCAGTGATGAGCCCAACCAAGGTGATGTCGTCCGCATATTTCACGATGCTGCTGGTTGGGTGGGTTGGAATACAGTCAAAGGTATACTGTACAGGGAGTACAGTAGAGGGCTTAACACACAGCCCTGGGGTGAGCCAGTGCTGAGACAGTGTGGAGGAGTGGTTGCGGCCAAGTCTGACTGTTTGTGGGTGGTTGGTGAGAAAGTTTTTTATCCAGGAGCTGGGGGGGGGGGGGGGGTCTGGAGGAGCTGCAGTTTGTTGATCAGGATGTCTGGGATGATGGTGTTGAAAGCTGAGCTGTAGTCCACAAAGAGCATCCTCACATAGCACCTTGGGTTCTCCAGGTGACTCAGCGCCCTGTGGAGAGTGGTGGCAATGGCATTTTCTGTAGACCGGTTCTCCCTGTAGGTGAACTGGTGGGGGTCGGAGTGGGGAAGACAGTCCCTGATGTGCTGGGACACCAGTCGCTCAAAACACTTAATGACTACAGATGTGAGTGCTATGGGTCTGTACTCATTAAGGCTGTCAATTGCGGACTTTTTGAAGATGGGGATGATGGTGGAGGCCTTGAGGCAAGAGATGACAGTGGTGTGCATCAGGGAGCTCAATAGCTCAACACAACTAATATTACAAGTGATTTCTTAAAATTCACCACAAACTACCATGTTTAATGACTACTACACTCTCAAAATTATTCAACCCCTTAATGACAAAGCATCTTTAGTACTAAGTAGAGCACCCCTTTGCTGTTATGACCTGCTACAAATAAGATAAGATAAGATAAGATAAGCCTTTATTAGTCCCACAACGGGGAAATTCCAGGATTGCAACAGCACAGGGATAGCAACACTCAGAGCAACAATCAGAAGGCAAGAAAAAAAACAAGCAAGCAAGAGCAGCTAATAAACATATGTACGTATTACTATAAAATATATATATATACACACACACACAGACACACAGTGCAGAGCATTGTAGCTGGATGGAATAAATATATGAATATATGAACACACAGTGCAGAGCATTGTAGCTAGATGGAATAAATATGTAAATATATAAACACCCACAGTACGGAGCATTGCAGCTAGGTGGAATAAATATGCAAGTATATAAACACACACAGTGCGGAGCAATGTAGCTAGATGGAATAATATGTAGATATATAAATATATAAACACCCACAGTACGGAGCATTGTAGCTAGATGGAATAAATATGCAAATATATAAACACACACAGTGCAGAGCATTGTTGCTAGATGAAATATGATGTATAACCAGACACCAGCCTCGGACAGTATTCCTGAGGAATCTTATCCCATTCCTTACGGGCAAAGACCTCCAGTTCACTAATGTTCTTGGGTTTGTTTGCAGCAACTGCCTTTTTCAAATCTCTCTAGAGACTTTCAATGAGGTTCAAGCCAGGTGACTGTGATGGCCACTCTAGTTTCTTCCGGGATTTCTTCTGAAATCAAGTCTTGGTGGACTTTGAAGCATGCTTGGGATCATTGTCCTGTTGGAAGGTCCAATCACGCCCAAGCTTCAGCTTCCTCGCAGATTGCATGATATTTTCTCCCAGGATTTCCTGATACTTGATTGAATTCATCTTGCCCTCCACATGTGCAGGTTTCCAGTGCCAGAGGAAGCGAATACCCCCAGAGCATCACTGAGCCACCGCCATGTTTTACTGTGGCAGGATGTTCTTTTCAGCGTAACTATGCTTCATTCTTCCTCCTCCAGACATAACACTGATCCATAGGCCCGAAAAGTTACAGTTTGGTTTCATCGCTCCACAGAACAGAATCCCAAAACATCTTTGGCTTATTTATATAGTTTTGAGCAAAATGAAGCCAACTTTTCCTGTGCTTTTGGGTCAGTAGTAGTGTACGTCTTGGAGTTCGGGCATGGAGCCCTTCAGTGTTTAATATGTGCCTTACTCTGGAAAGTAAAACTTCAGTGCCCACTGACACCAAGTCTTGCTGCAGGTCTTTTGCAATCAGTCGAGGGCTTTTGACCGCCTGCTTCCTCACGACTCTGGTGGCAAATAGCTTCCTCTTTCTGTCCTTTAACTTCAAACTTGCAAACTATGCTTCCAACTATATCTCTAGGAACATTCAGTGCCATATTTTTTTTTAATCTTCCTTCTTCTTTCTACACCTTTCACTCTATATATATCATGGACACACAGATCACCCCAAAGGTCTCCCGAGTCGGCGGACGGAGCCACTGTTTACAGCAGGAGACGATACAGCAGGGAAGAGCTAGCTAGCACTCAACCGCCACCTGGTGCTAACGGAGAAACTTGACATACCGGGAGAACTGAAGCGAAAACGATGTGGGTGCCGGGCTGGAGTTTAGGCAGCGTGCAAGAGATATAAGACAGAATAATAAAGAGCGATGGCAAGAACCAAGCAGACCGCCTGTAAATCTACTGGAGGAAAAGCCCCCAGGAAGCAGCTGGCCACCAAGGCTGCTCGGAAAAAGCGCTCTGGCCACCGGCGGAGTGAAGAAGCCTCACCGTTACAGGCCCGGTACCGTAGCTCTGAGAGAGATCCGTCGCTACCAGAAATCCACGGAGCTGCTCATCCGTAAGCAGCCCTTCCAGCGCCTGGTGAGGGAGATCGCTCAGGACTTCAAGACCGACCTGCGCCTCCAGAGCTCCGCCGTCATGGCTCTGCAGGAGGCCAGCGAGGCCTACCTGGTGGGTCTCTTTGAGGACACCAACCTGTGCGCCATCCACGCCAAGAGGGTCACCATCATGCCCAAAGACATCCAGCTGGCCTGCCACATCCGCGGAGAGAGAGCTTAGACTTTCTGCTGCACATCCACCAACCACAATGCTCTGCACTGTGTGTCTATATATATATACTGTATATATACAGTATATATATATATATATATATATATATATATATATATGTACATATGTATACTAGCTGCTCTTGTTTTTTCTTGCCTTCTGATTGTTGCTCTGAGTGTTGCTATCCCTGTGCTGTTGCAATCCTGGAATTGCCCCATTGTGGGACTAATAAAGGCTTATCTTATCTTGTCTTATCTTATTGCCATCTGTTTGTATCCTTTTTCTTGTTTGTGCAAAGCAATAATTTCTTCTCTGACCTTCTTGGACTATACTCTTGACTTAGCCACATTTCTAACATGCAGTCAAACATCACCATCAACAGGCCAGGAATTTGAAGTGTTCTATCTCAAGCACACCTGATGCAACTAATGAAGCCCTTGATTGGTTGCATCAGGTGTGCTTCAGTCCACACCTGATACACTCATATACAAATGTGTGCTCTTATGAGGAATTCTCTTCAGGGGGGTGAAAATATTTGAGACTGCACTAGTCATTGAAAGTGGGATCTTTGATGGTCTAAAATGAAAGTCAGGACTGTGTATTGCTGCAGGTTCAGTCATTTAAATGGATGATCCATTATTTGCATCTCAGGTATCTTGTGGAGATTATTTAGAAGCACGAAGGATGCAAATTTTGATGTATGCCTCCAAGATGGCCAAGCAAATAATCAAAACAAAACAAATGTGCACATGTTCTATGTGGACTGATTTGTGGTTGGGATGTAAACATAGGTCCAGAGTTTGAGGAGCTCAGTTCCAATGTAAAACTGTTGAATCAGAGTCAGAAATAAATTTTTGATCAGAGGGGAAACTGGGTTCATTACAGTTCTTCCTACCAAAATTTGAAAATATGAAGATAATACTAGGCAAGAAAACAAATAAAAATAAATGGTGAACAAAGAAGTGTGTAAGTAGGGGTATTATAAACACAATTAACAATGTACTAATAGATAGATATTCAGTAGTAATGCAAAACTGATGTAAGTCATAAATCCTAAGTCATACATCCATAAGTCATAATGCCTTCCTCATAGGATTGCTGGACTCACCCTTAGAGATAGGGTGAGGAGCTCAGTCGTCCGGGAGAGGCTCAGAGTAGAACTGCTGTAGTTGAATGTGTTTCAACCACACTGAAATGAGCCAGTTCAGGTGGTATGGGCATCTGATCAGGATGCCTCCTGGAAGCCTCGCACTCAAGGTGTTTTGGGCATGTCCCTCTGGGAGGAGACCCCGGGGCAGACCCAGGACTCGCTGGAGAGACTATAGGCGCTTTTCCACTAGCCCCGATTAGAAAACCCGACTCGACTCACTTTGATTCGGTTCTGCCTCGGTTGCTTTTCAACATTACTGCTGGCACACCTGCTGGCACACCTGCGGTGGGTGGGATTTCTTGAACAGCGAGGCGGCGCCGAGGTGGCGCCACACTCTCGTGACGCGAAACACGCGACCGAATCCTCCACAACAAAGAAAATGGCTGATGACGAGGAGAGAAGGAAGGAGGAAGGAGAGAGGAATGACTGTGACATGAAACTGGTGAAATCTATGGTGCTGACTTGTTGTGCTCTGCATAATCTGTGTGAGAGTCATGGAGAGACGTATGACACTACATTAGATGATGCAGTAGATGAACCAGTGGTGGCAGCGGCACAGGGAGCAGAGGAGCAGGGTGCCGATATATGAGATGCTGTGATGCAGTACTTGTTTAGCAATAGGTAGAAATGTAATTTCATCCACATTTTTGTGCATACACATTTCAAAAATGTTTTTTGTAAATAAAATGTTGTGCATGTTCCATCTACCTGTCCTCTGTTGTTCATAACGCTTATCTGTTAAGGTACGGGTAATTACATACCTGTCAAGGCATACCTCATGCCTCCCTTATTGGGGGGGCTTTCACACCTGTACTGACCTCATGCCCCCCTTATTGGGGGGGCTTTCACACCTGTACTGAGTACTTAAAAACTGTATTTATCGGCAGATGAAAGAAAACTGAAGCAAAAAAAACAAAAACTAAACAAACAGCAACTGCAACATGAACTATTTCAAACATATTTATTCAAATGTACACTTATATGGACACAATCTTGAGCCATAACTTTTTGGTAATGTGAAAATAATAAGCCAAGTAGCACAAAAAAAATAAATAAAATAAAAAATGAAAAAATAAAAAATAAATGATATTAATAATAAATAAATTAAAAAATATATTTTTCAAATTTACATTAGCACAAGGTAGATTGCTTAATTTGAAAGTACACAATAAGAATTATTCTGAATATAGTTCTTAATTGTCAGCTAGATACTGTATATACACTTGGAATTAAAGAGTTTTTAATTGTCAGCTTTGTTACACTAATGCACTTGGATGAACTTGAAACAAGAAAATGTTCACTGATGCTGCTTGTTATAGTTCCAAGCAGCAGCCTTTGCTGACTCTAGCATTCCTGAAGTGGCAGATCAGAAGTGATCTGCCACTGATGGGGGTAGATTGTGCTCTGCCACAAAATAACAAACCATCACTTCTCCCAGTGATGCACTGGATTTGGAAGGCGTCGGTTCTCTCACTGGCTGAAAATGTTCATCCATCGATCGATACGTTTTCGAATTGGCTACACAGTTTTTGTGGCCCTGTGTAGCGAAGTGCGACTGCAGGTCGAAAATCCCCGATGCAGTCACTTTTATGCTCTTCCTACATGGAACACAGAAGGAGTGTGTAGGGCCCTCTGGAGAAGCCTTAATCCATCCAGCGATTCCTTTCTGTTCCGGAGCCGCAGGACAACAGAATGTGCGAGGCCATCAGCATAATGATCAGTCCACACTTCTCACTGTTGTGATAATTGCTCACGCTGAGCGCTCTGCCAGCCCCGTACGCTGTGGGGGTCACACACACGATGTGTTCCTCCACACTCTCAATAATTTTTTTTTCTCCGTATATTTTCTTTTTGGTGTACAGAAATGGCAATACGCCCGTATTTGCTAAAATTGCATTTTCCCCGTATTAAAATACGGCGAAACCGTATCACTTGACAGGTATGTAATTACATGCAGAAACACCGCACAGGCCATCTTCACAAAAATCCAGCTCGACAAGCCACTTTTGCTTAGGTGGAAATGCAAATTGAACTATAAATCATGTGCTGATACATGTCATATTCCCATGTAAAGGTCTCCCACTTTTACTTACAAATTGATTTTTAATTTTTGGGAAAAGGGAATATAAATTTGGCACAACTTGTTGGTAACAACAGTTGTGTGCAACAAAAACACAGTTGTGTCTAATGTTATTAGTGCCAAATTTTTGCTAGATTCTTTCTTAATTTATTAAATTTTGACTGGTGATGCAACATTCAATTTACATGTACTTACCTTTATCAGTGTCTACTGTACAAGTTAAAGTACACCTGTACAACTGCTTATAACATAAAAAAATGTACCGGTTCAAGAGAAATGGATTCAGCATTGCAAATTTGTTTAAAATAAAAAAAAAACCTACCAAGACATTACGTTTCATTGTGTTGTTAAAAATTAAATTACCATTAGAAGGCTATGCACCTGACCTGATGAACAGCAGCATGTGGAGTGAACAGAGAATGGAATGTGTATGTAATTATTGGCTTTTCTCATATGGTGTCATAACAGATAAACCAGACTTTTGATGCAAACAATACAATTTTATTCCAGAAGCAAAACTTACAAACAAAAAAACGGACTGGGCGTGGGGAGACATGGTTAGACACGCCGACTGCTAAATGCGTCCACAAGCCTGCCAAATAGGGTCAGGAAATCTCTGTTGAATGTTGACATCTCTGCGAGCTCTTCCCTTCGTAACACAGCGTCCTGCTCCAGGGCTTCACGCGCATCTGCCCGCACATCTGCGGCCACCTGTTGCAAATGCTGCATGTACTCCTGATGGCGTTCTTGCCGCTGGTCATGTTGCCGTTCCAAGAGCTGCATCTCCTCATCATGCATGTTGACCATCGCTGATGTAAGGTCAGGGATGGAGTTGCTCCTTTTCCTCTTGGCTACACTGAAAGACAGAAAGGCATGGTTGTTAAAGCTGGACCACTACATATATTATGGAATTACACTGGTGAAAGTCTGTGGTGGAATGTCACTATTATATTATGCTTCATTGCTGTATATAAGCTGAACTGTCATGTTGCTGCCCCTCAGTAGAGCGGATTTTGCAACACGCAGGGTGCTGTCTTCGGCTGCAGCCCCCCCTGCAAAACTAAAAAGGATTAAGATTAAGAATATGGATGGATGGATGGGTAATGTTTAAAACTGTTGCTTGTAGTGTGGCCGCAGAAATCTGAATGGGTTAATACAGTCTGCTGACGCGAAACATTTCAATGAAGCATGTTGATTTCAACGGCAGTTCATGAGCTTTATTTGTTTTTCTAAAACAGGAGTTACAACAGCACTTCAATCACCACACCTAAAAATGGGACCGCGTTGTGGAACACCGATAATAAGTGAAGACCAAAGAATAACCTTTTTGTACATTTAAAAAGACATTTTCAATTAATTAATATGCAGCTACAGGAAATTGCATTAATCAATTTGGTACATAACTTGTTAGGCTCCAGCCCCCCCGCGACCCGTAAAGGATTAAGCGGTAGAAGATGGATGGATGGATGGATGGATTTTCGACCCTGGTTTCCGCTGGACCTGTTTCACCCAAAAAAAAAATCATGGTTATTGTGCCTTACCGGCACTTGAATGTGATCCAAATGGAGCTGGTGATGTGGCTGACATCGGAGTCGATCCAGCTGGCGCTCCGGCAGACGCAGACGCAGAGGCAGACGCAGGAGAGTCCGGTGTGTCCATGTCCACTGAGGTGGACCCCTGTGATATGAACTGCGATTCTAGAAAGAAAATGCATGCAATTTAAAACTTAACACCAAAGTGCAACATGTACACAACACTCTAAAGTTTTTAATTTACAATAAGTGTAATTCAGCGTTTTGTTCACGCTAATACTTAACACAAAGCAAGCGTGAATCTGCAGTTGGCTGCAAAACAATAGGCAAGCCTCAGTAACAACCATTACCCACAATCTAACAACCTTCCTATTTCTTAAAAACAGTGAGCTTGGCACAGAAAGGATAAATTGGCGAAAAGACGCGCAATATCAAAACAACACTCACCATCCACGGTTTCCAAGGCTGTGTCGAGCCCAATGTCTCTCAGCGAACCACTTCCACTCCTTCTGATCCGCTCCACTTCGAGCATTGTGGTCCTTCACTGCTCGGTAATCGCTTTTCAGCTTTTTCAGCTTCTTCCGACACTGTTTGGCAGTACGGATGTGCCCTTGGGAACCCATCTGCTCGGACACCTGCTGGTATATTTTTTCATTTCGAGTAGATCCGTCCAACTCGCGCTGGATGCGATTGTCGGCTAATATAGAAAGAAAATTGCGCACCTCCTCGTTTGACCAGGGGATAGCCTTACGAGAAGACATCTTCAGAGTGTGAAAATACTGTATTAAAGGGGCGCACTGTGTTCACTGGCTGAACAACTACAAATGGCGGTGGTGTAGTAGATTCAGCAGAAAAAGTCCCTTTCGTGATGTTACGACCTGACCAATCAGCGGCGACCAGTCTGTTAAAGTCACATCACAGCCATACTCAGCCCTACTCAGCTCGGTTAGACCCTGCCCTGGATCAGGTACTAAAATAGCGCCTGCTAACCGGTGCTGGGGCTAATGGAAAATGCTCAAACGCGGGCTGAGTGGTGCGGTGTAGGGCTAAGCGAGGCTAGTGGAAAAGCCCCTTATGTCTTCCAGCTGGTCTAGGAATGCCTTGGTATCCTCTCTGAAGAGCTGGAGCAGGTGGCTGGGGAGAGGGAAATCTGGGCTTCTCTGCTTGAACTGCTGCCTCCACGACCCGGACCTCCGGAAAAGCGGTAGAAGATGGATGGATGGATGGATGGATGGATGGATGGATATATCAAACCAGAGACACTCCAGGAGACAATACTGAAACCAGAAAATAAAACCCATATTCATGTGGATATTTGCTTGGTGCACGAGTTTGCTCTGCTTGTGCCTGTTTCATTATCTGCCAAGGAGACAATGTGACCGGAGTGGTTTGTCTGTCTGTCTGTTTTCAGGATTTTCTGTCTGTCAGCAGGATTATGCAAAAACTACTGGACAAATTTTGATGAAATTTCCACCAGAGGTGGGCCTTGGCCTACAGATGAACCCATTACATTTTTGAGGTGATCCATGTGTGCATACCTCCACCAAGGCCCTATCTCACAATGCAGTGTGATCATCCCTCTGTCACCAAGATTGCACAAAAACTACTGGACAAATTTGGAGATACAGACGAAGATACAGACAGAGGTTTGGATTGGTGGACAGACGGAGCCTTGGCAGAGGTATGTGCTCCCTGAGTGCCCTCTAGTTTTTAAAATGAAATCAAGATGAGGCAGTCACAGGAATCGTTTCATTTTTTTATTGACTGTTGTCTATATTATGTCATTATAAAAACAAACACAATGATGTTGACACTAGGTTAATATTACTGACAATATTATAAGAATGAGTTTAATAATTAACATCCTGAACTCAAAAAAGATTACATGGTATATTTATTTCAGTTTGATACATTTCAAGTAGAGTTTAATGTTTGCAAGTTTAGATTCAGGAGAACATTTAGAATAGAATAGAATAGAATAGAATAGGCTTTATTGTCATTGTACAATAGTACAGTACAATGAAATTGTGGGTGCCCCACCAGGCTACTGCACAATAAAGTAAGGGAGAAGGATTAGATAAAACACGGTTACAGAGCACATGATTAAACACACGACTGAAATAAAAATAAATTAAAATAAAAATTGAAATGGCCCAGGATTACGGAAATATACACAGGTATGGTAGTGGCTACGCAGGTGGAACTATGTACACAAGAGTGCAGAGTGCAGACACACAACTGAACACACAATTGAGTAAAACGGACCAAGGATTATGGAAAATATCCACAGCAGTGGTTTCACGGATGGGTCAATCTACATGAAAGTGAGGAGTGCAAAGACAGATGAGTTATTGTGATAATTAAAAGGTCCTCAGCTCTGAGCCTGTGAGCAATCAGAGGTTGTTTGCTTGGCACCACAGCAGCAGATTCTCTGGCTCCACCCTGTGTGCCTTCTCATTGTCATTTGCAATTAAACTTAATAATTCATTTCAAATCAACATGAATCAAACTAATAGCACAATACAGTAAAGAGATTTCATTCTTCTTACACACTAAAAACTTGTCAATAACTATATCTCACCAAATTCAATCCAACCATAATTTAGCTGCAGATGAAGAAGAGTCTCATACCACAGTCCAGGCTCTCCCACTCTCCTTCTTTGGTTAAAGCTCCACAGTGATTTCGTGTTGGACACTGGAGGTCCTGAGCTGGTCCTCGTAACCAGGCCTCATACTCCAGAGGGCTGCCGTCCATCCACAGCCAGCGGTCACCCAGGTAGCGCAGGCCGATCCACACCCACTGACTGAGGGTTTCGTTCCAGAACTGCTTACGTGCCAGAAGGTTCTCGTTCTCAGAGGGCAGGCTGGCGAGTCTAGAGTTTTTCTGCTCACAGTGATGTAAGGCCTCCTCCCATGTCAACTTCTCCTTGATTACAGTCGATTTCAAACAGAAAAAGGGAATTTTTATGTAATAATAGGAATCATAAAATCCAATTTGGGAGGGTGAACAGTGCCAACAAACCCATGCTAGTTGCATCTGACCATTGGGTTGACCCTCAGCCCACGGTATGTTGGTTGCATTTCCTCCTCCTGACCACTTCCAGTTTGTTCCATCATAGTAGAGACCGACCAAAAATCTGCTACTGATTTTCCCAGTTATTGCTTCTCTCAGTGTGTCCTGTTCCCTCTTTGTAGGTAAAGGGGACAGGTCTATGTAATGTTTTCTGCAGTAGCTTTGAGCATCGGTCCAGTTAAGAAGCCCTTTCACATATACATGCTTTCCAAAATGTTGCTCTTCAAAGCCCACAGAGGCACTGACAGCAAAAAGCACCGTAAAAACCAAGGTTTTCATGTTGGTGAAGTGTACAGATGCAGTGATCAGTCTTTCTACAAAGCCTGTCTTTAATGTTGCACATCCTCAGTGCCTATATAGGTGAGTCAGTGAACTCCTGTTCTTATCTCATACATATGAAATCATGCAAATATAAAATGATGTCTGGCTTTTCATTGGGGGAGGTGGAAATGGAACCTATGCCTGACACACCCTTTAATCATTTCAATGCAAATTCAATTCAGTTCAGAACAATTCAGTCCAGCAGTTTTTATTACATAAAGTCAGTGCAGTGAACAAAGTTTCATTCAAGATGCAAAACTCTTGTGCTGCACAGGGAGTTTATAGTCAAGACTATTTTACAACTCCAGCCCTTATTGTTAGCTTTTTCTGTTATATACAATAATAATATACAATAATCTCCCCTTATTTTCTTCAACACTTGAATGTCTTTGTTTTCCTGCTGCAACAATTATACTTAACCTTTATATACTCTGGTGATGTATTTTTTTTAATTCACCATCATCATCTGTAGTTAAAATACAATATAAGACCTTTGATGACCTTAAACAGAAGTCAGCATTGTGTAGGTTACTGCAGGTTCAGTCATTTTAATGGCTAATCCATGATTTCATATCAGGCATCTTGTGGGGATTTTTTTAGAAGCACTGAGGATGTAAATTGCAATGAATGTTGCCAACCAAATAATCAAAACAGTCTAATTTGTATGTTCTCTGTGGACTGATTTGATTTCACAAGTGAATACACACCAAAACTCTGAACTTCGTCTTTAACAACAGACCTGGGGGGTTTTCCAGAAAGCCGGGTTACCATTGCCTGAAATAAATCCAGAACTCAAGGTTAAGTGAACCTGTCAGAACTTACTCCAAGTTTTTGGTTCCAGAACTCCGGTTATGACTCTGATCAACTCAGAGTTGACTGACCTCAAGACGTGCGCATTCACAGCAAACCTACTAAGACAGCATGTGTTGAACACGGAGGCCGAATCTCATTCTCCTCCTTTGCAGACTCACTGACTTTAGGCGTGTTCATGTGAAGTGAAGGGCTGTCCCAATCTGAAATCAGGAAGTGGCTGGCTGCTCACTCGCTGACTTCATGAGCCCTTAAATGAGACATGACCTTAAGTCAGCATGCTATGCTGACTTAAGGTAAGGGAATTACCCACAGCTCAGAGCACCATGCCCTGGTTTCTCAAGGAAAAGCTCCTGATTTGTCACCTGTTCATCACTAACCACCCCTTCACCCCTGCTCCTCCCCTCAAAAAAAAGAAAAACAAAAACACACACACAAACACAGACGTATGGAAGGAACAACTCCAAACATCACTAAAAAGAAGATGTTTACATGTAAGTTTAATGCCGTTCACTAGTCTGCAGTGTGTCTATAGTTGCATAATAATGTAGACGCTGGGTTAATCATCTCAGACTGGATGCAGAGGGTAAACAGATGAAGACAATAGGTATTGAGATGGGAGAGATTATGGTGAGGTAGCAGGAAGGAGTAGCTGGGGAGAGAAGGGTTGAATGTATTGTGATGTGAGATGTCATGCAGATGTGAGATGGGCGGATGATATAAAAGGAGAGACCCTGGTGTATTGAGGGAATGCTTTTTCTGTGTATGAGTGATGTGAGAGTGAATAAAGTCGTCTGCTGCACGATGTCTGACTCCGTTATTTGCACTCTCCACACTGGTGACCCTTGACAAATTATGGAACACCTGGCAAGAACCCTGGAGTCGGCCCGGACAGAAAGCCCCAGCAATGCGTGCGCTGTTTCAGTCAAACTACCGGACTTTTGGCTGCACAACCCGCGGTCTTGGTTCCACCACACTGAGGCTCAGTTCGCCCTCCAGGGAATAACGGCAGACGACACCAGATATTACTATGTGGTCGCAGCGCTGGACGCTCGCACGTCTCAGCAAGTAGCGAACCTGCTCCAACAGCCTCCAGCCCACGACAAATACGGAGCTCTCAAGGCTGCGCTGACCCCGCGCTACACACTCTCGGACTGTGAGAGAGCAGAGAGGCTCCTGAGGCGCTCCGAGTTAGGAGATGGGTTGGCGGTCGAACTGATGGAAAAGATGTTGGCGTTGATGGGCACGGACGACGGGCATTTTCTGTTTGCCCACCTTTTCCTCCGGAACCTCCCAACAGAGGCAAGAGCGGTCTTTGCCAATTCGGCGTTGCTGGCCGCATGTGACTACCGTGTGCTAGCCCAGGAGGCAGATCGGATCATCCTCACCACCAGAGCCCTCACAGTGAACTCGGCAGCGTCGAAACCCAGCGAGACGACCAGCGGAGGCGAGGAGCCGGCGACGGTAGTGGCAGTGGGGGCCAGGAAGCACCAGAGAGACACGCTCTTCTCCTACCACCGTCGTTTTGGAGAGAACGCACGCAGATGTGTGCCACCATGCCAATTCAAGCATTCGGGAAATGCCAAGGCAGGCAGTCGGTAGCAGCTGCGACCGCCGGTGAAGAGAACAAGCTGCTCTATGTGACGGACTCACACTCGGGGAGACGGTTCCTCGTAGACACCGGCTCCCAAAAGAGCCTCATCCTGCCGTCCTACACCAACCGACTAGCAGGAGCTAGCAGCCCCCAGCTGGTAGCCGTAAACGGCTCAGACATTAAGACTTTTGGTGAGAGAACACTGACTTTATCCCTACACGGCCGTATGTACGAGTGGACTTTTGTCATAGCAGCATTGAGTTTCCCAATCCTGGGAGCTGATTTTCTGTGTGCACACGGGTTGCTGGTCGATGTTGCTAACAGGCGCCTGGTTAATGCAATGTCTTTTGATTCTCTCCCCTGTACAGCTCGAGGGGCCGGGCCAATAACACAAGCCAATGTCACAGCTCCAGGCGGTAAGTTCCACACACTGCTCACTCAGTTCCCAGCACTCACGGTCCCAACGTTTTCGGCGGCCAGCACTAAATACGGGGTGGAACACTTTATCACCACCACTGTGCCGCCCGTTTTCACACGACCTCGGCACCTGGACGCAGCTAATCTGGCCATAGCGCGCGAGGAGTTTGCCAACTTGGAAAGGTTGGGCATCATCAGGCGCTCAAACAGCCCATGGGCGTCCCCACTACACATGGTCCCTAAGGCCGAGGGATCGTGGAGACTGTGCGGAGATTTCTGCAGGTTGAATAACGCCACAGTGCACGACCGCTACCCGATTCCCCATATTCAGGATTTTTCCCTACACATCGCCAGGGCACGCATTTTTTCTAAATAGACCTGGTCCATGGTTACCACCAGGTCCCGGTGCACGTGGAGGACATACCCAAAACAGCGGTAATAACTCCGTTTGGCTTGTTTGAGTTTTTACGTATGCCCTTCGGATTAAAAGGCGCGGCACAGACATTCCAACGCATGATGGATCAGAATCAGAATCTGAATCAGATTTATTGCCATTGTTCATGTAGTACACAAACTAGGAATTTGTCTCGGTGCAATGCTGCAACATTAAACATGATAAAATAAAAGAAATAAACTATACATGCAATAAAGTGTAGAATAAGAGTGAGTAATACTGGTCAGCAGTTAAATATATTAGCGAGCAGCAGATAATGTGGAGAACCATATAGTGCAGTCGGTAATGCAGGAAGAAAACAGTGATGATTGACATGAGTCTGGTTGAGCTGCTGTACATAGTGCACGAGAGTCAATAAGTCACTTAGTGTTCAGCAGTCTGATGGCAGAGGGGAAGAAGCTGTTCATGTGACGGGAGGTTTTAGTCTGGATGGACCGAAGTCTTCTACCTGAGGGGAGGGGGGGCAAACAGTACGTGACCAGGGTGTGAGGGATCAGCTATGATCCAGCCAGCACGCCTCCGGGTCCTGGAGATGTACAGATCCTGGAGAGATGGGAGCTTGCAGCCGATCACCTTCTCAGCAGTGCGCACGACGCGCTGCAGCCTTAGTCTGTCCCTGGCAGTGGCTCCTGCGTACCACACGGTTATGGAGGTGGTGAGGATGGACTCGATGATGGCTGTGTAGAACTGCACTAACATCTTGGTGGGTAGCTTGAGCTTCCTCAGCTGCCGCAGGAAGAACATCCTCTGCTGGGCCTTTTTGATGAGGGAGCTGATGGTCGGCTCCCACTTGAGGTCCCTGGTGATGGTGGTGCCTAGGAAGCGGAAGGAATCAGCAGTGGTGATGGGAGAGCCTGTGAGGGTGAGGGGGGGCAGAGGGGTTGTGACTTTCCTGAAGTCCACAATCATCCCACTGTCTTCAGAGCGTTCAGCTGCAGGTTGTTGTTGTTGCACCAGGACGCCAGCTGGGCCACCTCTCTCCTGTAGGCGGACTCGTCGCCGTTGGAGATGAGCCCGATGAGGGTGGTGTCGTCCGCAAACTTGATCAACTTGACAGACTGGTGGCTGGAGGTGCAGGAGTTGGTATAAAGGGAGAAGAGTAGGGGGGAAAGTACACAGCCCTGGGGTGATCCGGTGCTGATGCTAGCAGTGTTGTGGATGTGGTGTTGCACGATCTGCTGTTTGTGTTTGTCTACCTGGATGATATCCTGGTGGCCAGGTGTCCGAGGACGAACACGTAAACCCACCTCAGGACGGTTTTTCCGGAGGTTGGAAGAGCACGGGTTAATAATCATCCCGGCGAAATGCCAGTTCGGCATGATGGGGATTGACTTTTTGGGGCACCTCGTCTCACTGGAGGGAGCGATACCCTTGCCGGACAAGGTGCGCACCGTGGTGAACTTTCCCCGGCCTCAGACGGTCAGGGCGCTGCAAGAGTTTTTGGGGATGGTTAACTTTTATAATCGGTTCCTCCCCCGCGCAGCTCAGCTCATGCAGTCATTGTACGCCGCGATCAAGAAATGGAAACCGGCGGACAGAGTCGAATGGACTCCGGAGCGGGAGCAGGCATTCTCTGAGGTTAAAACAGCCCTGGCAAACGCTGCACTGTTGGCGCACCCGGACCCAGCGGCCCGGATAGCGCTCACTACCGATGCCTCAGACGTGGCCATAGGGGCCGCCGTGGAGCAACGCGTTGCCGGTTCTTGGCAGCCGCTCGCTTTTTTCAGCAGGGCTTTGCGCGACAGTGACCGTAAATACAGCGCGTTCGACAGGGAGTTGCTGGCTCTCCACCTGGCCATACGCCACTTCCAGTTCTGGCTGGAAGGGCGCAGCTTCACCGCGTTCGTGGACCACAAGCCGCTAACGTTCGCGATGGCCAAGGTTTCGGAACCATGGTCGGGCTGGTAGCAGAGACAGCTGGCCGCGATCTCGGAGTTTACGACCGATATTCAGCATGTGTCGGGTAAACTGAATGTGGTGGCGGACTGCTTCTCACGCGCAGTAGTGGCCCCAGTCTGTGTAGGGATAGATTATACAGCCATGGCCGCAGAGCAGATTGGCGATGCAGACGTGTGCGTGCTCCAGTCTGGAACAACAGGGTTAAGGCTGGAAAGCAGAGTACTGCAAGACGGCAGCCCCCCGTAATCTGTGACGTCTCAACGGGATGCCCGCACCCGGTGGTCCCAGTTGCTTGGCGCCGCCGAGTGTTTGAGTCAGTCCACACTCTGGCGCACCCAGGAGTGCGCGCTGTCAGTCAAAATGGTGGGAGCGAAGTTCATTTGGCCAGGCCTGCGCAAACAAGTGAAAGAGTGGGCAGCAGCCTGCGTAGCGTGCCAACGAGCCAAAGTACACAGACACGAAGGCTCCTTTGGAGCCATTTCGTATCCCGGCTAAGAGGTTCAACCATGTTCACGTGGACCTCATGGGCCCCCTCCCGCCATCGCAGGGGTGCACGCACCTTCATGACAGTGGTGGACCGCACCACACGCTGGCCAGAAGCAGTCCCGCTGGCGGCAACCGCGTCTGCGGACGTGGCGCATGCTTTTTTGACGACATGGATGGCACGTTTTGGCATCCCGTCGGACATAACATCTGATAGGGGCCCGCAGTTTGTTTCCGACCTCTGGTCCACGATGGCCCATAGCCTGGGTGTTGCAATTCATCGCACAACCGAGTACAACCCACAGGCCAATGGGTTATGCGAGCGTTTCCATAGGTCACTGAAAGCAGCGTTCAGGGCTTCGCTGACGGATGCAAATTGGGTAGACCGGTTGCCGTGGGTTTTGTTGGGGTTGCGTTCCGCACCAAAAGAGGATTTGGAGGCTTCCCCGGTGGAGCTTGTTTTTTCTCAGTCACTGCGGCTCACCAGGGAATTTTTGCCAGATAATCCCGTGCCGGACTACTGTCCGTCTCAGCGTTTGCAGCATAGTGCAGATACAGGCATGCTGCCGGGCCCGGCCCACCACTGTTTTCCACATGGTTTTGTGCCAAAAACTTTGAGGAATGCGGCATTTGTGTTTGTCAGGCATGATGCCCACTGCCCCCCATTGCGCCCACCCTACGATGGCCCGTTCAGAGTGCTGGAACAAGGGGACAAACATTTTTTGTTAGACTTGGGGGGGTCGTAGGGAGAAAATATGTATAGACAGACTTAAGCCCGCCTTTGTGGTGGCAGACGAGCAAGTGTTGTTGGCTCGGGCCCCTCGGCGTGGAAGACCCCCACAGAGAACTCCCCAGGTAAACGGTTCATCAGAGCAGCCACACGGGAAAGTCGAAGTTCCGCCCCCCTCGCTATTGCCCACCCGCAGACAGACACACCCCCAGGAATCCCCCACCGGCACAGCAGCGCCGCGGAGGCGGAGAACCCCCTTTACAGCAGATACAGGAGGAGACTGAAGCCAAAAGGACGTGAGGACTGAAACTCGGTCTGAGATTCTGGCGGGGTGGGGGGGTGGGGGGTGTAGACACTGGGTTAATCATCTCAGACTGGATGTAGAGGGTAAACAGATGAAGACAATAGGTAGTGAGATGGGAGAGATTATGGTGAGGTAGCAGGAAGGAGTAGCTGAGGGGAGAAGGGTTGAATGTATTGTGATGTGAGATGTCATGCAGATGTGAGATGGGAGGATGATATAAAAGGAGAGACCCTGGTGTATTGAGGGAATGCTTTTTTCTGTGTATGAGTGATGTGAGAGTGAATAAAGTTGTCTGCTGCACGATGTCTGACTCCGTTATTTGCACTCTCCACAATAAAACATTTTT
The DNA here is from genome assembly GCA_020510985.1 of Pholidichthys leucotaenia. Classification (NCBI taxonomy): domain Eukaryota; kingdom Metazoa; phylum Chordata; class Actinopteri; order Cichliformes; family Pholidichthyidae; genus Pholidichthys; species Pholidichthys leucotaenia. The sequence goes on from CM035844.1 coordinate 212,632,051, forward strand.
TATTTACAAACAGGGAACAATGAACAAACGTGGAATGGTACGTGGAATGTCACCTCTCTGGTGGGGAAGGAGCCTGAGCTGGTGTACGAGGTTGAGAGATACCGGCTAGATATAGTTGGCCTCACCTCAACACACAGCTCCGGTTCCGGAACCAGTCTCCTGGAGAGGGGCTGGAGCTTGGCCTTTTCTGGAGTTTCCCCTGGCGAGAGGCGATGAGCAGGGGTGGGTATTCTTGTATCCCCCCACCTTGCTGCCTCTATATTGGAGTTTTCCCCCGGTGGATGAAAGGATTGCTTCCCTGCGCCTTCGGGTTGGGAAACGGGTCCTGACCATCGTTTGTGCCTGTGCACGAAATGATGTTTCAGAGTACCCACCCTTTTTGGAGTCTGTGACTGGGGTGCTGGAGGGTGCTCCTCTTGGAGACTCCATTGTCCTACTGGGGGACTTCAATGCGCACATGGGCAATGACAGTGAAACCTGGAGGGGGTTCATTGGGAGGATTGGCCTGCCCAATCTGAACCCGAGTGGTGTTCAGTTATTGGACTTCTGTGCTAACCACAGTTTGTCCATAACAAACACCATGTTCAAGCATAAGGGTGTCCATATGTGCACCTGGCACCAGGATACCCTAGGTCGCAGGTCGATGATTGATTTTGTTATCGTGTCACCAGATCTGCGACCGTATGTCTTGGACACTCGGGTAAAGAGAGGTGCAGAGCTGTCAACTGATCACCACCTGGTGGTGAGTTGGATCCGATGGCAGGGGAGGAAGCCATTCAGACCTGGTAGACCCAAACGTATAGTGAGGGTGTGCTGGGAACGTCTGGCTGAGGCCCCTGTCCGGGAGGTCTTCAACTCCCACCTCCGGAAGAACTTCAACCACATTCCGAGGGAGTCTGGAGACATGGAGTCTGAGTGGGCCATGTTCTCCACCTCTGTGTTGAAGCGGCGGCCTAGAGCTGCGGTCGCAAGGTGGTTGGTTGCATCTCGTGGTGGCAACCCCCGAACCAAGTGGTGGACACCAGTGGTGAGGGGAGCCATTAAGCTGAAGAAGGAGTCCTATCAAGCTTGGTTGGCTTGTGGGACTCCTGAAGCAGCTGAGGTGTACCGGCAGGCCAAGCGGAGTGGAGCTCGGGTGGTTGCTGAAGCAAAATCCCGGGTATGGGGGGAGTTCGGTGAGGGCCATGGAAACAAGACTTTCGGTTGGCCTCGAAGAGATTCTGGCAAACTGTCCGGCGGCTCAGGAGGGGAAAGCAGCTCCCTGTCCACACTGTGTATGGTGCAGATGGGGCGCTGTTGACTTTGACTGGGGATATCGTCGGGCGATGGAAGGAATACTTCGAGGATCTCCTCAATCCCACTGATACACCTTCCACAGAGGAAGCAGGGTTTGTGGACAAGGGGGATGACTTGCCTATCACAGGGGCTGAGGTCACCAAGGTGGTTAAAAATCTCCTTGGTGGCCAGGCCCCGGGGGTGGACGAGATTCGCCCTGAGTACCTCAAGGCCCTGGATGTTGTTGGGCTGTCATTGTTGACACACCGCTGCAACATTGCATGGAGGTTGGGGGCAGTGCCTTTGGTATGGCAAACTGGGGTGGTGGCTCCTCTCTTCAAAAAAGGGGACCGGAGGGTGTGCTCCAGCTTTAGAGGGATCACACTCCTCAGCCTCCCTGGGAAGGTCTATGCCAAGGTACTGGAGAGTCCAGCCGTTGGTCGAACCTCGGATTCAGGAGGAGCAATGTGGTTTCCGTTCTGGCCGTGGCACATCGGACCAGCTCTTTACCCTCTCGAGAATTCTCGAGGGTTCGTGGGAGTTTGCCCAACCAGTTTACATGTGTTTTGTGGACTTGGAGAAGGCATTTGACCATGTCCCTCATAGTTTTTTGTGGGGGGTGCTTTGGGAGTATGGGGTATTGGGCTTGTTGTTATGAGCTATTCGGTCTCTGTACGACCGTTGTGAGAGTTTGGTTCGTATTGCCAACACTCGGTCAGACTCATTTCCAGTGAGAGTTGGACTCTGCCAGGGCTGCCCTTTGTCACCGATCCTGTTCATAATTTTTATGGACAGGATTTCTAGGCGCAGCCAGGGAATGGAGGGTGTCATGCTTGGTGACCACAGGATCTCATCTCTGTTGTTTGTAAATGATCTTGTTCTGTTGGCTTCATCCAGCAATGACCTACAGCTCTTACTGGGACGATTTGCCGCTGAGTGTGAAGCAGCTGGGATGAGAATCAGCACCTCCAAGTCCGAGTCCATGGTCCTCAGCCAGAAAAAGGTGGATTGTCCTCTCTGGGTTGGGGACAGGCTCCTGCCCCAAGTGGAGGAGTTTAAGTATCTTGGGGTCTAATTCACGAGTGAGGGGAGAATGGAGTGAGAGATTGACAGACGGATCGGAGCAGCATCTGCAGTGATGCGGACGTTGTACCGGTCTGTTGTGGTGAAGAGGGAGCTTAGTTCTAAGGCAAAGCTGTCGATTTACCAGTCAATCTATGTTCCTCCTCTCACCTATGATCACGAGCTTTGGGTAATGACCGAAAGAACGAGATCACGGATACGAGCGACTGAAATGAGCTTTCTCTGTAGGATTGCTGGACTCACCCTCAGAGGTAGGGTGAGAAGCTCAGTCATCTGGGAGAGGCTCAGAGTAGAACCGCTGCTCTTCCACATTGAAAGGAGTCAGTTGAGGTGGTATGGGCATCTGATTAGGATGCCTCCTGGACGTCTCCCACTTGAGGTGTTTCGGGCACGTCCCACTGGGAGGAGACGCCGGGACAGATCCAGGACTCGGTGGAGAGACTATGTCTCCCAGCTGGTCTGGGAACACCTTGGTATCCTCTCTGAAGAGCTGGAGCAGGTGGCTGGGGAGAGGGAAGTCTGGGCTTCTCTGCTTGAACAGCTGCCTCCGCGACCCGGACCTCCAGAAAAGTGGTAGAAGATGGATGGATGGATGGAGTTTTTGCACACTACCTACAAATTAAATATCGTTTTGAAGATTTTTCAATCCAGAATATGGAAAAAGCATTACATCAGTTTTGAAAATGTCCTCAAAGTGACTCACTTTGCCAGCACGGGTCATTTGTTTGCAGCATTAGCATCTTAGCAGTGCCGCTAACTAACGGAGCTACTGTGCACGAGGCCACTTTTTAAGGTCCTCTTCCCATCCTCCGGTAGTCGTGGGAAGTGGTATGATTATATTACTGTTTTGAGGTGCAAGAGGCCGTGTTCCCGCATTTCTGATGCCGAAGTAATTGTTTTTTAACAAGGAAAAGTGTCTCATTTCAGTGACAACCAGATGTTCTAAACTAGTACCGGAAGTTGCTACCATAATTCACGCAAGGCATCATGGGGCCTAGGAATAAGGTGGATAACTAAGGATTTAAGATACTGCATTTAACACATAACATATAAATAAAGGAAAAATAAATATACTATAGTGTAGACATTATTTATCAGCTATTTTGTGTAATTGTCATAAAAAAAGTAAAATTATTTTTTTCATAGTGACTTCTCTTTCACTCTGAGAGGCTAGTGCCTGCAAGATATTTCGATCAGGAAACTGATTCCTTTTGTTCCTTGGCCTTGAAGATAAAATCATTCTTAAAATAAAAAGTCCGAATCCCACAATACAGAGCAGCATGTTTAAATTAAATCACTCTTTATTGTCATTCAACCAAACATGTACAGTAGAACAAATTGTGTTTTCCCTATCTACAGTGTTAATCACACACACTCCTTATGTAGAATCAGAGGGCCGCTGCCATGCAAGGCGCTGCCACAGATTTCCCTCCTCCATTCCATTACTGCTGAGCACCCAAGCTGGACAGCAGGAAGTTCCGCTTTTATATGGTGTTCAGCATGACCCGGCCGGGATTTGAACCCCTGCCTCCCGGGTGTGGGGCGGATGCTCTACCAACTGAGCCACAACTCTGGTGGTGGTTTGTCATGTTTGTCATACACCGTTGTCAAGGTAGGGTGACGTGTCATAAAGTGTCCCATTCCTTTTATACCATTTCAAGCCCTCACAGACTCGCATACTCACACACTGCTAATGGCTGCCACCTAAGTCTACAAGGGCTCAGTGCTTGAGGGCTTAGGGAGGAGACTGAGATTTGGCCAGAGACCACAAGCAGTGGAGGAAAAGGGACATAATTATTTCTCTGAGGAAGAGTTACAAGCACTCTTGGAGGCATATGAGGAGTGGGGGGGGGGGGAGCACAATCAAGAAGAGAAAACAGTGACATCAGCCAAAGATATAGAAAGATGACCTGCAATTTGAAAAAGGATTTAGTGTCTTAGCGACACGAGCGCCGGACTCTGGTGTTAGAAGCTGTGAGTTGGAGCCCCAGCTTGGATGTCCTTTGGGTCAAATTTATTTTTCATAGAAAAATAAGAAGTATTTACAAAAATGTGACAAATTGAGTGCACTGCAAGACAGTAGACTATTTTACAACCTTTATCATTACATTCAGATATAATGGATTTTGTTATAAACATTTTTTTTCATGCAAATTTGTATCTTTTTTCATAAATTTTAAGCTTTTTGTGTAAATTTGAGAGCCTTTTTTCTTGTAATTTTGCTATTTTATAGTAAATATGCAATTTTTCCATGTAATTTGAAATAATTTTCCCAAAGATATTTGTTGCAGATTTCTTTGTAAATATAAATTGTTTTGTTCATACATTTGCAATATTTGCCACATGAATTTGAAGAATTTTCTATATATATTTCTAAATTTATTCATGCAATTTTGTGACCTGTTTTGGAAATGAAGTAAATCAGAATTAGCATTGTTAAAATTGAGCAGTTTGGGTGAAGGAGCAATTATCCAAATACCAAATTTAAAAAATGAATTCCACTGTCATGAACAGATATCCAGATCAGAGAATATCTGGGTTCTGCCCTGGGAAAATGTAAGAAAGTCTGATGACTCCATCCTTCATTGTTTATTTTGTGAAGCTCTGTTAAGGCTTTTTAACTTTTCTTACATACATAGATAATCAGATTACACAGTATGGATTTTAATTTTTTTTCCCATATTGCAATTACAATAAGACATCCCTATGCTAACCTTGCTGTTGTGTTAATTCATACAAACCTTTTAAATGTTTTTTCTATTCAACCAATTTCCCTCACAAGCCCATCGTTTTTCATTGAATGAATGTGGGCTTTTTATTTTAACTTTTTTTTGGGAATTTTATTACCATCACAGTCCAAGATGGTGTCCTTGTCTTGTAATCTAAATATAGTTTTGTTTTTTCCCTTTTTGACAAATTATCCTTCATTAGGCAAAACGCCATAAGACTGTTAATGCAGTTAAAAGACTGAAAAGGACACTGCATCAGATTTGACAGAAGTGGACATAGAGGGTCCAGAGGCTCCACTATGCTCTATGGACAATATATGCCAAGCATCCAATATGTAACTGTGGTGTTTGAAGACAGAGGATTTGCAGCAGAGCTTATTTATGTTCCATAAAAGACTGAACAGGGCAGTGTAGTGGATCCTCCTTTAAAATCTGTGCAGCCATTTCACAATGTAAGAAACTGATTTTATTGATCTTAATGTGAGACAAATTACTGCTAAACAGAAATGGATATTTTACCTTTAAGATCACTAAATAAGATTTTTCACTGCAGTTACCAGCAAAGGATCTGTACTGTCATGATTATTAATTTAAAGAAAGCCCACGCGCACGATGCAGCAACAGAGGAACAATCGAGATCACAAAACGCATTTGAGGATTTTATTAAATATCAAAATTAAGCACAGCTTATGGAAAACGTCGCTCTCCAGAGGAAACAGCCTGTGGAGAGAGAACGAGAACTGTGAGAGGAGGAACGGAGACAGGAAAAATGGGTGAGCCAAACTGCCACTTACATAGATGTGATATCCTACCGTGTAGCAATGATCACACTTGAGTTATTTCTTTGGCTAACTCTGCCGTTTATTCTGCAACACACATAATATGACTGAACATGGATTCTGCGCGGGGTTTTCACACTCTTGTTCTAATGTGTCCCCTTAATAGTAGTGCTGAACAATACAGGTAGTTCCCCCTAGAGGCATGTGCCAGTAATGTTTTAAATTAGACTTGCAGTCTACCACATCCCTCCCCTCTAGATTAAACTACTTTTAATTACACTAGCCAATTATGCTAGACATCCTGGAACTCCCATTTAACCCTAAACAATCACAGTTACTTTTAACTTCTTAAACACATGTGCCATACACATAATTTCTTTCTCTTTTTTTTTTTTTTTTTTTACATGTATAACACACATAACAGTCTAACTGGGGATTTGGTTTGACTACCGCATCCCAGTGAGGTTCCAGGACGCATTCTTGTCCTGTGGCTGGGGAACTCACTACTGACTAAGTATAGTCCTTCAAGTAGTCTGGAGCTTTCCTAGCTCGCTGAGATCTTCTCACGGCGGGTGAGCCAACTGCAGGTGAAGACTCAGACTGCTCCACTGTTTCGGCTGCTGCAGTGCTGCCCGTAGAATCTGCAGAGACGGTTACCTCAGGTTTCACCTGAAGTGGTGGTTCGTTGATGCTCTCCTCAGGATGGGTGTCAGACAACACCTCTGGTGCCATCGGCAGGGGAATGGAGCTCCTACCACGAACTTGGTCGATGTGTCGCCTCACCACTTGTCCATGACCTAATGTCACCTTGAATGACACAGGGCCTGTCTTTTCTGTTATTTCTCCTGGTACCCAGGCTGGTCCTGAGCCAAAGTTGCGGGTGTAGACCACGTCTCCTTCTCTCAGTATTCTCTCTCTAGCATGCATGTCATGATAACCTTTTTGTTTCTCTTGTTTATCATGCACTTTGTTTCTGAAGTCTGGATGTATTAAGTCAAATGTTGACCTCAACTTCCTTCCACACAACAGCTCAGCTGGTGACTTGCCAGTTGTAGATTGGGGGTGTTATTCGATAGCTGAACAGAGCTCTCGACATTCGGGTTTCAATAGAGTCTCCTGTCATCTTTTTCATGAGTGACTTGAATGTCTGCACGGCCCTCTCGGCTAAGCCGTTAGAAGAAGGATGGTATGGCGCAGTCGTGATGTGACGTATGCCATTCTTTTCAGAAAACTCTTGGAACTGTTCACTCGTAAAACATGTACCGTTATCTGATACTATGATTTCAGGTAGCCCATGTTGGCTGAAACTCTTTCTAAGACATTCAATGGTAACAGTAGAAGTAGAGCTACTCACAGAATATGCATCGATCCACTTTGAGTATGCGTCAACTATGATCAGGAACATTCTTCCCATCCATGGACCTGCGTAGTCAATGTGAATTCTTCTCCATGGTTTATCTGGAACTTCCCAGGGATGTAGTGGGGCTGCTGGAGGACTGTTCCTGTTCTCCTGGCATGCCGCACATGACTTCACAAGCGCCTCCACCTCTGCATCCATGTTGGGCCACCACATGTAACTCCTCGCCAACGCTTTCATGCGAGTGATGCCAGGTGTGTGCTTGGTGTAGTTTTTTGCAGTAAGGCATTCCTACCAGGTGGTGGAACAACCACGCGTCCTCCCCACAGGATACAACCTTCCTGGGTGCTGAGCTCATCCTGTCGTCGGGCATAGGGAATGAACTCAGGACTGTTCATCTTCGGCCATCCTCGCAAGATGTATTCTCGCACTCTTGCTAGAACAGGGTCTTTGTCTGTCCACTTCTTTATTTGTTGTGCGTTCACCAGGGGCACGCCGATATCTTCAAACAATAGCACTCTCTCCTCCTCCTCAGGCGTGCTGTCTCTTCCTCCATCCAAGGGTAGCCTACTAACTAACTACTACTAACTAACTAACCTGCACTTATATAGCGCTTTTCTAGTCACAAAGACCACTCAAAGCGCTTTCATTAATACTAACCCTCTATTCTAAGGGCCTATAGGAAACAAATATCTAGGGACAATTTAGAACAGCCAATTAACCTAACATGCATGTTTTTGGCATGTGGGAGGAAACCGGAGAAAGCCCGGAGTAAACCCACGCAACACGGGGAGAACATGCAAACTCCACACAGATCACTGTTGGTCGGGGGCTGGGATCGGGGGCTACTCATCGCGTCAGCATTCGTATGGTCCCGTCCGGCTTTGTAAACGATGGTGTACTCATACGCTGCTAATGTAACGGCCCATCTCTGAATTCTCTGAGATGTCATCTGGGGTATGGCTCTCATTTCACTGAACAGTGAAATTAGTGGCTTGTGGTCAGTCACTATAGCGAACTGTCTCCCGTACAGGTATTTGTGGAACTTTTTTACACCAAATACTACTGCAAGGCCCTCCTTGTCTAGCTGGGAGTAGTTTTTCTCAGCTGCACTAAGAGTTCTTGAGACGAACCCTATGGGTCTCTCTGAGCCATCCTCCATACGATGAGAGAGTACAGCACCCACACCGTAGGGTGATGCGTCACACGCCAGGATGAGTGGTTTGTTTGAATCATAGTGCACTAACACACTACAGGACTGAAGTAGCGCTTTGGACTCTTCAAACGCCTTCTGCTGCTTGACCCCCCATGACCATTTTTCTTCCTTCTTAAGTAAGGTATGTAGTGGTGCCAGCAGCGTGGAGAGCTTTGGGAGGAACCTATGGTAATAGTTCAACAAGCCCAGGTAGGCTTTTAACTCAGTAACATTTTGTGGCTCAGGCGCCTCCGCAATGGCTTCCACTTTGTCTGTTAGAGGGTGTAGACCACTGGCGTTGATCTTGTGGCCTAGGAACACCACCTCTTTTCCCATGAACTCACACTTGCTTCTTTTCAACCTCAGACCGCTTTTCTCCAACCGTTGAAGCACTTCCTTCAGCGTTTTCAGATGTTCTTGTTCATTTGGTCCTGTACAAAGGATGTCATCCAAATAAATGGCAACATTCGGAATTCCACCTAGGATGCCCTCCATAGTTCTCTGGAATATAGCAGGACTGGAAGCTACTCCAAATGGTAAGCGTGTGTAGGTATATAAGCCTTTGTGTGTATTGATGGTTACATACTTTCTTGATTCTTCTTCCAGGACTATCTGTTGGTAGGCGTGACTCATGTCTAATTTCGTGAAGTGTCGGCCGCCGTTCAGCTGTGCGAAGAGGTCCTCCACTTTAGGAATTGGATACTGATCCACCCGTGATGCTCGATTGACAGTGAGTTTGTAATCTCCACATATTCTAATGGAGCCATCCGGCTTTCTCACTGGGACTATGGGCGCCGCCCATTCTGCAACCTGCACTGGCTCAATGATCTTGTCATCCAGCAGCCTCTGTAGCTCGCTTTCAACCAGTGGCTTGACTGCATAGGGTACCGGTCGGGGTTTGCAGAATCGTGGTTGGGCCTCCTTGTCCACATTAATCTTTGCAGTGACACCTTTTAGCTGTCCTAAGCCTTCTTTGAACACCTCAGCGTGTCTTTCGAGGATCTCCTCCAGCTGCAATTTGGGCTGAGATTCCACTTTATTCACCAACTGATCAATCATGGGCCAGTTCTTGTAGCCAACTTCGCCCTAGTAGATTTGGTCCTTCGCTCCCAACTACTACTACAGGTAAGTCCTTTTCTTTGTTTTCGTGCTGCACCTTCACTTGTGCCATGCCTAGCACGTCTAGCTTCTCTCCTGTGTATGTTTTTAATTTTAATGAACAGGGGTTTAATTCTGCTGTGTCTGTTTTCTTCCACAGTTGTGTATATTGCTGTTTACTTAATATGGTACTCCACAGCCTGTATCAACTTCAAATGTTACTTTCATTCATTAAAATTCATGGTACGCGTGATGGGCGCTACCTTGGTCAGCTCCTCTGACGTGTTGTAAATTGTGTGAAAACCCATGTCTTCTGTATCACTTTCTCCCTCCCCTCTCAGTTGATTCGCTCGCTGTTCCTTTCCTGGGCCCTTGTTTTCATACTTTTGCCCATTAACTGTCGCTTTCAGCACCTGTGCGCTGTCCACCTTTATTCTACATGCTTTCTTAATGTGCCCTCGCTTGCCACAATTATGACACAGCTCAGTGGCAAATTTGCACTCGGCGGCATTGTGCTGGCCTTTGCAGCGATAACAACTGGGGAATTTGTGCTGAGTTTTGTCAGTCAACACTTTGTGGACACCTACTTGGGTCTTAGGCACACGAACATGCGTTGCTGTGTCCTCTGCTAGTTTCCTTTGCATTTCTCTCACATCTTTAGATGCTGTTTCCATCACTTGGCATAATTCCAAAGCCTTCACAAAAGTGAGTTTTGTTTCAGATAAAAGTCGCCGTTGCATTCGGTCATCATTCACTCCACACACAAGTCTGTCTCTTAACATTTCTTCCAATGAGTCTTTGTAATCACAGTGCAGTGCTAATTTCCTCAATTCTGCCACATACTCTGCTATGGACTCAGTGTTCCTCCTTATGCGTGAATTAAATTTGAATCGTTGCACGATTTCACTCGGTTTGGGGCTGAAGTGCTTCTGAAGCTCAGCAGTAAGCTGGTTGTACGTTTTATCTTTCGGTAATGCAGGGATTATTAAATTTCTCAACAAGCTGTAAGTAGTTGCACCAACTCCACTCAACAGTACAGCCTTCCTTTTGTCTGGCTCCTCAATGTCATTAGCTTCGAAGAAAAAGTCCAACATTTCACTATATTCTTCCCATGACTGAGTCGAGTTATCAAAAGGGGTTACCGTTCCGATTACAGCCGCCATTGCTCGTCGTGGTGGGGAAACCTCGTTTTTCCTCCTCTGAACTTGCACTCGAACTACTGGAGTCACTTGAGTTCGCCACACTTGCAATGTTCTCTGTTTCTCGCCGCTGATTTTTTCTTTTAATCCTCGTCGCCAATTGTGTGATATCCTACCGTGTAGCAATGATCACACTTGAGTTATTTCTTTGGCTAACTCTGCCGTTTATTCTGCAACACACATAATATGACTGAACATGGATTCTGCGCGGGGTTTTCACACTCTTGTTCTAATGTGTCCCCTTAATAGTAGTGCTGAACAATACAGGTAGTTCCCCCTAGAGGCATGTGCCAGTAATGTTTTAAATTAGACTTGCAGTCTACCACAATAGAATAAAGGGAGAACCGGCAGGACCCCAAGCGGGGAAGAGACGAACCGCCAGGTGCCCCTCCATCAAGAAGCGCCTCCTGGCGGTCCATTAGGCTTGTTGGGATGGGCTTGGTGGTAGGCCCAGAGCATCCCTTTGTCAAAGACATGTGATTTGGGAATCCACGAGCGTTCCTCCAGGCCATAGCCCTCCCAATGGACCAGGTATTGTGGACCCCGGCCCCGACAACAAACATTCAAAATGCGCTGCACAGTGTAGGTGGTGTGGCCGTCAGTCGTCCAGGGAGGAGGAGGCGGCTTTGGGGGGGCAGAGGGGGATGACCAAGAGGGATTTGATATGCGAGACATGAAAAGTCGGGTGCACCCGCAGGGTCCGTGGAAGCTTCAAACGGACTGTGATGTCATTGACCACTCTGGAAATGGTATAGGGTCCCAGGAAGTGGGGAAACAGCTTCTTTGAGTCTGTCTTCAGTGGAATCTGGTCCGCCGCCAGCCAGACCTGCTGACCCATGGAGTACTTAGGAGCAGGGACCCGCTTCCTGTCGGCCATCAGGCAGTTGCGCTCGGAGGAGCGGGCAAGGGCAGCACGGGTGGACCTCCAGTTGCATCAGCAGCGTCGAGCATGGGACCCCACGGACGGCACTGCGACCTCCTTCTTGCCCATAGGCAGCAAGGGTGGGGTATACCCCAATGAGGCTTCAAAGGGGGTGAGCCCCGTGGCTGTAGAGATGGTGGAATTCAGAGCATACTCCACCCAGGTCAGCTGCGTGCTCCAAGAAGAGGGATTTTCGGCTGCTGCGCACCAAAGAGTGGCCTCCAAGGACTGGTTGGCGCGCTCGGCCTGCTTGTTGGTCTGATGATGATTACCAGAGGAGAGGCTGATGGTGGTCCTGAGCATACGGCAGAAAGCCCTGCAAGCCTGGGACGTAAATTGGGGACCACTGTCAGACACAATGTCGACAGGGATGCCATGGAGACGAATGACATGGGCGGTGAGAAGGTCGGCCATCTCCATGGCCGAGGGAAGCTTAGGGAGGGCAACAAGTTGAACAGCCTTTGAGAAGCGGTCAACAACGGTAAGGATGACCGACTTCTCGTGTGGGGAGGGAGTCCGGTTATGAAGTCCAAGGTGAAGTGGGACCAAGGACGGCTGGGGATGGGCAGGGGATGGAGTTGTCCAGCAGGAGGGGAGGAGTCGACTTGTCCCGGACACAGATCTGGCAGGCCCAAACATACTCTTGCAAGTCCCACCGCAGCGTGGGCCACCAGAACACCCGCCGAATCAGGTTAGTGGTGCGGATGATCCCAGAATGGCAGGCAAGCCGGCTGGTGTGACCCCAGTGGATTACGTCACTACGGAGGCCGGCAGGGACTTACAGGCAGTTTTGGGGGCACCCTGCTGGCACAGGTTCCTGGGACTGGGCCTGACGGACCCTCCACTCAATATCCCAGGTAAGAGCTCCAAGGACGCATGAGGGGGGGAAGAATAGGCTGGGGTTGGGATGGGGGCACTACCTGCTTGGAATCAAACTGGCGCGATAGCGCATCCGGTTTGGTATTCCGAGAACCAAGCCAGTAAGTGATGGTGAAGTTGAACATTTGGAAGAATAAGTCCCAACAAGCCTGCCTGGTGTTAAGTCAGCAGGACGACCGCAAGTACTCTAAGTTCTTGTGGTTGATCCACACAACATTGGGGTGAATAGCCCCCTCTAACCAATGTCTCCACTCCTCCAATGGCAACTTAATGGTGAGGAGCTCTCAGCCCCAACGTCGTAATTCCTCTCGGTTGACGTGAGCCGCCGAGAGAAAAACACGCACGGATGGAGCTGTCATGGATGTCCCTTGCGGAGCATCATTGAGACTCTACAGGCGAACCAGTGAGTTTGCATGTTTTATTAACAAAAGACACAATGACAAAATAAACAGCCACGTGGAGCAAACACACGAACAAAGGCTAAGACTCAAGGTTGAATACTCTGAGGAGGGATACAAAGTAAACAGCCACATGGGGCAAAACACAAACATTGACTAAGGCACAAGACAATAGACCAAGAGGATGAATAACACTTACAGGTAACGATGAATCATAAGGGAGACTGGAGTCGGGGTTAGGGGCTCCAGTCACGTACGCGGAGGAGCACGTACTGTTGTGTAGGTCGTAGCGAGGAATGAATGCTGCTCCCTTAAATGATGAATAAAGGCCAATCAGGAAAGGAGAACGTAATCAATGAAATGACAAACAGCTGTCACAACGCGACTCAGCTTGACAGCCGGAAGTCCCGTTGTGACACCGTCAAAATAAGAGCCCTGAATGGCCATATGAAAAAACAGAGATAAGAACAGGGAAAATACTGGTCAACCTGAGCGCGGACAGAATCAGCACTCAGGCCATAACAGGAGCTTCTGGTCGGAAGGCGAGTGCTGTGAGAGGACAGTGCCCACCCCCGAATCAGAGGCGTCCACCTCGAGGACAAATTGGAGCTTGGTGTCAACCTGAGCCAAGATGGGTGTTTCTGAGAACAGGCCTTTTAATTTAGTAAAGGCCTGTTCAGCTGCCTCGGTCCACTGGAAGGGGACCTTAATGGAGGTCACCTGCGTGAGGGGCAGTGCTATCCCACTATAGTTCCTGATGAACCTGCGGTAAAAATTCGCAAGCCCGAGGAAGTGTTGGAACTCCCTGCGGGAGTGGGGAGTTGGCCAATCAAGCACTCCCTTCACCTTGGCCAGGTCTGTAATCAGTCTCCCCAAAGCCACGATGAAGCCCAAGAAGGAGGTGGAACTGGTGGAGAACTCACACTTCTCGGCCTTAACGTAGAGCTGGTTCTCCAAGAGCCACTGTAAAACTTAACAGTTATAGCATTCAGCTCCCTGTAGTTGATGCACAGGCGCAATGAACCATCCTTCTTTCCAACAAAGAAGAACCTGGCTCCTAATGGAGCCGAAGAAGGCCGAAAAAGGCCAGCGTTCAGTGAGTCCTTTATGTATCTCTCCATCGCCTCCCTCTCCGGCCCAGAAATGCGATAGAGCCGGCTAGATGGCAGCTTCGCCCCCGGGATGAGATACACAGCACAGTTGTAAGAGTGATGAGTCAGAAGCGACAGCACTCTCGACTTGCTGAAGACCTCTCCCAAACCATGGTAAGCCCGGGGAACGAGGCTGAGGTCCGGTGGCTCGGCTGGAGGAGAGGAGACGGGAAGAGACGGACCATTGGGGAAGACGAATTTGGGAGTATTAGGAATGAAAGTTCCTCCCGATGGTTCCCGGAAAGAAGGATGGCGATTGGCGCCATGCGTTCGGCGACTACCGCAACTTCACGGCCAGATATGGTGGTGATTCTTAAGTGATTGGGCAATTTAAGAGTGGGAATCCCCATGTCCCACACAATCTGGGACTAGATAAAATTCCTCTCTGCCCCCGAATCCACCAGTGCCATAGTCATCCTCTCGACCCCAGGCAATTGCACGAGGGCTGAAATAAAGAAATTGCCAGGGGGAGTAAGTTTTGGTCCCGCTGCCAGACCCCCCATGGTTACTGATGGGCCGCGTATTTTGGATGCAGGTGGCACCCGTCCAGATTCTGCTTCATGGAGCCACAATACGTGCATGCGCCAGCCCTCCTCCTCTGCCGACGCTCTTCATTGGTCAGCTGTAACCGACTGAGCTCCATCGGCTCAAGAGGAGAACCAGCGCCACCTGTGCCAGTCGCCACAGTGGGCAACCACATGGTGGGTGGGCGAGAGGAGGACTGTCGCTCCTTCGTGCATACACGGTAGCAGTTGTCCAATCCCACAGCCTGACCTATTAGACCAACCAGTGTCGGGAACCGCATAAACTGCCAGCTCATCGCAGAGGTGTGCGTTTAAACCGAGGAGGAACGTGCTGTGTAACGCAACATCGTTCCACCACAAGTCCACCGCTTCGACCCGAAACTCCACCGAATACTCGGCCACTGACCAAGTACCCTGGCAGAGTGTCAAAAGGCAGCTCATGATGTTCCCTTGACTCTCAGAATGGTCAAAGGCACCAGTGAAAGCAACCACAAATTGCTCAAACGTGTAAACAGACCCTTCAGGGCTGTCAATCACGGACCGAGCCCAACTGAGGTCCCATAATAATAGGGTCATCAACTGAATTTTTGCAGCGTCCGTCGGGTACTCCCCCCCGACCTGCTCCAAATATAGCCGTACGTGACAAAGAAACTCCTTGCACTTCCCCACCTACCCTGCGTATGGGGCAGGTGTGGGAATGGAGGTGGTATAGCGCACAGAAGGCTGAACAACAGGAGCAGGCAGAGGAGGAGGAGCCTGAGGAGCAAAATTGGCCAAATGTTGGGTGACCGTGCCCAGTTGCTGCGAGATAGTCTGCAGCTGCTGGGTTAATACGGCCACCTGTCTCCTGGTCGCATCTAAGCGATCCAGAGCAGACTGTCCTGATGCTGCTGCACCTGCTGAGCCAAAATCAGGGCTGGCTCGTTCTGTCATGATTATTAATTAAAGACAGCCCACGCACATGATGCAGCAACAGAGGAACAATCGAGATCACAAAACACATTTGAGGATTTTATGAAATATCAAAATCAAGCACAGCTTATAGAGAACATCACTCGCCAGAGGAAACAGCCAGTGGAGAGAGAACGAGAGCTGTGAGAGGAGGAATAGAGACAGGAAAAATGGGCGAGCCAAACTGCCACTTACGTAGAATAAAGGGAGAACCGGCAGGACCCCAAGCAGGGGAGAGATGAACCAGTGGGGTGAAGTTGGTGGAGTCGGTGGTGCCTGACCGGATGGAGATTGGTTGCAGCTGAGCGGAGATGGTGGGGCTAGTGAACGCACGCAGTCCCCAGAGACACACCTGCATGGTGGCAGCATTCTGGATAAGGGAAAAAGAGAAAGGTGAGTACGGAAACAACACCTTTAGAGAGAGCGCTTGTTACTCAAGGATTCTGCTACGGCAGTATACCCAGACGAGCCAGTGTCAGCGCACAGAAGAGATGGTCCTTTTAAACGCTGGCTGATGAAAGGCAGCAGGTGCATCTCCTCACCCAGGTGTGTTGATGACCTGAGGAAGGAAATAACGGGAAGGAGGGGGCGTGCACTCATGACCATGACATGTACAAAATCTATCTCAGTAGAAAAAAATAATCAGAAAATAGATTTGGAGATTAAATAACTGCTTTTAAAGATAAAAGGAAAATTATGTTTGTTCAGGAAATAAAGAAGGCATGTTAAAAGCAAATTAGTGATAGTTTGTTTTATTAAAGGTGATTTTGAGTAACAAGTTATTTGATTCTCTGCATTCACACTTCTGTTTGTGGATGTGATTCCTCTAAGTTTAAATATTTTGTCAACGATGGCCCTCACGAGCCATCAATGAGACGCCGAATGCCAGCTGATGAGTTTGCATAATTTATTAACAAGAGACAAATGACAAAATAATGAGCCATGAGGGGCAAAAACACAACTAAGGCTATGACCCAGACACAGGATACAGAGTCTCAGGAAATACACTTACTGTGAGGGAGACGAATAATTGATGGATGTTTGACGAGTGATTGACGAATGATAGATGAGGTCGCAGCCCGGAGAAACCCGAGCTGCTCCCTTAAATAGGGCTAACAGATTAATCAGCTGATGAGAACGTCATCAGCTGATTGAATTCCAGTAGTCCCTGCGGAGCTCGCTCTGACAACCGGAAGCCATGTCGAGACGCTGTCACAATAAAAGCCCGGAGGCCATTGGTACACCTGAGAAGAGAACGGGGAACTAACGGACAACCCGAGCGCAGACAGAGTCAGTGCTCGGACCATGACAGTAGCCCCCGTTCACGAGGCGAATTCCAGGCGCCGTGTAACATCGACGCCCCCCCCCCCAGAAGGTCAACAGGACCGCAGGGGAGAACTTGGAGACGGCTTCCCTATTGAGAGGAATAGCGAGGGAGAGTTGAGCCGATAACAGGGAATCCCAGCGGCCCCCGATGGAAGGGAACAAGGAACGGGGAAAGGATGAGGGACCACTCCGGCGTCAATCGGTGGAGGATCTGCAGCTCCTTCTCTGAACCCCACATGGACTGGCGCTGCACTTCCGTTGGATCCCAAGTGGGACCGTGCTGCACCCACGACAGACCCTGACTGGGCCGGAACCACACCCACGACGGACCCCGATTGGGTCAATGTAGCACCCACGTCCGTCGCACCCCGACTGGGGTCTGCAGCACCAGGGACGGCCTCCAAACCTGAACCCGGAAGGCTCAGGAGAAGAAAGAGAACCGGGATCAGGATCACTGCAGTGACAGAGCCCAGCGAGACAAGCTCGGATGCAGCGGACGGCTGCACCCGGCTTGTCTCTCCCGAGAAACAGGGCAAAAATGCTGACGCAGACGTCCACACCGAGGGCCTGTATTGGCATGGTGGCAGGGGATCCGTGACCTGCCGGGTCGGACTGTCCCTCCGTGGAGACCCGAGGACGCTGTGCTCATCGGCGCAGGCTCCAATTTGCAGTCCGCCCTCCTCCTCTGCCCGTGTCGTGCTGCAGGGCTGGAACCAGGTTCTCCAGGCCCACAGGCTCCCTCCTCGTCCAACGGCGTAGACCTGTGCCGAGGAAACGCTCCGGGAAGGAGACACAAAGGTAGCAGGTTCATAATTAATCACTGCAGCAGGTGGAGGGAGCTCAGGGGACTGTGAACCCCGAACTCCACCCGCAGGGGTCAGACAAGGCAATTCACCCAGTGAAGGAAAAGAATGAAAAGGCACTTGCCTGCTCCGCTGAGGGCCGGTGGGAAGCTGCTGCAGTGGGCTTGGTTCTTCCCTTCCCCCGATGGATGGTGACAAAGTGCCCCCCGGGGAGACGAAGAGGAGCCGCTCGCACCAGATCAGGCATGGGGGCAGCCCGAGATGGACTCGTGGAGCACACAGCAAGCTGGGGGGAGCATCGAGGAGGAGGGAGGAACAGCCAAGATGGTCTGGGAACGAGGAGCTGACGGAACAGCAGGGACAGATGACCCGGAGGCGGAGGCTGCTCGGTTTCCCTCCTGTCGTGACACAGGAGTAACAGCTGGCTGGGAGGCAGAGTCCCTTCGGCGACCTGGAACGGAATCCGGACGGGGTTCCCGCTGAGGCTTACCATGGGCATTGTGACAACGTTTCCTGGCAGAGGGCAAGGTGAAGGTGAGGTCAGGGAAACACCGCCTCTGAGCTGGACGGGTAACAGGAGCTGAATCCCGAAGCGAGGAGCGGGGATGCCTCACCGTCGGCCTCCTGCCGCAGTTTCCCTCCAGTCCATGGATCTCCTCCCTCGTCAGGACAGCCGTATTCGGGGAAGGAGGTGAGGGTTCCTTGGCCGCCTTCTCGGCCGCTCTCTCTATCAGTCCTTGTTGCACCACAATCCACGCCACTCTCTCCTTCCCTTCCGGAAAGGAGGTAAGGTGATACTTTAATAATGTCCTCTGCACGAGACCCAGGGCCTCGTATGCAGCGTAGGTGGGCATAAGGAGACGGGCTTCGACCAGGGTAGCCATCCACCCTCCCCCAAGCCACTCGGGACAATACCCACGCTCGAAAGCAGGACATGCTGACGAAAAATACAAACCCCCCAGAGAAGGAAAAAACACAAGCACATCAACCAGCTTCCTCTATTTCTGGCTGCGACCTACTGTTCAACGATGGCCCTCACGAGCCATCAATGAGATGCCGAATGCCAGCCCGATGAGTTTGTATAATTTATTACAAGAGACAAATGACAAAATAATGAGCCACGAGGGGCAAAAACACAACTAAGGCTATGACCCAGACAAAGGATACAGAGTCTCAGGAAATACACCTACTGTGAGGGGAGACGAATAATGACGGTTGTTTGACGAGTGATTGACGAATGATAGACGACGGTCGCAGCCCGGAGAAACCCAAGCTGCTCCCTTAAATAGGGCTAACAGGTTAATCAGCTGATTAAATTCCAGCCGTCCCTGCGGAGCTCGGCTCTGACAGCCGAAGCCCATCGAGACGCTGTCACAATAAAAGCCCGGAGGCCATATGGTACACCTGAGAAGAGAACGGGGAACTACCAGACAACCCGAGCGCGGACAGAGTCAGCGCTCGGGACCATGACATATTTTAAAATATCCAAACATAACCTAAACAGAACCTAGTCAGGAGCAGGTTATGTTCACAGCTTTTTGTTACCATAGTTACAAACATACTCTGAGTTTTTGAAACCAAAAACTCAAAGTTACCAGAAACTCTGAGTTAACTTACCCAGGTAAGCCACTACACCTGATTTCTGGAATACCCCCCCAGCTTACATGTTTTGTTTTGCTTTTTTTGTATTTAGCCCTTACATACTGTTTGGGTCAAATTTGACCGGTTTTGACACTTGATAGCAGTATAAATCCCCTAAACTTCATTCTTTTAGCCTGAAATTTGATGGCTTTTCCTAAAGTGACCCAAAAAACACAATAAGACAGTGAGTGACGGAGCAGCTCATTCTGGCCTAACCGGTGTTCAGATCTCCTGACCTGTTGACCTTGACCTTAAGCACATCTAGGGGAATCTCAAAACAGTGATCAATAAAAGAGCAGAGGAGTGATCCAAAATGGTTGCACGTAAGGAACAGAAGTCATCCAGAGGTCAGAGGGGTGCCTTGGACACAGATAGAAGATCTGCACTTGCAAACACAAGCACCTACAATTGCAAAGGCCCTTGTGACTCTTTGTATCTGTCACGACGGCCCTCACGGACCGTCACAAGACGCCTCAGTCACCAGAGAGTTTGCAGTGGTAATTTATTGTAGAGTAAGGATGAACACACACAGAACACATACAGTGGCTGGGTGAAGTCTGAGCCGGGGAACACCCAATGCGCCAGACGAGATAATCACAAAGATACAGTCACACAGAGCGTACCTTACAACGGGACCGTTAAACAGACGGGTAACGGGGGAATCTCCAAGTCCATTCAACCACGATGAGCAAGGAGAATAACAGGAGCACGACGGAACGTGGCTGAACATACAGGTGAACATAACAGGATATAACAGAGACTGCCGCGTTGGAGGACATTTAGCACCCGCTTATATCTCTGGTGGCTAATGACCCCAACGCGGCACAGCTGCTGCTAATGACTGACAGAGCAGCAGCAGACTTTGACAGCGGGGAGCTCCCCCCGGGCGCCTTCACAATAAGAGCCCGAGGAGCTGGAAGGAATCCTCAGCTGCCAAAGCCAGAGAACAAAAAGATATGAGACCCGAGTGTGGCCAGAACCGACACTCGGGTTATGACAGTATCCAAAAGCAACACCATCTTCCCCACACAGCAGCTTCAGCAGAATTGCAAGGGCAGTGCAGTGATCTGAACCTGGCCCTGATCAAAAAGTTACACTAGGATCCAACACAAGATGGACAGAAGAGAAGGAGATGCAACTTCTGCCCACAAAGAATCACTGTAAAACAAGGACAACCTCCTGCAAATGTGGGAAACATGCGCAAGCTCCACACATGTAACGTAATCAGCATTTTATATTTAATGTTTTGTGTTCTAAGTCATTACTGAGCCACACCATACTGTGAAGGCCAAAAATATGAACAGATGTAAAAAACACTAAAATCTTAATTTCATAATTGTTGTCAGAGTTTGATATGCATTGATGATGCTCATGGAAAGTTGAAAACTGCTCTCCTTGAGTAAGATATTGGGATCTTCAAAGAAAACAGAGGCAGGGGGTATTACTCACCTCAGAGTGCTCTTGTTGCTTAATGTTGCTGACGGACAGGCGGATGGACAGTCAGATTACACTGACAGACAGGGCCTTGTGGAGGTATGTACTCATAATCACCTCCAAAATTTAAGGGTTCATTCCAGTGACGTGCACAGACATTTCGGGGGGCAGGAGCGCAACCATAAAAAAGGGGGAGCACTCCTCAATACTGAAAAAAGCAAAGTTACATATAGTGCATGCATTTACTGGAATTACTTGGTACGTATATCCATTTTATTTTAATACCTACAGTTGTGCTCATAAGTTTACATACCCTGGCGGAATTTGTGATTTTTGGGCCATTTTTCAGAGAATATACAGTGGGGTAAAAAAGTATTTAGTCAGCCACCAATTGTGCAAGTTCTCCACATAAAAGATGAGAGAGGTCTCCAATTTTCATCATAGGTTATACCTCAACTATGAGAGACAAAATAAGAAAAAAAAAATCCAGAAATCACATTGAAGGATTTTTAATGAATTAATTGGTAAATTCCTCGGTAAAATAAGTATTTGGTCAATAACAAAAGTTCATCTCAATACTTTGTTATATACCCTTTGTTGGCAATGACAGAGGTCAAACGTTTTCTGTAAGTTTACACCAAGGTTTTTCACACACTGTTGCTGGTATTTAGCCCATATCCTCCATGCAGATCTCCTCTAGAGCAGTGATGTTTTGGGGCTGTCGCTGGGCAACACAGACTTTCAACTCCCTCCAAAGATTTTCTATGGGGTTGAGATCTGGAGACTGGCTAGGCCACTCCAGGACCTTGAAATGCTTCTTACGAAGCCACTCCTTCGTTGCCCGGGCGGTGTGTTTGGAATCATTGTCATGCTGAAAGACCCAGCCACGTTTCATCTTCAATGCCCTTGCTGGTGGAAGGAGGTTTTCACTCAAAATCTCACGATACATGGCCCCATTCATTCTTTCCTTTACACGGATCAGTCGTCCTGGTCCCTTTGCAGAAAAACAGCCCCAAAGTATGATGTTTCCACCCCCATGCTTCACAGTAGGTATGGTGTTCTTTCTCCTCCAAACACGACAAGTTGAGTTTTTACCAAAAAGTTCTACTTTGGTTTCATCTGACCATATGACATTCTCCCAGTCCTCTTCTGGATCATCCAAATGCTCTCTAGCAAACTTCAGACGGGCCTGGACATGTACTGGCTTAAGCAGGGGGACACGTCTGGCACTGCAGGATTTGAGTCCCTGGCGGCGTAGTGTGTTTCTGATGTAGCCTTTGTTACTTTGGTCCCAGCTCTCTGCAGGTCATTCACTAGGTCCCCCCATGTGGTTCTGGGATTTTTGCTCACCGTTCTTGTGATAATTTTGACCCCACGGGGTGAGATCTTGTGTGGAGCCCCAGATCAAGGGAGATTATCAGTGGTCTTGTATGTCTTCCATTTTCTAAAAATTGCTCCCACAGTTGATTTCTTCACACCAAGCTGCTTACCTATTGCAGATTCAGTCTTCCCAGCCTGGTGCAGGCCTACAATTTTGTTTCTGGTGTCCTTTGACAGCTCTTTGGTCTTGGCCATAGTGGAGTTTGGAGTCTGACTGTTTGAGGTTGTGGACAGGTGTCTTTTATACTGATAACGAGTTCAAACAGGTGCCATTAATACAGGTAACGAGTGGAGGACAGAGGAGCCTCTTAAAGAAGAAGTTACAGGTCTGTGAGAGCCAGAAATCTTGCTTGTTTGTAGGTGACCAAATACTTATTTTCCACCATAATTTGCAAATAAATTCATTAAAAATCCTTCAGTGTGATTTTCTGGATTTTTTTTTCTCATTTTGTCTCTCATAGTTGAGGTATACCTATGATGAAAATTGGAGACCTCTCTCATCTTTTAAGTGGGAGAACTTGCACAATTGGTGGCTGACTCGACGCCTCGACGGCTTTCAGCTCTTCCGTGCTGATCGTGACACAGAGCTTTCCGGCAAGACCACGGGAGGCGGAGTCTGCTTCTACATCAACTGCATCTGGTGCTCTGATGTAACGGTAATTTCCAAACACTGTTCTCCTGCCTTGGAATTTCTTGTTATCAATTGCAAGCCCTTCTATTCCCCGCAGGAGTTTGCTTCTTTTATAATGATCGCTGTGTACGCCCCTCCCGACGCGGACACGCGCGAAGCTCAGCGCGTGCTCGCGGATCACATTCAACACACAGAGCGGAGTTTTCCAGACTCGCTGATTATTGTGGCTGGCGACTTTAATCAGTGCAATCTGAGCCACGATCTCCCCCGCTACAAACAGTTTATTAAATGCCCCACCAGAGGATTAAACACACTGGATCACTGTTACACCACAGTGAAAGACGCATATCGCGCTGTCCCTCGAGCTGCGCTGGGATTATCTGATCACGTGATGGTTCACCTCATTCCCACATACAGACAGAGATTGAAGCTCACTAAACCTGTTGTGAGCACTACGAAGATACGGACCAGTGATGCTGAGGAGAAGCTGGAAACGTGCATGGAAATATCTGACTGGGGCATGCTTAAAGGAGC
Organism: Pholidichthys leucotaenia; assembly: GCA_020510985.1. NCBI lineage: Eukaryota > Metazoa > Chordata > Actinopteri > Cichliformes > Pholidichthyidae > Pholidichthys > Pholidichthys leucotaenia. The sequence continues at coordinate 212,655,340 of CM035844.1, forward strand.
CACGCATGATCTGGATGAGTACACGGACACTGTGAACTCATATATCCACTTTTGTGAAGAGAACATTCTTCCATCACGCACCAGGGTGAAGTACTCTAATGATAAGCCCTGGTTCACTGCCAAGCTCAGACAGATCAGGAAGGAGAAGGAAGCAGCGCTGAAAAGTGGAGACAGGGACTGCTACAGGGAGGTTAAATACCGGTTTAACAGAGAGCTGAAGAGGGCTAAATCTGTGTACTCAGAGAGACTCCAGCAGCAGTTCACTGCTAATGATTCGGCTTCCGTGTGGAGAGGACTGAGGCAGATCACCAACTATCGGCCTCAGGCTCCTAAAGGTCAGGATGACAAAGCCCTTTGTCAGAGACTGTCCCAACACTATGCCCGTTTTGACACCTCGTCATCTGTGTCCAACTCCCCCCCTCCCTCCAGCTCCACAGCCTCCACATTCCCTACTTCATTTAAGGCACCCCCCCCTCCTCCCCCCCTCCCCTTATCATCAGTGAGCAGGATGTGCTCAAACAGTTCTCCAGACTGAACCCGCGCAAGGCCCCCGGCCCAGACGGCGTGTCTCCCTCCACCCTGAGACTCTGTGCGAAACAGCTGGCTCCTGTATTCACAGACATTTTTAACACCTCCCTTAAGTTATGCCACGTGCCATCCTGCCTCAAATCCTCCACCATCATCCCTGTCCCCAAGAAGCCACGGATCACTGGACTTAATGACTACAGACCTGTAGCGCTCACCTCTGTAGTCATGAAGTCCTTTGAGCGCCTGGTCCTGTCCCACCTCAAGTCCATCACCACCCCTCTCCTGGACCCGCTGCAGTTTGCCTACCGAGCCAACAGGTCTGTAGACGATGCAGTCAACCTGGCCCTCCACTCCATCCTGCAGCACCTGGACTCCCCGGGAACCTACGCCAGGATCCTGTTTGTGGACTTCAGCTCCGCATTCAACACCATCCGCCCCGCTCTGCTCCGGGACAAGCTGTCCCTGCTCAACGTGCCTGACTCCCTCTGCAGGTGGATCATCGACTTCCTGACGGACCGGAGGCAGCATGTGCGGCTGGGAAAGACTGTCTCAGACTATACTAGCATCAGCACCGGATCACCCCAGGGCTGTGTACTTTCCCCCCTACTCTTCTCCCTTTACACCAACTCCTGCACCTCCAGCCACCAGTCTGTCAAGTTGATCAAGTTTGCGGACGACACCACCCTCATCGGGCTCATCTCCAACGGCGACGAGTCCGCCTACAGGAGAGAGGTGGCCCAGCTGGCGACCTGGTGCAGCAATAACAACCTGCAGCTGAACGCTCTGAAGACAGTGGAGATGATTGTAGACTTCAGGAAAGTCACTACTCCTCTGCCCCCCCCTCACCCTCTCAGGCTCTCCCATCACCACTGCTGATTCCTTCCGCTTCCTAGGCACTACCATCACCAGGGACCTCAAATGGGAGCTGACCATCAGCTCACTCATCAAAAAAGCCCAGCAGAGGATGTTCTTCCTGCGGCAGCTGAGGAAGCTCAAGCTACCCACCAAGATGTTAGTGCAGTTCTACACAGCCATCATCGAGTCCATCCTCACCACCTCCATAACCGTGTGGTACGCAGGAGCCACTGCCAGGGACAGACTAAGGCTGCAGCGCGTCGTGCGCACTGCTGAGAAGGTGATCGGCTGCAAGCTCCCATCTCTCCAGGATCTGTACATCTCCAGGACCCGGAGGCGTGCTGGCCGGATCATAGCCGATCCCTCACACCCTGGTCACGTACTGTTTGCCCCCCTCCCCTCTGGTAGAAGACTTTGGTCCATCCAGACTAAAACCTCCCGTCACATGAACAGCTTCTTCCCCTCTGCCATTAGACTGCTGAACACTAAGTGACTCTCGTGCACCATGTACAGCAGCTCAACCAGACTCATGTCAATCATCACTGTTTTCTTCCTGCATTACCGACTGCACTATATAGTTCTCCACAGTATCTGCTGCTGGCTAATATATATTTTAACTGTTGACCAGTATCACTTAATCTTATCCTACACTTTATTACATGTATAGTTTATTTCTCTTATCTTATCATGTTTAATGTTGCAGCATTGTACCGAGACAAATTCCTAGTTTGTGTACTACATGAACAATGGCAATAAACCTGATTCTGATTCTGATTCTGATTCTGACTAAATACTTTTTTGCCCCACTGTAAATGATAATACAAAAACTTTTCTTTCACTCCTAGTTAGTGGTTGGGTGAAGCTATTTATTATCAAACAATTGTGAGCATCAGGTTTAATATTCGTTGACCCTTGCCTGTAGGTGAGGGGGAACCACAACCAGGTGAAGAATAAAGCCCATCTGGCTTGACGGGGGTTCAGGCGTTTGGTGGAGCAGATATACTCGAGTTTCTTGTGGTCTGTCCACACAAGAAAAGGCAAAGCCGACCCCTCAAGCCAATGGCGCCACTCCTCCAGTGCCAATTCCAGGGTCAACAGTTCTCGATCACTGACATCGTAATTTCTCTCGGCTGAGGACAGTAGGCAAGAGAAATATGCACACGAGTTGATCTTCCCATTGGTTCCCGAGTGCTGTGACAAAACTGCCTCCACACCAGTGTCAGAAGCATCCACCTCCACAATAAATTGGTGCTTGCGGTTGGGCTGGAGAAGGATGGGGGCCTCAGAAAAACGGGTCTTGAGGAGGGCGAATGCTTCCTGCACTTCCTGGAACCATTGGAAGGGAACTTTGGTGGATGTAATGGCAGTGAGTGGGTAGGCGATGGAGCTATAATTCCGGATGAAACACCGGTAGAAATTGGTGAAACCTAACAATTGCTGTAACTGTTATCTGGTGGGTGGAGTGGGCCAAACAGTGACAGCTCGGACCTTGACCAGATCAGGCTTGATGCAACCAGGTGAGATTATAAAGCCCAAAAAGGTGGTGGTGGTGTGGAATTCACACTTTTCGGCTTTGACGTACAACTGATTCTCTAGTAGGTGTTGGAGGACCATACGGATGTGGACTTGGTGCTCCTCCAGCAACCAAGAGAAGAAGAGAATGTCATTGAGATAAACAAACACAGAGGTGTTCAGGAAGTCCCGACAAACATCATTTATAAGCCGTTGAAATATTGCTGGGGCGCTGGTGAGCCCGAATGGCATGATGCAGTTTTCAAATTGACCCAAATGTGTGGAAAAATCCATCTTCCATTCCTCACCCTCCCTGATCCGCATAAGGTTGTAGGCATTCCTTAGGTCGAGTTTAGAGAAAACTGTAGCTCCCTGGAGTAGGTCAAAGGCCGAATTAATGAGGGGAAGCGGGTTTTTGTCCTTGATAGTGAAATCATTCAGCTCTCTGAAGTCTATACTTTCTTCTTTTACTTTCTCCCAACACCGATTGGCAACATGGTTGGGTTCGCCGCAGTACAAACATAGACCTTTGTCATGCCACCAGTTTTTTGGCCAGAGTCAATTTAGACCACCCAATAGCTATTGGCTCTGAGGAATCAAGCTTAACAGTGGCTGGTGGCAATGCAAGGAGCTGTGGGTGCGGTGGACTGATAAGAGAATAAGAAGAAGATAAGACAAGCCTTTATTAGTCCCACAGTGGGGAAATTCCAGGATTACAGAAGCAAAGGGACTGTCATGATTGTAATTAACAATCAGCTCACGTGCTCAATGCAGCAACAAGAAAGAGCAATCAAACCACAACACACGTTTGAGATTTTTACTAAATGTCAAAATAGACGCACAGCTACTGAAACAGTCACTTGCCAGAGGAAACGGCCTGTGGAGAGAAGACGAGAGCTGTAAATGGAGAAACAGATTAAGGGAAAATGGGCTGGCTAAATTACCACTTACGTGAGCTCCAAGGGAAAACTGTCAGGGCCCCAGCGGGGAATAGACGAACCAGCAGGGTGAAGGGAATGGAGCTGGTGGTGCCTGACCAGGTGGCGATTGAGTGCCGTAGATTGGCAACGATGTGGCAGGAGAGCGCGCGCAGTCCCAGAGACACACCCGCACAATGGCAGCAACCTGAAGGGAGAAAAGAATAAACAGGTGAGTGACGTTTCCACATGTGTGAACGATTATACTTGCTTGTCCTAATAACGGACAGTATACCCAGACGAGCAAGCGCTGAGTAACTGAAGAACGCTTCCTTATAAACGCTGGCTGATGAGAGGGAGCAGGTGCGTCTTCTCACTCAAGTGCGTTGATGACCAGAGGAGAGATAAACGGGAAGGAGGGGGCACGCTCTCGCCACCTATGACAGGGCCCCCCCTTATAGGAGCGCCTCGTAGCGGTCCACAGGGCTTTTTGGGATGGGCTCAGTGGTAGGCCCGGAGCATTTCCTTGTCCAGAACCCAGGATGTGGGAACCCAGGAGCGTTCGTCCAGGCTGTAGCCCTCCCAATCGACCAAGTATTGCAGGCCACGGCCTCGACGGCGAACATCCAGGATCAGAAGAACTGTGTAGGTGGTGTGGCCTTCGATCATCCAGGGAACAGGAGGTGGCTTCGGGCAGGAGGGGGGGGGGCAATGGAAGCTGACCAAGAGGGGTTAAATGTGCAACACATGGAAGGTCGGGTTAACCCGTAGGGTCGATGGTAGCTTTAGCTGTACTGAGGCTTTGTTGATCACTCTGGAGATCGTGTAAGGTCCTAAGAAATGAGGAGACAGTTTCTTGGACTTCAACTTCAGAGGAATCTGATTAGCTGCCTGCCAGACCGGTTGCCCCACGGCATACTTGGGGAAAGGAACCGTTTCCTGTCGGCCATGGCCCGGTTGCGCTCGGCAGAGTGGGCGAGGGCGTCGCATGTGGACCTCCAGAGGTGCAGACAGCAGCGCACATGGACCCCCACGGAGGGAACCGCGACCTCCCTCTCGGTCATAGACAGCAGCGGAGGAGTATACCCCAATGACGCCTCAAAAGGGGTGAGTCCGGTAGCTGAGGAGACAGCAGAGTTCATGGCGTTTTCCACCCTGGTCAGGTGTGTGCTCCAGGCGGAACGATTCTCAGCCGCTACACATTGGGGAGTGGCCTCCAAGGACTGGTTGGTGCACTCCACCTGTCCATTGCTCTGGGGATGGTTGCCAGAGGAGAGGCTCACGGTGGCACCCAGAGTCCGGCAGAAGGCCCTCCAAACCTAGGACGTTAACTGGGGACCCCGGTAAGACACAATGTCCAATGGGATGCCGTGGAGGAGGATCGTGTGTTTGGCTAGCAGGGTGGCCATCTCCAAAGCCGAGGGAAGTTTGAGGAGAGCCACCAGATGCACAGCCTTGGAAAAGCAGTCCACAATAGCAAGGATGACTGTCTTTCCGTGGGATGGGGGAAGCCCAGTCACGAAGTCCAGGATGATGTGAGACCACGGCGACCAGGGATGGGCAGGGGATGAGTCCGATTTGCCCCGGACACAAATCTGGAAGGCTCACATATATTCCTGCATGTCCTGCCGTAGCGTGGGCCACCAGAACACCTGCCAAATTAGGTCACTGGTGCGGGTGATCGCAGGGTTGCAGGCGACTGGTTTGGCCCCACTAAATGACGTCACTGCGGAGAGCGGCCGGGACGTACAGGCGGTTTCGATGGCACCCTGCTGGTATAGGCTCCTGAGACTGGGCCTGACAGACCCTCCGCTCGATGTCCCATGTAAGGGCTCTGAGGACGCAGGAAGAGGGAAGAATGGGTTGGGGTGGGAAGGGGGCGCTACCTCCTTGGAATCAAACTGGTGCGATAGCGCGTTCGGTTTGGTATTCCGAGAGCCAGGCCGGTAGGTGATGGTAAAGTTGAACCGCTGACAAAACAGGGCCCAACGAGCCTGCCTGGCATTGAGTTGGCGGGCGGACCACAAATACTCTAGATTTTTGTTGTCGGTCCACACGACAGTGGGGTGAATAACCCCCTCTAACCAGTGTCTCCATTCCTACAGCGCCAACTTAATGGCGAGTAGCTCTCTGTCCCCTATGTCGTAATTCCTCTCAGCCGGCATAAGCCGATGAGAGAAAAACGTGCACGGGTGGACCTTCTGGTCACAGCTTCTGGTCGGAGGGTGTACGCTGTGAGAGGACAGCGCCTACCCCCGAATCAGATGCATCTACCTCGAGGATAAACTGGAGTTGTGTGTCGACCTGACCCAAGATTGGTGTGTCAGTGAACAGCCCTTTTAATTTGGAAAAGGCCTGTTCAGCTGCCTCGGTCCACTGGAAGGGAACCTTAACGGAGGTCAGCTGTGTTAAGGGCAGTGCTACCCCACTATAGTTCCGAATGAACCTGCGATAAAAGTTTGCAAAACTAAGGATGCGTTGAAGCTCCCTGTGAGAGTGGGGAGTTGGCCAATCAAGCACTGCCCTCACCTTGATCGGGTTGGCAATCAGTCTCCCTTCAGCCACTATGAAGCCCAAGAAGGTGGTAGAATTGGTGGAGAACTCACACTTCTCGGCCTTAACGTACAGCTGGTTCTCCAAGAGCCATTGTAGGACGGCTCTCACATGGACCTCGTGTTCCTCTGGCGAGCGGGAGAAAATCAAGATATCATCCAAATAGACGAACACAAATTGATACAGCATATCGCAGAGGAAATCATTAATAAGCTGCTGGAAGACGGCGGGGGCGTTGGTGAGCCCAAACAGCATCACCAAGTATTTAAATTGCCATTGGTGGGTTTTAAACGCTGTCTCCCACTCGTCCCCTTTGCGAATGTGGATGAGATGGTAAGCGTTGCGGAAGTCTAGTTTGATGAACACCCGTGAGCGCTGAAGGAGCTCAAACGTGGAACTGATCAAGGGCAAGGGATATTTGTCCTTGACCGTAATAGCGTTGAGTTCCTGGTAGTTGATGCATGGGCACAGCGATCCATCCTTCTTCCCCACAAAGAAGAACCCGGCCCCGAGAGGAGCCAAAGATGGCCAAATAAGGCCAGCGTTCAGCGATTCCTTAAGATATTTCTCCATCGGCTCCCTCTCCAGACCAGAAATACTATAGAGCCAACTGGACGGCAGCCTCGCCCCCAGGATGAGGTCCACAGCACAGTCGTAAGAGCGATGAGGTGGAAGGCACAGCGCACTCGACTTGCTGAAGACCTCTCCCAAATCGTGGAAAGCCCGAGGAACGAGTCTGAGGTCCGGCGGCTCGGCCAGAGGAAGAGAGACGGCGAGGGACGGCGAGCACTCTGCTGAATGTAAACAATTAGCCAAACAGAATGGGCTCCAGGAGGAGATGGGAATTTTGCCCCTGGTTTATGATGGGGTTATGCCTCCGGAGCCACGGATAACCTAGGATCATCGGGAAAGATGAAATTGGGAGAACCAGGAACCAGAGTTCCTCCCGATGGTTCTCTGAAAGAAGGATGGCGATCTGCGCCATGCGTTCAGTGACTACCGCAACCTCCCGGCCAGATATGGTGGTAATTCTTTGGTGATGGGGCAATTTGAGTGTGGGAATACCCATGTCTCAAACGAACCGGGCCCACATGAAATTGCCCTGTGCCTCTGAATCCACTAACGCCATCGTCCTCCTCTCAACCCCCAGCAATTGCACGAAGGCTGAAATAGAGAAATTACTGGGGGGAGTTAATTTGGTCCCACCCGCCAGACCCCCCACGGTTACTGACGGGCCACTTCTTTTGGCCGCTGGTGGCACTCGTCCTGTCTGTGCTTCACCGAACCACAGTACATGCACGCGCTAGCCCTCCTCCTTCGCCTGCGCCCATCATCGGTCAACTGGTACCGACTGAACTCCATCGGCTTGGGAGGAGGACCAGTGCCACCAGAGTCAGTCACCGCTGCAGGCACCCGCTCGGCAGACAGGCGAGAGGAGGACTGTCGCTCCTTCGCGTGCTCACGGTAGCGGTTGTCTAAACCAGCGACCTGATCGATAAGACCATTGAGGGTGTCAGGAACCACATAAACCGCCAGGTCGTCGCAGAGGTGAGCATTCAAACCGTGGAGGAATGCACTGTGTAAGGCAACTTTGTTCCACCCCGAGTCCGCCGCTTCAACCCAAAACTCCACCGAGTACTTGGCCGTTGACCCAGCACCCTGTCGGAGAGTCATAAGGCGGCTCATGATGTTCCCTTGACTCTGTGTATGGTTAAACGCACGAGAGAAGGCGACCACGAATTGCTCAAACGTGTATACCCGCCCTTCAGGGCTGTCTGCCACAGCCCATGCCCAACTAAGGGCTCAGTCCCGAAGCAGTAGGGTAAGAAACTGAATTTTCGCCACATCCCCCAGGTACTCCCTCCTCTACCTGCTCCAAATACATCCGCACCTGATGAAGAAACTGCTTACACTTCACCAACTCCCCCGCGTACGGGGCAGGTGTGGGAACGGAGGTGGTACGGCACACTGAAGGATGAACACACCCGCACGATAGCAGCAACATGACGGGAGAAGAAAATAAACAGGTAAGTGACATTTCCACCTGTGTGAACGATTATACTTGCTTGTCCTAATAATTTGCTGCATACCCAGACGAGCCAGCGTTGAGTTACTGAAGAGCGCTTCCTTATAAATGCTGGCTGATGAGAGGGAGCAGGTGCGTCTTCTCACTCATTTGCATTTATGACCAGAGGAGAGATAAACGGGAAGGAGGGGGTGGGCTCTCGCCGCTCATGACATGGACAGCAGCACTCAGGGCAATATTTAATAAGATTAAAAGAACTAGTTAGCCAAAGCAGTAAATGAATATACATATGTACACAGATATATACACAGTGCAGGAGCATTGCAGCTAGATGGAAAAAACAGCATTACGGTTTGTTAAGTTACCCTGCAGAATATTAATATGTACCCAGACAGTATATTTTGTATTTGAATACAACAGTGTTGTTGCCACCCTCAGTAATGATTGATATTGTCCTAGTTGTATAATGAAGGGGAAGATTTATAGTGCCAGGTTGTTACATTTGGTACATTCTGGCTGCACAGTGGCGCAGTGGTTTAGCACTGTGGCAGCACAGTTTTACCCTCAGCCGGGGGATCGCGGGGATCATGAGATCGTGGGTTCGATCCCAGCCCCCGACCAACAGTGAGCTGTGTGGAGTTTGCATGTTCTCCCCGTGTTGCGTGGGTTTACTCCGGGATTTCTCCGGTTTCCTCCCGCATACCAAAAAAAAAACAAAACATGTAGGTTTAGGGCGCTCGCGCACGCAGCGACCAGCAGCCAGTGGCTTGTCACCAGACTGCAAACCGAATCTACCTACGGGTACAAATAAGTAACAAAAAAAAAAAAAAAAAAAAAAAAAATTCAATACAACCTCTACAAGAAGCCCTGGTTAGGTTTTAAAGTCTGACAGCCGTAAGGAAGGAAGGAAGGAAGGAGGAAGGACCTGCGGAACCTCTCAGTCATACACCTAGAATGGCACAGCCAACCGCTAAATGAACTCCTCAGTGTGTTCAACGTGTCCTGCATGGGGTGGGAGTCGGACTCCAGCAGAGATGACAGTTTAGCCACCATCCTCCTCTCTCTTATCTCCTCCCCTTGGTTGAGGTGTCATCCCAGAGCAGAGCTAGCTTTTTATATCAGTCTGTTCAGTCTCTTCCTGTCGGCTGCCATGAAGCCACTGCCCCAACAGACCACTCCAAATGTGATGGCTGATGCCACCAACGAATCATAGAAAGTCTTCAGGAGTGCCTCTTGTACTGCAAAACAGGTTAGAGGTTAGGGTTAGGTTCAAGCCAGGCGACTGTGATGTCCACTCTAGTTTCTTCCGGGACTTCTTCTTAAATCAAGTCTTGGTTGACTTTGAAGTATGCTTGGGATCATTGTCCTGTTGGAAGGTCCAGTGATGCCCAAGCTTCAGCTTCTTCACAGACTGCATGACATTTTCTCCCAGGATTCACTGATACTTGATTGAATTCATCTTGCCCTCCACACGCTGCAGGTTTCCAGTGCCAGAGGAAGCGAAGTACGCTCAGAGCATCACTGAGCCACTGTCATGCTTTACTGTGGCAGGATGTTCTTTTCAGCGTAACTATGCTTCAGCCTTCCTCCTCCAGATATAACACTGATCCATTGGCCTGAAAAGTTATAGTTTGGTTTCATCGCTCCACAGAACAGAATCCCAAAACCTCTTTGGCTTATTTATATAGTTTTGAGCAAATTGGAGGCAACTTTTCTTGTGTTTTTGGGTCAGTAGTGGTGTACGTCTTGGAGTTTGGATAAGGAGCTCTTCAGTGTTTAATATGTGCCTTACTCTGGAAAGTAAAACCTCAGTGCCCACTGACACCAAGTCTTGCTGCAGGTCTTTTGCAATCAGTCGAGGGCTTTTGACCGCCTGCCCCCTCACGACTCTGGTGGCAGCTGTTAATAGCTTCCGCTTTCTGTCCTTTAACGTCAAACTTGCAAATTATGCTTCCAACTATATCTCTAGGAACATTCAGTGCCATTGCCATCTTTTTGTATCCTTTTCCTTTTGTTTGTGCAAGGCAATAATCTCTTCTCTGACCTTCTTGGACTATACTCTTGACTTAGCCACATTTCTAACATGCAATCAAACGTCACCACCAACAAGCCAAGAATTTGAGGTGTTCTATCTCAAGCACACTTGATGCAACTAGTGAAGCCCTTGATTGGGTTCATCAGGTGTGCTTCAGTCCACACCTGATATACTCATATACAAATGTGTGCTCTTATGAGGAATTCTCTTCAGCGGGGTGAAAATTTTTGAGACTGCAATAGTCATTGAAAGTGTGATCTTTGATGGTTTAAAATGAAAGTCAGGACTGTGTATTGCTGCAGGTTCAGTCATTTAAATGGATGATCCATTATTTGCATCTTATGGATCTTGTGGAGATTATTTAGAAGCACAAAGGATGCAAATTTTGACATATGCCTCCAAGATGGCCAAGCAAATAATCAAAACAAAACAAATGTGCACATGTTCTATGTGGACTGATTTGTGGCGGGAAAGCAAACAAAGGTCGAGAGTTTGAGGAGCTCATTTCCAATTTAAATCTGTTGAATCAGAGTCAGGAATAAATTATGGATCAGAGGGGAAACTGAGTTCATTACAGTTCTTCCAACCAAAATTTGAAAATATGAAGCTAATACTTGCCAAGTAAACAAATAAAAATAAATGGTGAACAAAGAAATGTGTAAGTATGGGCATTATAAACACAATTAACAATGTAAAGATAGATATTCAGTAGTAATGAAAATCTGATTAAATCACCCTTTATTGTCATTCAACCATACAACCAATCATGTACAGTAGAACGAAATTGTGTTTTATCCTATCTACAGTGTAAATCACACACACCCCATAGTAGAATCAGAAGGGCCGTTGCCATACAAGGCGCCGCCACAGATTTCCCTCCTCCATTCCATTATTGCTGAGCACCAAGCTGGACGGCAGGAAGTTCTGCCTTTTTTGTATGGTCTTTGGCATGACCTGGCCGGGATTTGAACCCCTGCCTCCCAGGTGTGGGGCGGATGCTCTACCAACTGAGCCACCACTCCAGTAATGAAAGCAATGAAAGAATAATTTCATATTACTCCATATTGTTCTTTATTATCCTTTCATATTTCTGTCTGATGTGTATTTTTTGTGCGTTTTATGTGATCATGTGTAATTATTCTTCTTGGCCTTCAGATGCCCCAGAGTCAGTGTGAATGGATGTGTGTGTGTGTGTGGGTCAGCAGAAAGATGAGTGATGACACAGCTGTACAACTGATTATCTCTGTTTTGGATTCACTCTGCTAGTTTCTTGTGTGACCAGGAATGTGTGAACTCCCAGTTACTGGGAGATTAGATTTCTTGGACTCCTCGTTAGTCTCCAGATGTACTTCAGGGACATCTCCTTCTGATGCTTACTAACCCCAAGGGCTATAAAATACTGAGGATGGAGCAATTGAGTTAGAGTGATGCATGGATCGACTCTGAGGGGTTTTGTTCATGTTGTCATATCTCCTGGCCTGAAAAATAAATTTAATCATATCGTAAGAATCCTGCCTGCTGAATTTTTGACTAAGACTCATTCAATTCAGTTTTTACCTAACATTTGGTGCCCGAACAGGGACCCAGAAAAAACACATCTCGGTTTCCGGCGCCTTTGGGCTTCGGGCTGTGCATGGTCTATGGGGATGAAAAAATCTCCCCTGTTGGGAGAACCGGTTTTGGGGAAAAAAAGAGGCACCATCCCCACGAGGTCAGGGGACGCTGGGAGCTGCTGCTGATGGTTGATTGGTCCACAACTCTACAGGCAGATTGAGTGTGAGTACATTTATTTATATTGACCCTGGGGTTTTTCAGTCCCAGTGGGGTAAATACGTGTATGTTTGTGTTTGTGAAGCTGAGCGTTTGATACCGCAAAGTCTGGTCTGCATTTCTGTTTGCCGCAGTCTGAACGAGGTTCGGTTCGGGGCTGTCCGAAACGGTTTGGTTTGACAAGGTAGAAGCTCAGTGGTCCTGGTAGTCAAGCCCGCGAAAGATAGCACGTGTTATGGATCGCAGAAAGTTGACCAGGAATTGTTGTGACACACGGAAGTCAAAGTGAGATTTTATTTCTTACCATCACGAGTGAGCTATGATATTCCATCAATGTAAGACCTTATTTTTATTCATCACAAGTGAGCGCTGATGAGGGTTGACCTTGAAATAGTGCTGGTATAAAAATTACTGCAGTTAGTTTGTTTGTCTGGTTGTTCTGTGTTTTTTGGTAATCATCTCACGTGCGCATTGCAGCAACAAGAAAGAGCAATCAAACCACAACACACGTTTAAGATTTTTATTAAATGTCAAAATAGACGCACAGCTACTGAAAGAGTCACTCGCCATGGAAACGGCCTGTGGAGAGAAGGCAAGAGCTGTAAATGGAGGAGCAGAGTAAGGGAAAATGGGCTGGCCAAATTACCACTTACGTGAACTCCAAGGGAGAATTGGCAGGGCCCCAGCGGGGAATAGACGAACCAGCAGGGTGAAGGGAATGTAGCTGGTGGTGCCTGACCGGGTGGAGGCTGAGCGCCGTAGATTGGCGATGATGTGACAGGAGAGCGCGCGCAGTCCCAGAGACACACCCGCACGATGGCAGCAACCTGAAGGGAGAAGAGAATAAACAGGTGAGTGACGTTTCCACCTGTGTGAACGATTATACTTGCTTGTCCTAATAACGGGCAGTATACCCAGACGAGCCAGCCTTGAGTCACTGAAGAGCGCTTCCTTATAAACGCTGGCTGATGAGAGAGAGCAGGTGTGTCTTCTCACTCAGATGCGTTGATGACCAGAGGAGAGATAAACGGGAAGGAATGGTGCGCTCTCGCCACTCAAGGCAGGGACAGCAGTACTCAGAGCAATAGTTAATAAGATAAAAAGAACTGGTTAGCCAAAGCAGTAAATGAATGTACATATGTAAACAGATATATACACAGTGCAGGAGCATTGCAGCTAGATGGAAAAAACAGCATTACGGTTTGTTAGGTTACCCTGCAGAATATGAATATGTACCCAGACAGTATATTTCGTATTTGAATCAACAGTGTTGTTGCCACCCTCAGTAATGGTTGATATTATCCTAGTTGTATAATGGAGGGGACGATTTATAGTGCCAGGTTGTTACATTTAGTACATTCAATACGACCTCTACAAGCAGCCCTGGTTAGGTTTTAAAGTCTGACAGCCGTAGGTAGGAAGGACCTGCGGAACCTCTCCATCGTGCACCTAGAATGGCACAGCCAACCGCTAAATGAACTCCTCAGTGCGTTCAACGTGTCCTGCATGGGGTGGGACTCTGACTCCAGCAGAGATGACAGTTTAGCCACCATCCTCCTCTCTCTTATCTCCCCCACTGGGTCGAGGTGTCACCCCAGAGCAGAGCTAGCTTTTTATATCAGTCCGTTCAGTCTCTTCTTATCGGCTGCCATGATGCCACTGCCCCAGCAGACCACTCCAAATGTGATGGCTGATGCCACCAATGAATTGTAGAAAGTCTTCAGGAGTGCCTCTTGTACTCCAAAAGAGGTTAGAGCTTAGGGATAGGTTCAAGACAGGCGACTGTGATGGGCACTCTAGTTTCTTCCGGGATTTCTTCTGAAATCAAGTCTTTGTGGACTTTGAAGTATGCTTGGGATCATTGTCCTGTTGGAAGGTCCAATGACGCCCAAGATTCAGCTTCTTCACAGACTGCATGACATTTTCTCCCAGGATTCCCTGATACTTGATTGAATTCATCTTGCCCTCCACACGCTGCAGGTTTCCCGTGCCAGAGGAAACGAAGTACCCTCAGAGCATCACTGAGCCACTGCCATGCTTTACTGTGGCAGGATGTTCTTTTCAGCGTAACTATGCTTCAGCCTTCCTCCTCCAGATATAAAACTGATCCATAGACCCGAAAAGTTACAGTTTGGTTTCATCGCTCCACAGAATAGAATCCCAAAACCTCTTTGGCTTATTTATATAGTTTTGAGCAAATTGGAGGCAACTTTTCTTGTGTTTTTGGGTCAGTAGTGGTGTACGTTTTGGAGTTCGGACATGGAGCCCTTCAGTGTTTAATATGTGCCTTACTTTGGAAAGTAAAACCTCAGTGCCCACTGACACCAAGTCTTGCTGCAGGTCTTTTGCAATCAGTCGAGGGCTTTAGACCGCCTGCCTCCTCACGACTCTGGTGGCAGCTGTTAATAGCTTCCGCTTTCTGTCCTTTAACGTCAAACTTGCAAACTATGCTTCCAACTATATCTCTAGGAACATTCAGTGCCATTGCCATCTTTTTGTATCCTTTTCCTTGTTTGTGCAAGGCAATAATCTCTTCTCTGACCTTCTTGTGCTATAGTCTTGACTAAGCCATATTTCTAACATGCAATCAAACGTCACCACCAACAGGCCAAGAATTTGAGGTGTTCTATCTCAAGCACACCTGATGCAACTAATGAAGCCCTTGATTGGGTTCATCAGGTGTGCTTCAGTCCACACCTGATACAAATGTGTGCTCTTATGAGGAATTCTCTTCAGGGGGGTGAAAATTTTTGAGACTGCAGTAGTCATTGAAAGTGTGATCTTTGATGGTCTAAAACAAAAGTTAGGACTGTGTATTGCTACAGGTTCAGTCATTTAAATGGTTGATCCATTATTTGCATCTCAGGTATCTTGTGGAGATTATTTAGAAGCACAAAGGATGCAAATTTTGATGTGTGCCTCCAAGACGGCCAAGCAAATAATCAAAACAAAACAAATGTGCACATGTTCTATGTGGACTGATTTGTGGCGGGGATGCAAACATAGGTCGAGAGTCTGAGGAGCTCATTTCCAATGTAAAACTGCTGAATCAGAGTCAGGAATAAATTATGGCTCATAGGGGAAACTGAGTTCATTACAGTTCTTCCAACCAAAATGTGAAAATATGAAGCTAATCATCATTATAGCAGTCTGTCGCGGGCGACAATGACTGTTTCATTTAGGTCTGATCAGTTTCCTCTACACAGCTCTGTCCCCTGCCCTCTGCTGCCAGGAACTCCCGACCCTGCAAATCCGGGCAACGTCTGAGCCGGTATGAGTTGCTTTCTGACTGACCATTTCATGAAACTGCTTGCAAAATATTTGAGTACCGCTAGCTTTTGCTGGACTAGCGGCACATTCTTGGCAGATAGAGGTATTATCAGTACCAAGGACAGGCCAAGACAAACTGACTCCAGTATCTGTTGCAGTGACTGACCAGATGATAGGTTTGTTTATCTCTGCTCTTTGTGTAGTGCATGTCACGATGCACCGACTGGCAAAAGTCAACCACAGACCTTGCGACAGATGTGCTTTTCTGCCAGGATGTCCAGTCTCACCCCATGTAACTGGGAGTGGTCCACCACAGACCTGTGACAGATATTGTTTTTAGTTCTGCCAGGATGCCCAGTTTCACCCTCCACGCCCTCGGAAGGGCGGGGTTGTTGGTTGAGTCGCCGACAGCCCAACCCATGAGACCGGTTTTCATGGTTATCCGGTAGCAAGCAAACCAATGTCTGACCTGACCTGATGAGACCTAATGAGACCACCCAAAGCCAGGTTCAGGTTCAGGTTACTTTATTTGTACCCGTAGGTAGATTTGTTTTGCAGTCTGGTGACATCCATATTTACAAGCCACAAATTACATTCAACATAGACACAAACACAGGCACACATGAAGCTGACTATAAACATGATAAAAACACTCAAGGCTCCATCAATCAGGGTATAAAAAGACAAAGAGATGGGAGAAAAACCAGAGGTAAGAGAGAAGGGTCATAATAAAAGTTAAAAACTAGTCAAAGAGGTTCCGGAATCCAGTCGGCCACCGGAACCCTGTAACTCATGCTCTCTGGACCTTTCCGCCTCCGCAGAGATCAAACCATTCCGTGCAGGTCCGTCTTCCACTGGACCATAAACACTGGCACGAGATCCCTGCCTAGTCAGCGTACTAAGGTGCTGGCGGTGTCCCTCTTCACCCGGAATGGGCCACCCTAAGTCCCACACTTCATCACCGCTTCCCACATAAAACAAGACACTACGCATAAGATCACTGCCATCTCGAGACAATATATTTTCAAGGGGATCATTACCGTAATCACAATGTGCAGTGCTTGTTTTACTCACATTGTGGGGAAAACACTGTCTTATGCTTGCCCAGTTCAAAATGGAGGTTGTCATTTTATTTTTTTTTTCATTTCATCAAATTAGATAAAATGAAGCTAATACTAGCCAAGAAAACAAATAAAAATAAATGGTGAACAAAGAAGTGTGTAAGTATGGGCATTATAAACACAATTAGCAATGTGCTAATAGATGGATATTCAGTAGTAATGAAAATCTGATCTAAGTCTACAGGAAAAGATGTCTGCGCCGGGCACGCAGCATTCTTAGGGACTCCAACCATCCTGCTCATGGACTGTTCCAGCTTCTCCCCTCCAGAAGACGTTTCAGAAGCCTTCGGACTAGAACCAGCAGGTTTAGGAACAGTTTCTTTCCAACAGCTGTCACGTTATTGAACTTAGTTCCCCGCTGACTCTCTTACAATTATCTTTTACCATCCTCACCTGTACATAACTGCATAACTACATAACTACATCTAACTTATTGCACATTATTTGCACATAACAGTACTTTTAACTTTCTGCACTGCTGCATATATTTGCATATATTTGCTTAAATTGCACATACTGTTAATTACCGTATATACTGCACTGCTGTCCTTTGCACTTCTGATTGGATTCTAAACTGTGTTTCGTTACCTTGTATTCATACATGTGTAATGACAATAAAGTTGAATCTAATCTAATCTAATCTAAAAGTCACTGAAAGAATAAATTCATATTGCTCCATATTATTCTTTATTATCCTTTCATATTTATGTCTGATGTATATTTTTTGTGCATTTTATGTGATCATGTGTAATTATTCTTCTTGGCCTTCAGTTGCCCCAGAGTCAGTGTGAATGTACAGGTTGATCTCAAAAAATTAGAATGTCATGAAAAAGTTCAATATTATTTGTCACTCATTTCAGAAAGTGAAACCATATATTATATAGATTCATTACACAGAGAGTGATATATTTCAAGTGTTTGTTTATTTTAATTTTGATGATTATGGCTTATAGCCCATGAAAACCCCAAATTCAGTTTCTCAAAAAATTAGAATATTACATAAAATTAATTTTATAAAATAGTTTTTTAAGGTAAGGGAATTACCCACAGTTCAGAGCGCCATGCCGTGGTTTCTCAAGGAAAAGCTTCTGATTCGTGCCTGTTCATTACTAACTACCCTTCACCCCTGCTCCATCCCACAAAAAAACAACAACAAACAAACAAACAAAAAACATGCAAACACAGAAGCATGGAAGGAACAACTCCAAATATCACGAAAAAGAAGATGTTTACATGTAAGTATAATGTCGCTCACTGGTCTGCAGTGTGTTTATAGTTGCATAATAAAACATTTTTTATTTACAAACAGGAAGTAATGAACAAAGAATACAGTTTATTGAGCTTTGTACTGAACATTGTTAACCATTCCTGCTTTTTATCTCCTAACCGTGGTTCAGGGACACAGGAGAGAACCGTCTTCTCCAGGGCCGAAGGCAGCTTTTCCTCTGGGGTTAACTCCCGAGTAAACTTCATGCTTGTTAAAGTATGGTAGCACACAGAAGAACAGGCCGTTTTGCTGAAGAGTTGGGGCTTTATTGTCTGACTGCACTGTTATTAGTAGCACTTTTAGCTTGCTACCTGCCCTGGTCGCCGTCTCTGTCTCCTCCCCGGTCATCACACACACACACACACCCGTCCACTCCGCGGGTTCATTCACAGGGCATGCACTTCGGCCGCGCGCACGCACTCACTCACTCATGTTCACGCACTGAGCTGCCCTATCTAAACACATGAGCTAGACACATCCTACAACACTACCGCCACCATGGACTGGCAATTAGCATTAATTCCATTCCATCTAAATAATATAAAACTGGTACACAATCTCTATATCTGTAGGCCTAAAAAAACATGAAGAGATAGCAGTGTCCAATATATTACATGAATTCAAATAGGTAGGTAGGTTATTCTATAATAACAAGTGTCTACACAGTGATAAAAATTAGCTCATTTAGCAGTGAACATATGAGTGAAAAATACATTGAAATGCAATTGTCTCTAATTAAACAAAGAGTACATTACACTTTAAAACCTATTCTTTGGCGACCGAGAGTAATACTGACCGACTGAATCAGAATACAATACATTCAAATGGAATAAAGTACATGTAGGTATATGAAAGCATTGTCTCCTCAGCTTTTTTTTCGTCTTTTTTTTAACAGTGAAAAAGTGCCCCTTTTTTTAGCAAATGTATAGTGTGGTGCACATATGTGGGTGTCATATGCTTCACAGGTGTATTGCTGTATGCTTATGGTATTCTTCACGTCTCAGAGGAACAAAAGGTCTGAACCTCCTAGGGGTAACAGGAGGATGTGAAGTCTGGCCTTTTGTATGCAGAGAGATGGCCGTGAGAGATTTCCTGACCACCAGGACTTTAGGTGGAGAAGAGAAGACCTGGAGGGGGATGCATTGTATTTGGGATTAAGAGACAATGTGACTGTGTGCTTTGATGTCCTGGGGTATTAAAGGGACAGAGGATGGGGGATTCCTTCCTCTTTCTGTTTTTGGATGTTGGAGAATGTGATTGTGAATAAAACTGGACTTGAGAAATAAACTCAGCCTCGTCCTTCCCACGTTTCTCCACAATAGAACATTATAACTAGACTAGAGTCCAAAAATGTAAACTGTAAAGTCTCTAGTGCAAATATGAACTGTCACAGTTGACTCACTCAGTAACCCAGTCCCCGTAACGGTCCGGTCCTCTGTGCCAACGTTTGGGCCGTGATAAGTGCTGAGCCTGGTGGTGTGGCTCTCCCACTGCACCCCCACCATGGTCAAATATCACATGGGAAGGAGTGGATGGAAGAGACCCGATCACATTGGAAACATTAGCAGGTGGAGTAGATAGCCGGGAATTGCTGGGGCCATCACTGGAGGCAGTAGAGAAGAGGCTGTGCAGGCCGAGGTCCTGGTCTGCTGGGTCCCCGTCCACAGCTGGTGGCAAGATCTCAGAAGGTGTCCAGTTCTGGGCTCGGTCCAGGACCCAAGTGTTGTCCAGCGGCTCACGGCTGCGGTAGTGTTTCAGTTGATCATGTGGACGACTTTGACTTTGGCTCTGGAGCTCTTTTGGATCCAGTAGACTAGATCATCCAACTGTCCCATACAAAGAAGGGTGCTTCGTAGAAGGGGAGGAACTTTTTGGCTTTGTTTTTGACATGACGTGTTCTTTGATGAGATACCACACTGCGTCTCCAACTTGTACTGTGTGTGGCCAAGCGTTTTTGTCGTATTGTCTTTTTGCACATGGTGGACTGACTCACCAAGGGCTCCTTGAGTGATGTTGTGAGCCAGCTCCAGCCGCTCACGTATTTGTTGCACATACTCTGGGGCTGAAGGTGCATGGTCAGAGTCCGGGGGCAAACCAGCTACAAGGTCCACTGGCTCACTTATTTCATCATCATGTAGTTGGGGGTGAAATCAGTAGCGCTGTGCTTGGTTGCTGTGTAGATCATAACTGCATATGGGATCATCAGATCCCAATCCTAGTGACAGTGTTCTGCAGTAAAGGCCAGGATCTTTTGAAGTGTGGCATTGAAACGTTCAACTTGGCCGTCTAACTGTGGTCTGAATGACGTAGTGCGGGTTTTCTCAATGCCAAATAGATTGGCACATTTCTTAGAATACCTCTGATTCAAAATTGCGTCCTTGGTCACTGTGCAAAGAGTGAGGCATTCTGAAGCGACACACCCATTCTGTTGCAACAACGCGTGCCACTGTGACAGCCTTTTCATCTGGGATAGGAAATGCTTCAGTTCATTTTGTGAAATACTCCTGTATTACGAGCACATAGATGTTTTTGTATTCTGTCTCATTGAGTGGGCCCATAATGTCCACTGCAATGTGCTCCATGGGGGCTCCAACCTGACAGTTCCCATGGGCGCTTGTGGAGTTTTGTGGGGTCCTGGCTCTGCATGCACAGTTAGTACAAGTCCGGTACCAGAGGGCCACATCTTCTCTCACGTGGTACCAGTAGTATCTGGTTTGAAGTCTGGTCACAGTCTGTTCAATACCAAAATGTCCACCTACTGGCTACTCGTGCATTTGCGCATAACGTCGGGTTGCATTTGATATGATCCGAGCGCCGATCTCGTCCGCGCTCGGGTCATATGTCATCCTTTTCAGGCTATGACAGCAAGGTTTTCCTCTCTGGCTCCCGGGCTCTTATTTGTGACAGCGCCCAGTGGAACTTCCTGCTGTCAAGGCCAAACAGCTGTGCTGCATTCGGGGTCATTAGTGTCCGGCGTTAAAAGCGGGCACTGAATGCAGCCCGATACAGCAGTCTCTGTTAATCTCCCGTCAAGACTCCTCATCGTCTGATGCTTCGGGCATTCCCCGGCTCAGACGCTGTCTATTCGCCATCTTGAGTGTAAGTTTACCCTGTTATAATCCTGCCTTCATTATCGTGTGTTTTAGCCCACCGAGGCTCATTCCTTTGTTACTCTATGTTATCCTCTGTTCCCTGGCCCTTAATAATAAACATCTTTGCAAACTCAACCCGGTGACTTGTGGCATCTTCTGGTGGCTCGCGAGGGCCACCGTGACAGCATTTTGCGTGGCAGGACAATTTGGGGATAGTACTGTATGTCGTCCAAAGAGTAAAAGTGACGGACCAGAACTCCATCCTCTGAAATACAGTCTTTTCCATTGACTTCAGTATGTTTTGGTGGCTGTACTGCAAGGGGAGACTGTGGTCAGAGTGGGGGGGGGGGGCACTCACTGCTGGCCTCTAACCAAGGTTTTATTGGTGCAATGTCTGTATCAGCGGCTTGGGCCTGGTGCAACTCCTCCATAGTCCAGCCAGGAAACAGTGTGGCCTCTTTTGTATTTGTCACATAGATTATCTCTTTTAGTTTTAAAGTATCTGTATTGGTAAAGCTGGCTGCGCTTACCCCCACGGACTCACAGCTGTAGTTGTAGGGCATGTCTCTACCCCCACTGGACTCAGCAACAGGGAGCTGGTGTCGGAGTCCAATTCACACTGAATGGCTTGGTGACTTGTGGTTGTTGGCTGTGAGGAGGGGTCCTGCAGATTACAAGGACAGGAATGGCAGCAGGGCCTTCGGGAGAGACTGTCAGCATTAGTGTGTAAGCGACCTGGGCGATGAATGGATTCAAACACGTATTCTGCTAGCTTCTCAAGCCACCGAACTAACTGATCTTCTGGCTCTTTCATCGGGTTAGCCAACGCAGGCTGCTGTGGTCAGTATGTACTTTGAAAGGCCGCCCAAGTAGATACTGCCAAAAATGTGACGTGAAATCGACAATGGCTAGCAGCTCTCGTCTTGTAGTGCAATAGTTCTGTTCAGCTTTGGCTAGTTTGCAGCTGCCGTATGCCAACACACGTTCTGCACCATCCTGCATTTGTGAGAGGATGACGCCGATGCCTGTGTCACTAGCATCGGTTGTCCAGGATCATTTCACCATGGTCCAGTGGGTAGCCTAAGACAGGGGCTGTGGTGAGGCGGTGCTTGAGTGTGTTGGAGGTGGCTTGGTGTTCAGCATGCCACTGGAAATGTGTGTTTTTACTTGTCAGGTTCTGTAACAGTTCAGCAATGGAGGCAAAGTCTTTCACAAGTCTACAATAGTAGGAGGTGAGGCCAATGAAATGTCTGACCTCTTGGACTGATGTGGGAGTGGGCCAAGCTTGGACTTCGTGAACTTTATTGGGGTCAGTGGCCACACCATGCTCGGACACAATGTGACCTAGATAGGCAACTTGGTGGTGGAAGAGGGTAGATTTGGTTGGTTTTAGTTTGAGGTTGCTTGTTTAAGTCTCCAGAACACTTGGCTCAGCTGCTGCAGCATCCCGGGCACATCCTTGGCAGCACAATGATGTCGTCCAGGTAGACGAGGCAGGTCTCCACTGCATGCGGCAAGGACGCGGGTCCATAAGGTGTTGGAACGTCGCCAGCGCATTGCATAAGCCAACGGCATAAGGTTCCATTCATAATAGTCCATTTCTGGTGCAAAAGGTAGCTGTGCAGCGGCTCTTGGCGTCAGCTCGACTTGCCAATAACCTGAAGCAAGGTCCAAGGTGCTGAACCATTTGGCAGTGAAGAGAGTGTCCAATGTGTCTTGGATGCGGGGTAGCGGGTGCGCATCAGTGATGGTTGCGGTTGTTGAGTGCTCTGTAGTCTATACAAAGGTGGTAAGTCCCATCCTTTTTACACACCATAACAATCAGTGGGGCCCAACTGCTGTCGGCTGCGGGTGGCGAGGCCGTTCTGGAGGCTCTCACAGATCTGCTGGTCTGCGTGTTGCTGCTTTTCCCCAGCCATGCAATGAGGGGGCTGCTTCACGGGAGCTCCAGGCCAGGTTATGATGTCATGCTGCATGAGACTGGTCCTGCTCAGGTCATCGGGGTCCTCTGGAAAAGACATTTTCATAGGCACACAACAGGTTAGACAGCTCAAGTTTTTCATGTCATTAAGCTCAGTGGAACTCTGGGCATAGAGCTCCTGGAGGTGCTCTTGGGACTGCAGGGGAGCTAGCTGGAAAGTCTGCCACTGTGGGGACACTGGGTGGGGGCAGAACTTCAGCTGGCTAGAGGAAGCCCGCAATGGCACCTTCTTTAATAGAGACAGCCTTGTTGCCAGGGTTAAAGAGGCGTAGTGGAACAACATTAGTGGGCTGAGCGTTGACTAGGACTCTGGCAATGAGTACTTTGTGCTTTTCAACAAAGCCTTTTGTGGGTCTGAGCATCATGTCTCCCTGAGCTGTTTTGCCACAATGCAAGTGCCCTTGACTAGGTACTCTTGTCCAGGTTCAACCATGACAGTTTTAGCTACTCTCACAGTGTGCGACTTTGGGACAGTCTCTGGGTGAAAGTATGGCACTTCTTCTCCAAACAGAACTATGCGGTGCTTACCGAAATCAAGGCGGGCCTCTGCTTGGGTGAGGAACAGGTGGCCAAGCAGTACTTCATTGCTCGTTATGTCCGCATGAGGAAGTCCACTTCACTTGCTGGTTGTTGATACTCACAGGTATTTTGGCCTCACCAAGCACCAGTATGTCTCCTGGTCCCACCCAAGCAGAGTCTCTACGATGGATGACCATAGTGGGGGTCTCATGTCTTGGTGAATGGCATTGTAATAGTGATGCGGGCAGCACGCCCTCCGCACTCCACTGTCCAAGACTGCACACACCTCCAGTTCATATATGCGCATGTGGATGCTCATTCCACGACTCTGGCCTTTAAGGTGGAGCACAGTGGCCTGTGGGCTATCCTGGGGAGTGTTCAGAACGAAAGTCTTTGCATTTCTTGAGGGGATGAGCACTGGCTCTGTTTGTGACCCCAGCCCTTACAGTTATGGCAGCGAATGTCACCCTTTTTAAGTTCTTGTTGCTGCCCCTGGCGTTTTTGCGGACATGTGTGGGACAAAGCGATTGGTGAGTAGCTAGCTGCAGGTGTAGTGGCAGTTACAGTCTCATTTTTGTCTCTTTCTCTGACAACAGCGGCTCGGGGCCTGCATTCAGTGAGGGTGCGGGCCCCTGGCTGCATGACACTGGTGACATAAGACGCAGCTCTCTTTGTGGTTTCATGGCGATGGGTTATCTTGTAAGCTCTGGCTAGTGTGGCTGGACGGTTTTCTAACAGTCTTTGGACTAGCTCTGCATCGCCCAGGCCATTAGTGAAAACTTCAACAGCTATAGCATCTTGCTCAGCCTCTGACCAATTTCCATAAGCTACAGTTACTTTCCATAAATGTCATCTCTGAACACATGAAGAGGCCTCACCAATTTGCGTACTCTTTGCCTCAGCTCCACTGCCACAGCCGCTGCGTGATCTGAAGAAGGGCCGTATGCAGTTTCAAGTTCCTCCAGCAGGCGGCGGTAGTCCCATTTGGATGAACGAGGGTTTCTGTGGACGATGGTGCCTGCAGCTCCAACAAGGCAGAATTTCAGCTGGATGGCCATTGTCTTTGCTGACCTGTGATTTGCCTCTGCGCAGCTCTCAAATCTGTGCAGAAACTCTCCATGGTGTGCTGCCATCGTACTGGCCTGGACGCAGAGTGGGGACTCTCTCTTTGGGATCATAGTCTTCATCACTGTCCGATGTACAGTTAGAGGCTGACGTGGCGCAGAGCGGCTCTTACGTGTAGGTGAGTGACAGGGATGGCTCAATGGGAATGTCCATGTTCATCAGTCTCTTCTGGATTAATGCAAGGAGTAGACATAGGAAGCGTACTTGCTTATGGTTTGGAAGTAGCTGGTGTGCTATGTACGTACAAAACTTCTCATGTGAGCAGTGGCAAAGGGGGTTTGTGTCTGCATAATGCCACCTTTAATGACACGTTGGAGCAGGATACGGGGGCATGTAAATGTCTAGGCTTCCCACGGGGCCGTGGCTTTGACGTCGGCTCCGAAAAAGGGATTGTGGGGGCAAACTGAGCGGGGCTGTCAAATGGCACGAATAAATCTTCTCCATTAGCAAGTGTGTTCGCGCAGCTTTCAACACACAGAAATGGGCTGTAATGTTCACCACTTCGTCTAGCCTGCATTCATAAGCTGTTACAGTACCTTGTCCATGTCTGATCACCGTTTAGCGACATGAAACGGGTTTGAGTAGTTGGTTCTTGTCATAAACATCAGTGGGATAGCGATCGGGGGCCGCCATGTTGCATTAGCTTAGCTACGCTGCTGTTACAGTTGTATTACAGTCACTCGGCTTAGTTGTTATTGTCCTTTTATTTTTAATACTCACCACTCTTTCAACAGCGTGAGTGTCCCTTCGTGGTCGCCAGTATTAACCATTCCTGCTTTTTATCTCCGAACCGTGGTTGGGGGACACAGGGGAGAACCATCTTCTCCAGGGCCGAAGGCAGCTTTTCCTCCAGGGTTAACTCCCGAGTAAACTTCACGCTTGTTAAAGTATGGTAGCACACGGAAGAATAGGCCGTTGTGCTGAAGAGTTGGGGCTTTATTGTCTGACTGCACTGTTATTAGTAGCACTTTTAGCTCGCTACCTGCCCTGGTCGCCGTCTCTGTCTCCTCCCCGGTCATTACACGCACACACACACACCCGTCCGCTCCGCGGGTTCATTCACAGGGCGTGCACCTCGGCCGCGCGCACGCACTCACTCACTCACGTTCACGCACTGAGCTGCCCTATTTAAACACATGAGCTAGACACATCCTACAACAACATGATTCTAAATTCCGGGCCACAGAAATGCATCTGCTCAAGTTTTCAAGTAAGTATTCAGCTGGTATATTGATTGATTATGATTATGATTATTTAGTAAGCCAGTGGATGAGTATCCACCTTTTTCCTGGGGGGGGGGGGGGGGGTGCTGCTGTAGGAATGATTATGGTGGAGCTTCCGTTTCGGCTGACATAGTGTTAATCAGTCAGTAAGAGTGAGTGGCAGGGGCATTTAAAATAGCGTTTCTAAAAGTTTTTCAAATTCATTTTAAGTATAGTCCACATAGTGTTTTGCACTCAAGTGGCAGCTATTTCAGGTCTTCTAGTTTTTGTTCTTTTGAATTTGTTTGGCATAGTTGTGGTACTTGCTGGTGTTCGTTGTTGTGCCATAGACTGGATAAACGGAGGCTTCTTACCACACGGTGACAGACAACATCCAAGGCACGGTGTTGTGGCTATATGGCTGCTCTAGGGTACAGTAAATTTGATTATGTCCAACATATTTTAACAAAATGGCAGCCAACTTTATTACGGTGGAGGACGTGCTGGTCGGAATGCCCACCGCATCATTATGAGTACAGGCAACGAGAAGTCATAAAATCATGATTCTTTCTTTGTTTTGTATCAGCAAGTCTGGGGAAACCCCATGAATGCCCTCGTAAAATCTACTTACTGAAGCGCAGCTAAATGAAAAATTGTGATTAACCTCTTGCTCTCCGGTTGTACCGCGGACGGGCAAGTCTCTGCGTCCTAGAGCACACGAGGGCACTCTCGTGCGCCCGTGCGCTCTAGGACGCATGATGGAGATGGTGATGTAGGTGGTGATGGCATCAAGCGCCGCACTGAAAATAAAAGCTGCAGACACAGCCGCGAACAGATTAGTTCATTGATTGACCTCTCATTTGACTAATAAGAGCCTTGAATTGGGGTTTCTGAAACCTTGAAGAACCAATGACTGAAAACCTAGCAAGAAGGACCCGCTACCAACGCTGTGAATGCAGTGAGCCAATTGAAGCAGAGAAGTTCGCCAGCTGTTTTTTTTTTAAGGTTGGGTGAAGACCAGACTGCTGCAGCGGATCAAAATAAGGACTCGCAGAAAGAAACCATCACAGACCCAGCAGCACGGAGACCACCCACAATGCAACCTGTGTGACAACATTCGCGCATCGGCATGTTTGGCCACAGGCGGTGCTTATTTGTTTTTGTTCCAGCAGAGTAGACGTTATGATTTACTTCCATGGTCATAGACAGACGGAGGCTGACGACGAAGGCTGAGTGACACACACGCCTTCGCCAGTCTTTTTTTAATTACTACTGTTATTTGTTTTGAAAAATCGTTCGCCAAAAAACCGCAATCATGGAAGCACAAAACCGCAATAATGGAATTATGTGTTTTGATCGGATCGCGAGACCAGAACCACGAGCCGACCCAGCGTCCGTCGTTTCTGACAATGCGGAAGAGAAGTTCGCCAGCTACGCTGCTGCTGTGAAGAGGTAAGGTGTTATAAGCTAAATTATTCTCTATCCTGAAAACTGTAATCCAAAATGACTTTTGACCGATCCGGTAAATTACAACTGTGCGGCGCACGAAGTCTGAAGTTCGTGCGCCGCGGTACACGGTTCGTTCGTCACGTCCAGACGTGAACGCCCCCCCCCCGCTATTCTTCTGTAGCGGGGGGGGGGGGGTGGAGCCGCGGTGACTGAGCTGCTGTCCCACATCCCACATGAGGCTAATCCGTCATGTAGCGATGGCCGATGTCCATACCTCTGTAGCGAGGGGGGGGGCAACCCCCGCCCACACACACACACCACAGACACAGCCCTGAGTGTGACCTTTCACTAGAGCCCAAAATGAAGCTTCTACATTGATAGCATTCAAAAGTTACAGACGTTTTCCAAACTGTGCCATTTTTGGCACAATTTGGCACAGTTCCAAAACGCCTGGGAACAGCCCTGAGGAAAAAGCCTGTGTAATTATATTCATTTTTTGTGCTATTGTTACAAAATTTGGACTCAGCTGATAACACTTGGTCTACATTTCTGTTGCATTTTCCAGCCCGGATCTGAAGCATGTGTTATTTGCAAGCATTTGTATCCAAAAAAACACCCAGGCCAAATTTATTTTCTTCAAGTTCACTATGTTTAGATGACTGTAACTCAGTGGCAGAGCACTTAGAGAGATTGAATTTTTGGCAAAACAGTCATAAAGTGTTTCTTTTAAATGAGACCAACCCCATGAAGATGCTGCAAAGGGTTAAGAAACAGCTTTGGATTTAATCTGGGCACATTATTTTTTGGCATTTTTAGGGAAATTGACCTGGAGTGCAAGGGGGTTAAATACAACAACAAAGTACTTTTTTTTGTCACATTCCACCACTGGCTTTTAGCAACAAGTGTATTTCCAAAATATGTTTTAAACTTGCATTAATTAACCACACACTTTTTTCTTTTCGTCTAGGCAAGAGGAAAACGATCCACCCAATCCAGACCTTGCGTCATTATTTACAGAGATGCAGGCTGTAGATCTGCTGAACCGGGGACCAGTTTGAGCGGCACATCCAGTTGCTTCTCAGTGAGGCAGCATGGCCGGTGTGTGTGACCCATTCTAAGTTTGTTTGTTTTTTACAGTTTGAATTTTGCACATTCTAAATAATCTAGAATTTGCTGCTGATGTAATAAACATTTAGTGAACTGTGTTTGCCTCATGATTTTCTATTCTGTCTGTTAAGACACCGGTGGGAAGAGAGTCAACAGTACAAACCATTTATCAGTGTCCGTTGAAAATAATGGCTCATTTTGAAGAAAAAGTAACCAAAAACAATTATTTTATTTACTGAAGACTGTATAGTTGGACTGTGCCAGTGCAGAAGACGCTGCACACTTAGTGATAGTACCAGTATATGGAGGAATTCTGGGCCATACTGTCATGTGCATGCGTAATAGCGCACACACAAATGAATTAATACAAGCCCAAATGCAGTGAAGTAAACGTGTTTATTAACAAAGGGAAAATAACATACAAAAGTGTCCATGAAACGGTCCAAAATGAGTAATAATGGTGAGACGGACTGGCTACAAATTCAGATGGCAAGCCCACGTGCTCCCAGGGCATAACTGGGCAGCAGAGAGAAAGGCTGAAAATAATACAAAGGAAGACTTACATAAATGTCGAAGTGGAACGGGGTCTGGAAACAACAACACTTTAAAAGTCCAAAAAGATGGGAACCACTCTTGAGTGAGCAGGACATCCAATGTAGACTGACGCCAAACACTGAGTACTTCCACTGCCACCCACAAATACCCCAGAGGCTAACGAGTAGCAAGTGGAACAGGTGAGTGGTGACAACCGGTGAGGGAGAGGATGAGTGAGAATGTGTGTGTGTGTGTGTGTGTGTGTGTGTGTGCGTGTGCGTGCGAAAGAGTGTGCTTGAGTGCGTGCATGAATGTTGATAAGTGCCTGGCAGAGAGAGATGAGAGGAGGGGCCATGGCTGTAGACTGGCAGGGTGTCAGCTCAGAGGCTGTAATGACCTGCCAGCTGGGAATAAATTAACAACAAAAAGGAACTACAGCCACAGATCATAGAACGGGGTTGGAACAACAGCCCCGTACATGACAGAGCCCCCCCCCCCCCCCAAGGGGTGGAGACCAGACACCCACCGTACCATCAAGACACATAAGAAAAACCTGCCCCCCCCCCAAAGAAAACCATCACAACTAACCAGGGTGGGAGGTGGGGGAAATAGGTCAGGAGGGAATTGACCAACAAAAGAACATACAATACAAGGAAAAACAAACACTCCAACCCCAAACTAAAGAAAGACCCTCCCCAAGACCCAAGAGTCCAAAGTTCAGGGGGCCGACCCCAGTCCAAGGCACAGCAGGTGGCCCACAGAACAGTGTCAGGCGGCCTACCAGGGCAAACAGGCCACCCGGCTAGGAAACCCAGTCCTTCGGGCAGCTGGCCTGCACTGTTGAGCCACCAGGATGGGAGGGGTGGATGAGGCGGCGGCCTACCCACCAGAAGACTAAGAGGTGGGTGTCCGGACAAGGGAAGAAGGACCCCAGTCCCACACCGAGGGCCTGTTACAGCATGGTGGCAGGGGATCGTGACCTGCCGGGTCGGACTGTCCCTCGTGGAGACCTGGGGATGCTTGCTCATCGGCGGCAGGCTCCAATTTGCAGTCTGCCCTCCTCCTCTGCCCCTGTCATGGCTGCAGGGCTGGAACCAGGTTCTCCAGGCCACAGGCTCCCTCCTCGTCCGACGGCGTAGACCTGGTGCCGAGGAACGCTCCGGGGAAGGAGACACAAAGGTAGCAGGTTCATAATTAATCACTGCAGCAGGTGGAGGGAGCTCAGAGGACTGTGAACCCAAACTCCACCCCCAGTGGTCAGATAAGGCAATTCACTCAGTGAAGGAAAAGAAAGAAAAGGCACTTGCCTGCTCCGCTGAGGGCCGATGGAAGCTGCTGCAGTGGGCTTGGTCTTCCCTTCCCCGATGGATGGTGATGGAGGGCCCCCCGGGGAGACGAAGAAGGAGCCGCTCGCACCAGATCAGGCATGGGGGCAGCTGGAGATGGACTCGTGGAGCTCACAGCAGCTGGGGGGAGCGTCGAGGAGGAGGGAGGAACAGCCGAGATGGTCTGGGAACGAGGAGCTGACGGAACAGCAGGGACAGATGACCCGGAGGCGGAGGCTGCTCGGTTTTCTCCTGTCGTGACGCAGGAGTAACAGCTGGCTGGAGGCAGAGTCCCTTCGGCGACCTGGAATGGAATCCGGATGGGGTTCCTGCTGAGGCTTACCACGGGCATTGTGACAACGTTTCCTGGCAGATGGCAAGGTGAAGGTGAGGTCAGGGAAACCACCGCCTCTGAGCTGGACGGGTAACAGGAGCTGAATCCCGAGGCGAGGAGTGGGGATGCCTCACCGTCGGCCTCCTGCCGGAGTTTCCCTCCAGTCCATGGATCTCCTCCCTCGTCGGGACGGCCGTATTCGGGGAAGGAGGTGAGGGTTCCTTGGCCACCTTCTCGGCCGCTCTCTCTATCAGTCCTTGTTGCACCACAATCCACGCCACTCTCTCCTTCCCTTCCGGAAAGGAGGTAAAGTGATACTTTAATAATGTCCTCTGCACGAGACCCAGGGCCTCGTATGCAGCGTAGGTGGGCATAAGGAGATGGGCTTCGACCAGGTAGCCATCCACCTCCCCAAGTCACTCGGGACAATACCCACGCTCGAAAGCAGACATGCTGACGAAAAATACGAGCCCCCCAGAGAAGGGAAAAAACACAAGCACATCAATGCAAAAACTCACAGTCCTTCGGGCAGCTGGCCTGCACAGTTGAGCCACCAGGATGGGAGGGGTGGATGAGGCGGCGGCCTACCCACCAGAAGACTAAGAGGTGGGTGTCCGGACAAGGGAAGAAGGACCGCAGTGGCTTCTGGTGGCAGGGACAGATGGACCATAGCGGTGGCCGGCGAAGGAGAAAGGGACACCCTGAGGGCTTCAGGAATGGGGGAAGAGACCTGGGTGTCCTCAGACTGGTCGACAGCATGCTCGGTCATCCTGGCTTGGGACTGGAGCTTGGTCGCACCCACGGTGGACCCGGACTGGGCCATGGCTGCACCCGCGGCGGACCCAGCCTGGGACTGAGTTGCACCAGCAGTGGTTCCGGCCTGGGACCGAGTTGCATCAGTGATGAGCCCCAGCTGGGCCTGTGTTGCACCCATGGAGGACCCTGATCAGGCGATAGTTGTGCCCATGGTGGAACTCGGCTGGGTCCCTGTTGCACCCATGGTGGACCCTGACCGAGCCATGGTTGCACCCACAAAGGAACCCAGCTGAGCCCCTGCTGCACCCGTGGTGGGACCCGGCTGAGCCAACACTGCACCCTCAGTGGACCTCGGGCTGAGGCATGGTGCCCATAGCGGACCAAGACTGGAGCGTAGCACCCAAGTGGGACTGACGCTGGGGCACGGCACCCACGATGGTCCCCGGCTGGGACACAGCACCCACAGAGACCTAGGCTGAGGCAGAACCAAAACTACGGCCCCCGGCAGATGGGAAGCTGGATCCCGGTCGACCTCACCGAGGACAGGAGCAGCCACGGTTACCTCTAGCGGCAAGTCTGGATCCTCTGACTTGTCCGGCAATGTAGGACTCTCTCCGGCAACCCTGGAAGAGGACTTTGACAGAGAAGAGGAAGAGTCAGGGTCACCGGCAGCAGCAGAGCCTGGTGAGCCGGCCGCTGCACCTGGTTCTCCTCACCAAGAGTTAGGCAAAAATGCTCAACAATAGAAAGGAGAAAAACAAAGGAGAGCACTTGCCTTAGCTCGAGCTCCACCGCCATCCAGGACTCCGACGATCCAGGCGATGTTCCACCGGGCTCGGCCTCCTCGAGGTGCAGCTCGGGCGCTGACTCTGCCGCGGCGGCCTCCGCAGCAGGCATGATGGTCTCTGCAGTCTTCGTTGTCTCAGCCATTGTGACCCACGCTGGTGATTCCTCCGGCATGGCGGCTGGAGTCTGGCTCACCATTGCTACAGGGGAACCATCCTCCCAGACCTCTGGCTCCTCCTGGTCCTGATGGTACGGCTCCGGCACTGGCGTGCACTCAGAGGAAACAGGAGAGAGCAGGGAGAGGGCTGGTGAGCAGTTCAAAGCTGCAGCAGGTGGAGAGATCTCTGGGGAATGCACACCCAGAGACCCTCTACCAGGAATCAGGCAAGAATTTTCAACAGTTTTAGAAAACAATGGAGAGTTTACTTGCCTGTTCTCCTGGTTTAAGATGTCTCTGTCATGACCCAAGCGCCGATCTCGTCCGCGCTCGGGTCATACATCATCTTTTTCTGGCTTTGACAACAGTGCGTTCCTTCTGGCTCCCCGGGCTCTTATTGTGACAGCACCCAGTGGAGCTTCCTGCTGTCAAGGCCAAAACAGCTGTGCTG
Organism: Pholidichthys leucotaenia; assembly: GCA_020510985.1. Lineage (NCBI taxonomy): Eukaryota > Metazoa > Chordata > Actinopteri > Cichliformes > Pholidichthyidae > Pholidichthys > Pholidichthys leucotaenia. Next base: position 212,688,012 of record CM035844.1, read on the forward strand.
CATTCGGGGTCATTAGTGACCGGCGTTATAAGCGGATGCCGAATGCACCCCGATGCAGCAGTCTCTGTTTATCTCCCTATCAGAGCTCCGTGAAGACTCCTCGCTGTCTGAAGCATCGGGCATCCCCCGGCTCAGACGCCGTCTTCTCATCATCTTCAGTTGTGAGTTATCCTGTTGTTATCCCATCTTCATTGTAGTGTGTTTTAGCCCACCGTGGCTCTTTCCTTTATTAGTGTATGTTATCCCCTGTTCCCTTACCTTTAATAATAAACACCTTTGCAAACTCACCGGTGACTGTTGGCATCTTATGGTGGCTCACGAGGGCCACCGTGACAGTAGACTGCTGCCAGAGCGTCTAGAGAGAGGCGCCACACCGAGACGCCATTCACCGTGAGTGTTGCATAAATTGGACTGTTGTTCCTACCTGTCTGGGTACTCTGCTGGAGACATGCCGTCGCGAAGGACCCGCAATCAGAGTCAGAGCGACGATCTGGCAGACGCTCTTGAGTGCGTTGATGAAATCCTCATCACCGCCTCCCTCCTCGACTTCAGCGGCGAAGTGCACCGGTACCTGGACCAAGCTGAGGATGTCCTCAATCATCTCCCCCGCTTCGTTAATCACCCCGAAGTTAGTGCGAGGAGATATGACATCGCCGCACAGCGTGAGATACTCCATGGGCTGGAGGGAAATCCCAGCAGGAAGCCGAAGAGGAGGAATCATCGCCCCTCGCTTTGGGATCCCGCTCCTGCATCTGTTCCAGCCCGGGAGTTCGCACCATCCAGAGGTCTTTCCCCACCGGGCATGACGTCACCCGGGATTCCCCCAGAGGAGCTGCAGCTGACAGCAATCAAGATCTGGGACCGAGTGGCTGCTGCTCGCTCCGCTGTGCATCCTTCTGTAATTATGAAGCACGTGACGGCGGCAGTCAGACTGGTGGAGAGGAATCCCGGGTTGAGTGACTTTCCTGAGTTCGCCGACCTCCTCGCCTCAGTCTGCACAGGAGCAGCGATTCCCGGACCTCACCTTCGCCTCGCCCTATGCTAGAAACCGTCGTCACCTCCACAACCCTCCTCAGCGTGAATCCCATCCGGACCCAGTTCCGGGTCGCCACAAGGGCTCAATCCCCCACACAGCTGTCACTCCTGCGCCTCGTCAGAGGGGAATGCCCGCAGCCTCATCTCCCGGGTCATCTTCTCCTGCTGTCCAGTCAGCGCTCCATGCCCGGCTCGTCTCAGCTGTCGCCCCCTCCTCCTCATCGCCTATCCCAGCTGCTGTGCGTCTCTGGAGTCCTGTTTCGGCGAGTCCCGTCCCGGAACCTTCTCGAGCGGCTCCCCTTCGTCCTCCCAGGGGGCCCTCTGTCACTGTTCGGCGGGGGAAGGGAGGAGCAACGCCCACCGCAGCAGGCACCATCCAGCCTCCAGGAGACAGGCAAGTCCAAACTCATCCATATTCTCATTATTGTGATTTGCCTTGTCAGACTCCTGGGGGTGGAGTTCGGGGTTCGCAGCCCCCCCGAGCTCCCACCACCTGCTGTGGCTTTAATGATTAATCCCGCATCCTCTGTGTCTCCCTCCGCTGAGCGGTCCTCGACGCCAGGCCAACATCGCCGGATGAGGAGGGGGCCTGCGGTTCTGGAGAGCCTGGTTCTGGTCCCGCAGCCATGTCGTGGGCGGAGGAGGAGAGTGGACTGCAGCGTGGAACCTGCGCCGACGAGGAAGTGTCCCCAGGTTTCCGCGGACGAGCGGTCCGGTCCAGCGGGTCGAGGGTCCCCTGCCACTACGCCGTGCGGGCCGTCGGCGAGGGCATCGGTGCCAGAGGATCCAGAGGCTGCGGGCACCATCATGCCAGCTGCGGAGCCAACGTAGCTGAGTGGGAGCCTGATGACGACCTCCTGCCGTCTGAGCCCGGATCTTCGAAGTCCTGGACGACGTCAGAACCCGAGATCAGGCAAGTGCTCTGTGTTGTCTTCCTACTTTCCATTTTAGAGCATTTTTGCCTGTCTCTTGGGGAGGCGAGCCGGGCACAGCCACCCGCTGCGTCCGAGCTTGTCTCGCCAGGTTCTGGCGCTGCCAGTGATCCTGATCCCGGTTCTTTTCTTTCTCCCGAGCCTTCTCCCAGGGTCGCCGGCGAGGAGCTGCTTTCGCCCGCTGTGCCAGAGGTTCCGGGTTCGGGGTTGGAGGTCTGTTCTGGTGCGGCACCGACCCAGTCGGGGTCCATCGTGGGTGCAACCGTGACCCAATCAGGGTCCGTCGCGGGTGCAACCGTGACCCAATCGGGGTCCGACGAGGGTGCAGCACCAGCAGGATCCAAGTTCGGTGAGGGAGCTGCAGATCCCCTGCCATTGGACACTGGACCGGCTCATCTTCTCCCCCATCTTCACCATCATCCTCATCTTCACCCTCATCTTCCCCCCAAGTCTTCTCCACCAGGTGCCGTATGAACCCCTCACTTTCGGCCCGGCTCGCCCTCGCTATTCCCCTCTACAGGGAAGCTGTTGCCTCTCTCTCCCCTGCGGTCCTGGTGGATGAGCGATGCGGGTCGGCCGCCAGAAGGACTGCTGCGCCCATTCGGCTCTCTGGGCCGGCCACCCGACCCACTGGACTCTCTATTCGGCGGCCTGGTCCAGCCACCCGAAGCTCTGTTTTTCCTGGCCTGGGATTCGGGTAGGCCGCCTGAATTCTTCCCGTTACCCCTGTTGGCGGTTTGGACGCTGGGTGCGGGTAGACCCCCCGAACTGTGTAATTGTGCCTGTCATCCCTGTGTTGTTCTCCTCTGCTCCTTTGTAATTTTGTGGATGTACGGGTGTGTTATGATTTCATTTAATCTCACCTCTGTTAGTGTGCCCTTGTGTTCTTTCTAGGCCCCCTCTTGTTGTTGCATTCCTTTTTCTTTAGGGTTTGGTCCATATATTGTCTGCATTTATGGAGTATTGTGGGGGGGGGTTTTCTCTTCCCCACCGTACTCTGTGATTGCTTCGTTTGTTCCCTGTCAGCGTCTTTGTTTTTTTTTTCTTCTCCTTTTTCTTCTCCTTGGTTTTTTTTCTTCTCCTTGGTTCTTTTTTCTTCTCTTTTTTTAACTCCCTCCCTCCTGGCCTGCGCCCCCCCAGGGTGGGGCTTGGGTGTTATTGGCCATTCTGAGCCCGGCCTTGAGGGGGAGGTAGTGTCATGACCCAAGTGCCGATCTTGTCCGCGCTCGGGTCATACATCATCTTTTTCTGGCTTTGACAGCAGTGCCTTCCTTCTGGCTCCCTGGGCTCTTATTGTGACAGCGCCTGGTGGAGCTTCCTGCTGTCAAGGCCAAAACAGCTGTGCTGCATTCAGGGTCATTAGTGACCGGCGTTATAAGCGGACGCCGAATGCACCCCGATGCAGCAGTCTCTGTTTATCTCCCTATCAGAGCTTCGTGAAGACTCCTCGCTGTCTGAAGCATCGGGCATCCTCCGGCTCAGACGCCGTCTTCTCATCATCTTCAGTTGTGAGTTATCCTGTTGTTATCCCATCTTCGTTGTAGTGTGTTTTAGCCCACCGTGGCTCTTTCCTTTATTAGTGTATGTTATCCCCTGTTCCCTTACCTTTAATAATAAACACCTTTGCAAATTCACCGGTGACTATGGTGGCTCACGAGGGCCACCGTGACAGTCTCCTGCTGCAGCTGGCGAGGCAGAACTCCTCGCTATGGCTGTGGCAAGGCTGGGACTCCTCCGTTGGCTGTGGAGAAGCCTTCCAGAATGGCACTGGAGAGGAAGAGGTGGCCGCCGATTTCTCCTCCTCCTGGCGGCGATCTATTTTCGCCAACAAAGCCAGTTTGTGTCTCCTCCAATTACCAGTGGAAGGAACCAGGAAGGATGCAGCGGGACTCTCAGCAGCAGACGGAATCACCGGGAGGAAGCGGGCAAGCAGCAGCTGCACTGTGGGGAGGAGCTGAGGATTCAGCAGGAGGAAACAGACACCTGGTGCGTGCTGCTGCAGGAATATTCTGCTCCGGCAAGGAAGGGGCTGCTGATGAAGAGGAAAAGGCATTCCTCCAACAGTCCAGAGCGGAATTTTTTTTAAAAATTTTGTATACTTTATTGATCCCCAGAGGGGAAATTGAGGGCATCCACCTGGATGGATGAAGCAGCCACGGTACGGCGCTATCCCTTAACCATTCACACACACATTCACACCTAGGGCCACTTTAGAGTCTCCAATAACCTAACCTGCATGTTTTTGGCCCGTGGGAGGAAAACCGGAGAAATCCCGGAGTATACCCACGCAGATACGGGGAGAACATGCAAACTCCACACAGATCACTGTTGGTCAGGGGCTGGAATGGAACCAGGGATCCCATGGCCAAGGGTGAGTTGCTGTGCTGGCCATCGCACCGCCCCAGGGGTGGAATGACCCTTTTTTGATGCTGGAGCTGGCTTCATTGGAGCAGGAATGGGCGCAGGGTACTGGTCGAGAAGCAGAAGAACAGCGGAGCCCCGGGAGCGCCATCCTTTCGGCATGAGCCCGGCCTTCCTTGGGGATTTCCTCACCCTCTCACCGTTCTCGTGTCACAGCGCTGCCACCAGGGTTATCTTCTCTACTCACTCAGCATGCTCCAAAAGCTGAGGGCACTGGCAAGCTGCTGCCTCCGCCAGGTCCAAGTACCATAGTGCTTCTTCTGGAGTGGAGTATATGCGTGCAGCAGAGATTAACCTGTCTATCTCCATCAGGGCTTGGCAGCATTCCCACCCAAGCCACATCAGATAACTCCATCCTGCTCCGTCCATGATTAACTCCAGCAAACAGGTGTGTGAGAGAAAAGACACAAAAATGAAAAATAACACGCTACTTCACCGCTTGGTTCAATTTGGTGTCGGCGTGTTGTCATGTACGTGTGTAATAGCGCACACACAAATGAGTTAATGCAAACCCAAAGTGCAGTGAAGTAAATGTTTTTATTTACAGAGGGAAAATAACATACAAAAGTGTCCATGAAACTGTCCAAAATGAGTAATAATGGTGAGATGACCGGCTACAAACTCAAATGGCAAGCCCCACGCACCTCCCAGGGAGGAACTGGGCAGCGGAGAGAGAAGGGCTGAAAATAACACTGGTCAACACCAAATTTATTGTCTAAGTGTTTTTAGCTGATTTAGGACAATTTTGATGTGCTGAATCCAAAATTCACATTGTTTTTTCTCAGTCAGCTCAACTTTTTGAACTATGGCCACATGTTTTCTTACGCTTTTGTTTACATGTACGGGTATTTTCACTTTATATGATGCAAAATTCTTTTTTATTTCTTGAAATTCTCTAAATTTTGAACAATGATGACGTAACATTCAATTTACATGTACTTACCTTTATCAATGCCTACTATTCAATTTACAGTACAACTGTACAACTGCTGTACATCTGCTTATAACTTAACATAAAAACCTGACCTGATTGAGAGAAACAAATGTCATTTTCAGATTCAGCGGTGCAAAATTGTCTTAAATCAGTTGAAAAAACACAGACAACTTACAAAAAAATTATTTTTGTTATGCTGTGTAATACAAAGGAAGACTTACATAAATGTAGGAGCAGAATGGGCTCTGGAAACAACGACACTTTAAAAGTCCAAAAAGAGGCGAAACCACTCTTGAGTGAGCCAGGACATCCAATGTAGACTGACGCCAACACACTGAGTGCTTTCACTGCCACCCATAAATACCCCAGAGGCTAACGAGCGGCAAGTAGAAACAGCTGCACAGTGTCAACCAGTGAGTGAGAAGATGAGTGAGAATATGTGTGTGTGTGTGTGTGTGTGTGTGTGTGTGTGTGTGTGTGTGTGTGTGTGTGTGTGTGTGTGTGTGTGCACGTATAAGAGTGAGTGTGTGTATGAAAGAGTGTGCTTGAGTGCGTGCATGAATGTGTAAACCCCCAGGTGATGGCAATCAGCTGATACCGTAAGTGCCTGGCAGAGAGAGATGAGAGGAGGGCTGAGGCTGTAGACTGGCAGGGAGCCAGCTCAGAGGCTGTAATGACCTGCCAGCTGGGAAAAATTTAATAACAAACAGGAACTACAGCCACAAATCATAGAACAGGGTTGAACCACAGCCCCGTTCTAGACAGATATAAGCATCTGGATTTTCTAATAATGGGTTAGGGCAGGGGTATCCTGAATTTCTTCCCCTGACTGCTGATCAGTGAGAACACCTGCTGAAGAGGACTGAGGAGAAGAGAGAACCTGCAGGGTCTTGCGCCCTCCATGGCACATGATTGACACCCCTGGGTTAGGGTTTAATGGGATTTAACATTTTAAACACAAATTGCTTTATGGCTCATAACACTGATCAACACCCAAATTTATTGTCTAAGATTTACTAGCAGATTGAGGACAATTTTGATGTGCTGAATCAAAAATCACATTGGTTTTGCACATTCAGGTCAGCTTTTTGAATTATGGCCACATGTTGTTTTATACAGTACATTTTTGTTTACATTGTTAAGCACCAGCTTCTCCTCAGGCCAATCCAGGAGATCACTTTTATTCTTCATTTTAAAGAAACAATTTCTTTCATTTTAAAGCAACTCTCACTCAAGGTCTGGTCAAGAATGCTGTGTCCTTCAACAGGACCCCACTGTAAACAATTTCACTTTTGTAGCGAGACTTGATAGGATTTGCTTTTAAAGGCTTAAGGGGACCATAAACTCTTGGAGTCAAATCCCCAACGGGACAGTTCATGTTGATAGTATCCATGCGTACCCGGAACTGATACGTCTTAAAAAGTCATAAACTTTTTTAAGCTGTGCAGTATTATATGGCTTCTTATTCTTGAGACATATCCCAGAACCCTCTAGCCCCCCCCCACACACACACACACACTCACATTCCAAAGTACCTAAAAATTATCTACAGCTCCAAAAGTACCTCCTAGTGGACCTCTACGGAATATGATTGCATTGTGTAATCTGACTGCTAATTTGACTAAACATTAAAGGCTTTTCTCCAGCATCATCTCCCGGGATTCTAAGGACATTGTGAAAATAATCGCCAATAATGGTTTGCCATGATTCATTAATCCTTGATTTAAATGTGAGTGCATTCTTAGGAATGTTTTATTTTCATGAGTGTTTATTCAAATGAATGTTAAATTTCTAGTAATGGTATAAATGCATGGTCCGCTGAGTTATTAGCCTTGAGTCACTTTAAATTAGTTAGATTTTATATTGAGTATATAATTCCCTAAGGAACTGAGTGTTTTATGAATCTCTGGTCCGTCTTCCCTCTCGTGATAACCAATCACCATGCTGTCTTTCTGCTGATAACGTACTGGCATTTGATTGGCTGTACACAAACAAAGAAATGTTCCCTCATTAGACAAAAGCCCATTCAAACTCCTCTTTATGAAGATGATTGTCTGTCTTTAGGCCTGTCCCGTGTTATGACCCCAGCAGCACGTTTTCTGTTAAATGCTTCAGAGCCACCCTGCATACTCAGATTGAAAGAGAGAAAGAGTTTTTCTGTTCTTTGTACTTCTTTGCAGTTTTCTTTTGTCTAATTGTTCTGTGAGTTTTAAGAAGTCTTTTGTGTGTGTGAACCTTGTCAAATCCTGCATTAACTCTCCTAAATCATCTTTTGATAAGTTTACTTGTTTTCTGGTTAACTGAGGAGAAATCATTTTTCTTCTCTGTGAGCTCGCCCTTAAAGAGAGTTAAACTCTCAAATTTTTCTTTTTTTCCTTTTCTTCAGAAGCCATTCTTATTCTATTTAAATGTTTTTTTCTGGACCTTTTTGACTCTTCATGCAGTTAAAGTGGACTTTTCAATTTTCCTGTTTTAAAGTGAACTGATAGAGATTTTTGGACATTTTTTTCCGGCCTCATCCACGTCTGACCCCATAAAAAAACTAGGAGCTCGTGGGTGAAACTGACTAAAACATTCTTCCTTCAGTCTTTGGTTTTGTTCTGCGGGCCGGAGACATCCTCAATTTGGACCGGTTGCCAAAGGACTCCACGCCTGCTCTGGGGCCAGCCTTCACTGTCGCCTGTTCGCTGCCTGCTCAGTGTGAGCCCCCAGCCGAGTCTATGCTTCTCACAGCTGTTAACGATCTGAAAGCCGGCCAGCAGTCACACTTTCTCCCGGTGTTCCAAACGCTGTCTGGAAGAGCTGCTGAGCCTTCCCGAACCTATACCACCATCTGGTGCTGACCACCGCTGAACATCTGGACCCACAGCTGTTTGTAAGTGAGACTTCCATCTTCCTATCTGCTGGGTTTACACGTGATGTCCTACAGATATCAATTACAATTGAACATAACCAGTATTTCATGGTACAATTAGTCCCTCAGCCGTAGGACAAAACTAAACTGAAGGAAAATTCTTATTCATTTTTAAATAACCTCCTTTCATTTTTGTAGATTAATTCAGAGTTCCTTTTTAGATAATCAGCTTATGAAATTTCCCCATAAAATTGTGTTCTGGTTTTGTTAGCTACTTCAGCCTTCCATTGTATTAAAGTTGAAACATAAAATCTGGGCTGCACGGTGGCGCAGTGGTTAGCACTGTGGCAGCACAGTTTTACCCTCAGCCGGGGGGAGCGCGGGGATCGTGGGTTCGATCCCAGCCCCCGACCAACAGTGATCTGTGTGGAGTTTGCATGTTCTCCCCGTGTTGCGTGGGTTTACTCCGGGATTTCTCCGGTTCCTCCCACATGCCAAAAACATGCAGGTTAGGGATACAGGGCGCTTGCGCACGCAGCAACCGGCAGCTGGTGGCTTGTCACCAGACTGCAAAACAAATCTACCTACGGAGTACAAATAAGTAACAAAAAAAAACCAAATCTGGTTTCCTCTTGGTTCCACAAAGGATTTAACTATAGATTTTATGTTCAGGGAATCCAGTAACAGTTTGAGTGATACTGATGTGATACTGAGCACCTGTTTATCATTTGAATCTGTTTATTCATCATTTCAGCATTTTCCTTTGCATAATTATGTTTTCTGGGCCACAGCAGTAAAAGAACTCACTAAATTCTGAGGACTGATTCATTAAGTAATTGAAGGTACAGAATTAATTAATTGAAATTAATTCATAAACAAGTTGTTCTTTTAGAACTGGTGCCCCTTTTTACGAGGTGCTTTTCCATCTTATTTAGTGAGCGTTGGGGTGACGGTTTAACTCTGTCACCTCGCACACACCACTATCAAATAAAATAAATAATTCCTGTACCTTATACACTAAATTTTTATTAAATATCACTACACTACATGTGTACAGGTATTTTCGGCTTTATATAATGCAAAATTCTTTATTATGTCTTGAAATTCTCTGATTTTGAACAATGATGATGCAACATTCAATTTACATGTGCTTACCTTACATAAAAGTACATGCGCAGTACTAAGTAAGTACTAAGTACAGTAAGTACAGGTTTTTACTTAGCACCTGATCGAGAGGAAACGGGATGTCATTTTCGGATTCAACGGTGCAAAAATTGTCTTAAATCAGTTGAAAAAACACAGACAACTTACAAAAAATAATTTTTTGTGAACCCTGTGTAATTCTGTTGCAGACTTACACCAAACCAAAAGTGATTTCTCAGACTGCTGGATTTCTTATGACAGCTTTTCAAGTCTTTTTGTATTTATGTCACTTGGTGGTAACCTTCACACGTAAAACAAAAGTTGGGACACATCAGCAAAAAGTACAAAGGTTCATTGGCAAAATTCCTAGTACTATGCTAAATGAATACATGTATAGTTCATTATTGATGTAGAAAATATATATTTATACAGTATCTACATGTAGTCAGCAATACTCAATATGATATATATCCAGTAAATCCATGTATTTTCCATGTAACCTTGTGACTGCATTATTTTAATTGCTTTTAATCCTAGATCCAGTTTGTTTTGGCTTAAAATGCATCACAATTGTTAAATATATCTTATTACACCTAACTCAGTACTGCTTACCTGTTGAAATATATATTTATGGCTAATATAACCCCATAACTACAATATGGCACCTGGCGATCAAGTTTTGGCAGCTGATCACTTTTTGTCACGACACCACTGGCTGGAGCAGATACATCCCATGATGTCTCAACAGTCTCTCCATGATTTTCACACAGATCAGAGCAACTTCTTGCACTGGAAGCTAAACATTTCCTACAGACATTCTGAAGTTCTGTAGCCACTGTGCGTTCGTTGAAGCTGGGGAGACATGTCATCACTGGGAGCCTGTGTTGAACACACAGACCCACGGTTTGAAGTGATAATTTTGACACAAGAGGAGCATCTGAAACACAGCACCTCAGAGAATACTGTACATATTTTAGTAACTAATAGCAATAACTTGCCAACATTACAATGTAGTACGGCGGACTTTAAAGCGAAGTAGCATTAGCAATCATTAGCTTACCTCATATGTGACGTAGTTCGTATCCTCGTCTTCTGCTTTATACTGCTCTACATGGTTTCCGAAACGCTCCAGTACATTTCCAGAATTTGTTGTTTCACCGCCAATAGCCTTCTCTGGCTCTCCTTTTTTGCCTTTACTCTGGCAAAAAGAAAGCCAGAGCCCACAGTTTGCATCTTTTCCTGGGCCATCTTGTGTTTCGCCTGGTGTCACTTGTTTTACGTAACGGGAGGGTTGCACACGTCTCCCTGTAACAAATCCCACTCACATCAAGCGGCACTCTGGTGTAATGGAAACACAAGCGGAACCAAACTGAACTGAACTGTGGTTGTACCGGGCAAAACAGGTATTAGTGGAAAAGCGCCGGCATTCGTAACATGTCCTTTCGGAGACAAAAGATCAAGAAGGCTGCAGGACCTGATGGTGTGTCTCCGTCCTGCCTGGGAGATCAGCTCCGACGAGTTGGCCCCCCATCTTCCACCCGGATCTATAAAAGATCACTGGGAGCTGTGTGAAGTGCCCTCCTGCTTCACCACGCTCCATCATCATTCCAGTTCCACAAGAAAAACTCTGTTACAGGATTAGATGACTACAGATCTGTCGCTTTGACCTCTTTGTGTCGTCATGAAATCCTTGGAGAGATTGGGTGCCTGAACCACCTGAAGGACTCACAGGCCTCCTGATGGACCCACTGCAGTTTGCCTACCAGTCAAACAGGTCAGTGGATGATGCAGTGAATATGGGACTACACTACATCCTGCAACACCTCGACTCCCCCAGGGACATACGTCATGGAACCATGTTTGTCAACTTCAGCTCGGCGTTCAACACCATATCCCAGGCAATCTTCATCAGAAACTCTCCAGCTCAAGGTGCCCCGCCTCCACCTGCCATGAGGATCTCAGCTTTCCTGCTGACAGGTGGCAACAGGTTGAGCTAGGGAGAATTACATCCAGCTCCCGAAAAACTTAGTACTGGCGGCCCCCAAGGATGTGTCCTTTCCCCATTGCTCTTCTCCCTCTACTCCAACGACTGCACCTCAGAGGACCCTTCGGTGAAGCTCCTGAAGTTTGCTGATGACACCACAGTCATCGGTTTGATCCGGGATGGTGATGAGTCTGCATATCAGGAGGGAGGCGGAGCAGCTGATCTCTGGTGCGGCCAAGAACCACCTTGAACCTTAACCCAGCCAAAACGGTGGAGAGTGACTGTGGATTTTTCGGCGACACCCTCCTCATTCCCCCCCACTCACCATCCTCAACAGCACAGTGTCCACTGTGGACTCCTTCAAGTTTCTGGGTACCACAATCTCCCGGAACCTGAAGTGGTCCTCCCATATAGACACTGTCCGGAAAAAGGCCCAGCAGAGGTTGTTTTTCTGCGTCAGCTCAAGAAGTTTGATTTGCCTCAGGAGCTGCTGGTTGTCTTCTACACCGCCATCATCCAATCTGTTCTCTGCTTTTCCATCAACTGTCTGGTTTGGATCTGCCACTAAACAGACAAGACCAGACTGCAGGCGGATCATTAAGTTTGCGGAGAGGATCATTGGTACCTACCTACCCTCCATTGAGAACTTATATCGGTCCATAACCAGGAAACGGGCGGGAAACATCTCTACTGACCCGTCACAACCTCGGCCACAAACTGTTGAACTTCTATCTTCTGGTCGACGTTACAGATCACTGAAGGTCAAAACACCCGTCGCAGGAACAGTTTCTTCCTCAAGCCATCACTCTGATGAACTCCTAACATTCACCTAGTCTACCTGTTGCTGTACTCATGACTTTTCATCCATTCTTACATTGCACATAATTCTCACACTGCATTTTACTTCATTCACATTATATCACTGAATCTGAGTTTCACACTGAAATACTGTATGACTGTATATTTTTTCATATATTTCTGCAAAGTGTGGATAGTCCTGAGTAAATAACTGCATATATTCCTGTATATTTTTGCATCCTTTTATAGGAACGTGGACAGACTGTAATTTACTGTACATACTGTGTTTGTCATTGAAATCTTATTTAAATCTTATTTAAATCTTACACCTGAACAACGAGAGCAAGTTTTAGCCAAAGTCAAATTCCTTGTATGTGTTGTGCATACTTGCCAATAAAGCTGATTCTGATTCTGGATTCTGATTTCTGATGAGCGCCGAACTCTGGTGTTAGAAGCTGTGAGTTGGAGCCCCAGCTTGGATGTCCATGGGTCAAATTTATTTTCCATAAAAAAATAAGTATTTAGAATATGTGACAAATTGAGTGCACTGCAAGGCAGTAGGCTATTTTGCACCTTTATCTTTACATTCAGATATAATGGGGGATTTTGTTATATTTTTTCCTGCAAATTTGAACCCTTTTTCATTAAATTTGCAGCTTTTTGTGTAATTTGAGAGCCTTTTTTTCTTGTAATTTTGCTATTTTTATAGTACATATGCAATTTTTTCCATGTAATTTGAAATAATTTTCCCAAAGATATTTGTTGCAGAGTTCTTTGTAATATAATTTTTTTGTTCATAAATTTGCCATATTGTCACATGAATTTGATGTTTTTTTCTTTATATATTTCTAAATTTATCCTGCAATTTTGTGACCTTTTTTGAAAAGTAGTAATCAGAATTAGCTCGTTAAAACTGAGCAGTTTGGGTGAAGGAGCAAATATCCAAATACCAAATTTAAAAAATGAATTCCACTGGTCATGAACAGATATCCAGATCAGAGAATATCTGGTTCTGCCTGTGAAAATGTAAAGAAGTCTGATGACTTCCATCCTTCATTGTTTATTTTGTGAAGCTCTGTTAAGGCTTTTTAACTTCCCTACATACCTAGATAATCAGATTATACAGTATGGATTTTAATTTTTTTCCCAGTATTGCAATTACAATAAGACATCCCTATGCTAACCTTGTTGTTGTGTTAATTTATATAAACCTTTTAAGACTTTTTTCTATTCAACCAATTTCCCTCACAAGCCCGTCTTTTTTCATCGAATGAATGTGGGCTTTTTATTTTAAACTTTTTTTATAATTTTATCACAGTCCACAGTCCAAAATGGTGTTCTTGTCTTGTAATTAAATATAGTTTTGGTTTTTTTTCCCTTTTGACAAATTATCCTTCATTAGGCAAAAGGCCATAAGACTGTTAATGCAGTTAAAAGGCTGAAGAGGAGATTGCATCAGCTTTGACAGAAGTGGGACATAAGAGGGTCCAGAGGCTCACTAAGGCTATATGGACAACATATGCCAAGCATCCAATATGTAACTGTGGTGTTTGAAGATAGAGGATTTGCAGCAGAAACTTATTTCTGTTCCATAAAAAACTGAACAGGGCAGTGTAGTGATCCTCCTTCAAAATCTGTGCAGCTATTTCACAGTGTAAGAAACTGATTTTATTGATCTTAATGTGAGAAAAAATAGCTGCTAAACAGAAAAAAAAAATACCTTTAAGGATCACTAAATGTAAGATTTTCACTGCCAGTTACCAGCAAAGGATCTGTACAAATCTATCTCAATAGAAAAAAAAATAATCAGAAAATAGATTCGGAGGTTAATATGTGCATTTAATTTAATTTGTGCATTTATTCTGTTTGTGGATGTGATTCCTTGAAGTTTAAATATTTTAAAATACCCCAAACATAACCTGAACAGAACATAGTCAGGAGCAGGTTATGTTCACAGCCCTTTGTTACCATAGTTACAAACATACTCTTTTTGGAACCGAAAACTCAAAGTTACCACAAACTCTGAGTTAACTTACCCAGGTAAGCACTACACCTGATTTCTGGAATACCCCCCAGCTTACATGGTTTTGTTGTGCTTTGTTTGTATTATAACCTTACATACTGTTTAGGGTCAAATTTGACTCCGTTTTGACACTTGATAGCAGTATAAATCCCTAAACTTTCATTCTTTTAGCCAGAAATTTGATGACTTTTCCTGAAGTGACCCAAAATACACAACCAGGACAGTTTAGTGACGGAGCAGCTCATTCTGGCCTAAACCGGTGTTCAGATCTCCTGACCACTGAACCTTGACCTTAAGCACATCTAGGGGATCTCAAAACAGTGAAATAATTAAAAGAGCAGAGGAGTGAACCAAAATGGTTGCACGTAAGGAACAGAAGTCATCCAGAGGGGTCAGAGGGTGCCTTGACACAGATAGAAGATCTGCACTTGCAAACACAGGCACCCTACAATTGGAAAGGCCCTTGGCGACTCCTTGTATCCAAAAGCAACACCAATCTTCCCCACACAGCAGCTTCAGCAGGCATTGGCAAGGGCAGTGCAGTGATCTGACCCTGGCCCTGATCAAAAAGTCACAAAAGAATCCAACACAAGTGGACAGAGAGAAGGAGATGCCACTTCTAACCCACAAAGAATAACTGTAAAACAGGGACAACCTGCTGCAAATGTGCAAAGCTCCACACATGTAATGTAATCAGCATTTTATTATTTAATGTTTTGTGTTCTAAGTCATTACTGATCCACACCATACTGTGAAGGCAAAAAATATGAACAGTATGTAAAAAACACTAAAAACTTAATTTCATAATTGTTGTCAGAGTTTGATATGCATTGATAATGCTCATGGAAAGTTGAAAACTGCTCTCCTTCAGTAAGGTATTAGGATCTTCAAAGAAAACAGAGGCAGGGGGTATTACTCACCTCAGAGTGCTCTTGTTGCATAATGTTGCTGACGGACAGGCGGATGGACAATCAGATTACACTGACAGACAGGGCCTTGTTGGAGGTACAGTGGGGAAAAAAGTATTTAGTCAGCCACCAATCGTGCAAGTTCTCCTACTTAAAAGATGAGAGAGGTCTCTGTCACGCCGCGCCGCTCATCAACGGCGCCACCTGCTCACACACCTGTCAGTCATCAGCGGCGAGGAATATAGGCTGCCTCGCCCTGAGCTTCGGTCTGAAGCCGTAGACTTCATTTCCCTTTCATGGGCTTCTACCACATTCTCTTCAGCATCCTCGTCACCGGTAAGAAGATCACTTACCTCATCTCTCCAGTTTGCTCCCCTGTGCACAGGTGGATTCCTCGGCGGCGGACAACCCCGTCCCTCGTCTCTCCTCGCTGCTGCACCGAGCCCCGCAGGTGGCTGTCTCCCGGGCTTCCATCCTTGAAGCGCCAGTCATCTGTCCAAACAAGTAAGCTTCTCTCCCTCGCCTATTCTCCTCCTGTGTTGGTGTGCGCTCATCACCCTGTGTCTGATTTCTCCCATAGGGTTGCCGGCTGAACGGTCTCCTGCCTCTGGGTCCGAAGCAGACACCACCACCAACACATTAACATTCCGCAGACACGCACCCAAACATCCCTGCTGTTAATAAACAGTTTGAACTACTCTGAGCCTGTGTGTGTGCGTCTCCTGAGCCGAACGTTATGTCAGTACGGCTTCAGCCGAGCGGCTCGGCAGACGGCGGGCTCGCACACCGGTTTACCATCCTCGAGGCTCGGGTGGATCAGATTGTTTATCAGCAACAGGTGGTTTTCAATCAATTATTAGAATTAACTAACCGATTGAACCGCTTGGACCCCCAACAGCCGTTCCTCCCGACTCGCCAGGGTGGCGCGGCTCCTGCTGTTCCAGCGGCCGTCCAGCCGGCTCCAGTGGCACCGGTTCGGCTCACACCGATTCCGACCCCCGCCCGCTTTAGCGGTAAGCTCGGCGGAGCGCGGGGGTTCATTATGCAGTGTGAGTCCGTGTTCCACCGTGTGCCCGGAGATTTTCCCTCGGATCACAGTTGAATTGGTTACATAGGGAATCTTCTGGAGGGGCGTGCGTTAACTTGGACCTACGCCGTAATGGCGAGGCCCAGTTATGCCACCCTCACCTATGACCAATTCGTGAGGCGCTTTCTGGAGGTCTTTGACCATTCTCAAACCGAGACGGTCCAGGTCGATCGGCTTCTCGCTCTCCAGCAGGGAAGCCGGTCGGCAGCGGACCACTCGGTCGACTTCCGGGTAGCTGCGGAGGAACTGGGCTGGGAGGAACGCTCCCTCTGTGGCCTGTTCCTCCGCAGCCTCAATAGTGATCTGAGGGATGAACTGGCTGGTCGGGATATCCCTGGGACGCTAGCGGAGCTGACGTCCTTAGCGGTAAGTTTGGATAACAGGCTGCGCGAGCGCTCCTCTGGGCGGAGGTCTTCTTCTTCTCGCCCTCGTGGAGCCTCGCCGTACCTGTTCCAAGCTCGCCCCCTGGCGGCGCCGCCAGCACCGCGCCCCGAGGAGTCGGAGCCGATGGTGACGGGCTGGACTAAACTTCCCCCTGTGGAGAAACAACGCCGTCGTGAGTTGGGCCTCTGCATGTATTGCGGAGGCGACCAACACACCGTGGAGCGTTGTCCACGGAAGGCCAGTCGGTGGGGTCCGCGAGTCACTGTTGGAAGTCTCGCGGACATCAATCGGTTAGGATCACTTACTCAATTGAAGCTGCCCATCCGTTTCTGCCATAACCCCACTGGGCACCTCACCCACGCACTGGTGGATTCGGGCGCAGAAGGCAGCTTCATTTCACAAAGCCTGGCAACCCGATTGGGCATCCGCTGCCAGGCACTCAACACTCCCATCTCCCTAGTCCATCTCTCCCGTGCCACCCTTGGGAGAGTGACACATCAAACTGTCCCCCTACCGGTCATCATCTCGGGAAACCACCGGGAGGAGATGACCTTTTATGTCCTTCCCAACTCTGTGTCGCCCGTCATCCTGGGGTATCCCTGGCTCCGCCTTCACAATCCGGTCCTGGATTGGAGATCAGCTGGGGTATCGGCTTGGAGTACATTTTGCCTGGGCACCTGCCTCCAGTCCGCTGCCTGCTCGCCGTCCGCTCCTCCTCCAGCAACGGACGCTGCACCCCCGGACCTGTCCCTGGTGCCTCCGGAGTTTCACGACCTGGGTATGGTGTTCAGTAAAGCGAAAGCTATGTCTCTTCCCCCTCATCGGCCCTACGACTGTGCCATCAACCTCCGCCAGGGGGCGCCGTTACCTTCTGGTCGGCTCTACAGCCTGTCTGCGCCGGAGAAGGAGACGATGAACACATATCTGAAGGAGTCATTAAACGCCGGGATAATCCGCCCATCATCGTCACCCGTGGGGGCGGGGTTCTTCTTCGTGGGAAAAAAGGATGGGTCCCTCCGCCCTTGTATCGACTACCGGGCCCTCAATAATATCACGGAGAAGGACCGTTACACCCTGCCTCTCATGGACACTGCTTTCCACTCCCTCCAGGGGGCGACCTGGTTCACCAAGCTGGACCTACGCAGCGCTTACCACCTCGTCCGGATCCGGGAGGGAGATGAGTGGAAAACGGCCTTCCGTACCCCGAACGGCCACTTTGAATACCTGGTGATGCCGTTCGGGTTGACCAACGCTCCTGCAGTCTTCCAGCGCCTCATTAATGACGTCCTCCGGGATTTCATTGGCCTTTTCGTGTTCGTCTACCTGGACGATATCCTCATCTTCTCCAAGTCCAGGGATGAGCACCAGGTTCACGTGAGGCGGGTCCTCCAAAGGCTGCTGGAGAATCGTCTGTACGTAAAGGCAGAAAAGTGTGAATTTTACGCCAGGAGTACGTCCTTCCTGGGGTTCATCATCGCCCACGATAAGGTGCTCCCTGACCCAGAGAAGGTAAAGGCGGTGGTGGAATGGCCTACACCTGCATCCCGGAAGCAGGTGCAGCAATTTGTTGGCTTCTCCAATTTCTACCGCCGCTTTGTCCCCAACTTCAGTACCATCGTTGGACCACTGACCCGCCTCACGTCCCCGAAGGTCCCGTTCCGGTGGACCGAAGAGGTCGCTGCCGCCTTTGAGGCGCTGAAGGCGGAATTCTCCTCCTCCCGGGTCCTTCGCCAGGTCGACCCCGCGCTGCAGTGCATCGTCGAGGTAGACGCTTCGGACACGGGAGTGGGGGCAGTGCTGTCCCAGCGGTCACCGGACGATGGCGCCAAACGACCGTGCGCCTTCTTCTCCCGGCGCTTGTCCCCGGCGGAGAGGAACTACGATGTGGGGGACAGAGAGCTCTTGGCCATCAAGCTCGCCCTGCAGGAGTGGCGCCACTGGCTAGAGGGGGCGAACCTGCCGTTTGTGGTCCTTACGGACCACAAGAACTTGGAGTATTTACAGTCTGCCAAGCGCCTGAATGCCCGCCAGGCGCGCTGGTCTCTGTTCTTCGCCAGGTTCCAATTTTCTATCACCTTCAGGCCTGGCTCTAAGAACGGCCTGCCTGACGCCCTCTCTAGGCAGTTCACTCCCGTGGAATCGGAGGAGACGCCTCACTCCATCCTGCCCAGGTCGTGCGTCGTAGGAGCCATCTCGTGGGATATCGAGGCAAAGATCCGGAAGGCACAGGAGGTGGAACCTGACCCTGGCGGCGGACCGGAGGGAAGACTGTTCGTCCCATCTGCGGTCCGAGGAGAGGTCATCCACTGGCTCCACACCTCCCGGCTCACCTGTCATCCTGGCACCTCCCGGATGATCAGCCTCCTCCAGCGGTCTTTTTGGTGGCCGGGCCTGCGGAGGGATGCAGCCCGCTACGCCCGGGCTTGCCCAGTCTGTGCCACCAGCAAGTCAGGAAATGCCCCTCCAGCGGGTCTGCTCCAGCCTCTGCCCGTCCCCGGCAGGCCCTGGTCGCATATCGCACTGGATTTCGTCACCGGACTCCCCGTTTCCAGCTCCTTTAACACCATCCTGACCATCGTGGACCGTTTCTCCAAGGCGGCACACTTTGTCCCCCTGCGAGGTCTCCCTACCGCCCTGGAGACGGCGGGCCTCCTCATCCAACACGTGGTCAGGCTGCACGGGATTCCGGTGGACATGGTCTCGGACCGGGGTCCCCAATTTTCATCCGAGGTTTGGAGGTCCTTTTGCAACGCCATTGGAGCCAAGGTGAGCCTCTCCTCCGGCCATCACCCCCAGTCTAACGGGCAGTGTGAGAGGACCAATCAGGAGCTGGAGGCTGCGCTCCGCTGTGTTGCAAGATCCAAGCCGACGTCATGGAGCAACCATCTCGCCTGGGTGGAGTACGCCCACAATACCGCCCGCTCTTCTGCAACGGGGATGTCCCCCTTCAAGGCGTCCCTGGGTTACGACCCCCCGCTGCTTCCAGCGCAGGAGAGCGAGGTAACTGTCCCGTCAGTTAGGGCGCACGTGAGGCAGTTCCGCTCCACCTGGGCCACCGCGCGTCATGCGCTTTTACGCACAGCGGAGCGCAACAGGACCGTGGCGGACCGGCGTAGAAGACCTGCCCCGGCGTACAGAGTTGGGCAACTTGTCTACGTTTCCACCCAGGACGTCACCCTAAAAGGCGAGAGGAGAAAGCTGGCACAGCGCTTCATGGGTCCCTTTCCCATCACCCGGATCATCAACCCGGTGGCTGTGCGCGTGGCTATTCCCCCCTCCCTCCGCATCCATTCCACTTTCCACGTGTCGAAGGTGAAGCTGGCAGTTACCGACCCCCTTTGCCCTCCTCCTGCAGCGCAACCCGCACCCCGGATGGTTGGTGGCCACCCGGCCTGGTCCGTCTCCTCCATCCTGGACTCCCGGCGCCGGGGTCGTGGGTTGCAATACTTGGTGGACTGGGAGGGCTATGGGCCCGAGCATCGACAGTGGGTGCCCCCGTCGTTTGTGTTGGACCCATCGCTCATCGCGGACTTCCACCGAGCGCACCCGGATAAGCCATCGCCAGGAGGCGCTGCTAGAGGGGGGAGTACTGTCACGCCGCGCCGCTCATCAACGGCGCCACCTGCTCACACACCTGTCAGTCATCAGCGGCGAGGAATATAGGCTGCCTCGCCCTGAGCTTCGGTCTGAAGCCGTAGACTTCATTTCCCTTTCATGGGCTTCTACCACATTCTCTTCAGCATCCTCGTCACCGGTAAGAAGATCACTTACCTCATCTCTCCAGTTTGCTCCCCTGTGCACAGGTGGATTCCTCGGCGGCGGACAACCCCGTCCCTCGTCTCTCCTCGCTGCTGCACCGAGCCCCGCAGGTGGCTGTCTCCCGGGCTTCCATCCTTGAAGCGCCAGCCATCTGTCCAAACAAGTAAGCTTCTCTCCCTCGCCTATTCTCCTCCTGTGTTGGTGTGCGCTCATCACCCTGTGTCTGATTTCTCCCATAGGGTTGCCGGCTGAACGGTCTCCTGCCTCTGGGTCCGAAGCAGACACCACCACCAACACATTAACATTCCGCAGACACGCACCCAAACATCCCTGCTGTTAATAAACAGTTTGAACTACTCTGAGCCTGTGTGTGTGCGTCTCCTGAGCCGAACGTTATGTCAGTCTCCAATTTTCATCATAGGTACACTACCGTTCAAAAGTTTGGGGTCACTTAGAAATTTCCTTATTTTTGAAACAAAAGCACTTTTTTTCAATGAAGATAACTTTAAACTAATCAGAAATACACTCTATACATTGCTAATGTGGTAAATGACTATTCTAGCTGCAAATGTCTGGTTTTTGGTGCAATATCTAGATAGGTGTATAGAGGCCCATTTCCAGCAACTGTCACTCCAGTGTTCTAATGGTACAATGTGTTTGCTCATTGCGTCAGAAGGCTAATGGATGATTAGAAAACCCTTGTGCAATCACGTTATGTCTGCAATGCTGTAATTGCTGCAAATGGAGGATTCTTTGACGAAAGCAAAGTTTGAAGGAAAAAAATATTATTTCAAATACAAATCATTATTTCTAACCTTGTCAATATCTTGACTATATTTTCTAATCATTTTAAAACTCATGGTGGTAAATAAGTGTGACTTTTCATGGAAAACACAAAATAATTGTCTGGGCGACCCCAAACTTTTGAACGGTAGTGTATACCTCAACTATGAGAGACAAAATGAGAAAAAAAAATCCAGAAAATCACATTGAAGGATTTTTAATGAATTAATTGCTAAATTCCTCGGTAAAATAAGTATTTGGTCAATAACAAAAGTTCATCTCAATACTTTGTTATACACCCTTTGTTGGCAATGACAGAGGTCAAACGTTTTCTGTAAGTCTTCACAAGGTTTTCACACACTGTTGCTGGTATTTTGGCCCATTCCTCCATGCAGATCTCCTCTAGAGCAGTGATGTTTTGGGGCTGTCGCTGGGCAACACGGACTTTCAACTCCCTCCAAAGATTTTCTATGGGGTTTAGATCTGGAGACTGGCTAGGCCACTCCAGGACCTTGAAATGCTTCTTACAAAGCCACTCCTTCATTGCCCGGGCAGTGTGTTTGGGATCATTGTCATGCTGAAAGACCCAGCCACGTTTCATCTTCAATGCCCTTGCTGATGGAAGGAGGTTTTCACTCAAAATCTCACGATACATGGCCCCATTCATTCTTTCCTTTACACGGATCAGTCATCCTGGTCCCTTTGCAGAAAAACAGCTCCAAAGTATGATGTTTTCACCCCCATGCTTCACAGTAGGTATGGTGTTCTTTCTCCTCCAAACACGACAAGTTGAGTTTTTACCAAAAAGTTCTATTTTGGTTTCATCTGACCATATGACATTCTCCCAGTCCTCTTCTGGATCATCCAAATGCTCTCTAGCAAACTTCAGACGGGTCTGGGCATGTACTGGCTTAAGCAGGGGGACATGTCTGGCACTGCAGGATTTGAGTCCCTGGCGGCATAGTGTGTTACTGATGTGGCCTTTGTTACTTTGGTCTCAGCTCTCTGCAGGTCATTCACTAGGTCCCCCCGTGTAGTTCTGGGATTTTTGCTCACAGCTCTCGTGATCATTTTGACTCCACGGGGTGAGATCTTGCGTGGAGCCCCAGATCGAGGGAGATTATCAGTGGTCTTGTATGTCTTCCATTTTCTAATAATTGCTCCCACAGTTGATTTCTTCACACCAAGCTGCTTACCTATTGCTGATTCAGTCTTCCCAGCCTGGTGCAGGTCTACAATTTTGTTTCTGGTGTCCTTTGACAGCTCTTTGGTCTTGGCCATAGTGGAGTTTGGAGTCTGACCGTTTGAGATTGTGGACAGGTGTCTTTTATACTGATAATGAGTTCAAACAGGTGCCATTAATACAGGTAACGAGTGGAGGACAGAGGAGCCTCTTAAAGAAGTGACAGGTCTGTGAGAGCCAGAAATCTTGCTTGTTTGTAGGTGACCAAATACTTATTTTACCAAGGAATTTACCAATTAATTCATTAAAAATCCTTCAGTGTGATTTTCTGGATTTTTTTTTTCTCATTTTGTCTCTCATAGTTGAGGTATACCTATGATGAAAATTGGAGACCTCTCTCATCTTTTAAGTGGGAGAACTTGCACAATTGGTGGCTGACTAAATACTTTTTTGCCCCACTGTATGTACACATGGATCACCTCCAAAATTTAATGGGTTCATCCAGTGACATGCACAGACATTTCGGGGGGGCAGGAGCGCAACCATTAAAAGGGGGGGGGCACTCCTCAATACTGAAAAAAGTTACATATAGTAGCATAAATTTTACAGGAATTACTTGATACGTATATCCATTTTATTTTAATTCCTACAGTTGTGTTCATAAGTTTACATACCCTGGCGGAATTTGTGATTTTTGGGCCATTTTTCAGAGAATATAAATGATAATACAAAAACTTTTCTTTCACTCATAGTTAGTGGTTGGGTGAAGCCATTTATTACACTGGTCAACACCAAATTTATTGTCTAAGTTTTTTTTAGCTGATTTAGGACAATTTTGATGTGCTGAATCCAAAAATCACATTGGTTTTGCTCAATGAGGTCAACTTTTTGAATTACGGCCACATGTTGTTTTATACATTTTTGTTTACATGTACGGGTATTTTCGCTTTATATGATGCAAAATTCTTTTTTATGTCTTGAAATTCTCTGAATTTTGAACAATAACGACGAAACATTCAATTTACATGTACTTACTTTTATATAAAGGTAAGTACATGCACAGTACTAAGTAAGTACAGATTTTTACTTATCACCTGATCAAGAGAAACGAATGTCATTTTCGGATTCAGCGGTGCAAAATTGTCTTAAATCAGTCGACAAAACACAGACAACTTACAAAAAAAAATATTTTTGTAACCCTGTGTTATCAAACAATTGTGAGCATCAGGTTTAGTATTCGTTGGCCCTTGCCTGTAGGTGAGGGAGAATCGGAACCAGGCGAAGAATAAAGCCCATCTGGCTTGACGGAGGTTCAGGCATTTGGTGGAGCAGATATACTTGAGTTTCTTGTGGTCTGTCCACACAAGAAAAGGCAAGGCCGACCCCTCAAGCCAATGGCGCCACTCCTCCAGTGCCAATTTTAGGGCCAACAGCTCTCGATTACCAACATCATAATTTCTCTAGACTGAAGACAGTAGATGAGAGAAATATGCATACTAGTTGATCTTCCCATCGGTTCTCAAGTGCTGTGACAAAACTGCCTCCACCCCAGTGTCAGAAGCATCCACCTTCACAATAAATTGGTGCTTGCGGTCAGACTGGGGCAGGATGGGGGCCTCAGAAAAACGGGTCTTGAGGAAGGCGAATGCTTCCTGCACTTCCTGGGACCATCGGAAGGGAACTTTGGTGGATATAATGGCAGTGAGTGGGTAGGCGATGGAGCTATAATTCCGGATGAAACGCCAGTAGAAACTGGCGAAACCTAACAATTGCTGTAACTGTTATCTGGTGGGTGGAGTGGGCCAATCAGTGAAAGCTCAGACCTTGACCGGATCAGGCTTGATGCAACCAGGTGAGATTATAAAGCCCAAAAAGGTGGTAGTGGTGGTGGTGTGGAATTCTCACTTTTTGGCTTTGACGTACAACTGGTTCTCTAGTAGGTGATGGAGGACCATATGGACGTGGACTTGGTGCTCCTCCAGCAACCGAGAGAAGATGATAATGTCATCGAGATAAAAAAAAACACAGAGCTGTTCAGGAAGTCCCAATGAACGTCATTTATAAGCTGCTGAAATATTGCGGGGGCACTGGTGAGCCTGAATGGCATGATGCAGTATTCGAATTGATCTAAATGTGTGGAAAAATCCATCTTCCATTCCTCACCCTCCCTGATCCGCATACGGTCGTAGGCATTCATTCCTAAGGTCGAGTTTAGAGAAAACTGTAGCTCCCTGGAATTGATCAAAGGCTGAATTAATGAGGGGAAGTGGGTATTTGTCCTTGATAGTGATATCATTCAGCTCTCTGAAGTCTGTACTTTCTTCTTTTACTTTCTCCCAACACCGATTGGCAACATGGTTAGGTTGGCCCGCAGTACAAACATAGACTTTGTCATGCCACCACTGTTTTTTGGCCAGAGTCACTTGGACCTCCCAATAGCCATTGGCTCTGAGGAATCAAGCTTAGCGGTGGCTGGCAGCAACGGCAAGTAGCTGTGGGTGCGGTGGACTGAATAAGATAAGTCTTATATGTCCCACAGTGGGGAAATTCCGGGATTACAGCAGCACTCAGAGCAATAGTTAATAAGATTATAAGAGCTGGTTAGCAAAAGCAGGTAAATGAATATACCTATGTACACAGATATATACACAGTGCAGGAGCATTGCAGCTAGATGGAAAAAACAGCATAACGAATTGTTAAGTTGCCCTGCAGAATATGAATATGTACCAGACAATATATTTCGTATTTGAATCAACAGTGTTTTTGCCCCCTCAGTAATGATTGATATTGTCTTAGTTGTATAATAGAGGGGATGATTTATTGTGCCAGGTTGTTACGTTTAGTATATTCAATACGGCCTCTACAAGCAGCCCTGGTTAGGTTATAAAGTCTGACAGCCGTAGGTAGGAAAGACCTGTGGAACCTCTCCATCGTGCAACTAGAATGGCACAGCCAACCGCTAAATGAGCTCCTCAGTGCGTTTCAACGTGTCCTGCATGGGATGGGACTTGGATTCCAGCAGAGATGACAGCTTAGCCACCATCCTCCTCTCTCCTATCTCCTCCACTGGGTCGAGGTGTCACCCCAGAGCAGAGCTAGCTTTTTTGGTCAGTCTGTCCAGTCTATTCCTGTCGGCTGCCATGATGCCGCTGCCCCAGCAGACCACTCCAAATGTGATGGCTGATGCCACCAACGAATCATAGAAAGTCTTCAGGAGTGCCCCTTATACTCCAAAAGACCTGAGTCTCCTCAGGAGGAACAGCCTGCGCTGCCCCTTCTTGTAGGGCGTGTTGGTGTTGTGTGACCAGTCCAGTTTAATGTTCAGGTGAACACCCAGGTACTTGTAAGATGTCACCATCTCAGTGTCTGTTCCCTGGATGTTTAGTGGTGCTGTGGGGGTTGTCCTCACCTGCAGCAATCCACCACCAGTCCCTTAGTTTTCCTCGCATTGATCTGGAAGCAGTTTCGTTGGCACCATTCCACAAAGTCCTCTGTTCTCCGCATCGGAGGCCGATGATCGCAGAGTTGTCGGAGAACTTCTGTAGATGGAAGTGTGGTGTGTCGTGTGAAAAGACAGCAGTGTAGAGGGTGAACAGGAAGGGAGCCAGAACTGTTCCCTGGGGGGGGGGGGGGGCTGTTACTGCAGATGATGGTATCAGACACACAGTCCTGGGTTCTCACAAACTGTGGTCGGTTTGTGAAGTAGTCCAGGAACCACGATGACAGGTGCTCGTCCACCCCTGTGCACAGTAGCTTGCTCCTCAGGATCACTGGTTGGATGGTGTTGAACGCACTGGAGAAATCAAAGGACATGATCCTCACAGTGCTGCCAGGTTTCTCCAGGTAGGACAGGGAACAGTGTAGGAGGAAGATCACTGCATCCTGCATCCCGATGCCATGCTGGTAGGCAAACTGAAATGGAGCCATCGCTGGTCCCACCAGGGGGCAGAGGTGGGCGAGGAGCAGCCTCTCCACAGTTTCTTCATTAGGTGTGATGTGAGGGCCACTGGTCTGTAGCTGTTCAAGTCCTTGGGGTGAGGGGTCTTCGATACGGGTACCACACAGGATGCTTTCCACAGCTGTGATACCCATCCTCCTATGTCAGGTCAGGCATTGGTTTGCTTGCTACCGGATAACCATGAAAACCACTACTACCTGTCTCATGGGTCGGGCCGTTGGCGACTCAACCAGCAGCCCTGCCCTTCCAAGGGCGTGGAAGATGAAACTGGGCATCCTGGCAGAACTAAAAGCAATATCTGTCACAGGTCTGTGGTGGACCGCTCCCAGTTACACACGGTGAGACTGGACAACCTGGCAGATAAGCACATCTGTCGCAAGGTCTGTGGTGGACATTTGCCAGTCGGTGCATCGTGACATGCACTACACAAAGAGCAGAGATAAACAAACCTATCATCTGGTCAGTCACTGCAACAGATACTGGTGTCAGTTTGTCTTGGCCTGTCCTTGCCACTGATAATACCTCTATCTGCAAGAATGTGCTGCTAGTCCAGCAAAAGTTAGCGGTACTCAAATACTTTGCAAGCAGTTTCATGAAATGGTCAGTCAGAAAGCAACTCATACCGGCTCAGACATCGCCTGGGTTAACAAGGTTAGGAGTTCCTGGCAGCGGAAGGCGAAGGACAGAGCTGCATGGAGGAATCTGATCAGACCAAAATGAAACAGTCATTGTCACCCCCAACAGACTGCTATGATGATGATGATACCCTCCCCAGCTTCAGGCTCAGGCTGAAGATGTACTCCACAATCCCACACAGGTGGTCTGTGCAGGACTTGACGAGCCTCGAGCTGATGCTGTCCAGACCCACAGCCTTCCTCACATTGATCTTCCTCAGCTCAGCTCTCACTTGGGTCTTAGTGAGGGTCAGGTTGGGGAAGGGGGACTGTGTGCTGGGAGGGGGGGGGTGTTGGGGGGAGGCTGTGGACAGCGGGACTCAATGAAGGTGGAGGCAGCAGTGGTTGGTGGGCAGGTGGAGAAGAGGGCAGTTGGTCAAACCTGTTAAAAAAAAACAGGTTCAGGTTGTTCACCCATTCCCTACCCACCGTGGCCTGGGAGAAGGTATTCTGGTGCCCAGAGATAGTTTTGAGGCTTAACCAAACACCGCTGATGTCACTCTGTTGCAGCTTGTCCTCCATCTTTTTCCTATAGTTGTCCTTCCCCTCTCTGATCTTCCTGTTATGACCCGAGCGCCGATCTCGTCCGCACTCGGGCCATGAATCATCTCTGCCGGTCTTGACAGCTGTGGATTATATTCTGGCTCCACCGGGCTCTTATTGTGACAGCGCTCGGTGGGGTTTCCGGCTGTCAAGGTCGATCAGCTGTTCGGCATCACCGCTCGTTAGCTGCCAGCTTTATTAGCAGGCGCTGACAGCTGGTTGATGCTGGAGTATCGTCAAAACATCCTGAGAGATTCCTGGTGTGTCAGCACGCTCATGTCAGGTTCGTGTTTTTGTTCATGTCATAGTTAAGGTCGTAGTGGCTGGGGTTAGCCCTACAATCCCTCGTATTCTGTAGCGTGTGTTCATGTCATAGTTAAGGCCGTAGTGGCTGGGGTTGGCCCTACAATCCCTTGTACTCTGTAGTGTGTGTTTTGCCCTCAGTGGCTCATAGTCTTGTGTTCGTGTCTTGTCAATAAAACATCAATGCAAAACTCACTGGCGACTTTTGGCGTCTTATGGTGGCCCGCGAGGGTCACCGCCTGACACTTCATCCTTAGCTCCCTCTGTACGGACTTCAGCTCCTTCTTGTTTCCCGACCTGAAGATCCTTTTCTTCTCCTTCAACAGTGACTTTATCCCAGTGACTTTATCTGATGTCTGGCCAGGTTGTCAAATTCCAGATATTTATCATTCAAAGTCCGATCAGAAAATAAAACGATTTAAAAAAAAAAACAACAACACACAAATCCGTTTCTTCCAGTGTGTTGTGGTCAGAACAAAGTTGATTTAAGCTTGGTGAAAATCAAAAAAAATCTTCTTAGCATGGTAATTTAAGAAAAAATGAGTAAAATAGGAAAAGGTGAATTTTAAAGGAAAAGAAAAAGGGAAAAAAATACACAGAGCTTATGCTCAGGGCCTACTTAGGAAGGGGGGCAAAACATGACTTTTCCCCCGACTTTTCAAGACTCAACTCCCAACTGGGGACAAAGGAAAGATTTCCAACTTGTTAGGTGTGGCAGGATGGCCCAGTAAATTTTATGACAACTGAGCTTGACCAATTACTGCATTCAAAGATCAGGATTGGGTCTGACCATTAGCGTAAACTTTTACCAGTTGCACTGAGTTTCTTTGTTTGGTTTAAGGTCAAAAATTGACTGAAAAGGAGATGCGTGGAGACTTGGAAGCTGATTGGTCAGTTCACAGTTTTTGGAATGTATGCCTCACCCAGGGAAAGATAGAAGGATGCATAGGATTTGATATGAAGAGTGATATCATCCTAAAACATATACGTATATGCTGCCTATTAAAGCATAAATTCTTTAAAACTTTAGTGACTAAGATATTCTACTTAATAAAGGAACAATGTGTCTACATTGGAAATGTAATACTTTTTTGTAAACTTTTTTGTGACTAGAAAAGCGCTATATAAGTGCAGGTTAGTTAGTTAGTTAGTTAGTTAGTTGTAGCAGACATGCAAAATTAATTCTTTGTAAAGATAAAGGAACAACATATCAAATCATATCAATAAAAATATTTCAAACCATAATTGTCCATCACAGGGTTCCGCCATAATCTTCAAAAGTGGATGTTGTCTGTGGAGGATAAGTTATTTCATTGTTCACAATAAATAATTTTTAGCATGAGAGAGGAAATCATTCAGCCCTCAGAGAAAATATTCCTATGTTATCCATCGGAGGGAAATGTTGGACTTTTTGAGTTTTAATGAAAAATCTTGCTGGTCAAGAGTCTGTGGAACATCAGGCCATGAACCTGTCACTTTGGCATTCTTTTGGCAAATGGATTTGAGGGGAAATGACTCCAGATCCTGAGCAGGGAGTAGCTTATCCACTTTATGGCCGATGGCATAAGACTTCACCAGCTCCGGTCTTGGGTGAAACAATTTCTCCTCAGCAAAGAATAATTTTATAAATTGGGATCCAGTTGATCATGCTACATATCCCCCCTTTGTATCAACAATGAATTTCGATCATCCTTGGTACACATACTTGGCAGATGGTTCCAATGGAGGATCCTGACTCAACTGTTGAGCTAACGGTTCTGATGTCCATAAGCACTAAGCTTGTAAACAGTATCTATTCCTGTCTATAGATCTTTGGGTTTGTTTTACAGTAATAAAACTTCTAGGAATCTTCAAAAATAGTTTGACTATGAACAAATATAAAAATTGTCTGAAAAAGGATATATACGCATCCATAAATAAACTCAAAAATTCTCGGAACAATAGTACAAAAAGAAAATATGCAATTTTTACATACTTGAGGTAAATTAAAGAAATATTGAGGTAACTCAAGGAAGTTCAAATTGGATTGGTTTAGCTGAATTAAACCATGGTTCCACAGATGTCTGGGTCATAGGGTGTTCGAGACCTTTGTTCTGGAAAACTGAGCGAACATGGAATGTCATCATTGTTCTTTGAATGGCAATGAAGAGTAAATTTATTATCACTGAGAAATGGACAAGATGAGTTGAAATCCGGCTCATCGCTAAAGTGTTGAGAAGCTAATGTTTCTAGCTGAGAGTAACATAGACACCAGCTGTGTGTGTGTGGGGATAGTCGACCTTTAACACGACGAGTAAAAAGTTCAAGACCTTGTTGAGTTTGACCGATGCTTCGGAACAAACATTCAAAACCAACTCAGTATGCTGCAAAGTTTTGGTAATGGTTTGTGGTTCAGCTACCTGGCGTTTCAGTGTGGCGATGTTAACCAAGTTAACAGTGAACATGCCAAGGCTAACAACAGGCCCTAACGCTGAGGCTGTTACTGAGAAGCCACCTAATGATTGTTGACTTCTTGTCCTGGCTCCACCCAGTTCTGACTGGGTGACGGTAGGTGTGATGGCTACATAGAGGGCTAAACTGAAAAAAAGAAGGATCATCATCCTAGCGAAACAAATAGAAATGAGGGATTTTAATCTCAACCTTCCTGTTGTTTTTTTTTTTTGTCTTTACACCTGAGTGGCAGATGAAAATTATACGCAAAGGTGGAGCAATTTCTTTTAGAGACTGAACTCTAAACCTTAGGTATTTTATCACCTTCAGTGGAGATTCTGATGTTGTTAGCGCCAGCTAATGATATTGGATGTTTTGTGTGTACTATTTGAGAATATTAAGTTGACTGAAATTGATTATAATTTTATAGAGGTCTTTAAAGATTAAGCTTTTTAGGAGATAATTTGGTTTCAGTTTGACTCCCTTCTTTTGGTGTTCTTGATGCCATTAACCAATTGGTTTGGAGAAATGAGACCGAGTGTACCTGAAGCAAGGAGTTAGGTAACGGTTATTTATCGGACGCAGGCCTGATTTTGATCTTAAGATAAGATAAGCCTTTATTAGTCCCACAATGGGGAAATTCCAGGATTGTAACAGCACAGGGATAGCAACACTCAGTGCAACAATCAAGAAGACAAGAAAAACAAGAGCAGCGAATACACATATGTACATATAAATATATAAATATATAAACACACACTGCGGAGCATTGTAGCTAGATGGAATAAATATATAAATATATATATACACACAGTGCGGAGCATTGTAGCTAGATGGAATAAAACAGCATAACCGTCTGCTTAGTTATCATACATAGTATGAATATGTACCCATACATATTGTCACCCTCCGTAGCGACCGATATTGTCCTAGTTGTATACTGGAGGGGACCATTGTGTAAGTCTATTGCGTCTTTTGCATTCAATACTATTAGGTCGTCACGTTTTTTTGCTATCTCTGCGGGCAGCCCTGCTTAGGTTATACAGTCTGACAGCTGTTGGTAGGAAGGACCTGCGAAACCTCTCAGTTGTGCACCTAGGATGATGTAGTCCACTGCTAAATGAGCTCCTCAGTGCATTCAGTATGTCCTGCATAGGGTGGGACTCGGACTCCAGCAGAGATGACAGTTTAGCCACCATCCTTCTCTCTCCTATCTCCTCCACTGGGTCAAGGCGCTGCCCCAGGACAGAGCTAACTTTCTTGATTAGTTTGTTCAGTCTCTTCCTATCAGCTGCTGTAATGCCACTGCCCCAGCAGACCACTCCAAAAGTGATGGCTGATGCCACCACTGTGTCGTAGAATGTCTTCAGCAGCGCCCCTTGAACACCAAAAGACCTGAGTCTCCTCAGTAGGAACAGCCTGCGCTGTCCCTTCTTGTAGAGTGCGTCGGTATTGTGTGACCAGTCTAGTTTATTGTTCAGATGAACACCCAGGTACTTGCAGGATGTCACCATCTCAATGTCTGTTCCCTGTATGTTTACTGGTGCTATGAGGGATTGTCCTTGCCTGCGGCAGTCCACCACCAGCTCCTTAGTTTTCCTTGCGTTGATCTGGAGGCAGTTCCGATGGCACCAGTCCACGAAGTCCTGGATAAGTCCTCTGTACTCAGCTTCATCTCCGTTGGAGATGATGCCGACAATCGCAGAGTCATCAGAGAACTTCTGTAGATGGCAGTGTGTTGTGTTGTGTGAGAAGTCCGCAGTATAAAGGGTGAACAGGAAGGGAGCCAAAACCATTCCCTGGGGGGCCCCCATGCTACCGATGATCGTGTCAGACGCACAGTCCCGGGTTCTCACAAACTGTGGCCAGTTAGTGAGGTAGTCCAGGATCCATGATGACAAGTGCTGGTCCACCCCTGCGCACAGCAGCTTGTCCTTCAGGATCATCGGTTGGATGGTGTTGAAAGCACTGGAGATCTTAATGTTTATGGAATTACTGTGACAGTGTTGTCCCCGACAAGTCCCATGGGGTTTTGGTAAAATTTTGTTTGTTGATAGAAAAATTCCACATTATTCTTATTCTTATTTTATTCCATGTCTTTTCACATAGTTGTAATAAGAATGTCCAAGTTTGTGAATGTGGTGAGTGTTCAGATATTTGCTAAGACACAACTGTTTCAATTCACCATGTCCAGTTCCGTGTGACTGAGAGTGTATTTATCTTCCTGTTTCCTGTGAGTAAAAGAAGATAAGGACTGTGTGCTTCATGGACATTTGATAAGGACTATGCACTTCGTGGACTCTCAAGGACAAGACTACGTCTTGCTGGACATTAATCTTCCATTTTCCCATTGATAACAACAGCTTAAAAAACTTTTAAGCAATGCATCATGTTTGATTCAGGAGTACGGATGGTCAGACTTCGGCTGCGTCTGTACTTCTGTCATTGGCCATGAGGAAATAAATCTACTTACATTTAAATATTCTGCCTGATTTTTGACTCAGAATAATTAAGACTGAAAATTATCCTAACAGTTGTGATGGACCCATTTGAAAATGGGATCCTGGTTTTGGTACATACAGTGGAGTGAAAACGTGTTTGCCCCCTTCCTGATTTCTTTTTTTTTTTTCCTTCTTCTTCTTTAGATTTGATTGGCAGTTGGCAACCAGCTTACAGGTGCATTACCTCCACTGACTTGATTATCATCACTCTATATCTTCTTCTTTTAGATTTGATTGGCAGTTACCACCACTGACTTCATTCTTCATATAAGCAGTTCTTAATATCTTTGTATACGGAGTTCTTATTAGGAGTTCTGAACCCCTCTTATAAACTATCTTCTTCTTCTTCTTTTAGAATTGATTGGCGGTTGGCAGCTAGCTTACAGGTGCATTACCGCCACTGACTTGACCATCATCACTATCTTTGTATAAGGAGTTCTTACAAGGAGTTAGGAACAACACCTTATGTGTGAAAAAATTATCTATCCTTGGGACTGTGTCCTCAGCGGCGTCAATAGCTGGCCGCCACACACTTTATATATGTCTTATTTCTTCTTCTTCTGTTAGATTTGATTGGCAGTTGGCAACCAGTTCAAAGGTGCATTCTTATTCTTCTTCTAGACCCGACCGGCAGCTGGCAACCAGCCCACAGGTGCATCACCGCCACTGGCCTGATTATCATCACTCCACATCCTTGTATAAGAAGTTCTGAACAACAACTTATGTGTGAAAAAAATTATCCGTCCTTGGACTGTGTCCGAGGTGTGGCTGAGATAATGGTGATGTCCTATGAAGACTATATCAAAGGTGCATTACCGCCACAGACTTGATTGTACAGTATTTTCCTCATAGCTCTGCAACGTTCTTCTCATAGCTTTGCGATATCCTCCATAGCTTTGTGACGTCTTACTCATAGCTCTGTGACGTTTTCCTCTAATTGCTTGTGACGTTGTCCTCATCGCTTTGTGACGATCTCCTCATAGCTTTGTGACGTTTCTTCTTCTTTTACATTTGATTGATGGTTGGCAACCAGCTTACAGGTGCATTACTGCCACTGACTTGACCATCACTCCATAGGAGCTCTTATAAGGAGTTGTTCTGAACTCCTTATGTGTGAAAAAATCATCCGTCCCTGGACCATGTCCTCGGTGGCGTCAAGAGCTGTGCCAGCCAGCCAGTAAGCCCTTCGTCTCAGATCGTTAACCAAGCTGCCTCATATTTTCTTCTTCTGTTAGATTTGATTGGCGGTTGGCAACCAGCTCAAAGATGCATTCTTCTTCTTCTAGACCCGACCGGCAGCTGGCAACCAGCCCACTGGTGCATCACCGCCACTGGCCTGATTATCATCACTCCACATCCTTGTATAAGGAGTTCTGAACAGCTCCTTAAGCATGAAAAAATTATCCGTCCTTGGACTGTGTCCGAGGTGCGGCCAAGATGACGGTGATGCCCTGTGAAGACTATCTCAAAAGTGTATTACAGCCACAGACATGATTATGTTTTCCTCATAGCTTTGTGACGTTTTTCTCATAGCTTTGACGTCCTCTATAGCTTTGTGACATCTTACTCATAGCTCTGTGACATTTTCCTCTAATCCCTTGTGACGTTGTTCTCATCGCTTTGTGACGATCTCCTCATAGCTTTGTGACGTTTTCCTCATAGCTTTATGACATAATCCTCATAGCCTTGTGACAATAAATTCATCTCTTTGTGACCTTTTCCTTTATCTTTATGATGTTTTCCTCATAGCTTTGTGACGTTTCTTCTTCTCCTTTTACATTTGATTGATGGTTGGCAACCAGCTTACAAGTGTATTACTGCCACTGACCTGACCATCATCACTCCATAGGAGTTCTTATAAGGAGTTCAAAACACCTCCTTATGTGTGAAAAAATCATCCGTCCCTGGACCGTGTCCTCGGGGCGTCAAAAGCTGTGCCAGTCAGCCAGTCAGCCCTTCGTCTCAGATTGTTAAGCGAGCTGCCTCGTATCTTCTTCTTCTGTTAGATTTGATTGATGGTTGGCAACCAGCGCAAAGGTGCATTCTTCTTCTTCTTCTAGACCCGACCAGCAGCTGGCAACCAGCCCACTGTTGCATCACTGCCACTGGCCTGGTTATCATCACTCCACATCCTTGTATAAGGAGTTCTGAACAACTCCTTATGTGTGGAAAAATTATCCGTCCTTGGACTGTGTCCGAGGTGTGACCGAGATGATGATGATGTCCTATGAAGACTATCTCAAAGGTGCATTACCACCACTGACTTGATTATGTTCTCCTCACAGCTTTGTGACCCCTCACCCCCACCCCATAGCCCCACGACCCTTTGTGACGTTTTGACTTCACAGTTCACATCATAACAGTCAGCAGCATTCCAGGTTTTGTTGTCGTCACCCGTGTCACTGTTTATATCACTTTTCTTCTTCTTCTTCTTCTTCTTCTTCTTCTTCTAGATCTGCTGAAGTCGCACCATTGCCACCCACCAGTTTGGAGTGTGGACAAGAGAATGGCAGTAAAAAAAACTAAATTATTTTAATTAATCCGGTTGCACTTAAATATCTAAATAGAGCTACATATATGTCTTTGACTGAGGTTCCTAACATGTTTTCCAAAGCAAAACCCAAATTAGCCCTCTCTATTACTGCAATCAGCTGTTTCCTTTGTTCCTGGTATCCTTGATATTCCAACCAAACATGCTGAACTGTTTCCGGGGAACCACAGTGTGCACAGCTGCCAGTTGGGTGTTCACCTATTCTATGTAGCGTCTGGTTCAAAGCAATGTGTCCAATTCTCAATCGGGTGATGAGTATCTCCTCTTTCCTGTTTCTGCCAACTCCCATTCCAGAGTCCACCTGCTTTTGAATGTCACAAAGATATCTTCCTGTATCTATTGAGTCCCAATATTCTTGCCACTTTTCCACTATATACTTTTTAATTATTGATTTGCCTTCTACCTTACTGAGTGAGATCTGCAGATCCACTGCCTTGAACTTCAATGATTGTTTTGCTAATAAGTCCACATCCTCATTACCCTCTATTCCAACATGGGTTGGAACCCAAAGAAAGTGTACTGACTGACCTTTACTGTAGAGGTTGTAAATTAAGGAGTGGATTTCTACAATTAGGTCCTGCCTACACAACTGCAGTGATTGAACACTCTTGAGATCTGCCCAACTATCTGAAGCAATAACAGTATTATTCCTATAATTTGTCTCCAACCACTGTAGCGCTAATATAATGACAACTAGCTCAACTGTGTACACTGATAAGTGATTACTGGTTCTTTTATTGATATTTTATACTGAGGAATGTATACCGCAGCTCCACTATGACCAGTTGTATATCTTTGTATAAGTTCTTGTGAGGAGTTCTGAACCACTCCTTATGTGTGAAAAAATTATCAGTCCTTGGGCTGTGTCCTGTGACGTTTTCCTCATAGCTTTGTGATGTTTTCCTCATAGCTTTATGATGTTTTCCTCATAGCTTAGTGACTTTTGCCTCATAGCTTTGTTCTCATAGCTTTGTGACATTTTCCTCATAGCTTTGTGACGTTTTCCTCATAGTTTTATGACATTTTCCTCATAGCTTTGTGACATTTTCCTCATAGCCTTGTCCTCATAGCTTTGACATTTTCCTCAGAGCTTTGTGACGTTTTCCACAGAGCTTTATGGCATTTCCTCATAGCTTTGTGACGTTCTTTTTTAATCTCGTATCTGCGTCTCATCTCTTAATTCTTCTTCTAGCTGAAGTCTGAATCTGTGCCTCATCTCATTATTCTTCTTCTTTTAGACTTGATTAGCGGTTGATCCACCAGCCCATGAGGTCTTTGAACTTAAAGGTCCCCCACTTTACAAATCTTCAACTTCTTCCCACTGTAGCCCCTTAATGCCAAGATATTTTTCTGCTGCTTTCACAATGATTTTGATTTTTTCTGTTTTCTTGGAAGTCTGTGCAGTGCAGTTTATCACATCTACCATAAGTAAGACAAAATTATTTTCCTTCAAAACCAGAGTATCTTCCTTAATTCTACTGCATGCACTGCAAGTCTGCACACGTTGCCTGTTTGAGTCCACTCCCACTTTTTTAGCTGGCACCTTTTTTGCAGCTTCTGCATATTGTTAGTCCCTGGGAGACTTTTATCTGCTGAATTCCTGCTGCTCTTTTGCTGGCTTCACAACCTTGATATGCAGAGCTATGTTCACCACCGCAGTTACAGCACTTTAATTTGGTTCCTCTTTCACACTTTCCATATTCATGTTCACCGGAGCATCTGGCACATCGTTGTCTACCTTTGCATATCGCTGCTACATGACCATACTTTTGACATTTGAAACATCTGAGTGGAGAAGGAATGTAACGTCTGACTTCATAGCTCATATAGCCAATATACACCTTACTTGGCAGTCTTGTTTCATCAGATTTTAACATTACCGACAATCACATGTGTCACCATTTCTATTAGCTTTCAGTCTCCGTACCTCTGTCACTTTTGCTCCAGTTAAGCTCCTCATTATTTCATCAGTTGAGACAGCTGTTGACCAGGACACAAATTCAACTAGGAGGAATGGAGGTGATAAGTGAGAAAGAGGAAGTTTGGAGCATGGTGGAGTCTAAAAGAAAGAAAAGTAGGCGTCAAAAAACTCAAATCTAGACCTTCTGCTCATTCCGGGATCATTCATCCTCTTGATTCCTCAGCACTTGATAACGGAGTGGAAAGTAATCATTAAACTTACTCAGAAAGGGGCATTGTTTCGTGAGTGGAACCCAATTAAGCTCATAAATGCAATTAATGGGTTACTGGGAGAAGTTTTAAATGCAAGGGTTTTGTATGTCACACTTTAATGTTTCAGATCATCATCACTCTATCACTCTTCACTCTATCACTAAATTCAAGGAATGTTTGTGTGTCTGTCACGATTATAGGACATCATAGAACTGTCTGCAGGATGTCCTATGATGACCCTATGATCTCAGGGTACGTAGGACTCGCGATGATGTCATATAGGCAATGCTGTCATATAGGCAATAGGACTGGCTACCTGTGATGTAATGTCCTATCATGCCAGCCTGGATGTCTTTATGATGTCATATAGACCATCACTCACCATCCCTGCCTACCTATGATGTAGTGTCCTATGATGCCTGCCACAGGAGGAGACCCTTCACCAGCATAGGGTACAACAGACAAGGGATGCACAAACAGACAGGAAACGTGTGGCAGTGCGCCATGCACATGCTGTCACTTGAAGCCCGAAATGCCCGCAAAGCGAGCAACACTGCACGCCATACAAGGTACACACAAGCTGAGACCCAGGAGATGTGGAATAGTCGGCTGGCTGCCAACGCTGCACGCCAGGCAAGGCACAGAGAAGCTGAATATGAATATGAATATGACACACTACTTTAAACCACACCCATTCCAACCAGGACATCGGGAAATCTCACTCAGTAAGGCAGAAAGCACTCTATAAATTCAAGAAATCTCTGTCAGTGATGTCTGTGGCATGACTGTGATCAAAACAGCCGTCTCACACAGGAGGAGACCCGGCACAGACAAGCTGAGACCCAGGAGAAGTGGAATAGTTGGCTGTCCGCCAACGCTGCATGTCAGGCAAGGCACAGGGAAGCTGAGACCAAATACGACACACTACTTCAAGCCACACCCATTTGAAGCAGGATATCGGGAAATCTCACTCAGTAAGGCAGAAGGCACACTATAAATTCAAAAAAATCTCTGTCAGTGATGGCTGCATCATGACTGTGAACAACACAGCCGTCTCACACAGGAGGAGACCCTTCAGCAACGGGCCTGCAGAAATACTTGCTTATACTTGGTTTCTATGGACATGGACGGGTATGCACGGGTATGTACTAGTCAAACAAATTTAAATATTAGACAAAGATAACACGAGTAAACACAAAATGCAGTTTTTAAATGACAGTGTTTATTATTAAGGGTTAAAAAAAAATCCAAACCTACATGGCCCTGTGTGAAAAAGTGATCTCCCCCACCCCCGTTAAAACATAAATTAACTGTGGTTTATCACATCTTTCTTCTTTTTCTTCTTTTAGATTTGATTGGCAGTTGGCAACCAGCTTACAGGTGCATTACCACCACGTACTTCACTCTATACCATCGCTCTATCTGGTCAGGAGCTGTAGTCCTTCTATCATCATTGCTGTGTCCAATCAAACCTCAACTCTATCTTCAGACATCACTCTTCTTCGTCTCCTCATACTTTATATCATCACTTTGCCATGGCCAAGCTCAGCTGTCAGATTCTTATCACATCTTTGGAAAGCTGAGTTCAATTTGTCTAGCCACACCCAGGCCTGATTACTGCCCCACCTGCTCTCAATCAAGAAAACACTTAAATAGGACCTGCCTGACAAAGTGAAATACACCAAAAGATCCTCAAAAGCTAATCCTGCTGTGATCCAAATAAATTCAGGAACAAATGAGAAACAATGTAATTGCGATCTATCAGTCTGGAAAAGGTTATAAAGCCATTTCTAAAGCTTTGGGACTCCAGCGAACCACAATGAGCGCCATTATCCACAAATGGCGAAAACATGGAACAGTGGTGAACCTTCCCAGGAGTGGCCAGCTGACCAAAATTACCCCAAGAGTGCAGCGATGACTCATTGAAGATGTCACAAAAGACCCCACAACAACATCCAAAGAACTGCAGGCCTCACTTGCCTCAGTTAAGGTCAGTGTTCATGACTCCACCATAAAAAAGAGACTGGGCAAAAATGGCCTGCATGGCAGAGTTCCAAGATGAAAACCACTGCTGAGCAAAGAGAACATAAAGGTTTGTCTCAGTTTTGCCAGAAAACATCTTGATGATCCCCAAGACTTTTGGGAAAATACTCTGTGGACTGACAAGACAAAAGTTGAACTTTTTGGAAGGTGTGTGTCCCATTACATCCGGCGTAAAAGTAACATAGCATTTCAGAAAAGGAACATCATACCAACAGTAAAATATGGTGGTGATAGTGTGATGTCTGGGGCTATTTTGCTGCTTCAGGACCTGGAAGACTTGCTGAGGTAAATGGAACCATGAATTCTGCTATCGACCAAGAAATCCTAAAGGAGAATGTCCGGCCATCTGTTTGTGACCTCAAGCTGAAATGCACTTGGGTTCTGCAGCAGGACAATGATCCAAAACACACCAGCAAGTCCACTTCTGAATGGCTTAAGAAAAAACAAAATGAAGACTTTGGAGTAGCTTAGTCAAAGTCCTGACCTGAATTCAATTGAGATACTGTGGCATGACCTTAAAAAGGCGGTTCATGCTTGAAAACCCTCCAATGTGGCTGAATTACAACAATTCTGCGAAGATGAGTGGGCCAAAATTCCTCCAAAGTGCTGTAAAAGACCCATTGCCAGTTATCGCAAATGCTTGATTGCAGTTGTTGCAGCTAAGAGTGGCCCAACCAGTTATTCGGTTTAGGGAACAATCCCTTTTTCACACAGGGCCACGTAGGTTTGGATTTTTGTTTCTCTTAATAATAAACACCTTCATTTAAAAACTGTATTTTGTGTTTACTTGTGTTATCTTTGTCTAATATTTAAATTTGTTTGATGATCTGAAATACTGAAATGTGACAAACATACAAAAAAAGAGAAATCAGGAAGGGGGCAAATACGTTTTCATACCATTGTATGGGCAGCTGCTGGCTGAGCTTCTTCCTCAACGTTCACCAGCTTCTATAGGCTCAATTTGGCCTCATCAGTCATCCCCTCATCTGTTCTAGGGGTCGCAACAGATTCTTAGTTGTATCTTAGTTTTCCCTCGTTGAGCCAGCAGGTGTGCCTGGTGCTTGGAATGGTTTTTGTTCAGTTCCGATTGCCTGGAGGAACCGGCTTAACGTGTAGGTATCCAGTTGGGTGCAATAAGAAGTCGAACTTATCTGTCTGGGGGTCGCAGCAGATTCTTAAATTGTATCTTAGTCTCCCTCATGTGTACCGGCATGTGTGCCTTGTGCTCATAGAGGATTGTTTCAGCTCTGGTTACCTGTAGGAACTGGCTTAGCTTGTAGGTATCCAGTTGAGTATTATAAAGGAGTCAACTCATCTGTTCTAGGGATCGCAACAGGTTCTTAAGTTGTGTCTTAGTCTCCCTCATGTGAGCCAGCATGTGTGCCTTGTGCTTGAAGTGGTTAGTTTCAGCTCCGGTTACCTGTAGGAACCGGCTTAACTTGTACGTACTCAGGTAAGTACAATAAGAGAGCCAAACTCATCTGACTGTGTTTGTGCTTTATGGCGTGTTGGGGCATCGTGCTCCTTAGACCTGTGGGTGACGCCCCCCCCCCCCTCCTCAGGACTCATTTGGTATACGGGTGTCACTTGGTTACAGATTCACTGAAATGAAATAAAACATACGTTTACACATGTAAATGTGGTTTTATGAATGAAACTGAACCTGTAACCATTCATTGTCCATCGTCAGTGGAGGCAGGCACCTCCCAGTCGTCAGAAAGAGGAAGAGTGGGTGGATGCAAGGAGTATATATGGGGTGTGCATCCACAGGTGTGGTTAATTTGGTTT
The DNA here is from genome assembly GCA_020510985.1 of Pholidichthys leucotaenia. NCBI lineage: Eukaryota > Metazoa > Chordata > Actinopteri > Cichliformes > Pholidichthyidae > Pholidichthys > Pholidichthys leucotaenia. The sequence goes on from CM035844.1 coordinate 212,729,204, forward strand.
TATGCTCCTACCCCTTGGATCAATGTCACTTGGTTACTTGGTTACAGGTTCACTTTCATTCATAAAACCGCGTTTACATCCGTAAATGTAAGTTTTTGTCATGATGCTGAGCATGCTGGGAGAAGCATGCTCATGCTTTCAATTATTTCTGATTATTTTCTGTACTTTCCTCATCTCAGTTTTATTATTGTATTTGAGAATGGTTTTGTTTGTATTATGTTTACTGAGTTTGCCCTTTGGTTCTGTTTGTTTTGACTCATGCTGTTATCGTTATCTTAGGTTAGTTATTATAGTTTTTTCTATTTTTATTATGAGTCTATGGCCATCTTGTTTTGTATTATAAATGATATCTTCCTGTGTTTATATTTGAGCCTTGTCCGCCTTTGTCATGAACTTGGGTTTGATGGGTTCGAACCCAGTTCTACGACGCTGTAGCTATTTGGTGTCTTTGTGCTTTTTTACTGTCCATTTTCCATCAGGCGCTCTCAGGGAACCTCTGGGGTCCGCTTGGCTCCCTGACAGCTCAGCCACACCTCCCTCTCCTGTCAGTGGTATCAGTTGTGCCTCATTAGTGGGTTTCACTCGCACACACACACCCATTCTTCCTGCTGCCTTCAGAGAGAGCAGTCGCATTTTTCCTCCCTCCTCCTATCCTGCCTTCCTGACCTAATCCCAGCTTGCTGCGTCTGAGTGAGTGTCTGTGCCGTCTCACCGTCTTGCTGATCTCAACCCAAATGGAAAATACGGAAAATGAATATAAGCTGGGCTTTAAACGCAACTGACACCACCTTTTCAAACAGAAAATTGGGCCCGGGGGAGCCCAAATGTGGAGAGACCCATGGATTGGAACTCATGTGTCTGTGTGATTCGACTGAAGATGTAGAAAAACATCTACCTGTTTTGGCTTTACGATCACAGGATTTCTGTTGATTGGGCTTTGGAGTTCTCCTGGTGTATCGAAAATTTAACTGGAAGAGCTAATCAAAATGCGGACCCGGCGGAGCTGCTTCTCAATAATTCGACCAGATGGGGAGTGCACGAAATAGCGGCAAATGACCAACATGGAATTTACCATCTGCATGCACTGTAGAGAGATGGACTCTACCGGACATGTTCATCTGTGTTTAGAAGGGGAAACATCTGGAGTCGCTTCGTGCTCTCCAGGGAATGATATGAATTTAAAGCCAGTGAATGTTAATTTGAATTGTAAGCTCAGAATATGGGAAACAGGGAATCCTATACTCTGTCTGTGCAGATTCGGCCTTGAATCGGCGCCCCTGGATAACTCACTCCTCCCAAGTTGAGATAAGCGGATGTGTCAGCTGGCTCTGCTAACCCAAACACCGCTGCTGTGCAATAAACAGAACTCTTCAGGGGACAGCGTTCATGAACTATAACATCTATCGTTGCCTAGGAGACTATTTGTTGGTACTCCAGTAACTGATACACTCAACACTGCACACACACACTGACATCATCATCATACTGATATACACACACTGCTCTCACCTCCCTCTGCTGTGTGATTTGTCTACTAAATGTCTGCTAAATATGCATTGAGGGTTTTTTTGCCTGCAATCAAAATTTCGCTTACTCATTAAGCGTCAATTTGATAAAAACATGTTTTTTTTCTCTCGCCTATTGTGTCATATCCTCTCTCTTTTCTTTTTTTTCCCTTTCTTCTTTATGACTGGCGCCTAGCGGCTGCCCCAGCCTTGGATGCGCTCTGCAGAGCGTGCCCAAATGCCAAGTCACGTTTCGTTACCTTGTATTCATACATGTTGTAATGACAATAAAGTTGAATCTCATCTCATCTCATCTCATCTCATCATTCATCATTACTCACACCAGCAATCTCTTTCCTGATTAGGGGTGGCACTATTTAGGCCTGCTGCTGCTGGAAGAGATTGTCAGAGCATTATCTAACCATATGTGTTTGGACCTATAGTGTCGCTTCTCCTCTCATGTCTAGATGCCCTGCTCTTGCTTCGATACCGCATCACACTGGGAGGTGTGATTGTCCATATTTGTTGTTTGTGCTCGCCGGACTAAACTTGGACTTACTCGGACTGCTCCAGTACCGTGAGTACCAACTGTTTGCGTTTCCCCGTTGCAGTTAGTCTGTTACGTCTTGGAACATTTCCTCAGTTATACTCACCAGAGACTGTAGAACGTCCTGGAGGACTCCTAAGTTATCCTGAGCTGTTATGTTATTTGAACTGTTTGTTTTGTCTGTCTTACGTTATAAAACGCACAACTGACTCCTGTGAGTGGGTTTAATTCCTTCCTCCATGCGCTGCGTAAAAGCACACGAGGAATCATAACAGAATGTTCTGAGCAGAATTTTTTAAAAAACAGCGGAGTAGTTGTGTGTATTTTTTCTTTATTTTTTCACCTTTTTTGCTCTCCCCATCCATCCAAGTTACGCCAGGGAAGTCTGGACGGACGAGGAGCTGAGAGCTCAGGAAACTCTTGGAAGACGCTTTCTTTCTGCTCAGTGACCGTGGTCTCCAGACAATGTTCGGCTGGCTCGGATCACCGCTGAAGAGATAATGTGATGACATCCCGGCCACAGGTTAATCCCAAGGGTGGACAACATCCTCTCTGCCATCTTCTCCCAGCCATACGCGGAGCCGGAGAGGGACTCCCTGACGCCGGAGCCATCACAACTTCGGAAGAGCTGCTCGTGGAGGAGGAAGCCACCCTCCTCCCGCAGCTCTCCCGCTTCTGCTTCATCTCCCGAGCCTGAGTCCGCTCAATCCATGTATGTGATGACGGAGGAGGAGAGATTGGCATGGTTGGCGCAGATCGACCGCCAGTTGGAGGAGGAGGGCTGTGAGAAGGAGGAAGAGAGACAAGCCTTTCTGATTGAGATAGACCGTCTCATGGAGGAGGAGAGGAACACAGCTAGGCCTTTTTTCCCTCCCGCAGCCACCTCACCCTCAGCTTTTTCTTCCACCAAGGGTGAGGAGGCAGTTTTCTTTACAGACTCCTCTCCCTCTGCGCCCGTTTGGGGGGGTATTGTTCTAGGTTTGGGGTTGGAGGGAGGTTTACTGTTTCCGTGTATATTGCTCCTATGTTATTTTTTGTTTGCTGGTTCCCTCCGAACCTGTTTCCCCCATCGCCCACCATGGTTTGTTTGGTTGTTTCCCCGGGGAGGGGGGGGGGGGGTTCGTTTTTTTTCCTTCTGTGTTACTTAGGGTGTCTGGTGTCCACCCCTTGAGGGGGAGGCTCTGTCATGAACTTGGGTTTGATGGGTTCAAACCCAGTTCTATGACGCTGTGGCTATTTGGTCTCTTTGTGCATTTTTGCTGTCCATTTTCCATCCTGATTAGGGGTGGCACTATTTAGGCCTGCTGCTGCTGGAAGAGATTGTCAGAGCATTATCTAACCATATGTGTTTGGACCTACAGTGTTGCTTCTCCCCTCAGTGTATGTTTTCCGCCTCTCATGTCTAGATGCCCTGCCCTTGCTTTGGTACCGCATCACACTGGGAGGCGTGATTGTCCATGTTTGTTGTTAGTGCTCGCCGGACTAAACTTGGACTTATTCGGACTGCTCCAGTACCGTGAGCACCAACTGTTTGCGTTTCCCCGTTGCAGTTAGTCTGTTACATCTTGGAACATTTCCTCAGTTACACTCACCCGAGACTGTAGAGCATCCTGGAGGACTCCTAAGTTATCCTGAGCTGTTATGTTATTTTGAACTGTTTGTTTGTCGTCTTATGTTAATGGTAAATGGTAAAATGGTAAATGGCATTCACTTATATAGCGCTTTTTATTCTCATCTCTTGATGACCAAAGCGCTTTACAGATCCTGCTATTCACCCATTCACATGCACATTCACACACTGATGGTGGCATGCTGCCTAACATGGCGCTTCCAGACCCACCAGGAGCAATTGGGGTGAAGTGTCTTGCCCAAGGACACAACGGCAGATATCTGGGGGGAGAGCGGGATTCGAACCGCCAACCATGCGCCAACCATGCGGTTATTGGACAACCGAAACCGCCAACCATGCGGTTATTGGACAACCTGCTCTACCTCCTGAGCCACTGCCGTCCCCAGTCAGTTGTGCATTTTTAATAAAATGCACAACTGACTCCTGCGAGTGGGTTTAATTCCTTCCTCCGTGCACTGCATAAAAGTGCACGGAGGAATCATAACAGCCCTTCGCCTCAGTTCTCCCTTTTGTAACTTGGGGTATTTATTAGTATTGTATTAATTTGGTTTGGAATCTTGTTTTTTGTAACCATTTCATAATTATAGTTAGTTAACCTTTGACATTATTCCTCCTGTGCTTTTATTTTGATAAGGTTCTTTGTTTCTTTCCTTTTCAAGGTTCAGTTGGCGGTTTGTCCCAGCTGTTATTATTATTGGATTGATTATCCTCGCTCCTGTTACCCACACATGTTGATCATTTGTCTGTTTTCTCTTTGTACTATTTAAGGGATGCCGCCCCGCAGTTCGGGGAAATGTTCTTCTCATTGTTATCTGGCGTGTGTCCCACGCCTCAGCCGGTGTACTGTTCGGGCTGTTCTCATTTTTCCATTTTGGCTGTTTGGTCTTATCGGGGTGTGTCCCATGCTTCAACCTTCATTCTCTATCCGACGTGTGTCCCACATCTTAGCCATTTGTGCTATTCATTATCCTGCCTTGCAAGTTTTTGCCTCTGTTATATTTTGTGTTTTTATTTAACCACTTGCAAATCACAGTCCAGCGTTTGGGTCTTCCTTCCGCCCCGAAGGGCCATTCATGACAGTTTTATACGAGGTTTCCTGAGGTTACGAGGGTGTGCATCCCAGAGTATGGAGTCGCTCAGTCAAAATATGTAATTTTTATCAATAAAAGTTTAGCTACTGCTCTGTCCACCGCTCTGTGTCTCTTCATGCCCTGGCTTCAAGAAGTGGTGGGCGGGGGTTTTGGATTGACTCTGTGCTGATTGGATAATATGTGGCATCACGGCCATGCTGATCGGACAATGTGAGGCATCATGACCATGCTGATTGATAACACACAGCATCACAACCTGTCAACCCCACAGTGTTCCCTGGACAAAACAAGGAGGAAATAATTCAACCATAGTTGAAAATAGTGACAAAAGATAGGCTTAAGGTTTAATGCTTTAAAAAAATTATACCATAAAATTGCTATGTTGCGAAGGTCTAATGGATAATTCAGCATGACAGAACACGAGGTGCGGGGTGGCTGGCGGGGGATGCAGCAGCTGAACAGTGGATCGCAGTCGTTCACAGGCACATGGGTAAAGCAACAGCCGAGACTACCCATAACAGGGCAGGCTGGGCTTGGTTCCCTGCGAAGGCCTGCAATCCTCCAGTTCAGATGCTGCTTCTCCAACACCGGTGTCCCAACTGGGCACTCCACGATCATTTGCGGGGAAGGCATGTCCAGCCTGCCCCCGGTCAGTGGTAGACGGCATAGTCCCGACCGCTATGCTTCATTGTGGAGCGGAATGGCCAGATCAACTGCATATCATATGCAGACACATATGCGTGCGTGCGTGTGTTGCGTGCATGCGTGAATGGTGAAGAGATTGCACCGTACCATGGATGCCCTGAAATTTCCCTCTGGGGGTCAATAAAGTAATATGAGATACAAATACAAAAAAAAAAATAATAATATGTTTGGTGTTTTTGTACTTATAATATTGTTAAAATATAAAAAATGCACTACAATGGGTCTCAAATATTTTGTAAACATGACCTTTTATAGTACTGCATGAGTTTAATTGACGATAGACCTATAAGCTGCACATCTAAACTAAATTATAAATGGTGACTGAACAACTCCCATCCCCAAAGTGCAAGACACACTATTATGACTACAACTCATAAAAGATCACACAAATAAGTGATCTGACAAAAAAATAAACAAGCTGTTCTTAAACAGTGGCTAAGTATGGGATGTCCCATTTCATTTCAATTATTCTGTAATTTATATTCACACAATCAAATAAATCTCCAGTTCAGTCCCTTTCCTAATTTGTTTAAGTTCTAACATGTGTAATTGCCTACATACAGGCTACACCTCTGTATTCCACTTTCAAACACAGCCTACATTTGGCCCCTGGTAAGAGCCTTATATACTTTTGGCCCTGTAAAGCTTATATACATTTATATATTTTGTTATACTTGTGTTCTACGGGCATGCACTAGTATGGGTAAACAGAAGAATTCATTTTGTTGTTAACAGCACTATAGCAGATCCAGAGGTAGATTTATAATATTAAAAATCTCAGTTCAAATCTGGGATCTGTGTATTGCCAGTGTTTATGGCCCAAATGTTAACAACCCATTCTTTTTTCACACTTTCTTCACTTTTGTATCTGAGCATTTGGACACTACACTAATAAGAGGAGGGAACTTCAACCTGGTATTGGATCCTGCAACTGACAGGCTCAGTACAGCGGGTGATTATTGGAAATGGCAGGCTACTGACACTCTTTGACAATACATGAGTGAATTTGGTCTTTGTGATGCATGGCATTCTCTTTACCCAACTCTTAGGGAATACACCTTCTTCTCACCAGTGCACCACTCATTCTCGTTCAGACTTTTTCTTAGCTAGTAACTCCATTGTGAGGGATATCACAGACACTGAAATTTGGTCTAATCAAGTTATCAGAGATCACCATCCAGAATCTCTTACACTGATGAATAAAAAAGCTCCAAGGAAAACTAGGAACTGGAAATTGAATACATCACTATTTCTCCAGTTTGGATACCTCTGATATCAACATTTTGTCGTATGGCTGCTGCTAATGGTTCAATAAAGATGGTAAAAAAGTGAGGGAGAGAGTGGACAACCCTGCCTAGTACTTCTCTGGAGATTAAAGCTTTGAGAAGTTTGATCATTTGTTCGGACAGATGCAGTTGAACAGCTATATAGTATTTTAATCCAGTTTATGAAAGATGAACCAAACCCAAACTTGTTTAACACCATAAAAAGAAATTTCCAATTAACACAGTCAAAGGCTTTCTCTGCATCCAGGGACAGAATTGTAGTTTCTAGGTTATTAATCTTACGCAGTCTATTAAATTAAATAGCCTGCCTGTATTATTAGCCAAGTGCCTACCCTTGATGAAACCTGTTTGATTTGGGTGTATCCATCCATCCATCTTCTCTCGCTCTAATCCTTTTGGGGTTGCGGGGGGGGCTGGAGCCTATCCCAGCATCTGTCAGAGGCGAGCGCAGGGGGTACACCCTGGACAGATCGCCAGTCCATCGCAGGGCCAATATAGAGAGACAGACAACCATTCACTCTCACAATCATACACTAGGACAATTTAGAATCCCAGTTGATGCAATTAACCTAACTGCATGTTTTTGCATGTGGGAGGGAACTGGAGAAATCCCCAGAGAAACCCACACAGACAAGGGAGAACATGCAAACTCCACACAGATCACTGTTGGTCAGGGGCCTGGGATCGAACCCAGATCCCCCGACCAAGGGTGAGTTGCTGTGCTGCCACACTGCTAAACCACACTGCCACTGCGCTTGCCCGATTTGGGTGTATAATAAACAGAAATATCGTTTCCAGTCTTTTGGCGAAGAGCTTTGCAAATTATTTAAGAACGACATTCATAGTGAGATGTGGACAGCAGCTGGATGCAAGCGTTGGTTCTTTTCCAGGTTTAAGGAGGCAGGATAATACTAGCCAAGTTCATATCATAGGGATTTACATTATCTTCTTTAATTTGGGTCACCATTTTAAGAAAGTAGGTGCCATCACAGGCCAAAAATTCTTTATAAAATTCTATGGAAAACCATCTGGTCCCAGATGCTTTATTGTTTGGGGTTGTGCTTAAGTGCTTCTGGAGTTTTGGACACCAGAAGAGGTGCATCCAGAGCTGCAATCTGTTCACTATTTAATCATGGTAAGTTTACACATTGTCCAGAAGATTTGTTTATCTCTGGTGCAGATGGGTTAATCTGAGTAGAGGTTTTCAATAAAACTTTCTAAAGGAGTCATTTATTTCTCCAGCTTATGGGTAATATTACATATATTTTCATATCCTTATAGAGGTGGTAGTTGTTTTTTCTTTATTCAATCTAAGCTGGTTGGAAAGATATCTCCCCGATTTATTACTGTGTTCAAATTCTCCAGATGCAGTCTTTGTATTAAAAACTGTGGTCCTTTGTTTGTAATTTCTTTTAATTCCAGCTTTAAATTTTTTCAGTTTATAAAAGGCCTGTACTGTGGAGAAACAGCACAGGTCATCTCCAGTGATTTAATTTTTCTGTTCTAACTCCAGTACCAGTACTTTTCTTTCATATTCTTAAGAAACAGTAAGAGTATTTTACCCTCTCAGGATGCTTTTGCCTGTTTCCCAAAGAACACACAGGGATATTCCTGGAAAATCATGATATTCCAGATATGATTCCCACGTTTTATTAAAGTAATTAATAAATTTCAATTCAATTCAATTCAACTTTATTTATATAGCGCATACAACAACAACAGTCATCTCATAGCACTATCAACTGTAGGGAGGACCCCCACAGTTGCAGAAAGACCCCAGCAATCAGGCGATCCCCTGTGAGCAAGCACTTGGCGACGGTGGAGAGGAAAAACTCCCTTTTAACAGGAAGAAACCTCCAGCAGAACCAGGCTCAGGGAGGGGCAGTCATCTGCTGCGACTGGCTGGGGGGTGAGGGGATAGAGAAGAAGAAAAGAACAGACATGTAGAGAGCAAACAGCACGATGGGGACTCAATCTATGGGAGAGAACAAACAAATGTTAATGACCAGCAAAAAAAAAATATTTCATAGAGAGTGAGGAAAGGAGTGAGGCCCAGTGCATTACTGGAGGTCCCCCGGCTGACTAAACCTATTAGCAGCATAACTAAGGGAGGGTTCAGAAAACACATGATCCCTCCCTAATTGTAGGCTATATCAAAAAGGAAGGTTTTAGCCCTATTCTTAAAAACAGAGATCGAGTCTGACTCCCGAATCCAGATTGGCAGCTGATTCCACAGGAGAGGAGCTTGATAACTGAAGGCTCTGCCTCCCATTGTACTTTTGGAGATTCTAGGTATTACAAGTAAACCTGCATTTTGGGAGCGTAGTGCTCTGTTAGGATGATACGGTAGTATCAGATCTTTTAAATAAAAAGGAGCCTGATTGTTTAGAGCTTTGTAAGTAAGAAGAAGGATTTTAAACTTAATTCTAAACTCTATGGGAAGCCAATGAAGGGAGGCCAGAACCGGAGAGATATGATCTCTCTTTCTAGTACCTGTTAAAACTCTTGCTGCAGCATTTTGGATCAGCTGAAGACTTTTTAAAGATGTTTTAGGACAACCTGATAATAAAGAATTACAATAATCTAATCTCGAGCTAACAAAAGCGTGGATCAGCTTCTCAGCATCACTCTGAGACAAGATGCTCCTAATCTTGGCAATATTACGCAAATGATAGAAGGCAGTCTTAGAAACAAATTTAATATGTGAATTGAAGGACAAATCCTGATCAAAAATAACTCCAAGGTTCCTCACAGAGCTATTAAGAGAAAGAGTAACTGCATCCAAACTGAAAGTTTGATTTGGAAAGGAATTTCTAAGGTTTTTTGGACCAACAAGAATGACTTCAGTCTTATCTGAATTTAATAGCAGGAAATTACAAGTCATCCAAACTTTGATTTCCTTAAGACAGGCTTCTAACTTGGCTAATTGATTAGTATCATCTGGCTTCATTGACAGGTATAATTGTGTGTCATCTGCATAACAGTGAAAATGTATACAGTGCTTTCTAATAATGTTGCCTAATGGAAGCATATATAAACTAAAAAGAGTAGGGCCAAGCACAGATCCCTGTGGAACTCCATGACTAAGCTTTGAGCTGAGAGAAAACTCATCATTTACATGAACAAACTGGAACCTATCAGATAAATAAGATCTAAACCACTGCAACGAAGTTCCATTAAGTCCAACATAGTGTTCTAATCTATCAAGTAGAATATTATGATCAATAGTATCAAAAGCTGCACTAAGATCTAAAAGGACAAGTACAGAAACTAGTCCATTATCAGATGCAATGAGGAGGTCGTTAGTGACCTTCGCTAAGGCTGTTTCAGTGCTATGATGGATTCTAAACCCAGATTGAAACTCCTCAAATAAACCATTTCCCTGCAGGTGGTCAAATAATTGCATAGCAACAACTCTTTCTAAGATTTTTGAAATGAAAGGGAGATTAGAGATTGGTCTATAGTTAGCTAAAGCTCCTGGATCTAGCGTTGGCTTTTTGAGTAAGGGTTTAATTACAGCCGTTTTAAAAGCCTGCGGTACATGGCCTAAAGTCAATGAAGAATTGATTATATGAAGAATAAAGCTACCAATAAGTGGGAAGACTTCTTTAAATAACCTGGTAGGAATAGGGTCTAAAAGACAAGTTGAAGGTTTGGATGAGGAAACTATTTTGTCTAACTCACAAAGGTCGATTGGAGTAAACTCATCAAGACAGACATCAATAGAAGGAGTTGTAGTAGTTACAGTATTTAAGTTAACTGTGGGAAGAATCTGATTGATTTTATCTCTGATGGATGAAATTTTATTATTGAAAAAGTTCATAAAGTCCTGACTAGTAAGCTCTAAGGGGATGCTAGGATTGACAGAGTCCTGACTCTTTGTCAACCTGGCTACAGTACTGAAAAGAAACCTGGGATTATTCTTGTTCTCTTCTATTAATGCAGAGTAATAACTCGTTCTAGCTTTTCTAAGAGATTTTTTATAAATTAAAAGATGATTTCTCCAAGCTAAATAGATTTCATCTAAATTAGTAGAGCGCCACTACTAAACGATAAAGTCTTTGTCGTTTAGTAGTGATGTATTAAATTTCCAGTTCCTAGTTTTCCTTATAGTTTTTCTATTTGCTAGTGTAAGAGATACTGGATGGTGATCGCTAATAGCTTGCTTTGAACAAATTTCAGTGTCTGTGATGTCCCTCACAATAGAGTTACTGGCTAAGAAGAAGTTTATTCGTGAATGTGAACTATGAACTGATGAAAAAAAGTGTATTTCCTAAGAGTTGGGTGAAGAAAACGCCATTCATCGCAAAGACCAAAATCATTCATGTATTGTTTGAGAGTGTCAGTTGCCTGCCATGTTCGATAATTTCCCCATGTACTGAGCCTGTCGATTGCAGGGTTTAATACCAGGTTGAAGTCTGCTCCTATTATGAGTGTAGTGTCCAAGTGCTCAGAAAGAGAGGTGAAGAAAGTGTGAAAATAGGATGGGTCATCAACATTTGGGCCATAAACGCTTGCATAAAGCCAAGTTTTGAACTGAGATTTTTAATATTATAAATCTACCTTCTGGATCTGCTATGGTATTGTTCACAACAAAGTGTATTCTTCTGTTTACCAATACAGCTACCCCCCTTTGTTTGGAATTAAAGCAGGCTGAGTACACGTTGGGAAATTCCGGGGAGGTGCCAGCATCTACAGACGACTTAGAAACATGTGTTTCCTGTAATAAGACAAAGTCTGCCTGTAGATCCTTCAGTCAATTAAAAACTTTTAACCTCTTCTCCCTGGTACCAATTCCACATATGTTCCATGTGACAAACTTTAATGTGGACATGTTTTCACTAACTGATTTTTGTGCTAAAGGCTAACTAAAAGTGCCTATGTGATTATATGTCCGTAATGTATGTATGTCTGTATGTATGTTGTGCATAAAATATATACCTACACATGTGTGCTTGGGTGTGCACGCATGATGTCTCTGTTCCATTTGCTTGCATTTGCATGGGGTACATGTACTTAAGGTGCATGTACTTAAAGTTATTTCCTATAAACCAGATGTATGAGAGAGAACAGACATAAAGGTAGTAAATGGTGAAAGATTACAGATAACATACAACAACAACCTAACAACTTCAACAAAATTAGCAACAATAGACAAACAAGCAAACAGCGACCTTAGCAAAAAAGAAAAAAACATTAGACAAATGTTAACAAATTTAACCGAGATCGAACACAAGGTGTACAAGGGGTGCTCCTGAAAACATTGTACGACATGGCGGTGGCATCAGCCATCACCTTTGGAGTGGTCTGCTGGGGCAGTGGCATTACAGCAGTCGATAGGAAGAGACTGAACAAACTGATCAAGAAAGCTAGCTCTGTCCTGGGGCAACGTCTTGACCCAGTGGAGGAGATAGGAGAGAGAAGGATGGTGGCTAAACTGTCATCTCTGCTGGAGTCTGAATCCCACCTATGCAGGACATATTGAACGCACTGAGGAGCTCATTTAGCAGTAGTCTACATCATCCTAGGTGCGCGACCAAGAGGTTTCACAGGTCCTTCCTACCTACGGCTGTCAGACTTTATAACCTAAGCAGGGCTGCTGGCAGAGATAGCAAAAAAACGTGACAACCTTATAGTATTGAATGTAAAAGATGCAACAGACTTACACAAATGGTCCCCTCCAGTATACAACTAGGACAATATCAGTCGCTATGGAGGGTGACAATATGTATGGGTACATATTCTTACTATGTAGGATAACTAAGTAGACGGTTATGCTGTTTATTGCATCTAGCTACATTGCTCCGCACTGTGTATATATATTTATATATTTATGTGTGTGGGGAGACTTGAATAACGAAACCGAATTGCATTTAATTCCAGTTCATTTCAAGTAATCATCCCACTGTCTGCTCTCATTCCTGAGCAGCGAACAAAGAGGGTGAACACACCAAAGTTCTCCCTTTTAAACATTCTCACATCAAACCATTTCCCTCGCAGGGGAAATCACACATCTCTACCAAAATCCCTTTATTCACATTCATTAACCTTTTAATTACATAACTCCCCCTTCTCTCCTCTCGAGCCTCAGCGGTCAGGAAGTCTTCTGTCCCCTGTCCTACGCAGGGGGTCCAGGCTCTGCGGCTCCGCACCGCAGGGGACTGCAGCTCTGTGGCTCTCCTTCATCGTGAGGTTAAATCACATATGCAGTGTTAAAGATTTGCTAAAGAAAGCCAAAGGCTGCCAAACTCCGGCTACCTGTTGCTCAATAACGGCCCCTATGGCTAAATCTGAAGCGTCTGTCGTCAGCGCGATACGTGCTGCAGGGTCTGGGTGGGCCAGGAGCGCAGCGTCAGCCAAGGCTTTTTTAACCTCTGTGAACGCGCGCTCCCGCTCCGGGGACCATTCGACCGCCTGGGTCGGTTTTTGTTTTTTGAGCGCGGCATATAACGGTTGCATGATTTGAGCTGCGTGGGGCAGGAATCAGTTATAAAAATTCACCATCCCCAAGAATTCCTGTAGTGATTTGACCGTTTGTGGACGGGGAAAATCCGCCACCGCGCGTACTTTATCTGGTAACGGAACCGCTCCCTCCGGGGAGACGCGGTGACCCAAAAAACCGATCCGCTCGACGCCGAACTGGCACTTGGCTGGGTTAACTATTAAGCCGTGCTCTCCCAGCCTCCTAAAAACTGCTGTGAGGTGCGTTTCGTGTTCGTCCTCTGAAGTACTCGCGACCAAAATGTCGTCGAGGTACACAAACACGAAAGGGAGATTGTGTAACACGGCATCCATCATCCGCTGAAATGTTTGCGCCGCCCCTTTGAGACCAAACGGCATGAGTAAAAATTCGAAAAGTCCGAACGGGGTTATTACCGCTATTTTAGGAATGTCCTCCGGTTGGACTGGGACTTGGTGATAGCCGCGAACCAGATCAATCTTTGAAAAAATGCGCGCCCCCGCCAGGTGCACCGAAAAATCCTGAATGTGCGGGATGGGATAACGATCGTGCGCCGTAGCGTTGTTTAGCCTGCAGTAATCCCCGCACGGTCTCCAGGAGCCATCGGCTTTCGGTACCATGTGCAGCGGCGAAGCCCACGGGCTCTTCGACCTACGAACGATGCCTAGCCTCTCCAGGCTGGCGAACTCCTCGCGCGCAATGGCGAGCTTAACTGCATCCAAGCGCCGAGCTTTTGCAAACACGGGAGGACCAGATGTGGGGATAAAGTGTTTCACCCCGTGCTTCGCGACCGTCGCTGAAAAAGTGGGCACAGTGAGCGCTGGAAATTGGGTGAGGAGTGTGTGAAACTTACCACCTGCTGTAGCGATGTGGGTCTGTACTGGTGGCGGGGACACTCGAGCTGAACAGGGGAGAGAGTAAAAAGAGAGTGCATTTACCAGCCGTCTATTAGCAAGATCAACTAACAGATTGTGTGAACACAAAAATTCCGCGCCCAACATGTTGAAGCTCACCGCCGCTATTACAAAAGTCCATTCATATGTGCGGCCATGTAAGCACAAAGGCAAGGTCCTTCTCCCGTAGGTGTTGATGTTCGAGCCATTTGCCGCCGTAGCTCCGCTACCGTGGGGTCCAGCCACCCGGTCCGCGTATGTTGGGGTGATGAAGCTCACTTGTGCTCCGGTGTCGATGAGGAACTCTCGTCCGGAGCGTGCATCCGTGATGTAGAGCAGCTTGCTGCGTTCTCCGAGGGTCGAAGCTGCTAGCGACCCCCGGTCTTGCCGTTTCCCGAACTCCTGAAGTTGCAGGGCGGCACACACTTGCGTGCCTTCTCTGCGAACCTCCGATGGTAAAAGCAGAGATCTTCTCCTCCGCTGTGTCGTGTCCGCGCCTCTGCCGCCGGACCATTGGCTCCACCTCGTCGCGGCCGTGCTGCCGCCGTCGTCGGCCAGTCTGGGTCTGCCGCCTCTGGCTCCCCGCTGTCTCGGGTCGCCGCTGCGGTTGCTTGCCCGCCGCAGGCGTCCAGGATCCCATCTGCTTCCTGGGCCAGCTCCCGGAACTCCTCCAGGGTGTGACACTTTTTGCCGGCCAGCGTGCTTCTCGCATGCGTCGGGAGGTTGGAGAGGAAGATGAACTGAAAAATGAAATCATCGTTGTCCAACCCTCTCAGCTGTATCATCTCCTCCATCAGGGCGCTCGGCCTGTGTCCTCCTTGGTCTAGCAAAGACAGGATCCTCCTCACCCTCACTTCGGCCGAGGGGGTGAAAAACTTGATGAGGGTGGATTTCAGCTTGCCGTACCTGTCGGTCGCGGGTGGCTGCTCCACCAAGCTCTGCACGCACCGAGCTGTGCTGTTGTCCAGTTTAGCGATGACATGGTGGAACTTAGTGTCATCCACCGTTACTCCTGCGAGCGCGAACTGCGACTCTGCTTGCAGAAACCACGACCGTGGGTTATCCTGCCAGAAATCAGGCAGCTTAACGGCCACTGCGCTCGCCAGCTCTGAGCGCTGTGAGTCCGGGACCCTGAGACCTTCTACGTTCATTCTCAACGTCGTCAGTCACCAATGTGGGGAGACTTGAATAACGAAACCGAATTGCATTTAATTCCAGTTCATTTCAAGTAATCATCCCACTGTCTGCTCTCATTCCTGAGCAGCGAACAAAGAGGGTGAACACACCAAAGTTCTCCCTTTTAAACATTCTCACATCAAACCATTTCCCTCGAAGGGGAAATCACACATCTCTACCAAAATCCCTTTATTCACATTCATTAACCTTTTAATTACATAACTCCCCCTTCTCTCCTCTCGAGCCTCAGCGGTCAGGAAGTCTTCTGTCCCCTGTCCTCCGCAGGGGGTCCAGGCTCTGCGGCTCCGCACCGCAGGGGACTGCAGCTCTGTGGCTCTCCTTCATCGTGAGGTTAAATCACATATGCAGTGTCCAACATATACATGTCTAACAACACAGCCATAATGTGTACATATGTACAGTATATTCACTGCTCTTATTTTCTTATCTTCTAAATTATTGCTCTGAGTGTTGCTATCCCTGTGCTGTTGCAATCCTGGAATTTCCCCATTGTGGGACTAATAAAGGCTTATCTTATCTTATCTTATAAGAGACTTGCGCACAATCACACTCTTTTTCCACATGTAGCTAAGGGAACAAAGGAGGCTCTAGACCAGGGGTACTCAATAGGTCGATCGTGATCGACTGGTAGATCACAAAAGCACTGCAGGTAGATCACGGCAGATAGATAGTGTGACATTAAAAAAAAAAAAAAAAAGTTTTTAATTCTATTGCTGATCCTCCCATCTGTCCTCTTATTGGCATTTACCATTTGATTGATGTAAGGGGCAGCCAATCAGGAGAGGTCCTGTCTTCTATGTGTCATAGGTCAAGTTGCATGGGCAGTTAGACATGCTAGTTAGCTACTGCTAGCTGTAGCTGCCAGCTGCTATTCCAGCAAGCTGTGACTGTGTTAGCGCTTCAAATTTCGATAAACTAAAGAAGGGATGTTAAATTCAATTCAATTCAACTTTATTTATATAGCGCCATTTCACAAAAACAGTCATTTCATAGCACTTGCAACTGTAGGGGAAACTCCCACAATTGCAGAAAGACCCCAGCAATCAGGCGACCCCCTGTGAGCAAGCTCTTGACGACGGTAGAGAGGAAAAACTCCCTTTTAACAGGAAGAAACCTCCAGGAGAACCAGGCTCAGGGAGGGGCAGTCATCTGCTGTGACTGGCTGGGGGGTGAGGGGATAGAGAAGAAGAATAAAGGAACAGACATGTAGAGAGCAAACAGCACGATGGGGACTCAATCTATGGGAGAGAACGAACAGATGTTAATGACCAGCAAAAAAAAAAATATTTAATTGAGAGTGAAGAAAAGAGTGAAGCCCAGTGCAATTATTGGAGGTCCCCTGGCTGTCTAAACCTAATAGCAGCATAACTAAGGGAGGGTTCAGAAATACATGATCCCTCCCTAATTGTAGGCTATATCAAAAAGGAAGGTTTTAACCCTATTCTTAAAAACAGAGATCGAGTCTGACTCCTGAATCCAGATTGGCAGCTGGTTCCACATTAGAGGAGCTTGATAGCTGAAAGCTCTGCCTCCCATTGTACTTTTGGAGATTCTAGGTATTAAAAGTAATCCAGCATTTTGGGACCGTAGTGCTCTGTTAAGATAATAGGGAAATATCAGATCTTTTAAATAAAAAGGGGCCTGATTGTTTAGAGCTTTGAAAGTGAGAAGAAGGAAACTCATTATTGACATGAACAAACTGGAACCTATCAGATAAATAAGATCTAAACCACTGCAACGAAGTTCCATTAAGTCCAAAATAGTGTTCTAATCTATCAAGTAGAATATTATGATCGATAGTATCAAAAGCTGCACTAAGGTCTAAAAGGACAAGTACAGAAACAAGTCCATTATCAGATGCGATCAGGAGGTCATTAGTGACCTTCACTAAGGCTGTTTCAGTACTATGATGGATTCTAAACCCAGATTGAAACTCTTCAAATAAACTATTTCCCTGCAAGTGGTCAAATAATTGTGTAGCAACAACTCTTCAAGATTTTTGAAATGAAAGGGAGATTAGAGATTGGTCTATAGTTAGCTAAAACTCCTGGATCCAGCATTGGCTTTTTGAGTAAGGGTTTAATTACAGCAGTTTTAAAAGCCTGTGGTACATGGCCTAAAGTTAATGAAGAATTGATTATTTGAAGAATAAAGCTACCAATAAATGGGAAGGCTTCGTTAAATAACTTGGTAGGAATAGGGTCTAAAAGACAAGTTGAAGGCTTGGATGAGGAAACTATTTTGTCTAACTGTAAAAGGTCAACTGGAGTAAACTCATCCAAACAGATGTCAATTGAAGTAGTTAATGTATTTAATTTAACGGTGGGAAGAATCTGATTTTATCTCTGATAGATAAAATTTTATTATTGAAAAAGTTCATCAAGTCCTGACTAGTAAGCTCTAAGGGAATGCTAGGATTGACAGAGTCCTGACTCTTTGTCAGCCTGGCTACAGTACTGAAAAGAAACCTGGGATTATTCTTGTTCTCTTCTATTAATGCAGAATAATAACTCGTTCCAGCTTTTCTCAGAGATTTTTTTATAAATTAAAAGATGATTTTTCCAAGCGAAATAGATTTCATCTAAATAGTGGAGCGCCATTTTCTTTCTAATTGACGAGTCTTCTGTTTTAAGCTACGAGTTTCTGTGTTGCACCAAGGAGTAAGAAATCTCTGATTAGATTTTTTTTTCTTTTTTAAAGGGGCCACCACGTCTAGAGTCTGAAGCAGAGAAGCTGTAACACTATCTACCATGCTATCAATTACAGAAGGAGCAAGCTGTCTATACCTTATTTCAGTTGTGTTGACACATGGCATAGAGGAAACAATGTGCATAAATTTGGTAACAACATCATCTGAGAGGCATCTACTGTAGTAATGTTTTTCCTTAGGAGCCAAATAGTCAGAAATAGTAAAATCAAAGGTTAACAGACAATGGTCTGACAGTACAGGGTTATGAGGAGACACTACCAGATTTTCTATTTCTGTGTCATATGTAGCATCATCTCACTTTGGCTCATCAATAAAATTATTCTTCAGTTTAAAGACATTGTTTCACCCAGGAAAAGGACAGTCAAGAACTGCTCTTTTATCCCAAGACCACAGCTGAACTAACATTCCTTTGTTAAACCAGTCTCAGGAATTCCTCCTGAACCTTTTAGGGCCCAATAAATGTTGACAAGAGACGGACCTTGGCAGAATGCCATGTGGCCTACAAAATATCCACAGCTCAACATTGCCATCTACTGGCAACTCTGGGACATGCTGGATTAAACCAGTGAATTTTTAACCACATTCTTGTTACAAGACTCAATTTTCAACATTCTCTTTTACAGGATACCATGGAAAAGCAAATGGATTCTTGATGTTTGATGTGGACAATCAATAATGGGTTTGAAATATATTAATCCTTGATTTTAAATATGTGCATGCTAAAATGTTTAAATAAATGTTTATTCTTGCCTGTTAATAAATCATGTGACCATTCGCGGCCAATCTCTACTTGACAACGGCTCTCCCAAGGTTATTGGCTGTTACAGACGAAAGCCTGTTTGTTCATTGGACTAAAGTTCTTAAAGCCTGCCCACGAAGGAGGACTATTGGCCGGGGTTCCTGTCAATCAGAGAAAGCCCGCAAACGTTTTCCACAGATAAAAAGGAGAGAGACCTCTCTCTTCACCAGTTCATCTCTTTCATCTCTTTTCCCTCTGCTTCCACTTCTCCTGCTTCTCGTCACTTCACAGCAGAGCATTTTCGGGAGTACAAAGACTTGTGATCTCTTCACCACGGAAGAACAAAGGACATTTCTCCCACGTGTTTTCTTGTTTTTCTTTATATGTCTAGGAATTAATCTTTTTCTTTCTTGAGCTCAAATCCTAAATTTGGAGTCAAACTCCATTTCTAGATGTTTATTTTTATAACTTTTTCTTGAAACTTTCTTTAAACTCACAGTTTTTGGGTTTTTTTTTTTTTTTTTTTACTTATTTTGTACCTGTAGGTAGATTTGTTCTGCAGTCCGGTGACAAGCCACCAGCTGCCGGTCGCTGCGTGCGCAAGTGCCCCTTAACTCCTTAACCTGCATGTTTTGGCATGTGGGAGGAAACCGGAGAAATCCCGGAGTAAACCCACGCAAACACGGGGAGAATATGCAAACTCCACACAGATCACTGTTGGCCAGGGGCAGGGATCGAACCCACAATCTCGTGATCCCCGCGATCCCCTGGCCGAGGGTAAAACTGTGCTGCCGCGGTGCTAACCACTGTGCCACCGTGCACCCCATTTTGACTTAATGTTGACTTTATGTTTAACTTTGTATCGACCAATTCCATACTAGAAGCTAATTTCATCTCCACAAAGTCCGAAAATCTTTTAATTTTGCTGTTGGATCAGAATTTGTAGTTATTCTCTAATACCCTCGTGAGAAGTCATTGATCCACCACGCACAGCTGAAGAAATCAACACGCCACGAAAAAGGAGATGCTTTGGCTGGACCTCAGCCATTGGGATCAAACATCAAAATCTCATCTTGTGACAACCGAATATTTGCTGGACAAATATTCAGGCTTTTGGCACCTTTCCACATCGAAAACTTCCAGACAATGACGCAGAAAGAACTCTTCACCAATCTGGATCACGTGAGCTGCATTCTTTATCCATCTGCTGAATTCAATGTCTGAGACTTGAGAATAATTCAATATCTGATCAGATACAAAATTAAAGAGCAATTAACATAACTCCTCTTTTCCTTAAAATTCCATTTTCATTTTCTTAAGAGTAATCCAGAATTTTCCATATAATTAGTTTAATTTTCCCCATAAATTTGTGTTCTGTTTTCCATAATCTGTTAACTTCAAACTGATCTAAATTCAGCTTACATTTTCACCCTGGTTCTGCAAATGTTCACATTGTTAATCTATCATTTACAAGTTTAATTTCATGGTTAATGAAATCACTGCAATGTACTTTAATCATCATTCCCTTTAATAAATGTGTGAAAATGAGAGAAGTTGTTGGGAATTTATTTCATTCTGAGTCTGGTTTCAAAGTCCCCAGTATCGAATTCACTAAAATTTTGAGACTGATTATTAATTAGTTTATTGAGTGATTAAACAGGTATAAAGGGAAATTAAGGATTAAAGTGCTCCTTAAAGAGGAGCTGGTGCCCCACGAGTGTTTAACTTTTTCTGTGTACATGGACCCAGAGTTCATCTCAGGTCCTGATACATTAATACAAATTAAAATAATTTTTATACCTAATCATAATTATTAATCACATATTGCTACATACAGTATATGTCAGAATAAGATCCAATGTATGGTGGAGATAATGGGTAGAATTTCCTGCTTTCTGAGAAAACCCCATCGAGTCTAATATTGAATTAAATGCCATATTAAGGCAATCACTATCTACATCTACACGTATATTAAAGTTCCCGACTACAATTATTCTAACTGATTTCAGCACTAAATCAGCTAAGAATTTGTCAAATTCAGATAGATAGACAGATAGATACATACATACTTTATTTCGAACAAAAAAGTAAAAAAACAAAACAAATGACAAGTGCGATAAAGTGACAGTATACAGTGCTCGAAAGGGAGAAGGAAGAAGTGAACACTTATTAACTCCAACTCCTATTTTCCATAAATAAATATAACCCATGTGAAATATATACAAATTACCTCATTTAAGACCCCAAGTAAACAATTAACTATATATTGTACATATCAACATTAACACCCATCCATCCCAACATACATACAGTCCATACATCAAAACCCAGCCCAAACAACACAGATATACACAGTACTGTCCCACCTACCATTCCAAAGTGTCCCAGAGTGAGCATAGTGAATCGTACATATAAATACTACCCTCCTAACATATATTCTTGCAGCAAATAATGTTTATACCTATTTTTGAATTGATTTCTGTTTGTACATAGTTTCAGTTCCAGCTCCAGACTGTTCCACAAATCCACCCCACAGACAGATATGCACATACTTTTCTTAGTTGTTCGTACCTTAGGTTTTGTAAAGTTTAAGTCTCCTCTCAAATTATAATCATTGTCTCTTTTTTGAATATGTTTTGTATATTAGTTGGGAGTTGATTATTAATTGCCCTGTATATTACTTGTGCTGTCTTAAATTTAACTAAATCCATGAACTTTATGACATGTGACTTTAAAAACAATGAATTGGTACGGTCTCTATATCCTACATTATTTATTATCCTTATAGTGTGGCACATACATGTATATTGGCACATATATTGAGTTCATATCTCCCACAAATGTATGGCTGCATGTGTATTGGGGGCTTCACGTCTCGCGGGACAAAGAAGGTCTGGGTCTGCAGAGATTTACAGGAGATGACGAGGAGGTGCGAGTTTTGGCCTTTGTCTCAGAGAGGATGCCCCAGAAGGATTCCTGGAACATCGAGGGATAAGAGACAGACATCAAAGAGTTGCATTGTGACTGGGAATTAAGTACCATGTGATTGTATGTTTGCTAAAGCACCATGTGACTTAGGCAGTATAAGAGTGTGGTATTTCATTGCTCGGTCTCTTATCTTGTTGAGAGATTGCTAGAGAATGTGTTCTCATAATAAAGCTGAACATGAGAAATAAACTCAGCCTCATCCTTGAATGCATTCTCTACACTGGTGACCCGACGACAAATTATGGCCGGGAACGACATTCCAGCACCGGACTCATCAGGAGCCAGCCAGGCTAACGCAGCTACCGCAGTCCAGCTGCCCAATTTCTGGCAGCATAGCCCGCGCTCCTGGTTCAACACTGTCGAGGCGCAGTTCCATCTTCGGGGAATTTCGGTGGATGCAACGAAGTTCTACCATGTAGTCGCAAAGCTGGACAGCCTCACAGTCCAGCAGGTGGAAAGCCTGACTAACCACCCACCAGACGACGACAAGTACGGCGCATTGAAAGCCGCTCTCATCCGTGCTTTCACCCCCTCGCTGGGAGAGCGAGCAGAGAAGCTCCTGGTGTTGACTGAAGGTGAGGCAGACAGGCCTGCGGACCTGATGGCGAGGATGCTGAGCCTGAGAGGCGATGATGATGATGGCTTTATCTTCACCCATCTTTTCTTCAGGACACTACCGCCAGCGGTGAGAGTTACGCTGGCCGGTTCACAGCTGCTGACCAACCGAGATTACCACGAGCTGGGCCAGGAGGCACAGTGACTCGCTGACGCCCATAGACGCCACACGGCCACGACGGCGGCAGCGGAGCTGAGCGCAACGCCCGGAGACGGCAGGGGGCCAGAGGCTGCAGCACCAGATTCGCTGACGTCAGCAGCGGCGGAGGCCAGGAGACACGGAGCGGGCAACGTCCTCTGCTTTTATCATCGACGTTTCGCCGAGAGGGCACGCAAGTGCACTCCACCGTGCCAGTTCAGACGCTCGGGAAATGCCAGGACTGAGCCGGTAGCAGCTGCGGCTCTCGGCGTGAAGAACAGGCTGCTCTACCTTACGGACGCAAAATCAGGGAGACAGTTCCTGGTGGACACAGGCTCCCAGCTGAGTTTCATCACACCTTCCTACGCTGACCGGCTGGCGCCTTCCAGCGGACCCCTGGTGTGGGCGGCGAACGGCTCGACAATCAAGACCTTCGGGGAGAAGACCCTCCCCCTGTCTTTTCACGGTCGGACATTCGAGTGGACTTTCGTCATAGCGGCAGTCAGTCATAACATGTTAGGTGCTGATTTTTTGTGCTCGAATGGTTTATTGGTTGATCTTGCTAATAGACGTCTGGTTAATGCACTGTCTTTCCACTCTATTTCCTGTACAGCCCGGGTGGTCCCGCCTACTGCACAGCCCAACGTCACAGCTGCGGGTGGTAAGTTCCAAGCACTACTCACTCAGTTTCCAACACTCACAGTCCCAACATTTTCGGCGTCAGTGGCTAAACATGGGGTGGAACATTTTATAACTACCACCGGGCCCCCCGTTTTTGCAAAAGCTCGGCGCTTGGACTCAGCTAAACTAGCCATAGCGCTCGAGGAATTCGCCAACCTGGAAAAGCTGGGCATCATTAGACGCACTAACAGCCCCTGGGCCTCGCCGCTGCATATGGTCCCCAAGGCTGATTGCTCGTGGCGGCCTTGCGGTGATTTCCGCAGGTTGAATAACGCTTCAGCACACGACCGCTACCCGATTCCGCACATCCAAGATTTTTCGGTGCATTTAGCAGGGGCGCGCATTTTTTCTAAAATAGATTTGGTGCGTGGGTGCCATCAAGTCCCAGTCCGCGCTCAGGACATACCCAAAACAGCGGTTATAACTCCTTTTGGGCTTTTTGAGTTTTTGCGTATGCCGTTCGGGCTCAAGGGTGCTGCGCAGACTTTCCAGCGCATGATGGATGCAGTTTTACGCGGCCTCCCTTTCGTGTTCGTCTACTTGGATGATATTTTGGTAGCCAGCACGTCCGAAGACGAACACGAAACCCACCTCACAGCGGTTTTTCGGAAGTTGGCGGAGCACGGGTTAATAATTAACCCAGTGAAATGCCAGTTTGGGGTGGCGCAAATCAATTTTTTGGGGCACCGCGTTTCACCAGAAGGAGCGGTCCCTCTGCCCGATAAAGTATGCGCAATAACAGATTTTCCCCAACCACAGTCGGTCAAAACGTTGCAGGAATTTTTGGGAATGGTTAATTTTTATAACCGTTTCCTCCCAAGCACAGCGCAGCTCATGCAACCATTGTACGCGGCACTCAAAAAACAAAAACCTGCGAATAAGATCGAATGGTCCCCGGAGCGGGAGCGCACATTCTCCCAAGTCAAATCGGCCCTGGCGAACGCTGTTTTGTTGGCACACCCGGTGCCAACGGCCCGCATGGTGCTCACCACGGACACTTCCGATTTAGCTGTGGGGGCGGTCATTGAACAGTTTGTGGCAGGGAGCTGGCAGCCGCTCGCATTTTTCAGCAAAGCCTTGCACGATAACGAGCGGAAATACAGCGCGTTCGACAGGGAGCTGTTGGCCCTGCATTTGGCCATCCGCCATTTCCAGTTTTGGCTGGAGGGGCACCGTTTCACCGCGTTTGTGGACCACAAGCCGCTAACGTTCGTGATGGCCAAGATTTCAGAGCCTTGGTCAGGCCGGCAGCAAAGACAGCTGACCGTGATATCGGAGTTCACCACCAATATTCAGCATGTTGGGGGCAAACATAATGTAGTGGCAGACTGTCTTTCGCGTGCGGTAGTAGCGCCAGGCCCTGTGGGGGCAGACTCGGCAGCCGTGGCCGCGGGCCAGGTTTGTGGAGCGGAAGCACTCGCAGCCCCGGTCCACATAGGTTTGGATTACGCAGCCATGGCCGCGGAGCAGGCTAGCGACGCGGATGTGCACGCGCTCCAGTCTGGACCAACAGGGTTAAGGCTGGAGCACAGGATGCAGCAAATAGGTATGCCCCCTCTAATCTGCGATGTCTCCATGGGGCGGCCTCGCCGTGTGGTTCCAGCTGCGTGGCGCCATCGCGTTTTTGACTCAATCCATTCTCTGGCACACCCGCGGGTGCGCGCATTGATTAAAATGGTGGGGGAGAAATTTGTTTGGCCGGGGTTGCGTAAACAGGTCAAGGAATGGGCAGCAGCCTGCGTGGCATGTCAGCGAGCCAAAATACACAAGCACACTAGAGCCCCTTTGGAGCCTTTTCACATCCCGGCTAAGCGTTTTGATCATGTGCATGTTGACTTGGTGGGCCCCCTTCCATTGTCGCAGGGGTGTACACACCTTTTGACGATGGTAGATCGCACCACGCGTTGGCCAGAAGTGGTCCCTTTGGCGTCAACTGCAGCGGCAGACGTTGCACGCACGTTTTTAACAGCTTGGGTCGCGCGTTTCGGAGTTCCGTCGGACATAGCGTCCGACAGAGGTCCCCAATTTGTTTCCAAACTCTGGTCATCGATGGCCCACAGCCTAGGGGTGAAGATTCACCACACTACCGCGTATAACCCCCAGGCTAACGGTTTGTGCGAACGCTTTCACAGGTCATTGAAAGCAGCCCTCAGAGCGTCTCTTACGGATACAAATTGGGTGGATAAACTTCCATGGGTTTTATTGGGGTTGTGTTCCGCACCTAAGGAGGATTTGCAGGCTTCTCCGGCTGAATTAGTTTTTGCACAACCCCTCCGTTTGCCAGGGGAATTTCTTCCCGACAACCCTGCGCCAAATTGTCCCCCCCGCTTAGCTGTTGCAGAGCGGCACAGGATCAAATACCCTTCCTGGCCCAGTTCATCACAGTTTTCCACGCGTTTTTGTGCCGAAGGCTTTAAAAAATGCGGAGTTTGTTTTTGTTAGACATGATGCCCAACGCCCAGGTTTGCGACCGTCTTACGACGGGCCTTTCAGAGTGTTGGAAACAGGAGAGAAACATTTTTTGCTTGATTTAGGAAGCAGAAAAGAGTTGATTTGCATTAACAGACTCAAACCCACCTTTGTTCTGGCTGATGAACATGTGCAGTTGGCCAGGGCCTCCCGCCGTGGCAGGCCGCCGAGAAGGCATTCTTCGGACCCCCCACAGAGATGTGCTAACAATTCTGATCCACAGATGCAGCAAATCGGGGGAGAAGGAGCAAAGCCGGCTTACAGCAGATATGGCAGGAGGTTAAAACCCAAGCAATTGGTGGATTGATTTGTGATATGTAGTGATGTTTTCTGTCATTCATCTCTGATTATGTTTTGTCCCTTAATAGACGTTTGGGGGGGGGGGTTATGTGGCACATATATTGGCACATATATTGAGTTCATATCTCCCACAAATGTATGGCTGCATGTGTATTGGGGGCTTCACGTCTCGCAGGACAAAGAAGGTCTGGGTCTGCAGAGATCTACAGGAGATGACGAGGAGGTGCGAGTTTTGGCCTTTGTCTCAGAGAGGATGCCCCAGAAGGATTCCCAGAACATCGAGGGATAAGAGACAGACATCAAAGAGTTGCATTGTGACTGGGAATTAAGTACCATGTGATTGTATGTTTGCTAAAGCACCATGTGACTTAGGCAGTATAAGAGTGTGGTATTTCATTGCTCGGTCTCTTTTCTTGTTGAGAGATTGCTAGAGAATGTGTTCTCATAATAAAGCTGAACCTGAGAAATAAACTCAGCCTCATCCTTGAATGCATTCTCTACAATAGCTTTTTTTTGTAATGTGCATATTGGCTGTAGGTTGGTCCTGTAGGTGTTTCCCCAGACCTCTACACAGTAGTTAAGATAAGGTAGAAACAGTGAATTGTACAGCAAGAGCAATGATTTATAGTCCAAGATGTGTCTTGTTTTCCCCAGTATCCCTATACATTTTGCCAACTTGGCCTGGATGTGACTGATGTGAGGTTTCCAGCAGATTTTATTGTCTAGCGTCACCCCCAGAAGCTTATTTTCCTGTACTGTTTCTATTCTGGTGTCATCTATCATTACCATTATTTCATGATTTGTTTTATAATTTCCAAACAACATAATCTTTGATTGTTTTTTTTTTCAGATTTAGAGATAATTTATTTTTGTTGAACCACTGCATTAAACTTTTCATTTCAGTTGTGACCACCTCTAAAACCTGCTGCAAATTCTCACCATTGCAAAGGATATTTGTGTCATCCGCAAACAAAATAAATTTCAGAATTTTTGATACTTGGCATATGTCATTTATATACAAGATGAAGAGTTTGGGTCCCAAAACTGACCCCTGGGGCACACCACAAGTGATGTCCACGAAGGGTGATTTGTGCTCACCAATTTGTACAAATTGTTGTCTGTTACTTAAATAACTTTCCACCCAACTCAGTCCAACCCCTCTTATCCCATACCTTTCCAATTTCCTCAGTAAAATTCTGTAGTCGATGGTGTCAAAAGCTTTCTTTAAATCTATAAATACTCCTACAGCAAACTTTTTTTTATCTATACAACTAGTAATTTCTTCTATAAGTTCGATCAGTGCCAAAGATGTAGATTTATCTGCTCTAAAACCATACTGGCTGTCTATAAGGAGGTTGTGTTTTTCAATGAAATCATCCAGTCTCTTAGTGAAGATGTTTTCAAGTATTTTGGAGAATTGTGAGAGTAAAGAGACTGGCCTGTAATTTGTGAAATAATGACTGTCTCCTGTTTTGTATAGTGGTATTACTTTTGCTATTTTTATTTTATTTGGAAATGTACTAGTTTGAAATGACAGGTTACAGATGTGAGCGAGTGGTTAACAATTCCTTCAATTACTTTTTTCACTATTGTCATGTCAATTTCATTCCAGTCAGTTGATTTTTTTGCTCTTAAATTTACTCACAGTCTCGCTAATTTCCTTTTCAGTAACTGCACCCAAAAAGATTGTGTTTGGATTTCTATCTTCTATTTCATTTACAGAACCACTGTTGTTTGTTTCTGTTGTCACTATTGATTTTGCTAATTCAGGACCAACGTTTACAAAAAATTTATTGAAACCACTGACCACATCCTCCATATTATTTATCAAATTGTCATTTTCAATAAAATATTCTGGATAATTAGCATTCTTAGATCGGTTACTAATAATCCCATTGAGTACTTGCCATATTCCTCTTAAGTTATTTTTATTATCCTCTAATATTCTGTTGTAGTATTCTTTCTTACAAGTCCTCATTATATTAACAAGCTTGTTTTTATATCTTTTATATTTGATCTCAGCCTCTACCATTCTGCACTTAATGAATTGTTTATATAATGTATTCTTCTTTTTACATGCATTTAGTAACCCCCTGGTGACCCATGGAATATTTTTATTTTGTTGTCTGTCACTGTATTGTTTTATAGGACAGTTTTTATTGTGCAATGATTGAAATATTTGTAAAAATTTATCATATGCTTTATTTATATCATTTTCATCACAAACTATCTTCCAGTCTTGTATTAATAATTCCTTTGCCAGTAAATACATAGATTCTTCAGTTCTTATTCTTTTATATTTAATATTTTTGGTATGCTTTTTCTTCCTATAATCACATTGATAGACAACAAAAATTGGCAGGTGGTCACTGATATTATTCAATAAAAGCCCACTCACGATATTATTTTCCATAATGTTTGTGAATATGTTATCTATTAGTGTGGCACTGTATGACATGATTCTGCTAGGTCTGGTGATTGTTGGATGTAAGCCCATACTGTACATTGTGTTGATAAATTCTTCTGTCAAACTATGTTGTTTTGAATTCATAAGATCTATATTGAAATCCCACAGATGAGCATAACTTTATGAGTTAGTTTTGCATACATTTTTTCCATCCATATCTTAAATAAGTCAATATTTGATCCAGGTGTTCTATATACACAGCTCACTACTATATTCTTCACATTGTCCAGACAGATTTCTATTGTAATACATTCAAATAAATCATCCACAGTTACTGACAAATTTTCAACAACCTTGTATTGCAAGATCTTGTCAACATAAATTGCAACTCCTCCTCCTTTTTTCACTTTTCTATTTATATAATTTAATTCATAGCCATCCATGGTAAAATCCACTCCTTTCTCTTCACTGAGCCACATCTCTGATATTGCCACTATATTGAATGGCTCTTTAAACTGATGTAAATAATCTTTAATGTTATTAAAGTTGGCATAGAGACTTCTGCTGTTGAAGTGGATCATAGAAATATTGAAATCAGATATGACCATAGTGTTAAACTGTTCATCCATGTAGTAACTACAGTTATTATTGATGCTAAATAAATTATTATCAGGGTCTATGTTATATTCTACATCTAGTGGGTTGTGATCCGTATATTCGAAAACTTTCAGTTCCTGTTGTTCCTGTTTGTTGATCTTTTGTTTCATATAATTAAATGTCCTGATGCAGATGAGTGTGATCCTTCAGTGTCCTACAGTTGTCTCTTGTTGCTGTTGACTCCAGTTCATAATGTTCATTGATATTTGTCCAGTTCCATAATATTATGGATGTTAATAACCTTGGCTTCTTCAGATGATCCATTTAATTTGATGTATATTTTACAGTTTGATGTCCAGGTGTTGTGAATCTTTTTCTGCTTTCTCATGTATCTTGCTTTTCTGGCTATTTCTGTGTTTTCTTTTTGTGAGGTGCTCATTTATGTAAATGTTCGTTCCTTTCAGTTTTCTACCTTGTTTTAGCAGTGCAGTCTTGTGTTTTCTATTGACAAACCTCATGATTACAGCTGGTTTGTCGCTGTTTTTTTCCTGGGCAGAGGGTGGCAGGCCTCTATGGTGTTACAGTCCAGGTGGATTCCTTTGGACTGCAGGAAGGCCGCCACTTGTTGCTCCGTGGATTTGGCTTCCAGGGCATCGAGCCTCCCTCTGCTGTCCGCGGCCACCGCTCGAGCATATTGTAACGTCGGGGCTGTGTTACGGGGCAGTGTAACATCGGGGCCTTTCCCAACATGCCTTGCCAGTAGAGACTTTATTTTCATGTGTGTGTTTAATGTTATTACAATTCAGCTTTATTTATAATGCACCACATCACAACAAAAGCCATCTCGTGGCGCCACGGTGCAGAAAAAAAAAAAAAAACACACAGTCACAGAAAGACCCAGCAATCAGACGGATCCCCTATGAGCAAGCACTAAGCGACAGTGTAAAGGAAAAACTCCCATTTGGAAGGAAGAAACCTCTAGCAGAACCAGGCTCAGGGAGGGGCAGTCATCTGCTGCGACTGGCTGGGGATGAGGGGATAGGGAGGACGGAAAGGACAGACATAAAGAACATAGCAGTAAGATGCCAAGTACAATATTGGAGGTCAACCAGCAATATGGATCACATAACAATAGAACAAGAATGGGGTTAAAAGACACAAAAACCCTCCTTAAACGAAAGCTATATTAAAAAGGAAGGGTTTTACCCTGTTCTTAAAAACAGAGACCGAGTCTGACTCCCGGACCCAGAGTGGTAACTGGTTCCAGAGAAAAGGAGCTTGGTAGCAGAAGGCTCTGCCTCCCACAGTACTTTTGGAGATTCTGGGCACCACAAGTAAGCCAGCATTTTGGGAGCGTAATGCTCTATTAGGATGGTAAGGTAATAACAGATCTTTTATATATTGGGGGGCTAGATTGTTAAGAGCTTTGAAAGTAAGAAGAAGGATTTTAAACTTGATTCTGAATTCAATGGGAAGCCAATGGAGGGAGGACAGAACCGGGGAAATATGATCTCTTTTTCTAGAACCAGTTAAAACTCTAGCAGCAGCATTTTGAATCAACTGAAGATTTTTCAAAGATACTTTAGGACAACCAGATAATAGCGAATTACAATAATCTAATCGCGAACTGACAAAGTCGTGGATCAGTTTCTCAGCATCACCCAGAGACAAGATGCTCCTGATCTTGGCAATATTGCACAGATGATATAAGGTGGTCCTAGAAACTGTTTTAATATGTGAATTAAAGGACAAATCCTGGTCAAAAATCACTCCAAGGTTCCTCACACAACTGTTCAGAGTGAGAGTGGCCACATCTAAAATAAGGGCATAGTCTGAAAAGGAATTTCTAAGATGTTTTGGGCCAACAACAATGACTTCAGTCTTATCAGAGTTCAATAGTAAAAAAAATTACAAGTCATCCAAGCTTTGATGTCCTTAAGACAGGCATCTAACTTGGCCAACTGATCACAATCATTGGGCTTCATTGACAGATATAGTTGTGTGTCATCTGCGTAACAGTGAAAATGTATACAGTGTTTTCTGATGATATTGCCCAACAGGAGCATATATAGACTAAAAAGAGTAGGGCCCAACACAAAGATCCCTGTGGAACTCGGTGACTGAGCTTAGAGCCGGAAGAAAATCCATCATTGACATGGATAAACTGAAATCTATCAGACAAAAAAGATCTAAACCACTGCAACGGAGTTCCACTGAGTCCAACAAAGTGTTCCAACCTATCAAGTAGAATGGCATGATCGATAGTGTCAAAGGCTGCACTGAGATCTAAAAGAACAAGAACAGAGACAAGTTCATTATCAGATGCAGTCAGGAGGTCATTAGAGACCTTCACTAAGGCAGTTTCAGTGCTGTGATGAGCTCTGAACCCAGATTGAAACACCTCAAACAAACCAACTCCCTGCAAATGGTCAGATAATTGCACAGCAACAACTATTTCCAAGATTTTAGAAATGAAAGGCAAATTAGAGATTGGTCGATAATTGGCCAAACTCCAGGATCGAGCGTTGGCTTTTTAAGTAAAGGTTTAATTACAGCAGTTTTAAAAGCCAGTGGAACATAACCCAGAGTTAAAGAAGAATTAATGATAAGAAGAATACAGCTACCAATAATTGGGAAAATAATTTTAAATAACCTGGAAGGAATAGGGTCCAGAAGGCAAGATGAAGGCTTAGACGAGGAAATTATTTTATCCAACTCTAAGAGGTCGATTGGAGTAAACTTATCTAAGCAGATATCAATTGAGGGAGTTGCAATAGTTAATGTACTAGAGTTTACGGTAGGAAGAATCTGACTGATTTCATCTCTGATAGATAAAACTTTAAGATTGAAATAGTTCAGAAAGTCCTGACTAGAAAGCTCAGGGGGGATGCGAGGATTGACTGAGTCATGGCTCTTTGTAAGCCTGGCTATAGTGTTGAAGAGAAACCTGGGGTTATTCCTGTTCGCTTCTATTAATGCAGAATAATAGCTTGATCTAGCTTTTCTAAGAGATTTTTTATAAATTAAGAGATGATTTCTCCACGCAAAGTAGAATTCATCTGAATTAGTTGAGCGCCATTTTCTTTCCAATTGACGAATCTTCTGTTTTAAGCCACGAGTTTCTGAGTTAAACCAAGGGGTAAGAAATCTCTGGTTAGACTTTTTCTTTTTTAAAGGGGCTACCAAATCTAGAGTCCAATGTAGAGAGGCATGCTATCAATCACGAATGGAGCAGATTCTCCATCACTTATTTCAGGTGTTTCTGTTGTGTTGACCCATGGCATAGAGGAGACAATCTGCAAAAATTTAGCAACAACGTCATCAGAAAGACATCTGCTGGAGTAGTATTTTTCTTTAGGAAATAAGTGATCAGAGATAATGAAATCAAAAATTAACAGACAATGGTCAGACAGTACAGGATTATGAGGAAACACAACCAGATT
This sequence comes from Pholidichthys leucotaenia, assembly GCA_020510985.1. Lineage (NCBI taxonomy): Eukaryota > Metazoa > Chordata > Actinopteri > Cichliformes > Pholidichthyidae > Pholidichthys > Pholidichthys leucotaenia. The sequence goes on from CM035844.1 coordinate 212,761,606, forward strand.
TTCGATATCTATACCATAAGTTAAAACAAGGTCCAATGTATGATGGAAATAATGGGTAGAATTTTTTACTTTTTGGGAAAACCCCATTAAGTCTAAAATTGAATTGAAAGCCTTATTAAGACAGTCACTCTCAACATCAACATGTATATTAAAGTCCCCTACAATAATTATTCTATAGGTTTTCAGCACTAAGTCAGCTGAAAACTGGGAAAATTCCGATAGAAACTCCAAATAGGCTGTGGGAGGACAATAAACTATGGCAAAGAGAATTGGGTTCATGCCAAGATTGCCAACAGGCCCCACACTGAGGACCAAACCTTCAAAGGAATTAAAACATAATTTCTGCTTAACATTAACTAGTAATTTAGAATGGAAAATTGCCGCCACTCCACCACCACGACCAGAACCTCTGGGGTTATGACAGTTTAAATACCCAGAGGGAGTTGATTCATTCAAACCAACATAATCATCAAGCCTGAGCCAGGTCTCTGTGAGGGATAGTAGATCGATCTGGTGATCAATTAATAGATCATGGACCAGAAGAGACTTAGAAGATAGAGACCTAATGTTTAATAAGCCACATATAATTTTTAAATGTTGGGGGGGAACAGAGGCCAAATTATTAATTTTATTAATTTTAGAGACTTGAGGCTGGATTAGAATTTTACCAACATTTTGTTTAATCAATCTGGGAAGTTTATGCATTCCATTTTTTTTTTTACTTTTTTACTAACTTTAAAGGGAGCAGAAAAAGGTTCTCTAAGGGAGGAGACAGGGGCAAAGTTGAAAGGTGGTGGAAGAGGAGGAGCTGCAGAAGTGCGAGTGTTTTTCAGGTTGTGTTGTATTTGTCCTGGGATACAATATTTAGGGCAACGGGAGACAGACTCAATCTCTGAAGGATTATAAAACAAAGGCTGATCCAAATGGTAAAGACCACCCGAGTTAATGGGATCGATACAATACGTGGGCTGCACGGTGGCGCAGTGGTTAGCACTGCGGCAGCACAGTTTACCCTTGGCCGGGGGATTGTGGGGATCGTGGGATCGTGGGTTCGATCCCAGCCCCCGACCAACAGTGATCTGTGTGGAGTTTGCATGTTCTCCCCGTGTTGCGTGGGTTTACTCCGGGATTTCTCCGGTTTCCTCCCACATGCCAAAAACATGCATGTTAGGTTAATTGGCTGTTCTAAATTGTCCCTAGATATCTGTTTCCCATAGGCCCTTAGAATAGAGGGTTAGTATTAATGAAAGCGCTTTGAGTGGTCTTTGTGACTAGAAAAGCGCTATATAAGTGCAGGTTAGTTAGTTAGTTAGTTAGAACAGGACCAAAAAAGGGCAGTTTGGCAAACCCAGAAACTTCAGAGTGCGTAAACACACCAAATTTCAGTCGTCGTCGGCCTCCGTCGGTCTATGATGACCATGGAAGACAATCCTAAACATCTACTCTGCTGGAACAGCACCGCCTGTGGCTGAACAGGCCGATGCGCGAATGACAGTCCTTTTTTTTTTTTTTTTTTTTTTGTTACTTATTTGTACCCGTAGGTAGATTTGGTAGTCCTTGTCACACAGGTCGCATTTGTGGGTGGTCTCTGTGCTGCTGGGTCTGTGGCGGTTCTTCCTGCGGGTCCTTTTTTCATCTGCTGCAGCAGTCAGTCTCTCTTCACCCGCCTTGAGCTGTCTGGTCAGGGTGCCTCTCCATTTGGAGCGGTCCGTTGCAAGGTCCTCCCAGCACTCTGTGTTGATCTCCAGGGTCTTCATGCCTCTCTTGCAGACGTCTCTAAAGCGCAGCTGTGGGCGGCCAACGTCTCTCCTGCCAGTCGCCAGTTCTCCGTTGAGGACGTCTTTGGGGATTCTGCCATCCTCCATACGGTGAATGTGGCCTAGCCAGCAGAGCCTGCGCTGCCTGAGTAGAGTGAACATGGAGGGAAGGCCGGCGTGGGACAGAACTTCTGTGTTGGGCACTTTGTCCTGCCAGGATATGTCCAGGATGTGGCGAATGCAGCGCAAGTGGAAGGAGTTCAGTCTCTTTTCCTGCCGGGCATATGTTGTCCACGTCTCACTCCCATAGAGCAGTGCGCTGATGACGCAGGCATTGTACACTGCCATCTTCGTCTTGACAGAGAGTTTGGGATTCTTCCACACTCGTGTGGTGAGGCGAGCGAGTGTGAAGGCTGATTTTCCAATCCTCTTGTCGATCTCTGTATCAAGGGAGAGGTTGTTGCTGATCATAGACCCCAGGTACGTGAACTGATTCACGACCTCCAGCTCGTAGTCGTCGATGGTGATGGTTGGTGGTGCTTCCGTGCCTTGCGCCAAGACGTTAGTGTTCTTCAGGCTGATGGTAAGCCCGAAGTCCTTGCATGCCTGGGAGAAGCGGTCCATCAGGGTCTGAAGCTCCTGCTGTGTGTGGGTTGCGACTGCAGCGTTGTCTGCGAACAGCATGTCTCTGATTAGAGCCTCGCGTACTTTGGTTCTGGCTTTCAGGCGGGCGAGGTTGAAAAGCCTGCCGTCAGATCTTGTGTGCAGGTAGATTCCCTCTGTTGCTGTGCTGAAGGCATGCCTCAGGAGCACAGCAAAGAAAATCCCAAAGAGCGTTGGCGCAAATACACAGCCCTGTTTCATTCCACTGCGTATGTTGAATGGCTCTGAGACGTTGCCGTCGTGCTGCACTATCCCCTGCATGTTGGTGTGAAACGATTTGATGAGGCTTTGCAACTTTGGTGGGCATCCTATCTTTGGCAGGATCTTGAAAAGGCCCTCTCTGCTGACCAGATCGAACGCTTTGGTGAGGTCAATGAAGGCGACGTACAGGGGCATGTTCTGTTCTCTGCATTTCTCCTGGAGTTGGCGGATGGAGAATATCATGTCTACCGTCGATCGCTCAGTGCGGAAGCCACACTGAGACTCGGGGTAGACACGTTCGGCAAGCTTCTGTAGACGAACGAGAACAACTCGTGCGTAGACTTTGCCAACAACGCTGAGGAGGGAGATGCCCCTGTAGTTGTTGCAGTCGCTTCTCTCCCCTTTGTTTTTGTAGAGGGTGATGATCTTGGCGTCCCTCATGTCCTGTGGTATGGCACCTTCCTTCCAGCACTGGCAGAGGACGTCATGCAATGGCAGCAGTAGGGCGGTCTTGCAGTGCTTGATCAGGTCGGGGGGTATGCTGTCGTTGCCGGGTGCCTTGCCAGCGGCCAAGCTATCAATGGCCTTGCTGAGTTCATCGATGGTTGGCTCGGCGTCAAGTTTGCCCATGGATGGCAGGCAGTCGATGGCATCAAGGGCTAACAGTGTCACAGTGTTCTGTCTGGAGTAGAGGTTGGAGTAGTGTTCCACCCATCTCTCCATCTGCTTGTTCTTTTCTGTGGTCATCTCCCCAGTGGAGGATTTGAGGGGGGCCGTCTTGCTCTGAGCCGGATCAAGTGCTTTCTTGATGCCATCGTACATACCACGGATGTTCCCTGTTATGGCAGCGGTTTGAATGTCTTGGCTGAGCTGAGTCCAGTACTCGTTGGCACTGCGCCGAGCAGTTTGCTGAACTTTGCTTCTCGCAGCCCTGAGAATCTGGAGATTCTTCTCGTTTGGGTACTTCTTGTACTCAGCAAGTGCTGAGCGCTTGGCTTCAATGACGGGGGTCATCTCGGTCAACTTGGCATCAAACCAGTCCTGTGACTTCGAGGTCTTCCTCCCAAAGGTAGCCAAGGCTGTGCGGTGGATGGTGTTTCACAGCTCTTCCCACTTCTGCTTTGCAGATTCTCCTTCTTGTGGTACACCAAGTTCCTTCTCAAAGGTGGAGGCAAACTGCTCAAGCTCAGGACTTCAAGACCGACCTGCGCTTCCAGAGCTCAGCCGTCATGGCTCTGCAGGAGGCCAGCGAGGCCTACCTGGTGGGTCTCCTTGTGGACACCAACCTGTGTGCCATCCACGCCAAGAGGGTCACCACCATCATGCCCAAACACATCCAGCTGGCCCGCCGCACCCGCGGAGGGAGAGAGAGCTTAGACTTTCTGCTGCATATTCACCAACCACAATGCTCTGCACTGTGTGTCTATATATATATATTTATAGTAATATGTACATATGTATACTAGCTGTTCTTGTTTTTTTCTTGCCTTCTGATTGTTGCTCTGAGTGTTGCTATCCCTGTGCTGTTGCAATCCTGGAATTTCCCCATTGTGGGACTAATAAAGGCTTATCTTATCTTATCTTATCTTATCAACAAGTTCTGGTTGGGCCATCTTGCTGGTGTCAATCCGTGCCTTTCCAGGCTGTCCTAGCATGATGGAATTTCTTCAGCTGCAGCTTGACCTTGCAACACACCAATGAATGGTCTGTGTCGCAATCTGCACTCTGGAACGAACGCCACAAAAGCCACCGCTCAATTGGTTTCAGTCACTGTACCAGAAAACACCGAATAAAATAGAGAAGATTGTCTGTTAAAACACGTGCACCAAGTCTATTTGGGTGGATGTCATCAGGCCTCATAAGTGATGGGCGGTTCCAAAATAAGTTAAAATTGTAACAAAACCAATGTTAAAAATAGGACAAGTAAAACACAGCCAAGAATTAAGACTGAGTGTTCTGCTAAAACAATTACAGCCTCGCCTGAGAGGCGCCAAAGGCCCAGAGATGAGCACACGTCTGCCACAGTTCATGAGAGTGGACAGAAGGCTCCTGAAGTCACTTTTTAAAATCTCAGATGCTTCATCTGGGATGTTATTGCATCCTACATGCACAATGACAGTTTGAACGTGAGGGAATTCATTCAGCAGGTCAGGGATAAGAGCCTCAATGTCAGAGACTCTAGCCCCGGGAAAAAATCGAGTCACACAGCACCTGCTTCTGACGTTCCTCACGATCGAGTCACCAATTACCTGTGTCGTCTGGGGGGGGTTTGTCGGTGGATTCTGATGTGGAGAGGAATTGTGAAGAGGATGATGTTGTTGTTGCGAAGGCGGGGAGATGCGCTCTTTTCTTCTATCTGGAGCAGGTGTGTAATTTGACACACCCTGGGTGGTCTTTATCCGGGGTTTGCGGACATGAGCCGCCTCTGAAGGAGAGGAGGGAGGATGAGGGGCGTCCACGGGTGGATGGCCAGTGTCCAGGTGGGGAAAATCCTCCAGGGAAAGGATATCAAATCTGTAATCCAAGGACAGCGGAAGAGAAGAGGCACGGCCCATTCCGGTCAAACGATGATGGCCATTAGCTGGTCGAACCAAGGTCCAGGGCGCAGATGGAGGATGAGAGGGACCAAGCGAAGCTTTTGGTTTAGCCCCGAGACGAAACCAGTGTTTGTTGCTGAGGCCATGGTCAGTTGCACAGGCTGGAGCAGATGTGGAGGTAGGTGCAGACGCGCTGAGCTCACCCAAATAAGTAGCAGTATCCGGCAGCTGCGAAGCAGTAGCCGGAGCTGATAATCGCCCGAGAATGATGGTGTCAATGTGGTCTTCGGCCTCCCGAATCTTGTAAAGATTGGAGAGCCTTGTTTCCAGCTCAGAGACCTTATTGAGGAGCGATAAACAGCAGGAACATGACGGAGAAGGAGCCTTGGCGTTCCAGGCGCTGAGATGGGTAGCCCGCAGCCAGCCAAAAACCGCTACTCGTGCGTCCGAACGGACTTTTAGGCGAGGCCAATACAGAGGTAACAGTAAATAAAAACTAATAACAAACAGGGATAAAAAAAAAACAATAAAATCGATAAAAACAATCAATAAAAACAAACAAAAATGGAGAAAAAAAAGTACTCTGGATGCGATGAGTGTCAGTGTCAGACGCAGCTTTAAAATCCAAAAGGAAACCCAACATAAGAGAAATCCTCAGACAAACAAATGGTTGGAGCTAGGTCCATGGCTATTGGGTAACTAGCAAATGTTTTAACGTGAACATTCTGTAAAAGTCTGTCCAACTCTCAATAATGCCCTTGTTGCCCTAATGCCCTAATTACTGTGCTATTATACTGCTATTTATTATTATTATGTTATAATATAATATATTATATTATAATAATATATTATTTTATAATAATATATTATTATTATTATTATTATACTGCTATTTATTATTATACTGTTATAGGTAGAATCAGAGCAAGAGTGATTACGTATGTGTGTGTAACCCTGATATAAACAGAGGTCGGTGAGAATGACCTCCCCTCCCATCTGTGATTGTGATTGTGTTTAATAAAGCCTGTTGTGTTGCAGCCATCTGCTCCCTTTCTTTGTGTGAACCCCACATACGTCACACTGGTGTCAGGAGGGGGAAATGGAGCAGATGGAAGCCAGGATCTGAGTGGAGATCCAGCAGCTGGAGCGATTCATCGCTCAGCTGGGGGAATGGACACAGAGCTGAGACAACCGACCCCCGGAGTTGCCTCGTCGGGGATGAACGGAGCAAGCGGACCCGACGGACCAGCATACTCTGCCTTCTTCCTTTTTCAAGGCAGGGCAGCAGAGCAGAGCAAACCAGCCCCGCTCCCCGCCCTTTTCAGGGCAGGACAGGCCGGCGATTCCACTGCGACCAGGGGTGGCGACCGACCGAGAGGGGCGAGCCCGTCTCCCATCCACCCGGCAGCGGGTCAAGATTCCCCGCTTCAACGGCGAGACCCTGCTGGACGACTACCTGGTCCAGGTCGAGCTGGCTGCCGCTCTGAACGGCTGGCCACCAGAAGAAACCGCCATGCAGGTCGCGCTGGCCTTGGAAGGGAAGGCTCTCTGCATGTTGTCTGACCTCCGGCCCGAGGAGAGCCGCAGCTGGCCAGCGCTACAGGGAGCGCTCCGGAGATGGTTTGGGAGAACGGCCGACGCTGAGCACGCCCAGGAACAGCTGGCCAGCCGCCGTCGAGGGCAGCCAGAGAGACTAGGAGCCTACGCGGGCGGACATACGGCTGCTAACATGGCACAGCTACCGGGACTTCGAACCAGAGGTAGTGGAGAAGCTCGCCCTCTGGAACTTCATCCAAAGTCTCCACCCGGCCCAGCTCCAGAACCATGTCCGGATTAACGCCGCAAGCAACTGGGAGACTGCAGTGGCAGAAGCAGAGCGGGTGGAGCCGCTGATGAATCGTACAGCCGAGCCGAGACAAAGAGCCTTCCAGGCCACGGCTGAGAGCGAGGAGGAGGAGGAGGAGGAGATACGGCGGACCACAGCAGCGCGTCCACGGAGAAGACGGCCGTGGCAGTGCGAGGAAGGGTGTTTCCGTTGCGGGGAGCCAGGACACGTCGTGTGGTACTGCCCTGCACCCACCCCACGACAAACCAATGAGCTGTCACCGCATGTGGGCCGAAATGGACGCTCGTCAGGGATGTATTTACAGTGCAGCCTGGACAAGACGCCGATCCGGACTCTGATTGACACCGGTTCCACTATCTCCTTGGTCCGACCCAGGGTGCTGCCGGGCACAGACGAGATGACACCACGGGGGTGGGAACCCACCGAGCGCCACGTCACCACAGCTACCGGTGAGTGCGCCAGACTGGGGGGGAGGAGAGTTCTCGTGGTGGGGGTGGCCGGTCAGAACACAAAACACCCGTTCTGGCTGGCTGACCTCCAAGACCCCTGTATTATTGGACTTGACCTGCTCGCAGCGTGGAACGCCAAGATCAACACCGCCAGACCGTCCCTCCAGCTGGGAACCCGGACCATCACACTCTGCAGCGGAACCTAGAGAAGGAACATGGAGGCCTTCGCGATCGAGGGACAGCCAGGACGGACCGGACCAGGCGGGCCACCACGAGGACTGGACACAACGGCGCCACCAGCACAAGCACACACAGGGACAGCAAGGGGAGGGGTCAACGTGTTGGCAGGGACGCAGCAGGCAGTCGAGGAACTATTCCAGCAGAGCTGCAGCGGGCTGGAATCGGGACAGACACGCCAGCTGCAGGAGCTGTTGGACTGTCGTCACTGCCAGCGGGCAGAGGATTGAGACCAGGCCGTCCCACGGGCTGTTGCTCTCCGGACCGCGGTGAGCAGGAATAACACAGCGGCACACGGTTCCCCTCAGATAATCAGGCAGCTACCCCCCAGCGATGACATCACAGAGGCCCTCGGCACGCAGCAGCTGCAAAGGGAGCAGGACAGAGATCCGGTCATTTCCCGGGCTTGGCAGTGGCTGGACACAGGCCAGTGGCCCGCCTGGGAGGCCCTGGCAGTGGCGGGGAGTCGGCAGAAGTGAGCGTATGACTCCCGCTGCCAGGGAAGGGACTTTGCACCGGGAGATTGAGTCTGGGTTTTCTGCCCTGAGAGGAAAAGAGGACAATGACTGAAGTTGGAGAGCCATTGGTCGGGACCGTGCGTGGTTCTGCAGACACTGTCGGATGTGGTGTACAGGGTGAGGCTTAAGAAAAGGGACTGGGTCGTGGTACTTCACCGTGACCGTCTCGCCCCGTACCAGCCATCCGCCCTGCTGGTGGTCGAACCAGAGCCTTCACCCCGACCAGATACTCCGACCGAGACTCAGATGGACACTGGCGGGCCTGTACGTGCTGGTCGTCGGCATCTGAGGCCACCCCGACACCTGGATGGGTTCGTGTTGGACTTTTGAGTTGAACTTTCATTTTTCTGGGGACAGAAACCAGTCCGGGGGGGGGGGGCAGTGTAACGTCGGGACTGTGTTACGGGGGGCAGTGTAACATCGGGGCCTTTCCCAACATGCCTTGCCAGTAGAGACTTTATTTTCGTGTGTGTGTTTAATGTTATTGCTGTGCTGTTATACTGCTGTGTCATTACAACTGCGTTATAATGACCCAGCAGTGTTATAGGTAGAATTAGAGCAGGAGTGATTATGTGTGTGTAACCCTGATATAAACGGAGGTCGGTGAGAATGACCTCCCCTCCTGTCTGTGATTGTGATTGTGTTTAATAAAGCCTGTTGTGTCGCAGCCATCTGCTCCCTTTCTTTGTGTGAACCACGCATACGTCACAATATGATCGGGGTTTGATATAGAGCCCTGTGATGATCACGTCGTTCACCCGGGTGTACTGCTCCAGGTCCAACACTCTGCTCTCCAGATACGCCAGCCTCTTGTCCTTCTCGGCGTTCTGGATCTGCAGTGCTTTCACCTCCTCGAGCAGGCCCAGGATGTTTTTTTGCTGCAGTTTAACAGTAGAAATCTCTTCAGCCAAGAAGTCGAGCAATCTTTTAATATCGTCCACCTCCTCAGTCTGCTGAGCTTTCTTAGGACCCATGATCCCGGACGATGTATGTTGACTAAACAGCTAATGAACAGCTGTTTAGCTAGCTGAATGGCGGGCCCCTCCACTCCGCTCTCGTTTCCCAGTCCGTAGATGCCGCTATTGGCGTCTTAAATCAGACAGGGGTCCAGTTGCCTGGATGTCCAGTTCGTAATCCAAATTCAGTTCTCAGAAGCCAAAAAAGTAGTCAAAAACCAAGCACCAAAACACAGAAATCCACCAAAATCCACCAACTGACAGGATCTGACAGCAGGTTGACAGATTAAAAACTCTGAGTAAGTTGATGGAGGACAATAAACTATGGCAAATAAAAATGGGTTTAGCCTAAAAATGCTAAAATGCCCAATACTGAGGACCAGGCCTTCAAAGGAATTATAACGTGTTTTTTGCTTTACATTAGCTAGTAATTTGGAATGGTAAATTGTTGCTACTCCTCCTCCACGACCAGAACTTCTGGGATTTTGACAGTTTAAATAACCAGAGGGAGTTGATTCATTTAAACCAACATAATCCTCTTGCCCTAACCAAGTCTCTGTAAGGGATATTAAATCAATTTGATGATCAATTAGCAGATCATGGACTAGCAGAAACTTGGGAGTTAGAGACCTAATATTTAACAAACTGCATTTAATTTTTTAAATTATGAGGAGGAACAGAGGCTAAATCATTAAATTTAGAGGCTTCATGTTTAATTTGAGTTTTACCAGTTTTTGGTTTAATCACTTTGGGATGCTTATACATTATATTTTTATTTACTTTGGGGGGAGCAGACAATGATTCTCTGATGGGGAAGACAGGTGCTAAGTTGAGGGGTGGCGGATGAGGAGGAGCTGCAGAAAGGCATATAAGACTGCGACTCTGCTTCCTGGTCCCAACTCTGAGCTGTCAAGGTTTTGGAAATCTGGATAAAAATGATGCCAGATTGGCAGATAAATGAGACGTACCATAAAAAGTGGGATGGACGCCATCTCGTCTAATAAGACCAGGTTTTCCCCAAAATGAGTTCCAATTGTCTATGTCACCCACATTGTTTGCAGGACACCACACAAACAGCCAGCGGTTGAAGGATGACAAGCGGCTAAACATGTCATCACTGGTCAGATTGGGGAGGGGCCCAGAGAACACTACAGAGGCACATTGTTTTTGTAAAGTCACACACCGATTCCCCGCTAAGTTTTGAGACTTCCGACTGCCGGAGTTGGACATCGTTAATGCCGGCGTGGATAACAATTGTGGAGTATGTACAGTTTCTTTTAGCCAGCATTTTCAAATTTGACTCGATGTTGCCTGCTCTGGCCCCAGGAATGCATTTGACTATGGCCGCTGGAGTCTCTAGGTTCACGTTTCTGACTACAGAGTCGCCAATGATCAGAGTTTTTTCCTCAGCAGGTGTGTCGCTGAGCGAGGAAAAGCGATTAGAAACATGAAGTCTCCTGGCTGCTCAGGAGGACCGGAGGACCGCTAGCAGGCCGCCCTATGCTAGGGAGCTCCGCTGCAGCTAAGGGACGTCCGTCAAGATTAACTGGCGCAGATGGTGTTTCAATACAGCAGAGCCAGGATTCCAAATCAGACAACCTCGCCTCAAGCACCTCAAAAAGACATTTATTACATTTAGTGTTATCACTAAAAGAGGCAGAGGTGTAGCTAAACATCTACAGTAACATAGAGAGCACACCAGAGGAGAAGAGGAAGGAGGGCTAGTAGCCATAGCAAGTGGCTAACCCAAAGCTAATAAAAACACCGATGAAAGGTGAACAGAAGGTTAAGAGGGTGATTAGATGACACTGAGTGCGCACACAGGTGCAAGAGGCTTGATAAGCAGAAGTGAGAGCTATCGGTAGATGGAAAAAGGTGATTAAAATACAATTAAAGGCAAAATCCTCGGGAGAATGAGGACAGCAAACCACAGACAGCCAGCAACACAGGAAGTGACGATACGTTACCACAGGAATGTCCCTCCCTTTAAAAATAAGTGGGGGAGCTGAACCTAGTAAGAAGACAAAAACTTACCACTTCCATACGGAATGGGAGGAAGATTTTTTTTCACAATGTCATTTTTGAAGTGTATTTGTCTGATCTGTCAAGCTATTGTTGCATTTCCAAAGAAGAGAAATGTGGAGAGGCACTTTCGAACCATTCTTAAAAACTACGATACTAACTTCCCTCAAAAGTGAGCTGAGAAAAAGAAAGGTGAAGGAACTGAAATCTCAGTTAATTGGACAGCAGTCATTTTTCACACAGCTGAATTCAAAGGCAAAGGCAGCCACTCAAGCATCGTTCCGGGTGAGTCATTGCATTATTATTATTAAGCATAAGAAGTCCTTTCAAGATGGAGAGATGATAAAAAAAGAGGACTTCCTTGGGGCAGCAGAGTTGTTGTTTCAGGATTTTAAAAACAAACCAGAAATATTATCTTCAATCAAAGCTCTTCAGCTATCAAGAAGTACAGTTACACGGCACTGTGAAAAAAACAGAAAGAGGAGCTGTTAACAGCACTGCCCATGAAAGAACACACACGAGGAGAGGACATTTTTCACTCTTTCAAAACCTTTATTGAGAAAACCCAGCTCCCATGGGTTGTGGGACCACGAAGCATTGACCAATCCCAAGAGTGGTAGACGGCATAGTGTGGGATGAGGATTTGCCTTGCACCCTGGAGAGTGAGCAAGACCAATATTGCCCAGGGTCATCACAGGAGGGTCCCTGTGCCAGAGCCCAAGTCGCCGTGGACGAGGGTACTGGGCAGCATGGTGGGACGCCTATGACGACGGGCGATGTTGAGATGCTGGTTTCACCTGTTCATCGTCCCACACCTGGCCTTGTTCTTGGCTTCTTGTTCTGACATAACATTTTTGCAGAATGCTCACATTCAGCTTTTGACATAACACCAGTGTCTAAATTGGTGTCAGTCACCACTGAGGGTGCACCCGCAATGGTGGGCGGCTCAAATGGATTTATTGCAAAGTGCAGGGAGGACGATGATTTCCCCAACTTCCTTAATTAATCTCATCCAGTGGAGGATGAGATTTTGACACTACAGGCTGACACTGAGCTTAAGTCCAGGGCTCATGGACAGTTTTGGACCTTACTCACAGAGGAAAAGTATCCAAACATGAGGAAATATGCTACCTCCTTTACTGCATTATTTGGCTCTACTTATTTGTGCGACTCACCCTTTTCCCACATGAAGATTATTTAAGTCCAAATACCATTCCACCATGACTGATGATCATTTGGAAGGCTGCTTGAGACTAGCTACCAGCAGCTACTGTCAGGACTATGCAACCCTGGCTGACTCCATCCAGTGCAAGCCATCAGAGTAAGGTAATGATCATAAATGTATTGAATTGTATTGTGCCATAAGGGTTCATGCAGTTATATAATGTACGGCATACATTGTACGCTAACATATATTGCCATATTTGGCATTTTTTAAATGTAGGTAGATTATTTTGACCTGGTCATTTTAAAAGTAGCTCACAAGCCAGAAAAGTGTGGGCACCCCTGCTCTAGAATAACCAGGGGGTTATGGTTTCATCCATTAACAGCTTGTCATCTATAAACAATCTATCCACAGAGACAATAGCTTGTTTACCTTCTTGGATTTTTTGTTACCTCCGCCAAGGAGGTTATGTTTTCATCAGCGTTGGCTTGTCTGTCTGTCTGTCTGTCTGTTTGTTTGTTAGCAAGATAACTCAAAAAGTTATGGACGGATTTTCATGAAATTTTCAGAGATTGTCAGAAATGGGGTATCCTACAGATGATTAGATTTTGGTGGTGATCTGGATCACCGTCTGTTTTCCATAGTGGGAAACATGCAGAAGAAAAACCCATTAATTTACTTATTGGGATTTCCAAAACGGGAATCACAGTAATTTGCATAATACAGGACAAGTTTTCAACAGCTTCTACAAGACATTTAAGACCTAAGGAAATGGAATAAATCTGGATAATGATGCAAAAAAATGAAAAAATAGGGAACCTTTGAAATTTTTAAAAGAACAAATGAAGCTATAAACACGCAACAAGCATCACAGTATAGCTAATATATGCCGCTTGCGAATGGCATTTTTTTCATGGTCAAGAAATCTATAAAGTTAGACAAAATAAATGTAGGATTAATATTTATGATGTTAAACACTGTATGGGGGGAACTGTGGCGCTTGGCGGAGGTCTGCGCTCTCCGAGTGCTTTTCTAGTTTCCTAATGGGAAAAAGCTTCCTCCTCCTTTCCATTATTTCCTGTGGAAATTGATCATTTAGACCATAATTGTTTGTTTTAAGATGCCTGCCCTGCCTCTGTACCAGATTTTTTTACTTGAAATGTTCAAATTTGGCAACTATAGATCTGGGACGTTTATTTTAGTGATTTTTTTGCTTGATGTGGTGGACTCAGTGGAAGATGATTGCTTTTGTATCTTCGGGGGATAACTTTAGCTGCGTAGACATGAATTCACAGACCAGCTGTTCTGGATTTTCATTATTTTTTCAGCAATTCCGGAAAAAGCAAATTTTTCTCTCATGCTGCGTGACTGCAAATTGAGAACTGTTTCCTTCATTTTCTGGTTCTCTCTTTCAGCAACGCCAAGCCACGTGGTTGGCGTGTTTACTGATATTTTCAAGCTATTGTTTTCCTCTGAGAGAGCAACGAGCTGCACCTGACTGTATTCTAAACTCTCCCGTACTCTCTGGAACTCGTTATGGAGCAGCTCAACCAATGCTAGCCTGCTATCCATGGTGGTAAGTTTATTCTCAATAGAGAAAAGGATGTCACTAACTTTGGAGCCCTCCCGTGATTTTTCGGGTGTAATTTTTGGAGAATCCGTGGGTCTGGGCTGCTTAGGCAAGGATGTAGAAGGAATACCAGGGGACACATTCGCCTCCATCTTACAGTAGCGATGATAAAGCTCGTCTGTATAATTCTCAAGTTCCTCCAGCTCCGTCGAGAAGATGGCAAGATAATATACGAAAAAATAAAGATGGGAACAAATAGTTAGCGGATTAATTACAAAAAAGAACGCTACCTGTGGAAAAGTTTGTTTATGCTCTGTTGACGCAAGTCGCCATTTTGGATTATTGTGCAACAGTCTCGGAACATCTCGCGATCACAGCGTCATGTACCTCTCTGCTTTTGATTTTCTCACACATTTCCCTTCTAAAAACAATACAAGACGACCTTACGCGTTGGAGGACATTACCTACAGTATATCACTAATGGGAAGAGTCGCAACCATTAAAATGATGGTCCTTCCTAAAATCAATTACCTATTTTCAGTGATTCCTACCCAACCATCTATGGCCTGGTTTAAGTCTCCAGACTCAATAATAAGTAAATTTGTATGAAAGGATAAACCATCATGGATCAGTTTAAAAACTCTTCAAAAAGCAAAAGATTGCAGAGGTTTTTATATTTACCTTTTTTTTTTTCAATTAATTCTTAGCCAAAAGACAGCAGTTTGTTTCTAAATGGCAAAATCAATCCCACTAAGAAACCCATGGTTAGATGCTGAACAGGCTCTCTGTGTGTCACTAATTATCTCTGACTTACTTTTCATGAGTCCCTGTATAAAGCGCCATGACTGTTTTAAAAGCATTAACATTTGCTCCTCTCTGACAGCCTGGTGGAATTTTTTAAAAATGACAAGGTCTTCACTTGTCCCTTCTAAACTCATGCCCATTTGGAATAATCCTGATATGCTGCAACAAAAGAGGATGTTAAACTTTCCACTATGGTGTGAGAAAGGAATAAAAAACTTAGAACATCTTATTTGAGGTGGAAATTTTATCCAATTCCAGGAACTGGTGTCACAGTATGACATCAGTGATAAAAAGTTTCTTGAATACCAACAGTTTAAATCCGTAATAAAAGCAAGATTCAATTTCAACCAGACATATTTAGAGGTACCAGTTAAGGTGACAGAGCTTCTATGTCTTTGTTCCCCTAAATTGAAAATACACAGGCTATTATCAAAACTGGATGAGTCAGTATCTCTCCCAAAATTAAAATGGGAGACAGACAATGAATAAAGATGAAAGCTTCTGGACACAAATATGTTTTAATACTTTTAAGATTATTAAAAACTCTAATTTACAACTCATACAGTACAAAGTTCTACATAGAACTCATTACACAGGACAAAGGATCTTCAAAATGGGCCTGACTCACACAAATATCTGCTCCCATTGCACCAGCAATGTCCCAGATAGTAATATGTATGCTATGTGGTCCTGTCCACCGGTCCAAAAGTTCTGGCAGAAGATACATATGTAGAGACCTATCGACATGGCTTGGGTGTCGTATCTCAACCTCTCCCACACTTTGCATATTGGACGATTTAAGTGAAATAAATATAGAGGTAAAAGTGTCACACATGGTTCTCACTGCTTAAAGCATTGCCAAGAAAACTATCCTCATGAATTGGAAATCAGGAAATAATTTATGTACGACCCACTATAAGAACCTCCTATAAGATTATATTAGTCTGGAGAGAATGTCTGCATCCTCTAAAAACCAATTGGCTGAATTCAATTCTCTCTGGTCCCCGCTTATTAATTTTGTAGCTTGAGGGGTGGCGGGCAGTGACTTACTTTCCTTGGCGCCTCTGGCAGCTGGCTGCGCCCTGACCGTGCGGGTTTTCTGTGACCCACTGGACCCTGTGTCCTGGGCACCTGTCCTGGGGTGGCTGTGCATCTGGCCTGGGGGGATGGGTTACAGGATGGGCCAGGGGGGGTGGGCCAGGGGGGTGGGCCGTGGTCTCAGGCTGGCTTGCCTTGTCTCCTGGGTGGGGCTGGCTCTGGCCTTGGGCTGGTTTAACATTGCTGAAGTCTTAAGCCAACTTTCAAGTGAAGACAGTAGTGCCTCTGTACTAAACAAACCATCTGTCACTGAACTAATCCTCTGCAGTAAAGTTCTAAAAGCCAGGAAAAGTTATTTTTCCAGTACCTCCATCAGGCCAACTAGAATGTGCTGCATGTATGAAGAGGGAATGCAGATGAGGGTGAAAGTAATTACTGTTATGTGCACTGATGAATGGAATCAGGAAACGTATTTGTGGGTGTTTTACTTCAATAGTGATAGAGTAGGGAAAAGCTAGGAAATGTAGCATCGTTGGACCCATTTACATCCTGACTTCTACCAATAACCTACATCTCTGTCTTTGTGGAAAGCCCTTTGTTTTTACCTTAATACCACAAAGAAAAGAGTCATGAATGCACTTGTAAGTCTTTGGCATTGTTCTCTTTCTCAGCATTCATATCATTGTTTTCTATGTTGATGTGATCAGGCTGTAAGTCAACAGAATAGACTGCCCCGTTCACCTCGCTGAAATGCTTGCCAGCCTTGGAGCTCTCCCCCATAAACTCCCACTTCAAATGAATCAAGTTAAAAGCCCGTATGGGAGCACAAGGAAAGGAATCCTTCAAGGGAAACAGTTGCCCAAGCCTGAAGGCTTTTTATAGGAAACTCTAATAAGGGTGCTGGCTAACAGCCAAACATCTAGCAGAAGCCAACAAGTACTGAAGTGATTCCCTTATCATATTTCTGTATCACTACATTTAATTTTTGATAGCTCATGAACAGATTGAGGACAATTTTGGTAACTTTTGTAAAATGTCATTTATATGGGTTGTTTAGCTACATGAAATGAAAATAAGTTGCTCTGGAGAAATCGTGTCTGGGTTCTGTTATCTTAATGAAAATCGGATGTGTGGCTCACAGATGATGAACAGTCACCAGCGGAAGAACTGACCAAGTGGTCTAACCTGTGCAGTTCCTCCGCTCAGATGCTGGGGATATTGCTTACAGGTATAATGAATGTTCCCCCATCCCCTCAAATCTCTACACAAACCCTTGGTGCCTTTCCCACAGGGATTACAATGTCTGTGTGTGTCCCTGTATTTGTGTATCTATATGTCTCTCTCTCTTTCTCTCTCTCTCTCTCTCTGTATTTCTCTCTGTCTCTGTCTCTCTCTCCTTCTTCCTCTGAGTGGCGGTTGGCAACCTGCTTACAGGTGCATTACCGCCACGTACTTCTCTCTATATCAGCACTCTATCCATTTAAGGTTTGAAGTCTACTGTCCTGTCTCTCTCTCTCTCTCTCTCTCTCTTTGGCTATATATGGGAACAGCAAGGCTAGGTTATCTCCAAGATTACAGTGAATGACTTCTGAAAAACAGTGAGGTGAATGATGTGTAGCAGAAGCTAAAACCATGAAAATGTGTAACACTGAATAAAATACTCAGTTTCCCAGCTCCCTTTTGGATATTATGAACAGACAGGAAAAGAGGCTGCAAATTCTACCAAATAAGCAGCCAAGCTAAATCAGCTTTCCCCTTCAGTCTAAACTTTGCTCATCCTAATTCCTGGGGACAGGGTGTAACATGAAATTTTGAATATGGCAGGGCTTGTACTATAGGCCCCTCCCCAGTTATGAACCTAATTTGAATTCATCATTGACCATTCAATGGGCCTCCTCTCCTTTGAGGGCCCTGGGTATGATCCTCCACCAGTACCCCCAGGCTGACACCCCTGCTTGCTAAACCTGGTCTTGTGGGATTCTCTGCAGTGTGGTTTGGTCCAGTGGACCCTAGAGGGTGGTAGTGAGCATGTTTTGTTTTTTGGGGGGGGGTTTATGTCCGGGTAAGCTGCACGCTTCCTCACACATTTCCTGCAGTTTTTTCCTCCTCACCCGATCTCCTGCAGCTGCACTGATTACCGCACCTGTGCCTCATCGGCACACAGCTTTGAAGAGCTGAGCAACACCGTTCTCCACCTGTAGGGCTGCACGGTGGCGCAGTGGTTAGCACTGCGGCAGCACAGTTTACCCTTGGCCGGGGGATTGTGGGGATCGTGGGTTCGATCCCAGCCCCCGACCAACAGTGATCTGTGTGGAGTTTGCATGTTCTCCCCGTGTTGCGTGGGTTTACTCCGGGATTTCTCCGGTTTCCTCCCACATGCCAAAGACATGCATGTTAGGTTAATTGGCTGTTCTAAATTGTCCCTAGATATCTGTTTCCTATAGGCCCTTAGAATAGAGGGTTAGTATTAATGAAAGCGCTTTGAGTGGTCTTTGTGACTAGAAAAGCGCTATATAAGTGCAGGTTAGTTAGTTAGTTAGTTAGTTAGGTTTGTTAAGAGACTTCAGCATGCTGTTGCCTCATAGCTCCTACTGCACACTTTTGAGTGTGCCTCACCCGTGCCTCTGTGCCTCTCTTGCTCACCTTCTTACCCCATGGAAATCAAATAAGCAAATTATCAATCTAAAGGACTCACTTTGCCTCTCAGGATGCTTACCTGGACTCCTTCACCTCATCCAGGAAACAGTCAGCAAATACAAGCACTACTGCAAAATCATAATAACCATTCATCTTACCACAACCCGGGCCCGGGCAACATTGTCATTACTCCAACCTCCCTCCATCACCCCTCTCACCAGCTTCAAGTTCAAGGAATCTTCCTCCCGTGGAGCAAGAAAGAACAACCTACCAACCTATAAATACTCACAGTTCCCTTCCTGCATCTGCAAAATAAGAAATCCTCATCATAATTACTATTATTCTCTGATCCTGCAAAATATACTCACCATTTCCACTTTCCTTCCCTGCAGGGTTGCCAGCACCATTCCAACCAAGTCATTCAGTAACAATAAATAATTGCCCTTGCATCCTACCTGGCCTGCCAGTTGCCTGTTATAGTGCAGGTGTTGTTGCGGGTGTTCTGGCATTCCGTCTGTGTTCCTGCTGTGCAGCCTTGTGCTCTGGGGTGGAATGGGTACAGGGCTGGGAAGGGGGAGTGGGGGGCTGCAAGTGTGATATTGGGGGCTTTGAGTTGGGTGGTCAGTTGCTCTAGAGCAGGAATCCTCAAATGTTTTTGCCAGGGGTCCGCATTTGTTTTTTCCAATGGGCCCGAGTTCCGGAATAGTGCCAGTATGCTGCATGGGCAGATATTTCATTTTTATGTTGGGAGGGGCAATAAACAGAACATTATCTTCAGAGTAAATACTGAGGGGACACTATAAGTATTACTGTTGTCAGTCAAAAATTTATGAGAAAGACTATGCAAACATACACTTATGAGAAAAAAGCTGCAAATTTAAAAGAAACAATTGCACATTTACAAAAACAGACAAAGCCTTTTCCATCGCCGCCCCCTCCCTCTGGAACTCTCTCCCCAACACATCTGTGACTGCTCAGACTTAAACTTCTTCAAATCATTACTCAAAATCCAACTGTTCAGACTTACTTTTAATCTTTAATTTTAATTACGCAGGGTTTTTTTCGGTCCTGTTCATAATTTTTATGGACAGGATTTCTAGGCGCAGCCAGGGAATGGAGGGTGTCATGCTTGGTGACCACAGGATCTCATCTCTGTTGTTTGCAGATGATGTTGTCCTGTTGGCTTCATCCAGCAATGACCTACAGCTCTTGCTGGGACGGTTTGCCGCTGAGTGTGAAGCGGCTGGGATGAGAATCAGCACCTCCAAGTCCGAGTCCATGGTCCTCAGCCGGAAAAAGGTGGATTGTCCTCTCCGGGTTGGGGACAGGCTCCTGCCCCAAGTGGAGGAGTTTAAGTATCTTGGGGTCTTGTTCACGAGTGAGGGGAAAATGGAGCGAGAGATCGACAGACGGATTGGAGCAGCATCTGCAGTGATGCGGACGTTGTACCGGTCTGTTGTGGTGAAGAGGGAGCTTAGTTCTAAGGCAAAGCTGTCGATTTACCAGTCAATCTACGTTCCTACTCTCACCTATGGTCACGAGCTTTGGGTAATGACCGAAAGAACGAGATCGCGGATACAAGCGGCTGAAATGAGCTTTCTCCGTAGGATTGCTGGACTCACCCTCAGAGATAGGGTGAGGAGCTCAGTCATCCGGGAGAGGCTCAGAGTAGAACCGCTGCTCCTCCACATTGAAAGGAGTCAGTTGAGGTGGTATGGGCATCTGATTAGGATGCCTCCTGGACGCCTCCCACTTGAGGTGTTTCAGGCACGTCCCACTGGGAGGAGACCCCGGGGCAGACCCAGGACTCGGTGGAGAGACTATGTCTCCCAGCTAGTCTGGGAACGCCTTGGTATCCCCTCTGAAGAGCTGGAGCAGGTGGCTGGGGAGAGGGAAGTCTGGGCTTCTCTGCTTGAACTGCTGCCTCCGCGACCCGGACCTCCGGAAAAGCGGTAGAAGATGGATGGATGGATGGATGGGTTTTTTTTTTCTTTTTAAATGTAAAGTGTCTTTGAGTGCCTTGGAAAGCGCTATACAAATAAAATGTATTATTATTATAATTATTATTAAAAAGTCAAGTTTACTAGAAAAAAGTTGCAAATTTAGTGAGAAAAATGTGTAAATTTACCAAAAAAACATCTATTATAAAAAGGTTACAAATTTAGAAGAAAAAAACTGCAGATTTAAGATGCAAAAACACCAGAATTATGAGGGAAAAAATGGCAAATTTACAACAAAAAAAGTTTTACATTTGCAAATAAATGTAGTAAATTAATTAACAAAAGTTACTAGTTTATGAGAAAAGCTGCAAATTTTAAAGAAAAAAAAATGACACCCCCCCCCCCCCCCCCGGACTCCCTTGATTTACGCCCATGTCACCAGGCTGACCTGCTGTGGGAGGAGCTGGGTGAAGGCAGCAACTTTCAGCAGCAGTTAGCCGAACATTAGTGCACGTAATTGCACCAGAGATGGGCGTGCACACACACACAGGACAACGAGTACAGTCTTTGAGACACAGTGGCAACAAGGCCATGTTGGCCGGCCAAATCTGCTGTTTTAATGGAGTGGTCACAAGCACAGGTGTCGCTCAGTGCGCGTACATAACGCTGCAGGCAGTTACACGGAGAAGTGAATATATTAAATAAAGGTGAAATACTATAAAATAAACAGTAATGTAGTCCTTCAGTCAAAAACACAGAATTTCTAACATAAATGTCAGACTTCTAATAAAACTGGAAATAAGCCTACCATTATCTGACGGTGGCTCTCTGATTTTCATTTTTGCATCATGTTTGGATTGCTGGATCGCGGTATCAAAAAGGCTTTGGGTCCAGACGGATGACCCTCTGGGTCAGGATGGGGACCGGGGTCCGCTATTTGAGGAGCCCGGCTCTAGAGGTGGTGGTGGTGCTCCTAGGCTTTTGTCATGGTCTGAGCGTTGATATTGTCTGCACTCGGGTCATGCAGTATATTCCTCCCATTCTGCGTTAGTTCCTTGTGGTCCTCTGAGCTTTTATTCTGACAGCGTCTCGGAGGGGCTTCCGGCTGTCAGAGCTGAGCTCCTCTGTGACAGCTGGATTACTTTCAGCTGATGACTGCCTCATCAGCTGATTAATCCCTTAGCCCTATTTAAGGGAGCAGCTTAGGTTACTCTGGGCTGCAACCTCGAACACACTACGTTGGACATCCTTCAACGTCGGGCTGGAATCCCTAACCCCGACTCCAGTCTTCCTCCCTCTTCATTTTCCAGTAAGTTTATTCCTTAGTCTGTGTATATCGTCATTGGGTCTAGTCATAGTCTTAGTTGTGCTTTTGCCCCACATGGCTCATTATTTTGTACCTTTACCAGCCTTTTAATAAATACGCAAACTGCTGTAATTATTAATTGTGAACCTGCTACCTCTGTGTCTCCTTCCCCTGAGCGTTCCCCGATACCAGGACTACACCGCCGAACGAGGAAGGAGCCTGCGGCCCTGGAGAGCCTGGTTCCAGCCCCGCAGCCATGTCACGGGCAGAGGAGAAGGGCGGATTGCCATTTGGAGCCTGTGCCGACAACTAAGTGTCCCCGGGTCTCCACGGAGGAACAGTCGGACCCGGCAGGTCACGGATTCCCTGCCACCACGCCGTGCGGGCCTTCAGCATGGATGTCAGTGTCAGGGAATCCCCAGACTGTGAAGACCATCATGCCGGCTGCGGAGCCCGCCGCAGTTGAGTTGAACCAGAACTGGACCTTCAGCACACTGAACCCAGATCGTCGAAGTCCTGGGCTGCAGTAGAGCCCGGGATCAGGCAAGTGCTCTATTTTGTCTTCCTTTCTTCTATTCTGGAGCATTTTTGCCTGTCTCTCGGGGATACGAGCCAGGCGCAGCCGTCCGCTGCGTCCAAGCTTGTCTTGCTGGGCTCTGCTGCTGCCGGTGATTCTGATCCCGGTTCTCTTTTCTCCTCTGAGCCTTCTCCCAGGGTCACCAGTGATGAGCCTGCTCTGGTCATCGCCTTGGAGGTTCTGGGTTCGGGTCTGAAGGTCATCCCTGGTGCTGCACCGGCCCAGTCGGGGTCCGTCGTGGATAGTGTTCCGGCCCAGTCGGGGTCCAACGTGGGTGCAACGCGGACCCAATCGGGGTCCGTCACGGACACTGTTCTGGCCCAGTCGGAGTCCGTCGTGGGTGCAGCACGGTTCCATTTGGGATCCGGCAAGAGCGCAGCGCCAGTCCGTGTGGAGTTCGGAGAAGGAGCTGCAGATCCTCCGCCGATCAATGCCGGACTGATCCCTCATCTTTTCCTCAATGCCTTTTTCCCTCCACCTGGTGCCGCTGGGATTTCCCTTATCCGACGCGGCTCTCCCTCGCTATCCCTCTCAATAGGGAGGCCGCCTCCGAGTTCTCCCCTGCGGTCCTGGTGGCTGGATGACGCAGGTCAGCCGCCTGGGAGACTGCTTCGCCCTTTCGGCATTCTGGGTCAGCCACCCGACAAACTGGACTTTTTGTTCGGCAACCTGGTCCAGCCGCCAGAGGTATTGGTTCTCCGGGCCTGGGACTGGGGTAGACTGCCCAAACTTATCCTTTTCCCCCTGCCAGCGATCTGGACGCTAGACGCAGGTAGACCTCCTGAACGTATTGTTTTTTTGTGTCATTGTGCTCTGCCTGCCGTCATCCCTGTAGTTTTTTTTTCCTCCCCTGTAGTTCTGGGATGCACTTGTGTTTTTTTTCCATGAACTGTATTGTACTGGTTGTTATTGCCGCTCTTTAGCGTGTTTTTCTTTGCCACTTTTTGTCTAGTATTATTAGGGTACGTTGTATTTTTGTATGTGCCTGTATTTCAGTTTCTCCCTCCTCTATTGTTCGAGAGTTATGCTCTTTTTGTTACCCTTGCCGTGTATTGGGAGTTTATCTGAACTGTATGTATTCGCCGCTCTTTAGCGTGGTTTTTTTTTTCCCACTCCCCTCTGTAGTCGGAGATGTATGCTGTTGTTGCCTCTGCCAGTTTATTTGGACTTATTGAACCGTCTGTATTTCGCCGCTATTAACGTGATTTTTTTTTTCCTTCCTCTGTTTGTGAGAAGGCTGTGGTTGCCTTTTGTTTCTTTTGGCATGTGTATCATGGTCTTTAGGCATAGTAGTTCGGTTATTTGCATTCATTGTCCTGTCTGTTTTTCCACCTGTGCATTATGGAGTATATTTGTGGTTCTGTTTTTTTTTTTTCCACCATGCTCTGTTGTTGCACCATGTTATCTTTTCTGTATTCGCCCTTGTCATTTTTTCCTGGTTCCCTGTCTTGATGGGGGTTTTTTTTGTGGTTCTCGCCCTCCTGGCCTTTTTTCCCCCTCCTCCCACCCTGGGTGGGCCTTCTTAGCCGTTTGGGTGGGGGGGAGGCTTGGATGTTACGTCACGCCCAGAATGCGTTGTTCAGGGGGGAGTACTGTCATGGTCTGAGCATTGATATTGTCTGCGCTCGGGTCATGCAGTATATTCCTCCCGTTCTGTGTTAGTTCCTTGTGGTTCTCCAAGCTTTTATTCTGACAGCGTCTCGGAGGAGCCTCCGGCTGTCAGAGCTGAGCTCCTCTGTGACAGCTGGATTACTTTCAGCTGATGACTGCCTCATCAGCTGATTAATCCCTTAGCCCTATTTAAGGGAGCAGCTTAGGTTACTCCGGGCTGCGACCTCGAACACACTATGTTGGATATCCTTCAACATCGGGCTGGAATCTCTAACCCCGATTCCAGTCTTCCTCCCTCTTCATTTTCCAGTAAGTTTATTCCTTAGTCTGTGGATATCGTCATTGTGTCTAGTCATAGTCTTAGTTGTGCTTTTGCCCCACGTGGCTCATTATTTTGTACCTTTACCAGTCTTTTAATAAATACGCAAACTCATTGATTGCCTACAGCGTCTCATAGTGGTCCGCGAGGACCACGCCATGACAGCTTTGGTTTTTGTGGCCCCAGCTGAGCTGGTTAGTTTTCTTCTCAAGCAACGTTCCTGGATTGTGGGTGCAAGACTAGGCTTGTCAGTCTTGTTAGGTTTTCTTTGGACTTTCTTTTGGATCTCCAGTACTTTTACTGGAGTTTTACTATGTTGATTCAGTCACACGAAAATGTGAACACGACAAATCTGATTATTAGCAATATCTGATTATTTCCAGTTATTGGATTATTGTATGTTACATGGCCAGTTATTGGCCATGTAACCAGGCTCATTGATCCAGCTCTGGCACACCAGCACCAACTATGATTCAATTTTCACTGTAGATTGAAATTGTTAGGAGTTGCTGAGAAAACCTTTAGGGCAACATCGCTGCCCTGCCTTTACTAACGGCGAAGCTGAAACCTGTGTGGTCCAGAAGGGTGGTTTAACAACTATTTTTCAGTGTTTCTTCTCATCTTGTCATCCCTGTTTGTTACACTCTGTTACAACTCGCCGCTCATTAGCGGCGCCAGCTGAGCGCACACCTGCACCTCGTCAGCGGCGGGGCATATAAGCCGCTCTGCCCTGAGCTTCGGCCTGAAGCCGTCTGTTCCCTTCGGCTACTTGCTTCAGAGGAACACCCTCGCCAACCAGCAAAATTGCTCACGTAAGCATACCTCCACTTGTGTTCCAGTCTCTCCCCTGTGCACAGGTGGATCTTTCCCGGCGGCGGACTCCGCCTCTGCATCACCACCTCGCTGCTGCTGCCAGGTGCATCGTCAGGTCGCTGTCTTCTGGACTCTCCCTTGTGCACGCCTGCCACCTGCCCTGCCAAGTAAGCCAACAAATCCCTCATTACCTGTTGTACTGGTTTGGTGCCCGTCACCTTCTCCCTGTGCTCTCTCCCCAGGGTTGTCTGGCTGTACGGTTCCCTGCCTCCGTGCCTGACGCTGACGTCCGCCACCAGTACATCCACATATCACAGACACGCATCCACACACACTTGCTGTTAAATAAACTGTTAAACCTATTCTGAGCCTGCGTGTGTGTCTCCTGAGCCGTGCATTATGTCAGTACGGCTTCAGCAGAGCGGCTCGGCGGACAGCGGGCTCACGCGCCGTCTTACCATCTTAGAGGCTCAAGTAGATTTGATAGTTTATCAACAACAGGTGATGTTAAATCAATTAATTAAGATTACTGACCGGTTAGACCGCCTGGACCCCCGTCAGCCGTTCCCCCCGGCTCGTCAGGGAGGCGCAGCTCCAGCTGCTTCAGCGGCCGTCCAGCCTGCTCCGGGTGTCCCAGCCCAACTCACTCCTATCCCGACCCCCGCCCGCTTTAGCGGTAAGCTTGGTGGAGCGCGGGGGTTCATTATGCAATGTGAGTCGGTGTTCCTGCGTGTCCCCGGAGATTTTCCCTCAGACCACAGCCGAATTGGCTATATAGGAAATCTCCTGGAGGGTCGTGCGCTCACCTGGGCTTATGCCGTAATGGCGAAGCCCAGCTACGCCACCCTCACCTATGGCCAGTTCATTAACCTATTCCTGGAAGTTTTTGATCACTCTCGTTTTGAGAGTGTCCAGGTCGATCGCCTCCTCAGCCTTCAGCAGGGAGGCCGATCGGCCGCCGATTACGCCATTGACTTCCGGGTTACAGCGGAGGAGGTTGGCTGGGAGGAACGCGCCCTCTGTGGCATCTTCCTCCGCAGTTTAAACTCTGGTTTGACGGATGAACTGGCTGGTCGGGATCTCCCTGAAACATTTGCGGAGCTAATCTCTCTCACCATCAGCTTGGATAACCGGCTGCGCGAGCGCGCCTCGGAGCGGAAGTTGCCTTCTCACTCGCGGGGTGCCTCGTCACGCCCGTCCCAAGCTCGCCCCCTGGCGTTACCGCCATCGGAGGTTTCCGAGGAGTCGGAACCTATGGTGACGGGCCGGGCAAAGCTCCCCCTGGCGGAGAAACAACGCCGCCGTGAGTTGGGTCTCTGCATGTATTGCGGAGACAACCAGCACACTGTGGAGCGTTGCCCGGAGAAGCCCAAACGCGGAGGTCCGCGAATCACTGTAGGGGGCCTCGCAGACGCTAACCGGTCAACTCCCCTCACTCATTTGTCGCTGCCCATCCGTTTCTGCCACAACATCACAGGGCATCTCACTCATGCACTGGTGGACTCAGGCGCGGAAGGAAGCTTCATTTCACAAAGCCTGGCAACCCGATTGGGCATCCGTTGCCAGCCCCTCAAAACTCCTCTCACCCTCATCAATCTCTCCCGTGCATCCCTGGGGAAGGTGACCCACCGGACTCACCCCGTCTCCGTCATCGTCTCTGGGAATCACCGGGAGGAGATCTCCTTTTACATCTTGCCTTCCTCAGTGTCTCCAGTGATCCTCGGTTATCCGTGGCTTCGTCTCCATAACCCCGTCCTGGATTGAAAGACCGGGGAGGTAACAGCCTGGAGTACCTTCTGTATGAGCACCTGCCTCCAATCCGCTGCCTGCTCGCCATCCTCTCCTCCCGTGGTCAAGGATGCCGCGCCCCCGGACCTCTCCTTGGTGCCCGTGGAGTTTCACGACCTGGGCGCAGTCTTTAGTAAGTCCAAGGCTATGTCCCTTCCTCCACACAGGCCTTACGACTGCGCCATAAACCTCCGCCAGGGGGCGCCTCTCCCCTCGGGACGTCTCTACAGCCTGTCAGCGCCGGAGAAGGAGGCCATGAACTCTTACCTTAAGGAATCTCTCAGCGCAGGTATTATTCGCCCATCATCATCGCCATTAGGTGCAGGGTTCTTCTTCGTGGGCAAGAAGGATGGCTCGCTTCGTCCGTGCATCGACTTCCGAGCCCTTAACGACATCACAGAGAAGGACCGTTACACCCTGCCCCTGATGGACACTGCCTTCCACTCCCTCCAGGGGGCGACCTGGTTTACCAAGCTGGATCTCCGCAGCGCGTACCACCTCGTCCGGATCCGGGAGGGAGACGAATGGAAAACAGCCTTCCGTACCCCGAACGGTCACTTTGAATACCTGGTCATGCCGTTCGGGTTAACCAATGCTCCAGCCGTCTTTCAGCGCCTGATAAATGACGTTCTCCGGGATTTCATCGGCCTGTTTGTGTTCGTCTACCTGGATGACATTCTCATCTTCTCCAAGTCCAGGGATGAGCACCAGGTGCATGTGAGACGGGTCCTGCAGAGGTTACTGGAGAATCGGTTGTACGTGAAGGCAAAGAAGTGCGAGTTCTATGCCAAGAAGACGTCATTTCTCGGGTTTGTCATCTCCCATGACCAGGTGCTCCCAGACCCAGCCAAAATTAAAGCGGTGGTAGATTGGCCGACTCCCACATCTAGAAAGCAGGTGCAACAATTCGTCGGCTTTGCCAACTTCTACCGCCGCTTTGTGCCCAACTTTGGAGCCATCGTCGGCCCTCTGACCCGTCTCACCTCCCCTAAAACCCGGTTCCAGTGGACTGAAGAGGCCGCGGCGGCCTTCCAGGCGCTGAAGGCAGAGTTTTCATCCTCCTGGGTCCTCAGCCAGGTCGATCCCTCTTTGCAGTGCATCGTGGAGGTCGACGCCTCGGATACGGGGGTGGGGGCGGTGCTGTCTCAGCGGTCACCTGCTGATGGGGTCAAGCGGCCTTGCGCCTTCTTCTCCCGGCGCTTGTCCCCGGCGGAACGCAACTACGACGTGGGGGACAGGGAGCTTCTTGCCATCAAGCTCGCGCTCCAAGAGTGGCGTCACTGGCTGGAGGGGGCCGTCCTGCCCTTCGTGGTGTTAACGGATCACAAGAATCTGGAATATTTAAGAACTGCCAAGCGTCTGAACGCCCGCCAGGCCCGTTGGTCCCTGTTTTTTGCAAGATTCCGTTTCACCATCACATTCAGGCCGGACTCCAAAAACGGACTCCCTGACGCCCTCTCCAGGCAATTCGCCCCTGAAGACTCGGAGGGCGCTGTTCATACCATCCTGCCCAGGTCGTGCATCGTGGGAGCCGTTACCTGGGAGATCGAGGATAAGGTCCGGAAGGCGCAGGAATCAGAGCTAGATCCGGGCGGCGGACCGGAGGGGAGGCTCTTCGTCCCGTCCTCCGTTCGGGGGGAGGTCATCCATTAGCTTCACACGTCCAAGCTAGCCTGCCATCCTGGGACCTCCCGAATAATTGACCTGCTCCAACGCTCCTTTTGGTGGCCGGGATTGCGCAAGGACGCTGCCCGCTACGCCCGGGCCTGCCCCGTCTGTGCCACCAGTAAGACCGGCAACTCTCCCCATGCAGGTTTGCTCCAGCCCCTGCCCGTCCCTGGTAGGCCCTGGTCGCACATCGCATTGGACTTCGTCACTGGTCTCCCCGTCTCTAACAACTTCGACACTGTCCTGACCATCGTCAACCGTTTCTCCAAGGCTGCTCATTTTGTGCCATTACGGGGGCTACCCTCTGCCTTGGAGATGGCAGATCTTCTCGTCCAACACGTGGTCAGGCTGCATGGGAAACCAGCTGACGTGGTCTCCGACCGGGGTCCCCAATTCACCTCGGACGTCTGGCGGAGTTTCTGCAGGACACTAGGAGCCCAGGTAAGTCTCTCCTCCGGCCATCACCCCCAATCTAACGGGCAGTGTGAACGGACCAACCAGGAGCTGGAGGCTGCTCTCCGCTGTGTCACCGCCTCGAAGCCTGCGTCATGGAGCAAACACCTGGCCTGGGTAGAATACGCTCACAACACCGCTCGCTCCTCAGCCACAGGGATGTCCCCTTTCAAGGTGTCCCTGGGTTACGACCCCCCACTGTTTCCCTCGCTGGAGAACGAGTCGGCAGTTCCCACGGTTCAGGCTCACCTCAGGCGGTGTCGCTCCATCTGGACAGCCGCGCACAATGTGCTTTTACGCACGGCGGAGCGCAATAAGGCCACGGCGGATCGGCGTAGAAGACCTGCTCCTGCCTACCAGGTGGGCCAACCGGTCTGGATATCTACGCAGGATGTTAACCTGAAGGGTGAGAGGAGGAAGTTGGCTAAACGTTTCATGGGTCCATACCCCGTCACCAAGATAATCAACCCGGTGGCAGTGCGTGTTGCTACTCCCCCCTCCCTCCGCATCCATCCCACCTTCCACGTCTCCAAGGTGAAACCGGTGGTGTCTGATCCCATCTGCCCTCCTCCTGCTGCGCCGCCCGCGCCTCGGATGATTGATGGCCATCCGGCCTGGACTGTCTCGACCATCTTGAACTCCCGACGCCGGGGTCGCGGGCTACAGTATTTGGTGGACTGGGAGGGCTATGGTCCAGAATGGAGGCAATGGGTTCGTTCCTCGTTCGTGTTGGATCGCTCTCTCATCACCGAGTTTCACCGGAAGCACCCCAATAAACCATCGCCAGGAGGCGCTGCTAGAGGGGGGAGTACTGTTACAACTCGCCGCTCATTAGTGGCGCCAGCTGAGCGCACACCTGCACCTCGTCAGCAGCGGGGCATATAAGCTGCTCTGCCCTGAGCTTCGGCCTGAAGCCGTCTGTTCCCTTCGGCTACTTGCTTCAGAGGAACCCCCTCGCCAACCAGCAAGATTGCTCACGTAAGCATACCTCCACTTGTGTTCCAGTCTCTCCCCTGTGCACAGGTGGATCTTTCCCGGCGGCGGACTCCGCCTCTGCATCACCACCTCGCTGCTGCTGTCAGGTGCATCGTCAGGTCGCTGTCTTCTGGACTCTCCCTTGTGCACGCCTGCCACCTGCCCTGCCAAGTAAGCCAACAAATCCCTCATTACCTGTTGTACTGGTTTGGTGCCCGTCACCTTCTCCCTGTGCTCTCTCCCCAGGGTTGTCTGGCTGTACGGTTCCCTGCCTCCGTGCCTGACGCTGACGTCCGCCACCAGTACATCCACATATCACAGACACGCATCCACACACACTTGCTGTTAAATAAACTGTTAAACCTATTCTGAGCCTGCGTGTGTGTCTCCTGAGCCGTGCATTATGTCACACTCAGATGAATCATACCCTCTTTAACAGATAATATGAATTGCCTCCAAAAAGGCTTTCAGTAGGTTAGACCATGACCCCATCTGAGAGTAGGCTGGTTTAGAACAGTATTTTTCAATCTTTTTTGGAGCCAAGGCACCCTTTTTACATTGAAAAAAAAAATCTTGTGGCATTCCACCAACCCAAAATGTTTTAAAATGATACATTGTAGCCTATTAGAGTATATATGTAATGACAATTTGGTCTTGTAATTTGTTTATACTCAGTTGTATACTCTGTTTAGATGAATACAAAGCTAATATCCTGGCAGGACCTGAAGAAAGGCAGAAACAAATAAAGTTACCCAGTTCTTCGTGTGCTCATGTTCTTATTCCACGGTTCCAAGGTTGTCATAGCCATGAGCGGCACTGGTGTTAAGCTCCCAGTGCTCATAAAATGCTCCTTATGGCGTGCATCTTGAAAAGCCTCTGACAACTAAGTCCAACTCCTAGCCTGCCCGTGTGGTTTAGTCTCTAAGCCCGGAGGAACTGCTTTTACTAATAGGAGAAGGGGCGAGGGCGGATGAGATGGTGGCTCGTCAAACTGGGAAGGTAGCCCATCTAGGGGAAGGTAAACCCTGATTTCAAACCTCTGCTGCCTTGCGGCACACCCGGTCACGGGAAAGGCTTTGGGAGTCAACCCTGAGGAAAAATCCGGAGTCAGAGTCCCTAAGGCAGTTCTCTGTTGTGCTCAACATCGTTCTGGCAGCTCCTGCGACGGCGCTGGTGCCAAACTGTAGCAGCCCTGCTGTTCCTTTGGATTCATCAGTGACGTGGAGAGGGGGGACATGCTGCATGGGCAACATCTTGTCCTCCATATCTTCCTGCCCAGGCTTGAATCCTACCAACGCCCAACGCTGGAAGGTAGAACACCGGATCACTGGAGACGACACTCCAGCTTCGCCTTTGGCGTAGACAAAACACGGGGAATGACAGTTACCGGTTATAAGCCAGTGCTCAATTGGCATAGAGCGTGGCACCAGGGGTTGTTCCCGACGGTGGGAGGGATCATCGGATCTCACTGGACAGCTACCGCCCGCCTCAAGCTGGGCAGCCCCCAGCCAATAAGGTGTTGTCCCGCCACAGCTTGCTTTCCTCATTAGGTGTATGGGGATGAGGAGAAGTCCGAACAGCAGGCTGAGAACCTTCGCACCAGGCAAGACAAAAAAACAAAAGAGACCAACTCTAAAACTGGGAACTTGGAACGTCCGCACTATGATGACAGGACTCGCTGCTAACCTCAAGGACATCAACGACACCAGGAAGACTGCCATCATCAATAATGAGCTGAAGAGACTGGAAGTGGATATCGCCACTCTCCAGGAAACACGGTTGGCTGACGCAGGCACACTGAGAGAGAAGGACTACACGTTCTACTGGCAGGGAAAGGGCAGTGACGAACACAGGGAACACGGAGTGGGCTTCGCAGTGAAGAACACCTTGCTGAAGATGGTGGAACCGGACAGCAATGGCTCTGCACGACTCCTCACCCTCCCCCTGAACACCACTCAAGGCCCAGTCACCCTTGTCAGTGTGTATGCCCCAACACTGACAGCCACACCAGAGGCAAAAGACGAGTTCTACAAGAATCTCGCAACAACTGTCAGGATCATCCCCAACTCTGAACAACTCATTCTCCTTGGAGACATCAATGCCAGAGTGGGTGCTGACCACGACTCCTGGCCCTCCTGTCTTGGACCATTTGGCGTGGGCAGAATGAACGACAACGGACAGCGGCTGCTTGAGTTCTGCACATACCACGATCTGTGCATCACAAACTCATTCTTCAAGACCAAACCCCAACACAAGGTTTCCTGGCAACATCGGCGCTCAAAGCACTGGCACCAGCTGGACTTGATCCTGACCAGGCGCACCTCATTGAAGAACGTGCTAATCACCCATTCGTTCCAGAGTGCAGATTGCGACACAGACCATTCATTGGTGTGTTGCAAGGTCAAGCTGCAGCTGAAGAAATACCATCGTGCTAGACAGCCTGGAAAGGCACGGATTGACACCAGCAAGATGGCTCAACCAGAACTTGTTGAGCAGTTTGCCTCCACCTTTGAGAAGGAACTTGGTGTACCACAAGAAGGAGAATCTGCAAAGCAGAAGTGGGAAGAGCTGCGAAACACCATCCACCGCACAGCCTTGGCTACCTTTGGGAGGAAGACCTCGAAGTCACAGGACTGGTTTGATGCCAAGTTGACCGAGATGACCCCCGTCATTGAAGCCAAGCACTCAGCACTTGCTGAGTACAAGAAGTACCCAAACGAGAAGAATCTCCAGATTCTCAGGGCTGCGAGAAGCAAAGTTCAGCAGACTGCTCGGTGCTGTGCCAACGAGTACTGGACTCAGCTCAGCCAAGACATTCAAACCGCTGCCATAACAGGGAACATCCGTGGTATGTACAATGGCATCAAGAAAGCACTTGGTCTGGCTCAGAGCAAGACGGCCCCCCTCAAATCCTCCACTGGGGAGATGATCACAGAAAAGAACAAGCAGATGGAGAGATGGGTGGAACACTACTCCGACCTCTACTCCAGACAGAACACCGTGACACGTCAGCCCTTGATGCCATTGACTGCCTGCCATCCATGGACGAACTTGATGCCGAGCCAACCATCGACGAACTCAGCAAGGCCATTGATAGCTTGGCCGCTGGCAAGACACCCGGCAACGACAGCATACCCCCCGACCTGATCAAGCACTGCAAGACCGCCCTACTGCTGCCATTGCATGACGTCCTCTGCCAGTGCTGGAAGGAAGGTGCCATACCACAGGACATGAGGGACACCAAGATCATCACCCTCTACAAAAACAAAGGGGAGAGAAGCGACTGCAACAACTACAGGGGCATCTCCCTCCTCAGCGTTGTTGGCAAAGTCTACGCACGAGTTGTTCTCGTTCGTCTACAGAAGCTTGCCGAGCATGTCTACCCCGAGTCTCAGTGTGGCTTCCGCGCTGAGCAATCGACGGTAGACATGATATTCTCCATCTGCCAACTCCAGGAGAAATGCAGAGAACAGAACATGCCCCTGTACGTCGCCTTCATCGACCTCACCAAAGCGTTCGATCTGGTCAGCAGAGAGGGCCTGTTCAAGATCCTGCCAAAGATAGGATGCCCACCAAAGTTGCAAAGCCTCATCGAATCATTTCACACCAACATGCAGGGGATAGTGCAGCACAACGGCAACGTCTCAGAGCCATTCAACATACGCAGCGGAGTGAAACAGGGCTGTGTACTTGTGCCAACCCTCTTTGGGATTTTCTTTGCTATGCTCCTGAGGCATGCCTTCAGCACAGCAACAGAGGGAATCTACCTGCACACAAGATCTGACGGCAGGCTTTTCAACCTCGCCCGCCTGAAAGCCAGAACCAAAGTACGCGAGGCTCTAATCAGAGACATGCTTTTCGCAGACGACGCTGCAGTCGCAACCCACACACAGCAGGAGCTTCAGACCCTGATGGACCGCTTCTCCCAGGCATGCAAGGACTTCGGGCTTACCATCAGCCTGAAGAACACTAACGTCTTGGCGCAAGGCATGGAAGCACCACCAACCATCACCATCGACGACTACGAGCTGGAGGTCGTGAATCAGTTCATGTACCTGGGGTCCACGATCAGCAACAACCTCTCCCTTGATACAGAGATCGACAAGAGGATTGGAAAATCAGCCTTCACACTCGCTCGCCTCACCACACGAGTGTGGGAGAGTCCCAAACTCTCTGTCAAGACGAAGATGGCAGTGTACAACGCCTGCGTCATCAGCACACTGCTCTATGGGAGTGAGACGTGGACAACATACGCCCGGCAGGAAAAGAGACTGAACTCCTTCCACTTGCGCTGCATTCGCCACATCCTGGACATATCCTGGCAGGACAAAGTGCCCAACACAGAAGTTCTGTCCTGCGCCGGCCTTCCCTCCATGTTCACTCTACTCAGGCAGCGCAGGCTCCGCTGGCTAGGCCACGTTCACCGTATGGAGGATGGCAGAATCCCCAAAGACGTCCTCTACGGAGAACTGGCGACTGGCAGAAGAGACGCTGGCCGCCCACAGCTGCGCTTTAGAGACGTCTGCAAGAGAGACATGAAGGCCCTGGAGATCAACACAGAGCGCTGGGAGGACCTTGCAACGGATCGCTCCAAATGGAGAGGCACCCTGACCAGACAGCTCAAGGCGGGTGAAGAGAGACTGACTGCTGCAGCAGATGAAAACAGGACCTGCAGAAAGAACCACCACAGACCCAGCAGCATGGAGACCACCCACAAGTGCGACCTGTGTGACAGGGACTGCCATTCGCGCTTCGGCCTGTTCAGCCACAGGCGGTGCTGTTCCAGCAGAGTAGACGTTTAGGATTCTCTTCCATGGTCATCATAGACCGACGGAGGCCGACGACCCGACGACCCATGTTCTTATTCTTGTTTCCATATCCGCTTCCAGTTTGAGAGGACCCTGGCGTGTGTTTCGGCACTTCTCATTCCGAGCCAAAACCTGTGTTTTTTCTGTTTTTTTTTATATACTAGTAGATACCCATGCATACCCGTCCATGCCCATAGAAACCAAGCATAAGCAAGTATTTCTGCATGCCCGTTGCTGAAGGGTCTCCTCCTGTCTCAGACGGCTGTGTTGTTCACAGTCATGCCTGCGGCGTACTGCTGGAACCTGAGGTGTTTAATGTTCACAGCATCTTTTCTGACGTGCAGCCATTCTCCTCATTCTATTGCTCTCCATCTGGTGGGTCTTCTTCGTTCAGACCACTGGTTGAGGGATAGATGCATCGTAATTCCAGTTCATGGGCAGGATCATGGAATTAGATCAAAGCAAAAAGTGGCTTTCGACCCTGTTCAAGAAGGCCCGTGCATGCCCGTAGAAACCAAGAAACCGGAGCACCTGGAGAAAATCAGCACTTTGCTTGGCATTTTACACATTTGTAGTGTAGACTGGCATTCTTCAAGGTTACACATTTTTACTGTGTCAGCACCTCTTTAAAAACAACATTGCTGAGAAAGCGACACTTTTGCTTAGTTTCTTCATCTTGAGCAAGAATATGAAGACTGCTTGATCTGGCAACTCTGCTCACGGCAACGTAGAATTGTCCATGGCTGCAGAAATCTGTTGTGCAGAAAACACGAACGCGCTGTAAAGACTGGCCCTGTGATTTATTCACCTTGCCAATTTTGAGCCATATGACATCATAAAGACACATTAGTCTAGGCATCGTGAGTGATGGTCTATATGATATCATAAAGACACATTTGTCTATATGACGGCATCGCGAGTCTTATGTTGCCTGATATCATCGGATCATCATAGGACATTATGCAGACGTCAAGGGCGTTGTATGATGTGCAATGCCTATATCATGTGCTATGTCTATTTGCCACACTACAACTGGATCATCACTGAATGATACTACAGGATGACATTTGCACACTTTCTATACTCACCAGCTACATCAATCTGCTGCTGCTGTGCAGTTGGTGGCTTATCAAGTCATCCACAGCAGGAATGCCATTCTATGGTTCCTTGGCTGTGTTTTGCTCTTCTGGACCTGTTCTTTGCAACTGCCAGGGTGTCCACTCAGTAGTGGAAGCTGACCAGATGGAGTGATGGTGTGGAGTGAAGTGCATGGCGGTAATGCACCTGTTTGCTGGCTGCCAACCGCCAATCAAATCTAAAAGAAGAAGAAGAAAGAAGCAGCCACTGGCTGTCTTGGGAAGCAGTAGTGTGGCACACCTAAAGGAATGTGACCACAATAATAGATAATATTTGGAAGTGATGATTTGGACAAATATTTTCTAAATTATTATCCATTACATATTTATACTGATGTGGAAAAAAGTAGGAGGTAGCACCAAACAAAACTCTCATATACAGTAAATTTTCTGGTGTTAATTTAACAAGCAAGCAAGCAAAGTTTATTTGTATAGCAGTTTTCACAGATATAGATCACAAAGTGCTTCACAGCAAATTAAAATTTACAAGTACACAAGAAATTAAAATCAAGAAAAATAAGATAAAATACACATATAAATAGGAAAAAATGAGAGTGAGTGGTGAGGTAACAGAAGCCATTCAATGAGCACTAAAAGCCTGTCTAAACAAATGAGTTTTTAACTCCTTAAAGTAGTCAACAGACTAGAGGAAGCCAAAGACAGGGGAAGTGCATTCCAAAGCCGTGGTGCATTGGCCTGGAAGGACCGATCTCCACAGGTTTTAAATTTGGTCCGAGGGACCAACAGGAGTCTCTGGTCTGAGGATCTTAATGATCGTGTCGTTGCATATGGAGTCAACAGGGCTGAAATGTATGAAAGCAATGCACAAACACTCCACCTTACGGCAGCTTCTCCTAAGGCTACAGACCTCTTCATTTAACCAAGGGCATGGTTTCTTAGTAGAGGTATAGCTTTATTTAATAGAAGCCACTTTATCAAGTACCAAACAGCACTGTTGGGTAAAGCAATCCACCACAGAATTTATATCCTCACATCCTGCAACATGGTGACAAGAACATTCTCCACTTTAACATTGTCCAAATTCAGTCCCAGTGAAAAGACAAGGTCCAAGGAGTGCCCCTTTTTATGTGTAGAGCCAGAGACGTGCTGCTTGAAATTGTGAGCCTCTGTAATAGTTAAAAAGTCTGCAGCAGCATTAGCAAGATGTATCATTTACATGTATATTAAAATCACCTAAAAATAAAACTTTTTCTACTTTAATAATGGAAGATAAGAAGTCTGAGAATTCTTATTAAAACACACAAGCTGGGCCGGGCATGCAGAAGATTAAAATACAATAATAAGGAGTTGAAGGACTTATCTTCCATACCTGAAGTTCCAAATGAAGCAAAACGCTCAGAGTTCACAGATCAACTTTTGAAGCGGTTGT
Source organism: Pholidichthys leucotaenia (assembly GCA_020510985.1). Taxonomy (NCBI): domain Eukaryota; kingdom Metazoa; phylum Chordata; class Actinopteri; order Cichliformes; family Pholidichthyidae; genus Pholidichthys; species Pholidichthys leucotaenia. The sequence goes on from CM035844.1 coordinate 212,798,790, forward strand.
GGAAAATGACGGCCAGGCCACCTCCGCATCCACTCAAGCGAGGGGTCGCAATGAAGGCGTAGTCTGTAGGATAGATCTCCTTCAGGTGAGCAAATTCATCTTGTCATTGCCACGTTTCAGTCAGAAATAGAAAATCCAGGTTTTCTTTCCCAGTCCAATCATTCAGGAAAAATTATTTGTTTGACATGGCGCGATTGTTCAGGAGAACCATCTTAATCCATGACGGCAACGCGGCGTCACACCCAGCTGACTGAATGTTGACAGCTGTCAAGCAGCGGTAGCGTGGAGTATTAATTCTCCAAGGGCAAAGGCTACGGTAGAGCAAGTCGTACCAGGGCAGTGGCGTGGGGTTGCAGTCTTCCTCAGGTGTTTGAACGTGGATGGAACACAGACAACTCATGTATCCATCTCAGCTTGGGCAGCTGGTGTGCCTCAGCCTCACCTGGATGCCGGCTCGGGATTCACGCCTCCGTGGCCTTCTACGCAGTGGAGGCAGCAGCAGTAGGCTTCCAAGTGACAGGTCAGCACAAACAAATGGTGGCGCAAGGAAACATCGGCCCCACTCTGCACTGTGTTGTTCCATAGATGCTTTAATTTGCATCAGCATTGTATGATCATAACGTAGCTCAGGAGGGTATGTTGAAATGGCTTTAGATAGACATAGTAGGAATAAAAATGCCAGCAGCGAAGAAGCAGCAGAGGCCATACCAGTCACAGGCGCCATCTTGCTTTAAGGTCTATTTTATTAAATTAGTGCAGGTTCAGTAAGGCAGAACGGTTGTGCTCACTCTGGTTGCTCGCAGGGGTTCATACAGGCACGCAGCATCCCTCAAACGCAGGCTGGAGAGACACAGAGAAACATTGCATCTTCATTGTTCCTGCTTTCACCTGCTTTATATATTCCGTAAACTTAAAGCTAGACTCATCCCCTTGAGAGCCTGGTGAAAGTGTAGTACATGCGTGTGGCAACATTTAGTGCAGGGGTGTCCAATCATGTGCCAAGACCCTGCAGATTTTCTCTTCTACCCAGTCTCTTCAGCAGGTGTTTTCACTGATCAGCAGTCAGTGGGAAGAAGTTTGGTGAAATCTGCAATTGAAGACAGTGGTTGGAGGTAAAGCCTGCAGGGGCTTGGCCCTCCATGCCACATGATTGGACACCCTTGGTTTAGTGTGTTAATTGACGTGAAAAAGTTTATCGTGGTCAAAAGTTTCCCGCAGTGATGACTCACACTGCCCAGTAATTAGTCTGGCCCCTTGGCTAGAGTATAGTAGGCCTGAAGCTCCCATACACTAATTTGTGTTAACTCAGAGTGTTCTCCTGAAACATGCACATGTAAATTAAAGTTAAATGACAAGTTGCAGTAAAGTAAGTAAGAAAGTTAAGGTTTAGGCAATAAGTTGTGATTTATTGAAAATATTTTGTGTTGCACAAGCAATCCCTTAATATTCCATTTGAAGGTTTTGTGACTATGCAGATTCGTGTCATTTAGACATATTTAAAGGTGGAATGTAACTTTTTTGGGAAATGAATGTGCCAGAGTGTTAAAAAGAGTCATATACTGTGAGAAAATTGTTTATTTACCTGTTTAACTGAACATAAGGTTAAGGAAATGTTGTGGTGGACACACATACGTGACCTGCTTTTGGACTCACATTTTAGACCAGAACAGAGGCAGAGCTCCTTGGTGATTACAGGAAGCTGCAAGAGTGTTAGCTTTGGTATGCAAAGCTTGAGACTGTGGGGTATAATTAAAGGATTAAAGAGGGGATGCATTGTAGACAGTGGGGGTGATATCATGGAGAGAAGATGCATTGTTACTGTCATTATAATGCAGTGTGATGTGTGAGACATGTGACTTGTGAACTGTAAGAGTCCTGATATTTAAGGACGAGAGTTCCCTGTGTGGCTCTCTTTTTTCTGCTTCGTGATGTTGGAGATGTGAATAAAACTGACTCGAGAGAGAACTCTGTCTTGTCATTCTCACATTCCCACACTGGTGACCCGAGACGTATCATGCAAGAGGAGAATTCCCCCGGGCCAGCCTCATCAGGGGCCCCCAGCCAAGCGAATGCCGCTACAGTCCAGCTACCGGACTTCTGGCAGAACAATCCACGCTCCTGGTTCAACGCGGTTGAGGCGCAGTTCAACCTCCGGGGAATATCGGTAGACGCCACAAAATTCTACCACGTAGTCGCAAAGCTGGACAACAACACGGCCCAGCATGTGGAGAGCCTGATCGACCAGCCGCCGGACAGCGACAAATACGGCACGTTGAAGGCTGCACTCATCCAGCAATTCACCCCCTCGGCGGAGGAGCGAGCAGAGAGGCTCCTGTTGCTGACGGAGTCGGAAAATGACATGCTCGCGAGCCTGATGGAGAAGTTGTTGAGGTTGAAAGACTCTGGCGACGATCACTTCATTTTCACCCACCTCTTCCTCAGGACTATACCGTCAGCAGTGAGAGCGACCCTGGCCAGTTCGCCACTGTTGGCCCAACGAGACTACCATGCGCTGGGCCAAGAAGCGCAGCGGATTGTCAACGCCACCAAGCGGCGCACAGCCGTGGCCGCTGCAGCAGAACTCAGCGCGGCGACCGGAGATGACAGGAGGCCAGAGGCAGCGGTACCAGATTCACCGACAACGGCGGCGGCAGGGGCCAGGGAACACGGATCGGACGTCCTTTGTTTCTACCATCGCCGCTTCGCAGAGAGGGCACGCAAATGTGTACCACCGTGCCAGTTCGGGCGTTCGGGAAACGCCAAGACCAGGGGTCAGTAGCAGCCGCGGCCCTCGGGGAGGAGAACAAGCTGCTCTACTTGTCGGACGCACACTCGGGGAGGCAGTTCCTCGTCGACACAGGCTCCCAGTTGAGTTTCATCACACCTTCCTACGTGGACAGACTAGCTGGTTCTGGAGGTCCCCGGGTGACAGCAGCAAACGGCTCGGAGATTAAGACCTTTGGTGAGAAGACTCTGCTTCTGTCTCTACACGGCCGTACATTTGAGTGGACTTTTGTTGTAGCAGCAGTAAATTTCAATATGTTGGGGGCTGATTTTCTGTGCTCACATGGTTTGTTGGTTGATCTCGCTAACAGGTGCCTGGTTAATGCACTTTCTTTTGATTCTATCCCCTGCACAGCGCGAGTGGCCCCGCCAACAGCACAAGCTAACGTCACAGCTGCAAGCGGTAAGTTCCACACACTGCTCACTCAGTTCCCAGCACTCACGGTCCCCACATTTTCGGCAACAGTCGCTAAGCACGGGGTGGAGCATTTTATTACCACTATCGGACCGCCCGTTTTTGCAAAAGCTCGGCGCTTGGACGCAGCTAAACTAGCCATAGCGCGCGATGAATTCGCCAACCTGGAGAGGTTGGGCATTATCAGACGTTCAAACAGTCCGTGGGCTTCCCCGCTGCACATGGTCCCGAAAGCCGACGGATCATGGCAACCTTGCGGGGATTTCTGCAGGTTAAACAACGCTACAGCGCACGACCGCTACCCAATCCCGCATATCCAAGATTTTTCTGTTCATTTGGCAGGGGCGCGCATTTTTTCTAAAATAGACTTGGTCCGTGGTTACCACCAAGTCCCAGTGCGCGCGGAGGACATACCCAAAACAGCGGTAATAACTCCGTTTGGCCTATTCGAGTTTTTACGCATGCCATTCGGACTTAAAGGGGCTGCTCAGACATTCTAACGCATGATGGACGCGGTGCTTCGCGATCTCCCTTTTGTGTTCGTCTACTTGGACGATATTTTAGTAGCCAGCGCGTCCGAAGATGAACACGAAAAACACCTGGCCACAGTTTTCCGAAGGTTGGGAGATCACGGGTTAATAATCAGCCCAGCGAAGTGTCAGTTCGGGGTGGCACAGATCGATCTTTTAGGACACCACGTCTCCCCCGAAGGAGCAGTTCCGCTTCCTGACAAAGTGCGCGCGGTGGCAGATTTTCCCCGGCCACAGACGGTCAGGGCGTTGCAGGAGTTTTTGGGAATGGTGAATTTTTATAACCGTTTTCTCCCCCGCGCGGCGCAACTCATGCAGCCGCTGTATGCCGCACTCAAAAAAAAGAAACCCGCGGATAAGGTCGAGTGGTCCCCGGAGCGGGACCAAGCGTTCTCGGAGGTGAAATCAGCCTTGGCAAAGGCTGAGTTGTTGGCACACCCAGCTCCAACGGCCCGCATAGCGCTCACCACTGACGCTTCAGAGGTGGCCATAGGGGCGGTCGTGGAGCAACATGTAGCCGGGGTTTGGCAGCCCCTCGCCTTTTTCAGCAGGACCTTGCGCGATAGCGAACGTAAATACAGCGCGTTCGACAGGGAACTGCTCGCTCTCCATTTGGCCATTCGCCACTTTCAGTTCTGGCTAGAAGGACGCTCTTTCACCGCGTTTGTTGACCACAAACCGCTAATATTCGCGATGGCCAAGGTTTCCGAACCGTGGTCAGGCCGGCAGCAGAGACAGCTGGCCGCGATATCAGAGTTTACCACTGATATCCAGCATGTGGCGGGCAAACTCAATGTAGTGGCAGATTGCCTCTCGCGCGCCGTAGCTGTCCCAGTCAGCGTAGGAATAGATTACGCAGCCATGGCCGCGGAGCAGGTTAGTGACGCGGATGTGCGCGCGCTCCAGTCTGGACCAACAGGGTTAAGGCTGGAGAACAGGGTGCTGCAAGACAGTATGCCCCCCTAATCTGCGATGTCTCCATGGGTCGGCCGCGTCCAGTAGTCCCAGCTGCGTGGTGCCGCCGCGTTTTTGACTCGATTCATTCTTTGGCGCACCCGGGAGTGCGCACGTCGGTCAAAATGGTAGGAGAGAAATTTGTGTGGCCGAGCCTCCGCAAACAAGTTAAAGAGTGGGCAGCAGCATGCACGGCGTGTCAACGAGCCAAAGTACAAAGGCACACGAGGGCTCCTTTGGAGCCATTTCACATTCCGGCCAAGAGGTTCGAGCACGTTCATGTGGACCTCGTGGGCTCCCTCCCGCTGTCTCAAGGGTGCACACACCTTCTCACAATGGTGGACCGCACCACGCACTGGCCTGAAGTGGTCCCGCTGGCATCAACCACAGCCGAGGAGGTTGCGCGCGCGTTTTTAACAGCTTGGGTGGCGCGCTTCGGCGTTCCATCGGACATTACGTCCGACAGAGGCCCTCAATTTGTGTCCGAGCTTTGGTCGACAATGGCCCGCAGCCTGGGTGTCACAATTCACCGCACAACCGCGTACAATCCGCAGGCTAACGGGTTATGCGAACGTTTTCATAGGTCATTGAAAGCAGCTCTCAGGGCATCACTGACGGGTGCAAATTGGGTAGACAAGTTACCGTGGGTGTTATTGGGGTTGCATTCTGCGCCTAAAGAGGACTTAGAAGCCTCCCCAGCGGAGCTCGTGTTTGCGCAGCCACTCCGGCTCCCTGGGGAGTTTCTCCCAGATAACCCTGCTACAGACGCCTCCCCGTCTCAGCTGTGGTGGAGTAACATAGAATCAAGCACGCTGCCCGGCCCCGCGCACCACAGTTTTCCGCGCGTTTTTGTGCCTAAAACTTTGAAGAACGCAGAGTTTGTTTTTGTCAGACACGATGCGCATCGAACCCCGCTGCAACCGCCTTATGACGGACCCTTCAGAGTGTTAGAAACAGGGGACAAGCAATTTTTGCTAGATTTGGGGGGTAGGAAAGAGAAAGTTGGCATAAACAGACTCAAACCCGCTTTTGTGGTGACAGATGAGCAAGTGCTGTCAGTGAGGGCCCCGCGGCGAGGTAGACCCCTGCGGAGGGCCTCAAAGAGTAATGTTTCCCCAGAACTCCCACAGGTGCTGACAAAAGGTTTCCACCCCCGGACGGCAAACCCCCAGCGTGACAGCGCCGCGGAGACGCCGAACCCCAGCTACAGCAGATACGGCAGGAGACGGAAGCCCAGACAGCATGTGGACTGATGTGTATTGATACTATCACGGCATGCATGTTGTTATTCCCTTGTTTGTTCTAAAATGCTGGGGGGGCTTTGTGTGGTGGACACACATACGTGACCTGCTTTTGGACTCACATTTTAGACCAGAACAGAGGCAGAGCTCCTTGGTGATTACAGGAAGCTGCAAGAGTGTTAGCTTTGGTATGCAAAGCTTGAGACTGTGGGGTATAATTAAAGGATTAAAGAGGGGATGCATTGTAGACAGTGGGGGTGATATCATGGAGAGAAGATGCATTGTTACTGTCATTATAATGCAATGTGATGTGTGAGACATGTGACTTGTGAACTGTAAGAGTCCTGATATTTAAGGACGAGAGTTCCCTGTGTGGCTCTCTTTTTTCTGCTTCGTGATGTTGGAGATGTGAATAAAGCTGACTCGAGAGAGAACTCTGTCTCGTCATTCTCACATTCCCACAATGTGTTTATTTTATAACAAAACCCAGTTGGTCAAAGAGAAATGTGTGTTCTGTAAATTGTGAGTAATGTGACTACAGAATGCACTTTAACTACCATACTATGGACTTAAGTGTCATGATGCTCATACTCTCAGTTTACTTCTTATCATTTCCTGTATTTTCTCGGTTTTGTGTGATTATTTTACTGTGTGTTGATTCTGGATGTTTGATGTGTTTTGAGTTGCCAGTTGTTTCTGTTTATGTGATTCTTGTTCTCATTATTATTCTGTTAGTTTCTGTTGGTGTCCTTTATCATCTTGTTCTCTGCTGTAATATTTTGTTTCTGTCTGAAATGAGCCCTCACCTTTTCCTCCAGTCTGCCTTCTGTATTTATAGTTGGTTCAAGCTCACGGGTTGTCACAGCTGTCACCTGTCTATAATTAGGTCAACTTCTCCAGTCTTGTGATCCACACCTGCAATCATTTGTTATCATTGATTTCTTGCACTACTTAAGTCTGCCACTTCTTCTACTTATTGCTGGAGTCTAAAAGATTCATTCCTCGTTGGAACCCTTCTTTGTTCTGACGTTTATCCTGCCTACTCCATGTGTTGCCTTATCTGTAAGTTTTATTTTGTGCACTGTTTGGACTTTGTGTTTTCTTATTAAATATCACAAACTCACAGTTCAGCACCTGGGTCTCCCTTCCTGCCCCGAGGGGCGTTTATGAGTCACGTGAAAACTTGAAAAAATGGACTTTTAGAAAATGATTTAGTGCTTTTGATTATTATTTGTTGTTTAATAAACTGTGAGATGCAGGCTGGAGAGACACAGAGAAACATTGCGTCTTCATTGTTCCTGCTTTCACATGCTTTATACAGGTAACATAATTACTGCTCTGGCCTTCTGCCCGGAGGAGGGTAATGGTAGCATTAGCCGCTAGTGGCTACAACTGCAGACATGCTAAAATATTCCTCTGGAAATGCAGAACTTCCTCAGCTTCTGAAGCCCAAACTTTCTGCTGTCATTACATCGCTTGGACTCTTGCATCATCCCAAATATATCCATAGGTGCTGTCGGTGCACGTTTTACTCCAACTCACCCATTCCCTCCATACTGTCTGTCTGCAGCTCCAGAGCATGATGACAATGTCATCAAAACAAACCCAATGTGCACACACATACACTCTGCGGCCATTCATACCACCACCCACTGACATAGAAGAGTCATTTTGGGCACCCATTCACAACAACGGCAAATTATTTTGGAAGTGGCTATTGATACATAAGCCATAGCCCGATATGCATTATCTATTGCTTCGGAAGAGCTGATCAATCCGACAAAACCTTTTCAGATCAACTCCAAGCCAGTTGTACCTGTGGTTTAGGTAAATAGTAACTAACTAACTAACTAACTAACCTGCACTTATATAGCGCTTTTCTAGTCGCAAAGACCACTCAAAGCGCTTTTACTAATACTAACCCTCTATTCTAAGGGCCTATAGGAAACAGATATCTAGGGACAATTTAGAACAGCCAATTAACCTAACATGCATCCATCCATCCATCCATCCATCTTCTACCGCTTTTCCGGAGGTCCGGGTCGCGGAGGCAGCAGTTCAAGCAGAGAAGCCCAGACTTCCCTCTCCCCAGCCACCTGCTCCAGCTCTTCAGAGGGGATACCAAGGCGTTCCCAGACCAGCTGGGAGACATAGTCTCTCCACCGAGTCCTGGGTCTGCCCCGGGGTCTCCTCCCAGTGGGACGTGCCTGAAACACCTCAAGTGGGAGGCGTCCAGGAGGCATCCTAATCAGATGCCCATACCACCTCAACTGACTCCTTTCAATGTGGAGGAGCAGCGGTTCTACTCTGAGCCTCTCCCGGATGACTGAGCTCCTCACCCTATCTCTGAGGGTGAGTCCAGCAATCCTACGGAGAAAGCTCATTTCAGCCGCTTGTATCCGCGATCTCGTTCTTTCGGTCATTACCCAAAGCTCGTGACCATAGGTGAGAGTAGGAACGTAGATTGACTGGTAAATCGACAGCTTTGCCTTAGAACTCAGCTCCCTCTTCACCACAACAGACCGGTACAACGTCCGCATCACTGCAGATGCTGCTCCAATCCGTCTGTCGATCTCTCGCTCCATTTTCCCCTCACTCGTGAACAAGACCCCAAGATACTTAAACTCCTCCACTTGGGGCAGGAGCCTGTCCCCAACCCGGAGAGGACAATCCACCTTTTTCCGGCTGAGGACCATGGACTCGGACTTGGAGGTGCTGATTCTCATCCCAGCCGCTTCACACTCAGCGGCAAACCGTCCCAGCAAGAGCTGTAGGTCATTGCTGGATGAAGCCAACAGGACAACATCATCTGCAAACAACAGAGATGAGATCCTGTGGTCACCAAGCATGACACCCTCCATTCCCTGGCTGCGCCTAGAAATCCTGTCCATAAAAATTATGAACAGGACCGGTGACAAAGGGCAGCCCTGGCGGAGTCCAACTCTCACTGGGAATGACTCCGACCGAGTGTTGGCAATGCGAACTAAACTCTCACAACGGTCGTACAGAGACCGAATAGCTCGTAACAACAAGCCCGATACCCCATACTCCCGAAGCACCCCCCACAAAAATCCACGAGGGACGCGGTCAAATGCCTTCTCCAAGTCCACAAAACACATGTAAACTGGTTGGGCAAACTCCCACGAACCCTCAAGAATTCTCGAGAGGGTAAAGAGCTGGTCCGATGTGCCACGGCCAGGACGAAAACCACATTGCTCCTCCTGAATCTGAGGTTCGACCAACGGCCGGACTCTCCTCTCCAGTACCTTGGCATAGACCTTCCCAGGGAGGCTGAGGAGTGTGATCCCTCTAAAGTTGGAGCACACCCTCCGGTCCCCTTTTTTGAAGAGAGGAACCACCACCCCGGTTTGCCATGCCAAAGGCACTGCCCCCGACCTCCACGCAATGTTGCAGAGGCGTGTCAACCATGACAACCCAACAACATCCAGGGCCTTGAGGTACTCGGGGCGAATCTCGTCCACCCCCGGGGCCCGGCCACCAAGGAGATTTTTAACCACCTTGGCGACCTCAGCCCCTGTGATAGGCGAGTCATCCCCCTCGTCCCCAAACCCTGCTTCCTCTGTGGAAGGCGTATCAGTGGGATTGAGGAGATCCTCGAAGTATTCCTTCCACCACCCGACGATATCCCCAGTTGAAGTCAACAGTGTCCCATCCGCACCATACACAGTGTGGACGGGGAGCTGCTTTCCCCTCCTGAGCCGCCGAACAGTTTGCCAGAATCTCTTTGAAGCCGACCGAAAGTCTTGTTCCATGGCCTCACCGAACTCCTCCCATACCCGGGTTTTTGCTTCAGCAACCACCCGAGCTGCACTCCGCTTGGCCTGCCGGTACACCTCAGCTGCTTCGGGAGTCCCACAAGCCAACCAAGCTTGATAGGACTCCTTCTTCAGCTTAATGGCCCCCCTCACCACTGGTGTCCACCACTTGGTTCGGGGGTTGCCACCACGAGATGCACCGACCACCTTGCGGCCGCAGCTCTGGGCTGCCGCTTCAACAACAGAGGTGGAGAACATGGCCCATTCAGACTCCATGTCTCCAGACTCCCTCGGAATGTGGTTGAAGTTCTTCCGGAGGTGGGAGTTGAAGACCTCCCGGACAGGGGCCTCAGCCAGACGCTCCCAGCACACCCTCACTATACGTTTGGGTCTACCAGGTCTGAATGGCTTCCTCCCCTGCCATCGGATCCAACTCACCACCAGGTGGTGATCAGTTGACAGCTCTGCACCTCTCTTTACTCGGGTGTCCAAGACATACGGTCGCAGGTCTGATGATACGATAACAAAATCGATCATCGACCTGCGGCCTAGGGTGTCCTGGTGCCAGGTGCACATATGGACACCCTTATGCTTGAACATGGTGTTCGTTATAGACAGACTGTGGTTAGCACAGAAGTCCAATAACTGAACACCACTCGGGTTCAGATCGGGCAGGCCGTTCCTCCCAATCACCCCCCTCCAGGTTTCACTGTCGTTGCCCACGTGCGCATTGAAGTCCCCCAGTAGGACAATGGAGTCTCCAGGAGGAGCACCCTCCAGCACCCCAGTCACAGACTCCAAAAAGGGTGGGTACTCTGAAACATCATTTGGTGCATAGGCACAAATGATGGTCAGGACCCGTTTCCCAACCCGAAGGCGCAGGGAAGCAACCCTTTCGTCCACCGGGGAAAACTCCAATATAGAGGCAGCAAGGTGGGGCGATACAAGAATACCTACCCCTGCTCGTCGCCTCTCGCCCGGGGCAACTCCAGAAAAGGCCAAGCTCCAGCCCCTCTCCAGGAGACTGGTTCCGGAACCGGAGCTGTGTGTTGAGGTGAGGCCAACTATATCTAGCCGGTATCGCTCAATCTCGTACACCAGCTCAGGCTCCTTCCCCACCAGAGAGGTGACATTCCACGTACCAAAAGCCAGTTTAGAAAGCTTGGGATCAGTCCGCCAAGGTCTCCGCCTTTGACTGCCACCTAATCCACATAGCACCGGACTTCCATGATCCCTCCTGCAGGTGGTGAACCTACTGGAGGGCGGACCCATGTAACTCCTTCGGGCTGAGCCCGGCCGGGTCCCATGGGTGGAAACCCGGCCACCAGACGCTAGCCTTCGAGCCCCTCCCCCAGGCCTGGCTCCAGGGTGGGGCCCCGGTAACCCCATACCGGGCGGGGTACACTGAATCCTTGATATACAATTTATCATGAGAGTCTGTTGGATCGTTCTTCGTCTGGCCCTTCACCCAGGACCAGTTTGTCTTGGGAGACCCTATCAGAGGCAAATTGCCCCGGACAACATAGCTCCTGGGATCACTGGGGCACGCAAACCCCCCCACCACGATAAGGTGACGATCCATGAGGGGGTAACCTAACATGCATGTCTTTGGATTGTGGGAGGAAACCGGAGCCCCCGGAGTAAACCCACACAGCACAGGGAGAACATGCAAACTCCACACAGAAAGGCTCCTACCCCTGCAAGCCTGGGGATTTGAGCCTGGAACCTTCTAGCTGTAAGGCAACAGTGCTAACCACTGCACCACCGTGCTGCCCAATAGTATGGTGGGCCTGTGATAGGAAGGTTGCTGGTTTGCATCCTGCTTTTGGCACCTTGCCCACACCATTTCATTTGATATGAGATGGAATTTAGAATTAAAATTAAGAGTTAGCCTTTCAATCTGGGAGTGGTAGGGTTAAAAAACATATTAAATAGATATATTTATTTGTTTCAAAATTTTAATTCATATCAGATCCACCGTATCGGTATTGGGTTTGATCCAAGCAAAACAGCTGGATCGGTATCAGTACGTAATAAAAGTAATTTACTGATCCGATACATTAAAAATATTAAAATGAAGGCGCAATTCTGTTCTTAGCTGCGCTGCGCACGGCTTCTATAAGCAAAGGCAACGAGTGTTACATCACTGGAGCCTGTCTGTGCTACTCACCTCAGTATGTTGCTGTGTGGTACCAGCATTTACAATTTTACACCACCAACTTGATAGAACTCTTGCAAAAGTATCACGGCAAAGGAGTATGCTGAATTCTGTCAAGAACCGAGCAGAAGGACGTGTGTCATGCAGCAGCTCCTGCTGCAGTGCTGCTTTTCCAGCTGAGGAGGCTGGACACTAAAAGTGAAACCTAAAAAGAATGAAACTGAATGTAAAAACCAGACTGGAGCGTACCTTTCAGGGGAGAGTCTTACAGTTGATGAGAGGTAGGTGACAGAAACATAAATAATTTATTTTTGTATTTTGTATACTTTATTAATCCCAGAGGGTGCAAGGCTACATGAATATGAAATGGAACAGGAATGACTTTAAAATAAGACCAAACCTAAAAGCTAAGAATGGACAGAGAATAATATCAGAAACACTGCTAAATAAACCAAGGACCACGAGAATACTTATGATAATAATAATAATGGATGACAAAAATACAACTTAAAGGGTTAGTTCCTTTATTTTCCGACAGCATTTTTTACCTCATGCATAAAGTGGCACTTTGAATTTCATCTGAATGTTTACTTAAATACTCCGCTTCAAAGTTTTGTATAAACTTGCACTTAAAACTTCAGAATGCATGTTTACATGGGGCTGACCAGTGAAATGCTGCCAATGTTGCAAAGTTTAAAATAAAAAAGCACCAGTGTTATTGAACTTAGTCAAATTTGCAATATATTCTTTGACTTTTAGATTTCTGTTTTAATATGTGTACAAAATACAACTAGTCATTAACAAAGTATTTTCTGTACTTTTATTGTTTTAAATAAGAGAGACGGTGTTGGGTTTGGATTGGTATCGGCCGATAGTCAAAGTAACAGTATCGGTACTAGTCTTGAAAATGTGGTATCGGCTCATCCCTAGTAATAATATGTATTTATAGATAGATAGATTGATAGATAGATGTACTTTATTGATCCCAAACTGGGAAATTACAGGCTGGTATGGCCGCCCTGCCTCCAGCGCCATTAAAAAAAATAAATTAATTAATTTATATGTTAAAATTACAAAATTACTGCTCTTAATTACTGTAGGCTAATTAAATTACTTTTTTTTTTTTCAGGAGGGCTATTTGTGCCCATTTCTGCAGGTATATCACACGGTCAAACACAATCTCAGCTAAAACAGTGCTGACTGTGGACACAAATTCAGTCAAAAGATTTTGCGTAATTCTAAAACTGGAAAGATGTCTCTAGAGAGAACAAAGGCAGAAGCATTGGTAGAAGATGTCCTCGGTCCAAAGGCAGTGGGGAAGGGGTCCTTTTTTTTTCTGAATTGAAGGTGTTAACCTAACTCTCAGGCCTGACTGACACCCCCCACACACACCCCAGGTTGGGTGTTACTTCTCTCCTGACATTCTGATAATAATTATCAATTATCAGTGAGGTTTGGTCAAGGTCACAGACAGGCACACACTCACAAAGCACAAAAGGCTACTTTGAAAATTCTCGCTTATTGACATATTTTTTCAGCAATGACAGAAAATTCAGAAAGATGTCTTTCATTTGACAGATTACACTGAGGGTGATCTAATTAAAATCAACTAAAATAACAGATAACAACAGACTCTGACAGAACTTTTACAACCCTGTCTGTCAAAATGATAGATAACAATAAAATCTAGCAAAATCTCTGGGTACCTGGCCTGTTAAATTTCTTTCTTATATACTGTACATAAAGCAGTCCCTCCAGGATTTCACGATGTTGCGATTGCATCAATTCACGCAAAATCAGCCAACCGGCACAACCTTGCAACTCTGTCCAATCACTGCAACCGTTCTGCAATTTTGGCCAATCCTTGTCAAATTTGTCTCAGAGTGGCACTGAAATGCTCAGTCTAGCCAAACAAATGCATCACTGCACTGCGTTGACTTCTGTGTTTACAGTGAGTTATTAGCGGAACACATCAGTAAAAAACAGTGTGTGATTTTAAAAAAACACTCACCTGCGAGATTTCCAACACTGTCCCTTCCTCCGTCATCCCCAGTCTGCCGGTGGACGTCTCGCCACGTCTCCGTCCTGACCACGTGTACGAAGTGCTGGGTTTGTGTTGAAAAACGTCCACCTGCTCAAAAGCACCCTGTCACGGGAGCGCACATGAGGAGAGACTCCATAAAACCACAAACAAATGAGCAAATTAACACTACATCCAGTGTTTGATCACTTCAGACATCTTTAGGGGTAAAATCATTACTACATCTGGTCAGTGAGCTTTAAACCTGTGAATCTCCGGTCTGGACACGGAGAAAGCACCACCACCACCATAAATGAAAGATGTGCGTCTGAAGAGACAAATGTGTGCATCAAGACGCGCAGCAGGCAGGAAAGAGAGAATATTGCTCTGTAGGGTTTTTTTTGTTTTTTTTGTTTTTTTCAGAAAAACACAGACTCCAATAGACAATATAGTGCAACAGAATAAATTATTTATTTTTTCCTCTCCACTTGGTACTGAGTAGTTGGAGACCATAGGGAGTTTTCAAATGAAGGTGCTGCCAATAATTTCCAAATCTATACTCTTTAACATGTATTCAATGCAATTTAGCTGTTGGTAATAGATATTGTGTTAAAGTCTGTATTTGCTGTTGCACAAAAGAGTTTTTCTGTATAACAGAAGTTTCTGCTTGATTTACAAATCACTGTAATGGGAAATTTTTGACAATCCTGTGCTTTTCTTACATTGTTATATAGAATATCACTGTCATCATCATCATCATCATAACAGTCTGTCGGGGGCGACAATGACTGCTTCATTTAAGTCTGATCAGATTCCTCCACGCAGCTCTGTCCTTCGCCCTCCGCTGCCAGGAACTCCTGGCCTTGTTAACCCTGGTGACATCCAAGCTGGTATGAGTTGATTTCTGACTGACCATTTCATGAAACTGCTTGCAAAGTATCTGAGTACCGCTAGCTTTTGCTGGACTAACGGCACATTCTTGACAGATAGAGGTATTATCAGTGGCAAGGACAGGCCAAGACAAACTGACTCCAGTATCTGTTGCAGTGACTGACCAGATGATAGGTTTGTTTATCTGTTTTTTGTGTAGTGCATGTCACGATGCACCGACTGGCAAAAGTCCACCTCAGACCTTGCGACAGATGTGCTTATAAGATAAGATAAGATAAGATAAGATAAGCCTTTATTAGTCCCACAACGGGGAAATTCCAGGATTGCAACAGCACAGGGATAGCAACACTCAGAGCAACAATCAGAAGGCAAGAAAAAAAACAAGCAAGCAAGAGCAGCTAATATACATATGTACATATTACTATAAAATATATATATACACACACACACACACACAGACACACAGTGCAGAGCATTGTAGCTGGATGGAATAAATATATGAATATATGAACACACAGTGCAGAGCATTGTAGCTAGATGGAATAAATATGTAAATATATAAACACCCACAGTACGGAGCATTGCAGCTAGGTGGAATAAATATGCAAGTATATAAACACACACAGTGCGGAGCAATGTAGCTAGATGGAATAATATGTAGATATATAAAAACACAGTGTGGCGCATTGTAGCTAGATGGAATAAATATATAGATATATATATATAAACACACCCAGTGCTGAGCATTGTAGCTAGATGGAATAAATATATAGATATATAAATATAAACACACCCAGTGCAGAGCATTGTAGCTAGATGGAATAAATATGTAAATATATAAACACACACAGTGCAGAGCATTGTTGCTAGGTGGAATAAATATGTAAATATATAAACACACACAGTGCAGAGCATTGTTGCTAGGTGGGATGAAACAGCATAACCGTCTATTTAGTTATCCTACATGGTATGATTATGTGCCCATACATATTCTCACCCTCCATAGCGACCGGTATGTTCCTAGTTGTATGCCGGAGAGGACCATTGTGTAAGTCTATTGCATCTTTTGCATTCAAAAAACTATTAGTTTGTTACGTCTTTTTGCTATCTCTGCGAGCAGCCCTGCTTAGGTTGTACAGTCTGACAGCCGTTGGTAGGAAGGACCTACGAAACCTCTCGGTTGTGCACCTGGGATGATGTAGTCTGCTGCTAAATGAGCTCCTCAGTGCATCCAGTATGTCCTGCATAGGGTGGAACTCGGACTCCAGCAGAGATGACAGTTTAGCCACCGTCCTTCTCTCTCCTATCTCCTCCATCGGATCAAGGCGTTGCCCCAGGACAGAGCTAGCTTTCTTAATCAGTTTGTTCAGTCTCTTCCTATCGGCTGCAGTAATGCCACTGCCCCAGCAGACCACTCCAAAAGTGATGGCTGATGCCACCACCGTGTCATAGAATGACTTCAGCAGCGCCCCTTGTACACCAAAAGACCTGAGTCTCCTCAGCAGGAACAGCCTGCGCTGTCCCTTCTTGTAGAGTGCGTCAGTATTGTGTGACCAGTTATCTGCCAGGATGTCCAGTCTCACCCTGTGTAACTGAGCATCGTCCACCACAGACCTGTAACAGATATTGTTTTTAGTTCTGCCAGGATGCCCAGTTTCACCCTCTGCACCCTCGGAAGGGGAGGTTACTGGTTGAGCCGCCGACGGCCCAACCCATGAGACAGGTAGTACCAGTTTTCATGGTTATCCGGAAGCAAGCAAATCAATGCCTAACCTGACATGGACAAGTTTATAATAAAGTTTCAAATATACAAACCTCTCAAAACATCACAACTTTTATTGCAACTTTTTAAAAAAGTTCCCACAAATTCAGGCTTTTTGGGCCACAACAATCATAGAAACATCCCCCGAAATCCTGGAGGGACTGATAAAGGAACCGTCTCAGTCTCCATATGTCTCTACTCCAACATGTGTTTTGTCAGTCAGATTCACCTCAGCAAGTCAGTATTCACATATGCGCCACGTTCCCCCCCTAACTGAAGTCAGCGTCACACAGGGACACAGGGAGGGCAAAGCTGTCATCTCCACTAACTGTGATTCTACAAAACTGAAATATGAATACACACAAAACTACTTTTTTCTCCACCCGATTAACTCAAATCAAATGTGTCCACAGGAGTGTGGGGGCTCACTCTCTGCTCCAATGACATGTGGGCGCTCTCAATAATCCAACAGACGTGAATGGACAGATGACTTCAACAGGGATTCGCCCACTGGTGTTACTCAACCTGTGTTCAGTCATCTGGGATTTGAGTGTTTGACTGTGGAGTTGGAGGATGAAAACTTCAGGTCTGCAGAAGAAATTGAAGATCTTGACCTACAGCCTCTGAGCTTGTTTTTTTTCCCCCTTTGCTGATCAGCATATTAGCATGCTGACATTCACTCAGCTATACTGGTAGGCCTGACATCCATCTATTTTCTTAACTGCTTATCCAGCAGAGTTATGAAGGAGGATGGAGCCTATTCCAGCTGTCATCAAGTGATTGGCCGAGTACACACCCCCAGGCCTGATCAGCAGTCTGCCGCAGGGCCAGCACTGACAGACAAACAACCACAGTGTTATGACTGGCTCGAACGGCAGCAACACCAGGAGGGATAGGATGCAATGTTTGTTTCAGATTAAACTGAACATTCAAGAAAAACAAACTAAAAGTAAAGGAAAATGGTTTTGTGAGTCCCAAGACTTTTTTTAAAACACTTATTGGTAAGTATGATGTCCTAGTTACTGATATATTTGATAGGTCCGATTCGACAGGCTGTACACATCCACAAGAGCAAGAACCTTCCCATCATCCACTGCTTTAACTGCATAATGGGAAATGTCTGACTGAGTAGCAAAGACCGAGTAATCAGCTACTTTACTCAGCTACTTTTTCCTTTTTTTTCCCGAGATGTCTTCAAGGACATGTATTTTTTGGTTGCTGGAAGCAAATTGACCCTTTTCAGCTGGATTTGAAAAGAGACTGAAGCTGAAAGTCAAGGCTATTCCAGTGCTACACGGTAGGATTACAATACCCTGAGTAAGTCTGAACTGCAGTTGGAAAGTAGAAATGTTGCAAATGTCTGTGTTCTGCCCACATTTGGAGTGCAACTAGTATGGGCACAGAGAATCAAAAGTTAGCTCATATACTCATATATAGATTCATTACACACAGAGTGATATATTTCAAGTGTTTGTTTCTTTTAATTTTGATGGTTATGGCTTATAGCTCATGAAAACCCCAAATTTAGTTTCTCAAAAAAAAATAGAATATTACATAAAATTAATTTAAAAAAATTGATTTTTAATAGAAATGTTGGCCAACTGAAAAGTATGTCCATGTACACACTCAATACTTGGTCAGGGCTCCTTTTGCATAATTGCTGCATTAATGCCACATGGCATGGAGGCAATCAGCCTGTGTTACTGCTGAGGTGTTATGGAAGCCCAGGTTGCTGTGATAGCGGCCTTCAGCTCATCTGCATTATTGGCTCTGGTGTATTTCATCTTCCTCTTGACAGTACACCATAGATTCTCTATGGGATTTAGGTCAGGAGAGTTTGCTGGCTAATCCAGCACAGTGATACCATGGTCATTAAACCAGGTTTCTGTACTTTTGGCAGTGTGGGCAGGTGCCATGTCCTGCTGGAAAATGAAATCAGCATCTCCGTAAAGCTTGTCAGCAGAGGGAAGCATGAAGTGCTCTAAAATTTCCTGTTGGATGGCTGCACTGACATCGGACTTTATTAAACACAGTGGAAAAACACCAGCAGATGGCATGGCTCCACATATCATTGACTGTGGAAACTTCACACTGGACCTCAAGCAACTTGGATTCCGTGCCTGTTTACTCTTCCTCCAGACTCTGGGACCTTGATTTGCAAGTGTCAGGACTTGGCACCTGATTTGGGGAGCCATGTCATCTGCTGGTGTTAATCCACTGTATTTTATCAAGTCCAAAGTCAATGCAGCTGCCTACCAGAACATTTTAGAGCACTTCATGCTTCCCTCTGCTGACAAGGTTTATGGAGACGCTGATTTCATTTTCCAGCAGGACTTGGCACCTGCCCACACTGCTGCCAAAAGTACCAAAGCCTGGTTTAATGACCATGGTATCACCATATTTTACTGGCCAGTAAACACTTCCTGACCTAAACCCCAAACAGAATCTATGAAGTATCATCAACAGGGAGATGAGAGACACCAGACCCAACAATGTAGATGAGCTGAAGGCTGCTATCAAAGCAACCTGGGCCTTCATAACACCTCAGCAGTAACACAGGCTGACCACCTTCATGCCACAGTGATGCAGTATTGATTCATGCAAAAGGAGCCCTGACTTAGTAATGAGTGTGTGCATGGCTATACTTTGTCGGCCAACATTTCTATTGAAAAAAACAAACAAACAATTTTTTAAAACTGATCTTATGTAATATTCTAATTTTTTGAGAAACTGATTTTGGGGTTTTCATGAGCTGCAAGCCATAACCATCAAAATTAAAAGAAATAAACACTTGAAATATATCATTCTGGGTGTAATGAATCTATATAAAATATGAGTTTCATTTTTTGAACTGAATGACTGAAATAAATCAACTTTTTGATGATATTCTAATTTTGTGAGATGCACCTGTATATTGTGACTTTTTACTCCCCAGAAAACTTTTATTGCCTTAGAATTGTTTGGAAAGAGCTTTTATATCTTCCATCTACAGTGGATATAAAAAGTCTACACACCCCTGTTCAAATGACAGGTTTTTGTGGTGTAAAAATATGAGCAAAATAAATCATTTCAAAACTTTTTCCACCATTAATGTGACCTATAACCTGTACAAGCCAATTGAAAAACAAACTGAAATCTTTTAAGAGGAAAAATAAAAAACTTACAATAACCTGGTTGCATAAATATGCACACCCTTAAACTAATACTTTGTTGCAGCACATTTGGCTTTTATTACAGCACTCAGTCTTTTTGGGTAGGAGTCTATCAGTGTGGCACATCTTGATGTGGCAATATTTGCCCACTCTTCTTTGCAAAAATGCTCCAAATCTGTCAGATTGTGAGGGCATCTCCTGCGCACAGCCCTCTTCAGATCACCCCACAGATGTTCAATCGGATTCAGGTCTGGACTCTGGCTGGGTCATTCTAAAACCTTAATCTTCTTCTGGTGAAGCCATTCTTTTGTTGATTTGGATGTGTGCTTTAGGTCATTGTCATGTTGAAAGATGAAGTTCCTCTTCATCTTCAGCTTTCTAGCAGAAGCCTGAAGGTTTTGTGCCAACACTGACTGGTATTTGGAATTGTTCACAATTCCCTCCACCTTGACTAAGGCCCCAGTTCCAGCTGAAAAAAAACAGCCCCAAAGCATGATGCTACCACCACCATGCTTCACTGTAGGTATGGTGATGAGCAGTGTTGTGTTTGCACCAAATATACTATTTGGAATTATGGCCAAAAAGTTCAACCTTGGTTTCATTAGACTATAACACATTTTCCCACATGTGTTTTGGGAGATTTCAAATGTGTTTTTGCAAGATGTAGCCAGGCTTGGATGTTTTTCTTCGTATGATAAGGCTTCCGTCTTGCCACCCTACCCCACAGCCCAGACATATGAAGAAGATGTGAAATTGTTGTCACATGCAACAGAACAAACACAAACAGCCAGTATCCATCCATCTATCCATCCATGTTCTACCGCTTTTCCGGAGGTCCGGGTCGCGGAGGCAGCAGTTCAAGCAGAGAAGCCCAGACTTCCCTCTCCCCCGCCACCTGCTCCAGCTCTTCAGAGGGGATACCAAGGCATTCCCAGACCAGCTGGGAGACATAGCCTCTCCACCAAGTCCTGGGTCTGCCCCGGGGTCTCCTCCCAATGGGACATGCCCCAAACACCTCAAGTGGGAGGCGTCCAGGAGGCATCCTAATCAGATGCCCATACCACCTCAACTGACTTCTTTCAATGTGGAGGAGCAGCGGTTCTACTCTGAGCCTCTCCTGGATGACTGAGCTCCTCACCCTATCTCTGAGGGTGAGGAGCTCACCCTCACCCTATCTATTCTCAGAGATAAACAGCCAGTACTTGCCAGAAATTCCTGCAGCTCCTTCAGTGTTGCTGCCAGCCTCTTGGCAGTCTCCCTGACTTTTCTTGTTGTCTTTTCATCACTTTTAGAGGGATGTCCAAATCCTTGGTAGTGTCACTTTGGTGCCATATTTTCTTCACTTGATGATGACTGTCTTCACTGTGTTCTATGGTATATTTAATGCCTTGGAAATTCTTTTGTATCATTCTCCTGACTTATACCTTTCAACAATGAGATCCATCTGATGCTCTGAAAGCTCTCTGCAGATCATGGCTCGTGCTGTAAGATGTGACTACAAAAATGGTAAATGGTATTCACTTATATAGCACTTTTTTTCTCATCTCTAGATGATCAAAGTGCTTTACTGATCCTGCTATCCACCCATTTACACACACATTCACACACTGATGGCGACATAGCTGCCATACACCGGCGCTGGCCTGCCACCAGGAGCAACTGGGAGTTGCTCCTGGTTGGTCAGGAAAATGTCAGGAAAAGCCTACTAGAACAGCTGAACTTTATTTGGGGTTAATCAGAGGTACTTTAAATGGTGGCAGGTATGTGCTGAGCCCCAGTTACCATGAGTTTGAATGTAATCGGTTAATTCTGAACACAGCCAGAAGTTAATTCTGAACCCAGTTATAACATCCATCCATCCGTCCGTCTTCTTCCACTTAATACTTTTCAGGTTGTGGGGGGGCTGGAGCCTATCCCAGCATCTTTGGGCAAGAAGCAGGGTATGCCCTGAACAGATCGCCAGTCCATCGCAGGGCCAACACAGAGAGACAAACAACCATTCACTCTCACAGTCATACCTAAGGACAATTTAGAATCCCCAGTTTGATGCCAGTTAACCTAACTTGCATGTTTTTTGGCATGTGGGAGGAAACCGGAGAAATCCCGGTGTAAACCCACGCAGACACAGGGAGAACATGCAAACTCCACACAGATCACTGTTGGTCGGGGGTTGGGATCGAACCCAGGATCCCTCAGCCAAGGATGAGTTGCTGTGCTGCCACAGTGCTAACCACTCTGCCACCATGCTGCCCAGTTATAACAGTGTGTACATATTTATGCAACCAGGTTATTGTAAGCTTGTAGCCACTCGTGTGACTTACTTAATGCTTTGCATAATGCCTCACATATTAGATAAGAACAAAGTACAGGAAACTGTGAAAGGGTAACCTTAGGTATGCAGAGACTGCTTGGGGGGGATCCTTTGTGTGCCGAGAGACGGCTTGGAGGCTAAAGACTGTGAGGAGGATGCTATGGGATTTAAGAGGAAAGGCATTGTTACTTGTGATTATAATGCAATGTGACTTGTGAGCTGAAGAGGAAAGGCATTGTTACTTGTGATTATAATGCAATGTGACTTGTGAGCTGTGAGAGTCCTGGGTATATAAGGGACAAGTTTTTTCTGTGATGTTCTCTTTTCTACTTTGCTCATGTTGGAGCGTGTAATAAACTGCCTTGAGATAAAACCTGCCTCATCAATTACACACTCCACACTGGTGACCCAAGACGTAGCATGCAGCAAGAGGTGATTTCCCCGGGGCCAGACTCATCGGGAGCCCCCAGCCAAATGTATGCCATTACAATCCAGCTACCAGACTTTTGGCAAAACAACCCGCGCTCCTGGTTCCACTTGGTGGAGACACAGTTCACCCTCCGGGGGATATCGGCAGATGACACAAAATTCTACCATGTGGTCGCAAAGCTTGATAACCACACGGCCCAGCATGTGGAGAGCCTTCTGGAGCAGCCACCAGCCAGTGACAAATACGACGCGTTGAAGGCTGCACTCATCCAGCAGCACCACACCCTCTCGGTCGAGGAGAGAGCAGAGAGACTCCTGGCGCTGACCGAGTTGGGAGATGGCACACCCATTGATCTGATGGAGAAGATGCTGAGGTTGAAAGGCTCGGACGACAACTACTTCATCTTTACCCACATTTTCCTCAGGACCCTACCATCAGTGACGAGGGCAACCCTGGCCGGTTCGCCGTTGTTGGCCCAGCGGGACTTCTGCGCGCTGGCCCGGAAGGCGCATCGGATTCTCAACGCCAGCAGGCAGCGCACGGCCACAGCGGCAGCGACGGAGCTCAGCGCGATGGCCGGAGATGGCAGGGAGCCGGGGTCAGTGGTAGCAGAACCACCGACGACAGCGGCGGCGGAGGCCAAGGAACGCGGAGGAGACACCCTTTGTTTCTACCACCACCGCTTTGCAGAGAAGGCACGCAAATGTGTACCACCGTGCTAGTTCAAGCACTCGGGAAACACCAAGACCGGGGGTCGGTAGCAGCTGCGACCTTCGGGGAGGAGAACAAGCTGCTCTACTTGATGGACGCACGCTCAGGGAGACATTTCCTCGTGGACACAGGCGCCCAGTTGAGTTTCATCACGCCTTCTTCCGCTGACCGGCTGGCGGGTTCCAGCGGTCCCGAGATGGCAGCAGTGAACGGCTCGAGGATTAAGACCTTTGGTGAGAGGACTCTGCTTCTGTCGCTACATGGCCGTACATTTGAGTGGACTTTTGTCATAGCAGCATTGAACTTCAATATTTTAGGGGCTGATTTTTTGTGCTCACATGGTTTGTTAGTTGATGTCGCTAACAGGCGCCTGGTTAATGCACTTTCTTTTGACTCTATCCCCTGTACAGCTTGAGCGGCCCGGCCAACAGCACAAGCCAACGTCACAGCTGCAAGCGGTAAGTTCCACACACTGCTCACTCAGTTCCCAGCACTCACGGTCCCCACATTTTCGGCGACCGTCGCTAAGCACGGGGTGGAACATTTTATTACCACAACCGGACCGCCTGTTTTTGCAAAAGCTCGGCGCTTGGACGCAGCTAAACTGGCCATAGCGTGCGAGGAGTTCGGCAATCTTCAAGGCTGCCCATACTGCAATCCCACGAGGCTACCGACCCCTCTATGTGTCATGTTTGGATGGAGAAAGTGCTGCCCTCCTACAATCCTATCAAACATCAGGGGACCCAGAGATAGCAGACCATCTCATTGAATCGCTAAATACAGCCCGGCAAAAGAAATGGGAGGAGACAGTTGCTGACCGGAGCTTTACCCACTCTAGCAGGAAATGTTGGAGCCTCATCCGTCGCCTAGGAGCTGCACAGAAGCCCCCTAGCCAAAGCCGAGCATCTGTCACACCCAACCAAGTTGCATCCCACCTACTGACTATCGCCAAAGCACCCCAAGGCAAAGACACCAGAAGAGCAGTTACAACTGAGCTAAAAAAACACCAAAAAATGCCTGTAGAGGAAACAAACCCTGAACCCTTCGAGGCTGCTGAATTGGAGAAAGTCCTACAGGGCCTGAAATGTGGAAAGGCAGCAGGATACGATAACATCTTCCCAGAATTCATGAAAAATCTTGGCCCCCGAGCCCTAACCTGGTTGACACAATTCTACACAAGGATCACACAAACAAACTCGATCCCAAAGAAATGGCGGACAGCAAAGGTCATTGCCATCCCAAAACCTGGCAAAGACCACAAACTACCAGCAAGCTACCGCCCAATCTCCCTACTCAGCGTTCCTTACAAAATCATGGAGCGCCTAATACTGCAACGCATTTCCCCAGAAATAGAGGATATTCTAAGTGTGGATCAAGCAGGTTTCCGCAAGGACCGCAGTACAGGAGAACAAGTAGTGGCCCTAACCACCTTCATCGAAAATGGCTTCGAGAGCAGACTGAAGACAGGGGCTGTGTTTCTCGACCTAACAGCCGCCTATGATACGGTCTGGCACAAAGGCCAACTCCTGAAACTTATAAAGGCGATCCCTGCTTGGGCAACAGCAATTATAAAAACCCTGCTGACCAACCGAAGGTTCAGAGTCCACCTCAGTCAGAACACAAGTGCATGGAGAATGCAGAAAAACGGACTCCCACAAGGCTCAGTTCTAGCTCCAACTCTGTTCAACCTCTACATAAACGACCTGCCTACTACAAAATCCCGCAAATTCATCTATGCAGACGACATCTGTTTGGCATTCCAAGCACCAGACTTTGAACCACTGGAACGGGTGCTCACGGAAGATCTTGCCAAACTGGACCAGTTCTGCAAAATCTGGCGCCTAAAACCAAGCCCAGCAAAAACTGTCTCCAGTGTATTCCATCTCCACAATGCAAAAGCTGCCAGAGAACTAAACATCCACCTGAGCGGACTCAAGCTTAAGCATGCCCCAAATCCAACTTATCTTGGAGTGACCCTTGATAGGACCTTATCCTTCAAGGAACATCTAAAGGGGACGGCTGCTAAGGTGAAGGTACGAAACAACCTGCTCTGCAAGCTCGCTGGTGCAAAATGGGGGGCGGCAGTCTCCACCCTGCGCACCTCAGCACTGGCCCTTTCATACTCTGTAGCAGAATATTGTGCCCCTGTCTGGTCCAGGTCATCTTACACACACCATGTAGACACCCAGCTCAACTCAACCATGAGAACTATAACTGGAACAATCCGCTCAACACCACTCCCCTGGCTCTCTGTACTGTCAAACATAGCCCCTCCACACATCCGGCGAGCAGCATTAACTCAAAGGATGCTCCAAAAAGTTAAAGATTTTCCTCACTTGCCAATCCATGCAGATATCTACACCCCACCCACTGCCCGACTTTCATCCAGACGGCCGATTTGGAAAAACCCTCCCCCAGCTGACTTTACCATCCAGACAGCTTGGCAAGAGGAATGGGAGACCAAGGAGGTCCCAAGCAAACAGCTGGTGATAAACCCCAACCAACAGGTCCCGGGCACCAACCTCCCAAGGAGACAGTGGTCTACACTCAATCGCTTCAGGACTGGACATGGCCCCTGCTTGGCCAGCCTTCACAGACGGGGCAGTAGCCCTAGCCCACTGTGCGCATGTGGAGAGGAGCAAACAATGGAACACATCATAGAGGTTTGCCCGCTCCAAAGACTGGAAGGAGGATTACACACCCTCCATACAGCAAACCAGGAGGCAACTGCTTGGCTCAAGGACTTTGCATTCGCTAAATAAATAAATAACTGCAATCAAACGATTTCTGTAACTGTCAATGAGACTTCTGCACCTCTCAGCAGGTATTTTGGCCCACTCCTCATGAGCAAACTGCTCCAGTTGTCTCAGGTTTGAAGGGTGCCTTCTCCAGACGGCATGTTTCAGCTCCTTCCACAGACGTTCAATAGGATTTAGATTAGGGCTCATAGAAGGCCACTTTAGAATAGTCTAATGTTTCGCTCTTAGCCATTCTTGAGTGTTTTTAACTGTGTGTTTTGGTTTGGATAATTTGTCATTATCCTGTTGCAAGACCCATGACCTTCGACTGAGACCAAGCTGTCTGACACTGGGCAGCACATTTCTCTCTAGAATACCTTGATAGTCTTGAGATTTCATTGTACCCTGCACAGATTCAAGACACCCTGTGCCAGATGCAGCAAAGCAGCCCCAGAACATAACAGAACCTCCTCCATGTTTCACAGTAGGGACAGTGTTCTTTTCTTGGTATGCTTCATTTTTGCGTCTGTGAACATAGAGCTGATGTGCCTTGCCAAAAGTTCCAGTTTTGTCTTGTCTGTCCATAGGACATTCTCCCAGAAGCTTTGTGGCTTGTCAACATGCAGTTTGGCAAATTCCATCCATCCATCTCCTTCCCAGTCTGGCTTTTTTATGATTTGTTTTCAACAGTGGTGTCCTCCTTGGTCGTCTCCCATGAAGTCCACTTTGGCTCAAACAATGATGGATGGTGCAATCTGACACTGATGTATCTTGACCTTGGAGTTCACCATGAATGTGTTTAGAGGTTGTTCTGGGCTCTTTTGTTACCATTTGTATTATCCGTCTCTTCCATTTTTCATCAAGTTTCCTCCTGCGGCCACGTCCAGGGTGGTTGGCTACAGTCCCATGGATCTTAAATTTCTGAATAATATGTGCAACTGTAGTCACAGGAATATCAAGCTGCTTGGAGATGGTCTTATAGCCTTTACCTTTAACTTGCTTGTCTATAATTTTCTTTCTAATCTCCTGAGACAACTCTTTCCTTTGCTTCCTCTGGTCCATGTTTAGAGTGGTCCACACCATGTCACCAAACAGCACAGTGACTACTTGTCACCCTTTAAATAGGTCGACTGACTGATTACAAGTTTGTAGACACCTGTGATGTTAATTAGAGGACACATCTTGGTTGAACTTGTCCCTATGGTCACTTTATTTTCAATCTTTTCTAGGGGTACCATCATTTTTGACCAGGCCTGTTTCATGAGTTTGTTTTTTAAAGTAATTCCGTTGAACCACAATTCAAAAGCACTGTCTGATTTTCATTGGTTAATTTTCATAGAATTTTTATTTATTACCACTTTTGTCAGATTCAAGTTATTTCTGTGACCATTGTGGGTTTTTCTTTCATTAACAGAGGGGTACCAACAATTTTGTCCACGTCTGTATGCACGGATCTATGAATATTCTCAATAGCTCAATCCATACCCCCACCTATCAGTAGTGTATGTTGCAAGGCCAGCCCTCCCCTCTCCTCTCAGGGGAGGGCCCCCCTTTGACCTGAGAACACCGACGACTACTTCACTAAACAATGCACAGTTCGTCTCCCTGCTCCGGAGGCGGCGGAGATTTAATGTCTCCTCCTCCAACCTCCCTGGTGGGGATGGAATGGAACGCCCAGGGGATTTTCTGTCCTTCCCGAAAACCCATTCACCAAACCGAGTCAAACAAATGCAAAACGGACAGATGGTGGTCTTGGCGCCTTCATCCCCTGAGAGCAGACGTCTCTCTCTGGTTCGGCCTTCCGACCATGTTCCTCCTATTCCTCCGTGGGCGCCTCCGGGACCCCATGCGAGCGGCGCGGCAGTCGGTGGACTCAGGTCTCCAAGCTGACCATGCCCCGCATGCACTACGGGGTCCAGAATATGGTAGCCGCAGCAGTGGAAAACTACGGGTGGTCTCGGTCAGTTTTGCGCCATTGCCAGGAAGGGATGCTGACTGTCACCATAGTTAGTGGTAGGTAGACCGTGAGCCTCCGTCCGCTGTGTCACGTTGGCTCCTTCCTCTTCCCCTGGGGGAGTGGACTCAGGTGTTTAGCCATGCCCAGTGCTTAGCCTGATTGGTTATAAAATTTTAACCAGGAATGCTTATGTAGCTAGAAATGCTCTGTCCAAAGTCACCTATGTGGGGTGGATGGACCTTAACTGGAAATTCACAGCACAAACACACAGATTTGGGACTGGGGTCTGATTTTGCTCTTGATATCTCTTGTAAGTCACAACAAACATGTTACAGACATGTTAACAACCGAAAAAAAAAAACAACTTGATTTTTGGCGGTGTCACTTTAACTAGCTCACTAGTTAACTGTGATTAATTGCTGAAGGAAGTGAAGGATTGAGGTGGAGTGGGCATGGATAGGCACAATACACAACAGTTATTTTTTTCATTACATACACTTATTACTTCAGAATCAGTTCAAGAACATGTTCAGTCTGCCTTCCATGGCAATCAGCCTTGACCATACCTTGACAGCGCTACCTTGAGAGCTCTTACTGTGTAAAAATCTGAAGGAAGTCATCATGATATTGGCAGTGTTTTCCTTATTTTGGAGTGAAAAATAAGGTTTGTTGTGTAAGACAGAGGGTAAAAGAGTGAGACTCCCAAAGAGTGAGAGTTGGCACCACTGATGTAGTGTTGCCTGATGTACGCATTATGCTAGCCTAATATTTACAGTAATGTTACCTAAATTTACTAATCCAGTGAGAAATATTCAAAAAACAGACTTAACTGCTCATGCCCATTTGATTCTGATGGGCTGATAATATAAAATTGTAAACTTTAAATGACTTACTGTTATGACCCGAGCGTCGGTTCTGATTGCGCTCAGGCTAAGCTATGTC
Source organism: Pholidichthys leucotaenia (assembly GCA_020510985.1). Classification (NCBI taxonomy): domain Eukaryota; kingdom Metazoa; phylum Chordata; class Actinopteri; order Cichliformes; family Pholidichthyidae; genus Pholidichthys; species Pholidichthys leucotaenia. The sequence goes on from CM035844.1 coordinate 212,827,562, forward strand.
TCGCTGCCGGCCTTGACAGCTGGGGGCGGTATTCTGGCCTCTCCGGGCTCTTATTGTGAAAGTGCTCGGTGGGGCTTCCGCCTGTCAACGGTCGGTCAGCTGAGTGTCATTATCGTCATTAGTGCTTCGTCCATTTAAGCCCAGCACTGGCGTCGGTAAGACGCAGCAGTGTCTGGTCGCTTATCTGGTCGCCAACCTGATCACTTACCTGTTCACCCACCGTCACGTTGCGGATGCCTGGACTGTTTTCACACCTCGGCTGCTTTGGGCTTGACCGTCATTCCCCGGTACCAGTAAGTGTGCTGTATTAGCCTTATTCCTCCCGGCGTGTATTGTTCTGTAAGTCCCTGCCTTAGCAGCACGTGTGTTATTATTACCAAGCCTGCCTGTGTGTGACTGTCTCCTGCTCTGGACCTAAAGTGTGCTATATAGCCCTATGCCTCCTGTTCTGTGAAGACTCTTGTCATTATCTCAGCAGCTTGTGTTATCACCCTTTTCACCGTAATAAAACTCACTGAAAACTCACTGGTGACTCTGTGCGTCTCATGGTGGCTCGCGAGGGCCACCGCATGACAGTACACTGCTGCCAAAACAGCGTTTACGGTGACGCCAACCCGAGACGCAATTCACCAGTGGGTTTGAGTTTTGGACGTTGCTTTTCCCTGTCTGGGTCCTGTGTATGTGCGGAATGCCGTCACCGAAGAGCCACGTGCTGACAGGTGTTTTGGAAGCCGTGGATGAGCTGCTCATCTCCGCTTCCCTGCTGGACTATGACCACGGCATACATTGGTACCTGGACGCCGCCGAAGATGTTCTCCGTCATCTCTCTCCCCGCTACACCAACCACCCGGAAGTCGACGCGGGGAGGGAGGACATTGCCGCATAACGCGAAATATTCCTGATGATGGAGGAGGAACGCGGCATGAAGCAGGAGAAGAGGCACTCCTGCTCTTTGCCTATGGATCCCGATCCTGCCTTCGATCCGTTTCGGGAGTTCGCACCATCTGGGGGCCGGCGAAGGCGTCGGCGTCACGGCCGGGCGCATCTTCGGCAAGCTCCTGCTCCGGATCCAGTTCCGGGCCGCCGGGATGACCCCCTCAACCAGCCAGCTGCTGAGAGTGAGCTGAGTCCTGTGCCGGTGGGCTCCGTCCTTGGATCCTTTTTTACCATCCAGCGAGCGAGGGAAGGAGCAACGTCCGCTACAGCTGACAACATCCTCCCCCCAGGAGACAGGCAAGTCCAAGTTCACTTTCCTATTGATAATAGTGATCTGTCTTGTCTGACTCCTGGGGGTGAAGCTCGGGGTTTGCAGCTCCCTGAGTCACTTTTCCCAGCTGTAGCCACTTGTATTAAACCTGCTGCCTCTGTGTCTCCTCCTGCGGAGCGGTCCTCGGCGTCAGTCCCACGCCGTCGAACGAGGGGGAGGCCTGCAGCTCTGGGAAATATCCCGGCCCTGCAGCCTTGCTTTGGACAGAGAAGAACGGACTGCAGTGAGGAGCCAGAGCCGACGAGAGAGCGTCCCCAGGGTTCCTCAGGGATGCAGCCCGAGTCAGCAGGTCCAGGGTCCTCTGCCCCCACGCCATATGGGTTATTGGCGTGGACGCCAGCGTGTGAGGATCCAGCTGCAGAGACCATTAGGCCGGCTGTGGAACCCGACGCAGCCGAGTGGGAGCCCGACGACAAGCTTCTTCTTGAACCTGGATCGGCGAAGTCCTGGACGGCTCCAGAGCCCGAGTGCAGGCAAGTGCTCTTTCTTGTTGTCCTGTATGGTGTATTAGAGCATTTTTGCCTGTCTCATGGGGAGGCGAGTGAGGGGCAGCCGTCCGCTGCACCCGAGCTCGTCTCGCTGGGCTCTGGCGCTGCCGGTGGAACTGATCCCGGTCCTCTCCTGTTTTCTGAGCACCTCCACAGCGTTACCGGTCCGGAGCCAGTCAAGGTCACGGGACTGGGGGTTCCAGGTTCGGAGATGGAGGTCGTCGCCGGAGCAGTCCTGACCCAGTCGGGGTCCGACGTGTGGGCCGAGATGACCCAGTCGGGGTCCGACGCGTGGGCCGAGGTGACCCAGTCGGGGTCCGATGCGTGGGCCGAGGTGACCCAGTCGGGGTCCGACGTGGGTGCAGCAGTGACCCAGTTGGGGTCCGACGTGGGTGCAACGATGACCCAGTCGGGGTCCGACGAGGTCCAGTGGGGTCCAGCGCAGGTGCGGCTGCGACCCAATCAGGATTCGAGGGGGTCCAAGTTTTTGGTTGTCCCCCTCTCAGGAGCCGCCAGCTGGGGGCCGTTAGAGGGGTTTTTTTTGGCAGATCGGCGCTCTCCTGTCTTGTCGTTTTCAGGTGAGCGGCTGCATGCAATCCCTCCACGGTCCTGTTGGTTGTGGGATGTGGGTCGGCCACCCGAGGAACTGCTTGGTGCGTTCGGCGTCTTGGGTTGGCCACCCAATAAACTGTGCTTGTTACGGGGTGACCTGGTTCGGCCACCAGAGGACTTGTTTCTGGGGGCCTGGGACTGGGGCAGGCCACCTGATCATGTACTGTGGGACTATCCGTGGGCCCATACGGTGTCAAGTCATGTTTAGTACGTCTAGCAATTTTTGTTGTTTCACGTAGTCACAGTCATAGTCAAGTCTAAGCAATTTTAGATTGCCTCTTGTTCTTTTTTTTTTTGTAAGCCACAGTCATAGTCATAGTCTAGTCTAAGCAATTTTAGATTGCCTCTTGTTCTTTTTTTTTGAAGGCCATAGTTTAGTTATAGTCAAGTCAGAGCAATTTTGGATTGCCTCATGTTGTTTTTTTTGGAAAGCCACAGTCTTGCCATAGTCAAGTTAGGTCAGGGCAATCTGGTTTGCCCCATGTGTTTTGCAGTCCTTAGTCTGGTTTTGTTTTGCTACTGTTCTTTTCTCCCCTCTTCTTTTTGAGGGGCTATGGTCAAGTTTTGTCTTTGTTGTTTTGTTCTCCACTCCTTCTTGAGGGGCTATAGTATGGGGGTTTTGTTCATAGTTTCCAGGGGTTTACTTGTATTTTTGGTCTCGTGTGTGTTTGTTTTTTCATAGACGCCGTGTTTAGCACGTATTTCTTTTGTGTCCATAGTTACAGTCATGTATTCTTTTTGTAGTCATGTGTTTCCACAGTTAGTCATGTATTTCTTTCCTTTTTTTTTTTCCAGAGTCATGTGTTTGTATTTATTTCTTGTTTGTTTCCATAGTTATCGTGTATTTCCATGTATTTCTTGTATGGTTTTTTTGGTCTGGTCTTTGTCTTGTTCTTAGGTTGGTTTCTCTCCCGCCGCACCTGTCCCCCAACCTCCCACCCTGGGGGGGCGGGGGGGCAGGGTGGTTCCTTGGGGCGTTCGGAGTCCGCCCGTGGAGGGAGGGTACTGTTATGACCCGAGCGTCGGTTCTGATCGCTCTCGGGCTAAGTTATGTCTCGCTGCCGGCCTTGACAGCTGCGGGCGGTATTCTGGCCTCTCCGGGCTCTTATTATGAAAGTGCTCGGTGGGGCTTCCGCCTGTCAACGGTCGGTCAGCTGAGTGTCATTATCGTCATTAGTGCTTCGTCCATTTAAGCCCAGCACTGGCGTCGGTAAGACGCAGCAGTGTCTGGTCGCTTATCTGGTCGCCAACCTGATCACTTACCTGTTCACCCACCGTCACGTTGCGGATGCCTGGACTGTTTTCACACCTCGGCTGCTTTGGGCTTGACTGTCATTCCCCGGTACCAGTAAGTGTGCTGTATTAGCCTTATTCCTCCCGGCGTGTATTGTTCTGTAAGTCCCTGCCTTAGCAGCCCGTGTGTTATTATTACCAAGCCTGCCTGTGTGTGACTGTCTCCTGCTCTGGACCTAAAGTGTGCTGTATAGCCCTATGCCTCCTGTTCTGTGAAGACTCTTGTCATTATCTCAGCAGCTTGTGTTATCACCCTTTTCACTGTAATAAAACTCACTGAAAAACTCACTGGTGACTTTGTGCGTCTCATGGTGGCTCGCGAGGGCCACCACATGACACTTCCCCCATAAAAGTAGCCCAGAAGCCTATGGGCTACATGTTATGTCTGTAATAATAGTCGAAGTCGGTCTTTTGCCATGCAGCGAACTCAGTTTTATTACAAGAACTGCAGAACTATATACAGATGCCGCAGCCCACCTGACATCACTGTCCAGGGCAGCTACGGCAAGCCCTAAGGGCCACACACACTACACTCACTATACGTCATTCCCCTCCCCCTTACAAAAGTGCAAAACACACACACAATTCAGATCCACCCCAATTTATGACCCAAATCATGCACTAAGGGAACTAACGGCAAACAATGAACAGTGATGGCCTAATATATTCACCCCCCAAAAAAACAAAAATTAGGACCATGTCTCTGAGCTAAATAAAATACACAAAATAATCTCATATCAACACATTCCTACACTCATGCAACCATATAATGTTATGACCTGAGCGCCGTTCTCGTCCGCGCTCAGGCCGTACATCATCTCTGCCGGCTTTGACAGCAGTGGATTACCTTCTGGCTCCCCGGGCTCTTATTGTGACAGCGCTCGGTGGGGCTTCCTGCTGTCAAAGCCGATCAGCTGTTCTGCATTACGGCTCGTTAACTGCTGGCTTTTTATGGCGGGCGCTGGCGGTAGCCTAATGCAGCAGTATCGTCTAACATTACCTGGTGCCAGACGTTGAGCGAGGGGTTCTCGCCTCAGACGTCACCTTTCCTTGTTTCTGACCAAGACTGTAAGTAGCTGGGTTTAGCCTTACGGTCCTATGACTCTTGTATAGTGTGTTTTTGCCCACAGTGGCTCATTGTGTTGTATTGGTGTCTTGTGTTCGTGTTAATAAATATCAATGCAAAACTCACTGGCGACTTTTGGCGTCTTATGGTGGTCCACGAGGGTCACCGCGTGACATATAAACCTATTTACATTCACAAGTATTTACGTTATGCCACAGTCCATGGGCAGCCACAGATAAAAGCGGCTCGGAGGCCCAGGGCAGCCCCACAGCATGCGTGCCCCTGGAAGCCACCTGCCCACGGAATCAAAGCTGACCTTCCCGGCGAAAATGTCTCTTTTCCTCACCCTCAGCCGCTTCTCTTGTCCGGACCCGCAGTGATGCTGCCCGGCACGCAGTCCCTCCATGCCTGTCAGTCCGCCTCCGACCGCCTTCAACACTGCTGCAGCTGCCGCCATTGTAGCCCCAGACACTACGGCCCCCTGTGGCCAAATTCCGGGGAAGACTGCAGCCCACTCATCGGCGTCACTCATTGACCTAGGCGCCTCACCGCTGCGCCCAGCACCCTCATCCAAAGCGCTCCACTGTGCTCCCACTGCGTCCGACTGTTGCTGCTCTCTCCTGGGGCTCCCAACATTACTCTTATCAGCATCACTCTTCGACCCAGGCGCCTCGCCGCTGCACCCAGCACCGCCATCCAAGGTGCTCCGCTGTGCTTCCTCTGTGCCCGGCTGCCACTGCTGCTTCCTGGGGTTTTCAGGCTGCTTGCTCCCGCTCTCCCACTGCCCGGACTCCAGCTGCGGGGAAGACTCAGTTGAGTCCAGTCACTGCTCTCCCTTCATGCTGCCATTGCTCACCGCAGCGTCAACATCACCACGCACCGTGCTGAGCTCCTCGGCTGGCTCACCATGTCCGGTAACCAGGGGCTCTGGTCCCCCTGGATACGCAGCTAGTAGCTTGTAGCTTGGTTTTGGCGTGCACCTAGCTTCGTGGCTAACCTTGCCATTGCCACAGACTGAGCCCTTAGCTCCTCCGAGCTAACTAGCTTAGCTCCTCTCGGCACCAACAATCTCACTACCCACAGCTTCGTGGTCCTCTTATATTCGGCAAAATATTTGGCCAGCCGCCCGACAGCATCCGCATAAGATTCCGTTTCTCCTACCTGCAGAGAATTTTCCGATCTTCTACACCAAGATGATGGACCAGGAGTGCTCGTCTTCAACCTCTGTCGAGTCCACCCAAGCCCAGCGCTGTGATGTAACCCTAAAACATGGTCTCCCAGTTTGGTTCCAAGGTTGTCATAGCCAGGAGCGGCACTGGGGTTAAGTTCCCAGTGCTCATAAAATGCTCCTTACGGCGTGCGTCTCGAAAAGCCTCTGACAACTAAGTCCAACTCCTAGCCTGCCCGTGTGGTTTAGTCTCTAAGCCCGGCGGAACTGCTTTTACTAATAGGAGAAGGGGCGAGGGCGGATCTCTGGCGCCTTAAAACCAGATGCTTCGGGTAGATGGTGGCTCGTCAACCTGGGAAGGTAGCCCATCTAGGGGAAGGTAAACCCTGATTTCAAACCTCCGCTGCCTTGAGGCACACCCGGTCACGGGAAAGGCTTCGGGAGTCAACCCCGAGGAAAAATCCGGAGTCGGAGCCCCTAAGGCAGTTCTCTGTTGTGCTCAACATCGTTCTGGCAGCTCCTGCGACGGCGCTGGTGCCAAACTGTAGCAGCCCTGCTGTTCCTTTGGATTCGTCAGTGATGTGGAGAGGGGGGACATGCTGCATGGGTAACATCTTGTCCTCCATATCTTCCTGCCCAGGCTTGAATCCTACCAACGACCAACGCTGGAAGGTAGAACACCGGTGCGCATCGGCCTGTTCAGCCACAGGCGGTGCTGTTCCAGCAGAATAGACGTTTAGGATTCTCTTCCATGGTCATCATAGACCGACGGAGGCCGACAGTCTCCCAGTTTGGCCACAGGATCGCTGGATCTCCCAGATATTCCAGAAAGGTGATAAGGGTGGAGGTAGCCCGTATGCCTCCATACTTTCTCCTTGCCGCCAAAATGTTCTGTCTGTAATAATAGTCGGAGTCGGTCTTGTGCCATGCAGTGAACTCAGCTTTATTACAAGAACCACAGAACTATATACAGATGCCAGAGCCCACCTGACGTCACTATCCAGGGGGGCTACAGCAAGTCCTAAGAGCCACACACACAACACACTCACTACACATCACTACATAGTGAGCTCAAAATAACAATGAAAATTTGAGCTTTTAGACACTACTCTGCTTACTTTCTCAGCACCATTAATAACGTTATCATGGTGAGACAGGGAAACATAGCAGATATAAATAGTGAATACTTGTATGTATTTTGGAGTAAATATGTATTAAATCATATCGATTTTTACTGTATTAATAAATAAAAATACTTTAAGGTAGTTTATGTTGTGATGTAAAGCTCTTTTCACTGCTCTGTTTTAGTTTTAGTTTAGTTTATTCATACACACATCACACGTTATCAACATTATCAACAGCATGAATGAATGAATTACAGTATGAGTTATTAATAGCATGAATTGCAGTATACAATAAGCTTTTTTCACATTGATTTGGAGTGTGAAAGGGTCACCCCATGTAAGCTTTTTAAAACTTTTAGTAGGGCCCATTTCTACAATAAAATGATAAGAGATATTGGTCGGATGTCTTTGTGTACAGCAACATACAAATATATAACAGACATGACACATAATCCCAGCATTTGCTTACATTGAATTGGTAGGTAAGGTGGAGTGACATCAATATATAAAGTAGAAATAACAATGGGGTGACAACTCATCAGTAAGCAAGTTTTGTGTAACAAATAGTCTATTAATCATATAATGATAGGAGTTGCATTTTAAGCTTTTTCTTGAAGATGGAGATGGAAGGTGACATTTTTAGATTCTCATCACGCTCATTCCAAATCGGCGGTCCTCTGCCCACAATACTAAAACTGGTAGATTTTAGTCTTCGGTTTTTTCCCAGTAATTTGGTTTTTATTTCTGGTGGTATAGGTGTGCATGGGAAAGAAGATTGGAATGAGTTCACATAATTTATAATTGAGTTTGTGGACAACCTGATACATTATACAGGCATTCTGGAAGTAATTATACTAAGCAAGACTTAGAAGATAGGGTTAAAGATGTCTAGTGGGAGAATTATATTCAGACCTTGATAAGGCACATATAACTCTCTTGTGGAAAATTTCTAGCTTTTTTAGGTGTGTTGGAAATGTGTTACACCATATGATATTGCAATAATAAGATAAGATAAGATAAGATAAGATAAGCCTTTATTAGTCCCACAACGGGGAAATTCCAGGATTGCAACAGCACAGGGATAGCAACACTCAGAGCAACAATCAGAAGGCAAGAAAAAAAAAAAACAAGCAAGCAAGAGCAGCTAATATACATATGTACATATTACTATAAAATATATATATACACACACACACACACACAGACACACAGTGCAGAGCATTGTAGCTGGATGGAATAAATATATGAATATATGAACACAGTGCAGAGCATTGTAGCTAGATGGAATAAATATGTAAATATATAAACACCCACAGTACGGAGCATTGCAGCTAGGTGGAATAAATATGCAAGTATATAAACACACACAGTGCGGAGCAATGTAGCTAGATGGAATAATATGTAGATATATAAAAACACAGTGCGGAGCATTGTAGCTAGATGGAATAAATATATAGATATATAAATATAAACACACCCAGTGCTGAGCATTGTAGCTAGATGGAATAAATATATAGATATATAAATATAAACACACCCAGTGCAGAGCATTGTAGCTAGATGGAATAAATATGTAAATATATAAACACACACAGTGCAGAGCATTGTTGCTAGGTGGGATGAAACAGCATAACCGTCTATTTAGTTATCCTACATGGTATGATTATGTGCCCATACATATTCTCACCCTCCATAGCGACCGGTATGTTCCTAGTTGTATGCCGGAGAGGACCATTGTGTAAGTCTATTGCATCTTTTGCATTCAAAAAAAACTATTAGTTTGTTACGTCTTTTTGCTATCTCTGCGAGCAGCCCTGCTTAGGTTGTACAGTCTGACAGCCGTTGGTAGGAAGGACCTACGAAACCTCTCGGTTGTGCACCTGGGATGATGTAGTCTGCTGCTAAATGAGCTCCTCAGTGCATCCAGTATGTCCTGCATAGGGTGGAACTCGGACTCCAGCAGAGATGACAGTTTAGCCACCGTCCTTCTCTCTCCTATCTCCTCCATCGGATCAAGGCGTTGCCCCAGGACAGAGCTAGCTTTCTTAATCAGTTTGTTCAGTCTCTTCCTATCGGCTGCAGTAATGCCACTGCCCCAGCAGACCACTCCAAAAGTGATGGCTGATGCCACCACCGTGTCATAGAATGACTTCAGCAGCGCCCCTTGTACACCAAAAGACCTGAATCTCCTCAGCAGGAACAGCCTGCGCTGTCCCTTCTTGTAGAGTGCGTCAGTATTGTGTGACCAGTCTAGTTTATTGTTCAGATGAATACCCAGGTACTTGTAGGATGTCACCATCTCGATGTCTGTTCCCTGTATATTTACTGGTGCTGTGAGGGGCTGCCCATGCCTGCGGCAGTCCACCACCAGCTCCTTAGTTTTCCTCGCGTTGATCTGGAGGCAGTTCCGATGGCACCAGTCCACAAAGTTCTGGATAAGCCCTCTGTACTCAGCTTCATCTCCGCTGGAGATGAGACCAATGATCGCAGAGTCATCAGAGAACTTCTGTAGATGGCAATGTGTTGTGTTGTGTGAGAAGTCCGCAGTATAAAGAGTGAACAGGAAGGGAGCCAGCACCGTTCCCTGGGGGGCCCCCGTGCTACTGATGATCGTGTCGGAAACACAGTCCCGGGTTCTCACAAACTGAGGCCGGTTCGTGAGGTAGTCCAGGATCCATGATGACAGGTACTGGTCCACCCCTGCGCGCAGCAGCTTGTCCTTCAGGATCATCGGTTGGATGGTGTTGAAAGCACTGGAGAAGTCAAAGAACATGATCCTCACCATATTCCCGGGCTTCTCCAGGTGGGACAGAGAACGGTGAAGGAGAAAGATCACCGCATCCTCCACCCCAATGCCATGCTGGTAGGCGAACTGGAGTGGATCCATCGCTGGTTCCACCAGGGGGCGGAGATGAGCAAGGAGCAGTCTCTCCAGGGTCTTCATCAAGTGGGACGTCAAGGCCACCGGTCTGAAGCTGTTCAGGTCTTTGGGGTGGGAAGTTTTTGGTACAGGTACCACACAAGATGTTTTCCACAGCTGTGGTACCCTCCCCAGTTTCAGGCTCATGTTGAAGATATATGTCACAATCCCACACAGCTGGTCTGCACAGGACTTGAGGAGCTTTGCGCTGATGCCGTCCGGTCCCGACGCCTTCCTCGCCTTGATCTTCCTCAGCTCCGTCCTCACCTGGGTCTTGGTCAGGGTCCGGATGGGGGGCTGTGTGTTGGGAGTGGGGGGGGGTGTCGGTGGAGTGGGGAGTGGGTAGCAGGACTTGATTTCTTAGGGGCAGCAGTGGTTGTTGTGCAGACAGGGGGGAGGGCGGTTGGTCAAATCTATTGAAAAACAGATTCAGGTTGTTCGCCCACTCCCTGCCCCCCGTGGCCTGGGGGGAGGTATTCTGGAGCCCCGAGATGGTTTTGAGGTTTCTCCAGACCCCGCTGATGTCGCTCTGTTGCAGCTTGTCCTCCATCTTCTTCCTGAAGCTGTCCTTGCCTTCTCTGATCTTTCTCCTCAGCTCCCTCTGTACGGACTTCAGCATCTCCCTGTTCCCCGACCTGAAGATCCTCTTCTTCTCTCTCAGAAGTGTAAATGAGGCTCAAATAAAGTTTTGTATAGAGTGACAAGTGGTAGAAAATGTCTCACTTTAAAAAAACAAAGCTGCATATTTAGCCAGTTTTTAGGTTAGCTTTTCAATGTGACATTTGAAATTGAGAAATTCATTGATGAGGACCCCCTCTGCTGGCTGTGCATTGCGTTACGGGATGCAATGGCTAATGTAGCAACCATCTATTGTATTTTTCAAAATGTACCGTGGGATATTTTGAGTGCACTAAATAGTGAATGGCATTATCATTTAATTTTGGAACAGCACTACGAATTGGCTGATTCACTATATAGGGCACAATGTAGAGAACGAGTGAACATTTCAAATACAGCACGCTAGCCTCGCACTAGGGCAGCGCGGTGGAAGAGTGGTTAGCACTGCAGCAGCACAGCAACTCACCCTTGGCCGGGGGATCCTAAGTTCGATCCCAGCCCCCGACCAACAGTGATCTGTGTGGAGTTTGCATGTTCTCCCCTTGTCTGCGTGGGTTTACTATGGGATTTCTCCAGTTTCATCCCACATGCCAAAAACATGCAAGTTAGGTTAATTGGCATCAAACTGGGGATTCTAAATTGTCCTTAGGTATGACTGTGAGTGAATGGTTGTCTGTCTCTCTGTGTTGGCCCTGCGATGGACTGGCGATCTGTCCAGGGTGTACCCTGCCTCTCGCCCAAAGATGCTGGGATAGGCTCCAGCCCCCCCCCCCCCACCCCACCCCCGCGACCCGAAAAGGATTAAGCGGAAGACGACGAATGAATGAATGAAGAGATTGAGTCTAGCTGAAGCGATTCATTCATCGTGGATGCTCGTTTTAATGTCTAATTAAATGTAATCTATGGTCCAAATGTTCACGTCATAGAACAGTGATACTCCAGCAAACTGATTTGAACATCCAGAATTAAATAAAATGACAAAATTGATCGGGTGTCACGCTAAAGACTGACCAGCTGGAACAGTTGGGGCGTGTTTTAAGTTCCAATATAACAGGAAGTGTTGTGGGGCCGTTAATTTACACTACCGTTCAAAAGTTTGGGGTCACTTAGAAATTTCCTTATTTTTGAAAGAAAAGCACTGTTTTTTTTCAATGAAGATAACTTTAAACTAATCAGAAATACACTCTAATAGCTAATATACATTGCTAATGTGGTAAATGACTATTCTAGCTGCAAATGTCTGGTTTTTGGTGCAATATCTACATAGGTGTATAGAGGCCCATTTCCAGCAACTATCACTCCAGTGTTCTAATGGTACAATGCGTTTGCTCATTGCGTCAGAAGGCTGATGGATGATTAGAAAACCTTTGTGCAATCATGTTAGCACAGCTGAAAACAGTTTAGCTGGTTAGAGAAGCTATAAAACTGACCTTCCTTTGAGCAGGTTGAGTATCTGGAAAAAATTATTATTTCAAATACAAATCATTATTTCTAACCTTGTCAATGTCTTGACTATATTTTCTATTAATTTTACAACTCATGGTGGTAAATAAGTGTGACTTTTCATGGAAAACACAAAATAATTGTCAGAGTGACCCCAAACTTTTGAACGGTAGTGTATGTTAATATTTTTTAATCCGTTAATGGGACTGCCATGATTAATTGTGTTAATGGGTTAATATTCCCAGAATTAAAACATTTGTTCACTGGGTAAGAGACAGTGTAAAAAGGGCTTTTGCTAATCTGTAATATTACACAATTGCAGGTAATGAGTGTAACCAAACAGAGATGTCATGGCATAATCTTTGTTGTTGCAGTTTGCTGTGCTGTCTAATTTCGTATTCTGGACCCAGTTCTGGCTTAGAAAGGTAGGATTTCAGGTGTTGGCAGCGAACGTGCCCCGCCCACTCCATTCAGCCGACTCTCAGTTCATTGACTGGTAGATAGTTTGAGCTCCAATACAACACTGTGTCATCACCCGCAGTTCACGGGCTTCCACCTCAGCTGCGTGCACACCTGCTCCTCGTTAGTGCGCAGCTATTTATTCCATCCTGCCCTGAGCTGCAGCCTGGAGCCGTCTGTCTCCCTGCGTACTCAACTCACAGCAGCATCCTTTCCTCCAGGCCTGCTGACTACTCTCCTAGACACGTAAGCTGTCTGTAATTGCCTTACCTTCTCCTGTTCAGCCTTCCCCTGTGCACAGGTGGATCTCTCGGCGGCGGACTCACTCCCCCTCGTCTCGCCTCGCTGCATCATCCCGGATGCACAGCAAGACGCTGTCTCCCAGGCTTGGGACCTTGCCAACGCCAGCCACCACGTAACTACAAGTAAGCACAGAACTCTGTCACTCTCCTGTGTGGTTGCCCAGCTAATCCCTGCTCTCCTCTCGTTATAGGGTTGCCTGGCCGCACGGCGTGCTGCTCTGTCCTGGCTTACATCTTCCACCCACATCACACTCTCATTCCTCACACACGCATTCATACACTAACATTATTGTTGAATAAAGCTTTCAAATCTGCCTGAGCCTGCGTGCGTGTTTCCTGGGCCGAACAATATGTCACACTGAGTGATTCAGTGTATGCATAGTATTTCAAAGAGATCTTTTTACCAAAAAGACTGACAGTGACTCAGTACATTTTAGTGATCTATGGATTCCATCACTATTGTCAGGAAGAGGTTCTTTGTGGGATATCAGTATTTCTTGTTCTGTATTAATTACAGGCTATTTGGAGTTGCAGTGGTTGCAAAACTAATCTAGAGGAACCTAGGGTTAAATTAAATGACAGGAAATGAGCACACCATGTACAACTCAAAAAACACAGGGACAAAAGCATGAAAATACACTTTCAAATCTTCCAGCTTTTATGAACTTCAGGAATGTCTGGAATCTGATATATTAAGTATGACAACAAGGCAACGCTGTCAAAGTTCAGAAGCTGGTGCCTGCTTCCTTCCAGAGGGTTTCTCTGAGGAAACCAAAGACAAGCCTCCCATTTAAAACAGATCCAGGGAGAGAGAGAGGCCAGGCTGAGGAACATCCTCTACCCCTAAGGCCAACATCCTGGTACGTCAATGTTTCTCCCACATGTTGCTCCTTGGGAGCAAGGGAGGCCTCTGAAACAAGAGTATAGTCATTTTAAAAAAACACACACAATAAGCTATCAACACTAAAATAACCAGTTTTCTTTGTTGCGTTGCCTTTTGCAGCGTTTATGAAATGCAATGGACTGCCTTGTTTTGGCCATATTAATGTTAAGATGTGACACCCAACTACACATGTATTAATCCTTAAAACTTTAAGATTAATAGCATGACTCATTTAAAATCATACAGACAGTAGATGTGAATACTGCAGGATTCTTTGCAGTCACCACGTCTCCTCCAGCATTCACCCTACACTATACTGACCTTCGTCTCAGCCTCAGCAGACTCGAAGTTCGGCAATTTCAAGGCCCGGCACCGACCACCCTCGAGTGTTGCATTCCAGAGGAGCGATAATGTTTAACAGTGACCGTCAAAGGTAAGATTAAAATCAGAACCAGAGCAGCTCCCAATTTCTTAAAAAAAAATTTTATGTTGAGCCAGTGCTAGATAGTTACAGGAATTACAACTCTTAAAAGAAGATTGAATTTAACAATTTTCAGTAACTAATTCTGAACTAGAGGGCACTCAGAGAGTGCATACCTCTACCAAGGCTCCCTCCCTCCCTTTGTCCTTTCCTCCGTCCCTTTGTCCGTCCACATCACCATCCATCTGTACATTGCAAGATAGGGCCTTGGTGTCATGAATTGCCTCTCAGGGCAGAAAACTGAGACCCATGTGCTGAACTGCAGTTAGTGGAATTTATTACACATAGAAAACACAAGTACCAAGAAGTGCACAAAAACAAAGTCCAAGAACACACACGGAGCAAAAAACTTACAGATAAGATGATTCCAGATAAACTCATCAAAGCGGGAATTGGGCTCTTGTGGCAATGAGGAAGAGAGTTAAACAAGACTGCCACAGTGAGAGAACAAACAGACAGTCTTTTAATAGTTGAGGAACAGGATGGAACAATGGGTGGCAGGTGAGGGCTGCATGAGCGGGCGGGTGACCTAATTAAACAATAACACAGCTGAGACGACTAGGGAACAGGCAGTGAGATGATGACAAGGTGGGAGTGTCTGGAAGGAAAGGTAAGGCAGTCATGTCATACAGAAACAAAATATAAATCCTGAACTACAGGAACTGATAAAATAATACTAATACTGAAGACATAAATAACTAACAGAACGATAAACCACTAAGGAGACATCATAACTCAATACACAGGAAAACAACACAAAGCTGGAAAAATAGATTAGATTAGATTCAACTTTATTGTCATTACACATGTATGAATACAAGGTAACGAAACACAGTTTAGCATCCAATAAGAAGTGCAAAGGACAGCAGTGCAGTATATACAGTAATTAACAGTATGTGCAATTTAAGCAAATATATGCAGCAGTGCAGAAAGTTAAGAGTACTGTTATGTGCAAATAATGTACAATAAGTTAGATGGGCAGTTATGTACAGGTGAGGATGGTAAGAGAGTCAGCGGGGAACTAAGTTCAATAACGTGACAGCTGTTGGAAAGAAACTGCTCCTAAACCTGCTGGTTCTAGTCCGAAGGCTTCTGAAACGCCTTCCGGAGGGGAGAAGCTGGAACAGTCCATGAGCAGGATGGTTGGAGTCCCTAAGAATGCTGTGTGCCCGGCGCAGACATCTTTTCCTGTAGACGTCCTCTATAACTGGAAGTGGAGTCCCTGTGATGCGTTGGGCGGTTTTCACCACCTGCTGCAGCGCCTTACGGTCAGCGACAGAGCAGCTCCTATACCAGACTGTGACACAGTTGGATGGGTGCTCTCTATCACACAGCGGTAGAAGTTGCCCAGGATGTCAGTTGACAGATGGTTCTTCTTCAGTGTCCTCAAGAAGAAGAGGCGCTGATGGGCCTTCTTGATCAGGCTGGTGGTGTTAACTGACCATGACAGGTCAAATACAGAAAATATTCAGAAATAAATTAAGAGCCTTAGCCCGGTGAAACACCGCGCTCAGCCTCATGATACTTGGTGGAGGTATGCACTCACGGATCACCTCCAACATGTAATGAGTTCATCTTTGGGCCAAGGAACATCTCCGGTGAAAATGTCATCCAAATCCATCTGAGTTTTTGCATGATCCTGCAAACAGACAGAGAAACAGCAGCAAAAACAACTAGAAAAGCACTGGGAGAGTACAGACCTCCGGCAAGCAGGTCATTTCCCTCAAATGACATTGTTAGAAATGCAGCAGTTTTCTAAATGCAAGATTTCTGCATTTGATATTGATGAAAAATACTAATTCAAGTTTCCTTCTATAAGATTTGTTGAAATAATTAATAAATAGTATTGGGAAACTTAGCTACAGAAATTCTGGTGTACAAGCAGAAGTAAAATTTAACCAAGCTGATACTGAGCTTTCCTAAAAAATTCCTGGATCCAGGTAAAAATTTCTGGATCCAGGTGGATCCAGGAGGATCGTTTTTCTGGGTCAGTTTTTGCACACTTCCTACAAATTAAATATCATTTTGAAGGTCTTTCAATACAGAATATGGAAATAACATTACATCAGTTTTGAAAATGTCCTCAAAGTGACTCATTTTGCCAGCACGGGTCATTTGTTTACAGCGTTAGCATTTTAGCAGCAGAGCTAACTAATAGAGCTACTGTCCACGGAGCAACATGCCACTTTTTAAGGTCATCTTCACTGCCCTCCATAGTCGTGGGAACTAGTATGATTGTATTATTGTTTTGAGGTGCAAAAGGCTGTGTTCCAGCATTTCTGATGCCAAAGTCATTGTTTTTTAAGAAGGAAAAGTGTCAGAATCAGAATCAGATTTACTGCCATTGTTCATGTAGTACACAAACTAGGAATTTGTCTCGGTGCAATGCTGCAACATTAAACATGATAAAATAAAAGAAATAAACTATACATGCAATAAAGTGTAGAATAAGAATGAGTAATACTAGTCAGCAGTTTAAATATATTAGCGAGCAGAAGATAATGTGGAGAACCATATAGTGCAGTCGGTGATGCAAGAAGAAAACAGTGATGATTGACATGAGTCTGGTTGAGCTGCTGTACATAGTGCACGAGAGTTAATAAGTCACTTAGTGTTCAGCAGTCTGATGGCAGAGGGGAAGAAGCTGTTCATGTGACGGGAGGTTTTAGTCTGAATGGACCGAAGTCTTCTACCTGAGGGGAGAGGGGCAAACAGTACGTGACCAGGGTGTGAAGGATCGGCTATGATCCGGCCAGCACGACTCCGGGTCCTGGAGATGTACAGATCCTGGAGAGATGGGAGCTTGCAGCCGATCACCTTCTCAGCAGTGCGCACGACGCGCTGCAGCCTTAGTCTGTCCCTGGCAGTGGCTCCTGCATACCACACGGTTATGGAGGTGGTGAGGATGGACTCGATGATGGCTGTGTAGAACTGCACTAACATCTTGGTGGGTAGATTGAGCTTCCTCAGCTGCCACAGGAAGAACATCCATTTCAGTGACAACCATATGTTCTAAACTAGATAAGATAAGATAAGATAAGATAAGATAAGATAAGCCTTTATTAGTCCCACAATGGGGAAATTCCAGGATTGCAACAGCACAGGGATAGCAACACTCAGAGCAATAATTAAGACTAGAAAAGCACTCGGAGAGCGCAGACCTCCGCCAAGAGCAACAGTCCCCCCCAGTATTGTGATTTATACCATAAATATTCTACACTAATTTTGTTATTGTTCTTTCCCTGTATCATATGTTTCTGTATGTCATATGATTGGTCAAGAAAACAAAAAAAATGTTATTTGAACTACACAAATACAATTTATTTAATTTAACAAGAGATACAACATGTACAAGTCTTTAGTTGGAGAACACATTCATGAAATTTAATAATAATAAGTTGTGGATATTGAAAAGCTACCATTAACATAATTTTTCTAACTTCGTTTCTTTCCAGGAAATTAAAAAT
Source organism: Pholidichthys leucotaenia (assembly GCA_020510985.1). NCBI lineage: Eukaryota > Metazoa > Chordata > Actinopteri > Cichliformes > Pholidichthyidae > Pholidichthys > Pholidichthys leucotaenia. The sequence continues at coordinate 212,845,153 of CM035844.1, forward strand.
ATGTACATATACGTAGTGTAGAATAGAACAATATTAACTCCAATCTTCTTTTTAAAAAAAACATAACCTCCTGGCGGAGGTAATAAGAAAAAATCAATAAAATAAAACTAAGCTCGACGAGCTTCAGTAGCATCTGGGGATAGCCCCTCATCCTGTCTATGCTGCCGTGTACTGTCTCTGTCTTTAGCACGGTGAGAAGCAGCAGCCTGTGGGCTCTCATTCAGTGTATGCTGCATTTTAGCGGCTCTGTCACAAGCTCGACGAGCTTCAATATGTAGTTCAGTGCTTCCTGCTGGCGGAAGCACTGAACTACACATTACCTCCGGGCCCTATCTCACAATGTTAAAGAATCCTTAAAAAAAATTCCTGGATCCAGACGGTGATCCAGATCATCCCCAAAATTTAATCAGTTCTTCCTTGTACCATTTCCAACAATGCCTGAAAGTTTAATCAAAATCCGTCCAAAACTTTTTGAGTTATCTTGCTAACCAACAGACAGACAGACAAACGCCGGCAAAAACATAACCTCCTGGTCTGCGGCCTGGCGGAGGTAAAGATAAGAAAAATAAGAGCAGTGAATATACATATGTACACAAAAATATATAAATATATATACACAGTGCGGAGCATTGTAGCTAGATGGAATAAACAGCATAACCGTCTACTTAGTTATCCTACATAGTATGAATATGTACCCATACATATTGTCACCCTCCGTAGCGACTGATATTGTCCTAGTTGTATACTGGAGGGGACCATTTGTGTAAGTCTATTGCGTCTTTTGCATTCAATACTATTAGGTCGTCACGTTTTTTGCTATCTCTGCGAGCAGCCCTGCTTAGGTTATACAGTCTGACAGCCGTAGGTAGGAAGGACCTGCGAAACCTCTCGGTTGCGCACCTAGGATGATGTAGTCCACTGCTAAATGAGCTCCTCAGTGCCTTCAGTATGTCCTGCATAGGGTGGGACTCGGACTCCAGTAGAGATGACAGTTTAGAAACCAACCTTCTCTCTCCTATCTCCTCCACTGGGTCAAGGTGTTGCCCCAGGACAGAGCTAGCTTTCTTGATTAGTTTGTTCAGTCTCTTCCTATCGGCTGCTGTAATGCCACTGCCCCAGCAGACCACTCCAAAAGTGATGGCTGATGCCACCACCATGTCGTAGAATGTCTTCAGCAGCGCCCCTTGTACACCAAAAGACCTGAGCCTCCTCAGTAGGAACAGCCTGCGCTGTCCCTTCTTGTAGAGTGCGTCAGTATTGTGTGACCAGTCTAGTTTATTGTTCAGATGAATACCCAGGTACTTGTAGGATGTCACCATCTCAATGTCTGTTCCCTGTATGTTTACTGGTGCTGTGAGGGGTTGTCCTTGCCTGCGGCAGTCCACCACCAGCTCCTTAGTTTTCCTCTCGTTGATCTGGAGATAGTTCCGATGGCACCAGTCCATGAAGTCCTGGATAAGTCCTCTGTACTCAGCTTCATCTCCGTTGGAGATGAGGCCGACGATCGCAGAGTCGTCAGGGAACTTCTGTAGATGGCAGTGTGTTGTGTTGTGTGAGAAGTCCTAAACTAGTACCGGAAGTTGCTACCATAATTCACGCAAGGCATCATGGGGCCTAGGAATAAGGTGGATAGAATTTATAGAAAATAGCGATCAAAACAAGACGGATCCACGCAGCCTGTCCATCACCTCCTCCCCACTGAAGCAAGCTGAGTTTTGATTACAGTGATCGAGTCAGACTGTCTAGCATGCTAATGCTAAAAGCTCAATGTAAAATCACAGTTTAAAAATAACAAAATAAGCCATAATGATGCAAGATATATTATCGACTGTGTATCAGTGAACCATGTGGAAACAGGGATGTCTATTTGGATGACTGAAATCTAAAGAAAATAACAACACAAACCAGGCTTGGTGTGAACTTCTTAGTACCACTGGTCGCCACTGCTTCTCCCAGCGTGTCCTGTGTTGGATACACCGGTGTTCTTTGTTAGACCCAAGTCCCCACTAACGCTCCTCCCAGTCCACATATGCCAGATTATCCTTTAGACCTACACAATCACGGCAACTTTAGGGTATAATTTTTTAAGCATTAAATCTTCAGTATTATCTTTTTCTAGTCAAATTTGTTGCTTTTGGCATCCTTGTTTTGCTCACGGAGCGCTGTGGTTACTGATGCCATGATGCCGCGTATTATCAAATCAGTACGAAGTCAATCCAAAACTCCGCCCACATTTCTAGAAGCCAGGGGACATAACAGTGGCTAAACTTTTATTGATAAAAATGACATACTGTATTTTAACTGAACATCTCCATATTCGGGGATGCACACCCTCATAACCTCAAAGCATTTACAAAATCTGAGGTCAGTCTGACGAACGGTTTGAGAGACATGTGAGGAGCACACACACACACACACACACACACACACACAGATTCCTTGTATTTATAAATGGATACCAGAACTCTTTTTGTACAATCCTATCCTGCAGCGATTCTTGGAAAACTGCTTGGAAAATATTGAAATACATAAACTAACAAACAATAGATGGGTGGTTTGGATGATAACATTTAACAATGTTCCAAATAAATTTCAGTGAAGGAAACTTGCTTTTCAAACTATTGTTACAAATGAGTGACAATGTGATGCTAGTTGTTTACACTGAAAACAGGAATACTGACTTCATTCCCCTCATACATTATTTAAGATAAGATAAGATAAGATAAGCCTTTATTAGTCCCACAACGGGGAAATTCCAGGATTGCAACAGCACAGGGATAGCAACACTCAGAGCAACAATCAGAAGGCAAGAAAAAAAACAAGCAAGCAAGAGCAGCTAATAAACATATGTACGTATTACTATAAAATATATATATATACACACACACACAGACACACAGTGCAGAGCATTGTAGCTGGATGGAATAAATATATGAATATATGAACACACAGTGCAGAGCATTGTAGCTAGATGGAATAAATATGTAAATATATAAACACCCACAGTACGGAGCATTGCAGCTAGGTGGAATAAATATGCAAGTATATAAACACACACAGTGCGGAGCAATGTAGCTAGATGGAATAATATGTAGATATATAAATATATAAACACCCACAGTACGGAGCATTGTAGCTAGATGGAATAAATATGCAAATATATAAACACACACAGTGCAGAGCATTGTTGCTAGATGGAATGAAACAGCATAACCGTCTACTTAGTTATCCTACATGGTATGATTATGTGCCCATACATATTCTCACCCTCCATAGCGACCGGTATGTTCCTAGTTGTATGCCGGAGAGGACCATTGTGTAAGTCTATTGCATCTTTTGCATTCAAAAAACTATTAGTTTGTTACGTCTTTTTGCTATCTCTGCGAGCAGCCCTGCTTAGGTTGTACAGTCTGACAGCCGTTGGTAGGAAGGACCTACGAAACCTCTCGGTTGTGCACCTGGGATGATGTAGTCTGCTGCTAAATGAGCTCCTCAGTGCATTCAGTATGTCCTGCATAGGGTGGAACTCGGACTCCAGCAGAGATGACAGTTTAGCCACCGTCCTTCTCTCTCCTATCTCCTCCATCGGATCAAGGCGCTGCCCCAGGACAGAGCTAGCTTTCTTAATCAGTTTGTTCAGTCTCTTCCTATCGGCTGCAGTAATGCCACTGCCCCAGCAGACCACTCCAAAAGTGATGGCTGATGCCACCACCGTGTCATAGAATGACTTCAGCAGCGCCCCTTGTACACCAAAAGACCTGAGTCTCCTCAGCAGGAACAGCCTGCGCTGTCCCTTCTTGTAGAGTGCATCAGTATTGTGTGACCAGTCTAGTTTATTGTTCAGATGAATACCCAGGTACTTATAGGATGTCACCATCTCGATGTCTGTTCCCTGTATATTTACTGGTACTGTGAGGGGCTGCCCATGCCTGCGGCAGTCCACCACCAGCTCCTTAGTTTTCCTCGCGTTGATCTGGAGGCAGTTCCGATGGCACCAGTCCACGAAGTCCTGGATAAGCCCTCTGTACTCAGCTTCATCTCCATTGGAGATGAGGCCAACGATCGCAGAGTCATCAGAGAACTTCTGTAGATGGCAGTGTGTTGTGTTGTGTGAGAAGTCCGCAGTATAAAGAGTGAACAGGAAGGGAGCCAGCACCGTTCCCTGGGGGGCCCCCGTGCTACTGATGATCGTGTCGGACACACAGTCCCGGGTTCTCACAAACTGAGGCCGGTTCGTGAGGTAGTCCAGGATCCATGATGACAGGTGCTGGTCCACCCCTGCGCGCAGCAGCTTGTCCTTCAGGATCATCGGTTGGATGGTGTTGAAAGCACTGGAGAAGTCAAAGAACATGATCCTCACCATATTCCCGGGCTTCTCCAGGTGGGACAGAGAACGGTGAAGGAGGAAGATCACCGCATCCTCCACCCCAATGCCATGCTGGTAGGCGAACTGGAGTGGATCCATCGCTGGTTCCACCAGGGGGCGGAGGTGAGCAAGGAGCAGTCTCTCCAGGGTCTTCATCAAGTGGGACGTCAAGGCCACCGGTCTGTAGCTGTTCAGGTCTTTGGGGTGGGAAGTTTTTGGTACAGGTACCACACAAGATGTTTTCCACAGCTGTGGTACCCTCCCCAGTTTCAGGCTCATGTTGAAGATATACGTCACAATCCCACACAGCTGGTCTGCACAGGACTTGAGGAGCTTTGCGCTGATGCCGTCCGGTCCCGGCGCCTTCCTCGCCTTGATCTTCCTCAGCTCCGTCCTCACCTGGGTCCTGGTCAGGGTCAGGATGGGGGGTTGTGTGTTGGGAGTGGGGGGGTGTTGGTAGAGTGGGGAGTGGGCAGCAGGACTTGATTTCTTTAGAGGCAGCAGTGGTTGTTGTGCAGTCAGGGGGGAGGGCGGTTGGTCAAATCTATTGAAAAACAGATTCAGGTTGTTCGCCCACTCCCTGCCCCCTGTGGCCTGGGGGGAGGTATTCTGGAGCCCCGAGATGGTTTTGAGGTTTCTCCAGACCCCGCTGATGTCGCTCTGTTGCAGCTTGTCCTCCATCTTCTTCCTGAAGCTGTCCTTGCCTTCTCTGATCTTTCTCCTCAGCTCCCTCTGTACGGACTTCAGCATCTCCCTGTTCCCCGACCTGAAGATCCTCTTCTTCTCTCTCAGAAGTGTTTTTATCTCAGGGTTGATCCAGGGTTTGTTGTTTGAGTGACGCCGTATGGTCTTGGTGGGAACGGATTTGTCCACACAGAAGCTGAGGTAGCCCGTGAAGGTGTGAATGAGGCCATCGATGTCCTCACCATGTGGATCGCAGAGCTGCTTCCAGGCGGTGGCTTCAAAACAGCCCTTTAGGGTGTCCATTGTCTCCTCAGACCATAACTCCACAGTGTGCATGGCCGGAGGTTGTCTGTGCACTAGGGGTTTGTACACCGGCCGGAGATGAACCAAGTTGTGATCCGATCTCCCGAGTGGGGGTAGTTGTGATGAGGTGTACGCCTCCTTAGTGTTTGCGTAGAATAAATCCAGTGTTTTATTGTCTCTAGTGTGGCATGTGACATACTGGGTGAACGTGGGTAGAATGGGAGACAGTGAAACATGGTTGAAATCGCCTGAGATGAGGAGAAGAGCATCTGGGTGTTCTGTCTGCAGCCTGCTGGTTACTGAATGGATGACGTCACGTGCTGTCCCAGCGTTCGCCGTCGGATTTGCATAAACAACAATGCAGATCACGTGTGAGTGTTCTCTCGGGAGATATGTAGGCCTCATGCTAACAGCTAGCAACTCAATGTCTTTGCTGCAGTGTCGTTGTTTAACAGTGATATGTCCCGGTCTGCACCAGTTGTTGTTAACATACATGATCACTCCACCGCCCCTAGCCTTGCCACTGTCTGGTGTTCGGTCAGCTCGTATCATGTGAAAACCCTCCAGCTCAATGTTAGCATCTGCTGCTAGTTCAGTTAGCCACGTCTCAGTAAACAAAAGGAGAGAGCACTCCCGGTATGTGCTATCATAACGGGAGATAGCCGCTAGCTCATCTAACTTTCCCAGTATCGACCGTACATTTCCCATGACAACAGATGGAAGGGAGGGTCTGTACCTTATATTTTTTGTCCTCCGCCTTACTCCAGCCCGGCAGCCGCGGTGTTTTCGCCTCAGTTCACTCGGTATGTCGAGTTTTTCCAATGGGACCGGGTGGCGGTTGAATGCTAGCAGCTGTTCTCTGCTGTATCGTATCCTGCTATAGACAGTGGCTCCGTCCACCGGCTCAGGAGACATTTAGGACGATCTGTGTGTCCGTGATATAAGTGGGGTGAAAAAAAAAGACGGATCAAAAGAGAGAGGAAGGGAAAAAGACTCGGAATCGAGCCGCTGTTGCAAAAGGCAGCCGACTCGTGTGGCGCCGAGAGAAAAAAAAAAAAAAAAAAAAAAAAAAAAAAAAAAAAAAAAATTAATTTTTTAAAATTTTTATTTTAATTCTTCCACTTCTCATCTGGCACGTGATTTGAAATACTGCCATTGAGCATAAGGCGGTGAACTTTAATTTGATGCACTGAGTGCATGAACTATTGTGTGGGGGTGGGAGAGCATATTGCAACACTGCAGATGGTATACGTAATCGGTAGAGTCCTTTGAGAAAGACCAGATCTGTGAATGAAACACTCAACATCCTGGGGCAATTTCACTCTAGCAGGAGACCATGGCCTCTGAATTTGAAGGTGCTGACTCTGATGGCTGTTTGCAGTCCACTGTAAATCTTCAGGGATTAGGGTCAGCACTGCTAAATCAAAGACTGTGGTTCGCTGCTGGAAAGTGGGTGGGATCTGGACTTCAGGAAAAGTTGGGACACAAGGTTTCAGTATTAAGAGATGTTGAAAAGGAGCAAGACAGATGAGTGACAGCATCGGTGCAGAGATTGTGCTGAGGTGCTCTGGTGAAACGACAAGTGAGCTGGAGCTTCCAATTTAGAAGCTACTCTACTTCCCAACCTCACAAGACGGCATGTAGATGAGGGCTAATATGAGTTTCTGCTGTAGGTTTGCTGTGCTCAGCATTAGGGCTGCATCATATTAGGAAAACATGCTACATGCAATGCTGTTGTTGAATATTGCACTTTTGAAGTGACTTATATCTAAACAAATACATACTGTATGTCTTTCATTTTCCTCCACCATCTCCTTCCTTTCAACCGTCACGATGCTCACCACACTCCATGCTCTATAAGTTCTTGCTCCTTCTGCGGTTGGCGTCCACCCTAGCTCTTCGTCTGCATTAAAGTACAATACTGACACCTACATTGTTGGAGTTTAATAGCATGGAGGTCGTGTAAATGCCACTCCAAAGTGTGAATGCATGGACGGGCAGCTCGGTGGTGCAGCTGTGAGCACAGTGACAGCTTGAGCACTCAAGCCATGTTAAGGCAACAATGGGATCCTTACACAAACTCCCAAAGGATACACCTCTAACAGAAAATGTCTGCTGTTTTATTTTCAACTCTTAATATGACTGTGGAAAATATTTTTCATTCTTGTATGGTTTGACTAAATAACAAACGGCATTGAACTGGACGAAACAGGATGCCAAACACCCAAATAACGAATTAAATAATTTTTATGGGACTCCAAAAGCCCACCAAGTGCCCCCCCAAAAATCAGTTAAATCATTTTTATTTTAATATTTAATGACAAAGGGCCATTCTTGTTGCAGTAAGTCTGTGCAATTAATATATTAAAAAAGATGTACAGCATTACCAAAAGCCAGTTTAGAAACGGCCTGCCCGATCTGAACCCGAGTGGTGTTCAGTTATTGGACTTCTGTGCTAACCGCAGTCTGTCCATAACGAACACCATGTTTAAGCATAAGGGTGTCCATATGTGCACCTGGCACCAGGACACCCTAGGTCGCAGGTCGATGATCGATTTTGTTATCGTATCATCAGACCTGCGACCGTATGTCTTGGACACCCGAGTAAAGAGAGGTGCAGAGCTGTCAACTGATCACCACCTGGTGGTGAGTTGGATCCGATGGCAGGGGAGGAAGCCATTCAGACCTGGTAGACCCAAACGTATAGTGAGGGTGTGCTGGGAGCGTCTGGCTGAGGCCCCTGTCCGGGAGGTCTTCAACTCCCACCTCCAGAAGAACTTCAACCACATTCCGAGGGAGTCTGGAGACATGGAGTCTGAATGGGCCATGTTCTCCACCTCTGTTGTTGAAGCGGCAGCCCAGAGCTGTGGCCACAAGGTGGTCGGTGCATCTCGTGGTGGCAACCCCCGAACCAAGTGGTGGACACCAGTGGTGAGGGGGGCCATTAAGCTGAAGAAGGAGTCCTATCAAGCTTGGTTGGCTTGTGGGACTCCCAAAGCAGCTGAGGTGTACCGGTAGGCCAAGCGGAGTGCAGCTCGGGTGGTTGCTGAAGCAAAAACCCGGGTATGGGAGGAGTTCGGTGAGGCTATGGAACAAGACTTTCGGTCGGCCTCAAAGAGATTCTGGCAAACTGTCCGGCGGCTCAGGAGGGGAAAGCAGCTCCCCGTCCACACTGTGTATGGTGCGGATGGGACACTGTTGACTTCGACTGGGGATATCGTCGGGCGGTGGAAGGAATACTTTGAGGATCTCCTCAATCCCACTGATACGCCTTCCACAGAGGAAGCAGGGTTTGGGGACGAGGGGGATGACTCGCCTATCACAGGGGCTGAGGTCGCCAAGGTGGTTAAAAATCTCCTTGGTGGCTGGGCCCCGGGGGTGGACGAGATTCGCCCTGAGTACCTCAAGGCCCTGGATGTTGTTGGGCTGTCATGGTTGACACGCCTCTGCAACATTGCGTGGAGGTCGGGGGCAGTGCCTTTGGCATGGTAAACCGGGGTGGTGGTTCCTATCTTCAAAAAAGGGGACCGGAGGGTGTGCTCCAACTTTAGAGGGATCACACTCCTCAGCCTCCCTGGGAAAGTCTATGCCAAGGTACTGGAGAGGAGAGTCCGGCCGTTGGTCGAACCTCGGATTCAGGAGGAGCAATGTGGTTTTCGTCCTGGCCGTGGCACATCGGACCAGCTCTTTACCCTCTCGAGAATTCTTGAGGGTTCGTGGGAGTTTGCCCAACCAGTTTACATGTGTTTTGTGGACTTGGAGAAGGCATTTGACCGCGTCCCTCGTGGATTTTTGTGGGGGGTGCTTCGGGAGTATGGGGTATCGGGCTTGTTGTTACGAGCTATTCGGTCTCTGTACAACCATTGTGAGAGTTTGGTTCATATTGCCAACACTCGGTCGGAGTCATTCCCAGTGAGAGTTGGACTCCGCCAGGGCTGCCCTCTGTCACCGATCCTGTTCATAATTTTTATGGACAGGATTTCTAGGCGCAGCCAAGGAATGGAGGGTGTCATGCTTGGTGACCACAGGATCTCATCTCTGTTGTTTGCAGATGATGTTGTCCTGTTGGCTTCATCCAGCAATGACCTACAGCTCTTGCTGGGACGGTTTGCCGCTGAGTGTGAAGCGGCTGGGATGAGAATCAGCACCTCCAAAACCGAGTCCATGGTGCTCAGCCGGAAAAAGGTGGATTGTCCTCTCCGAGTTGGGGACAGGCTCCTGCCCCAAGTGGAGGAGTTTAAGTATCTTGGTGTCTTGTTCACGAGTGAGGGGAAAATGGAGCGAGAGATCGACAGACGGATTGGAGCAGCATCTGCAGTGATGCGGACGTTGTACCGGTCTGTTGTGGTGAAGAGGGAGCTGAGTTCTAAGGCAAAGCTGTCGATTTACCAGTCAATCTACGTTCCTACTCTCACCTATGGTCACGAGCTTTGGGTAATGACCGAAAGAACGAGATCACGGATACAAGCGGCTGAAATGAGCTTTCTCCGTAGAATTGCTGAACTCACCCTCAGAGATAGGGTGAGGAGCTCAGTCATCCGGGAGAGGCTCAGAGTAGAACCGCTGCTCCTCCACATTGAAAGGAGTCAGTTGAGGTGGTATGGGCATCTGATTAGGATGCCTCCTGGACGCCTCCCACTTGAGGTGTTTCAGGCACGTCTCACTGGGAGGAGACCCCGGGGCAGACCCAGGACTCGGTGGCAAGACTATGTCTCCCAGCTGGTCTGGGAACGCCTTGGTATCCCCTCTGAAGAGCTGGAGCAGGTGGCTGGAGAGAGGGAAGTCTGGGCTTCTCTGCTTGAACTGCTGCCTCCGCTACCCGGCCCTCCGGAAAAGCGGTAGAAGATGGATGGATGGATGGATGGAGGGATGGTACAGCATTACCGAGAAGTTTATTATTTAGACACCATATAAATTCTTTATAATAGGATCTATATACTTAATCCAATGTCAGATATCTGTAACACACTAATGTATCAAGTACAAAACAGTCCAGGAACATGAAAGTGAAGCTGATATTCACCTAGCATGAAAATAATGAGTCCCTTCTTGCTACATGAGTCAGATAAGGTCAGTGGAAGATAACGGTCAGTACCATAGTGGAGGATTTTTTTTTTTTTTATTCTCAGTTTCTCACAAAGTTTGCCAGGCAGGAGAAAAGCTGAGCCACTCAGGAAATAACACTGTTAGGTACAGGGGCTTTCCAGTGTTGCTATGACACTAATGACTACAAATATAAAACCCCAAAGAAGTGAGTGTGACGGAGAAAATTACACATCATAAACACCACTGGCTTCCAAACTGGTGAAATGCCAAACAAGATTTTTTTTAAGCCACAGATTCTATTGTCTTTCATAACTTTTTCCTTCCCACCATGCTGAGTCAGCAGGTTTTCCTCTGAGGGATATTGAAGTGGAGTGAAGTGGAGGCTTAAAGTGTTCAGGATGACAAGGTAGTAAACTTATTTGGAGGTCTTTTGGTCCATTAATTGTTTAAAAAAAACAACAACAACATTTTAACCGGTTCCCTCCTACATGCCAAAAAAAAAAAAACATGAAAGCTAGGTTAACTGGAGACTCTAAAGTGGCCCCGGGTGTGAATGTGTGTGTGAATGGCGAAAGGGTTGGGCGCTGCACCAGTGGATGTCCTGTAATTTCCCCATTGTGGGACTAATAAAGGATTCAAAAAAATAAAAATAAAACAAAAGTTATCCATCTCAAACAGCCTGAAACTGCATTACCATGTTTTTCGGTTGGAGGTGCATTTTTCTGTGTATTTGTTTACAGTCCTTTCACACTTTGGTCTGGACTTTCAGACTTTTCAGTTTGATTCAGACCAAAATTTTAGGTGAAGAAAGAGCCGAAGTTTGGTCCGACAAAAACAGGTGGTAGGGTGCTTTCACACCTAAATTCGTTTACTTTGGTCCGGATCAGTTGATAAGTTTGTCTACGAGGGGTTTTCGTCGCCCTGGTCATCGTTTATTACATTACATGCATATACCACTTTTGGCAAATCGTACAGTTTGAAAATGAAGCGCGGCTATGGAAGCAAACTAACATGTTTATGTTCATTAATCCTCCAGAACCGTGACATTCTCAGCCAGATATTTTTGAAGCTCCATCAGGTATGTACAATGGCATAAAATGTTTTACAGTTTTCCGCTGGTCCTGTTTTAGTGTGGTCCCTTTCTCACCTACAGGACCGCACCAGAGTTTGTCAGTTGATTCGAATCGAGACCACCTCTTTCAGGCGGTCTCTGCACGGCTGTTTTGGTGCGCACCTGAGTGTGATTACGGTGTTCTCACCAGACAAAACGAACCGCACTAACAGAGAAAATGAACTTGAGTTCGATTGAAATGAAGTAAAGCCTGTAGGTGTGAAAGCACCCTCAGTCCAGATCAAACTGAACCTTGGTCCAGTTTGTTTAGAGCGTGAAAGCAATTTTCAGAAAGGTCTAGGCTTTCGGACCAAACACAGGAAGCCGATAAGAAAGAAAATAAGCAGTGGTAGCACTCAGAGAGAGGAATATGGCCGTTAATGGCAAAGTCACTTGAAAAAAAAAATAATAAAAATACAGAAACTTACCAGATATTTTTTTTCAGAAGGGATGCGACAGAGGTTTTGAAAAAAAATTAACAAAGCCACCTGAAAATCATCACGATTGATGAGAAGGTCAAACGTCCTTTTTAATGAACCTGGATAATATTCTATTCTAGTGGTTATGAGCTGGACATATTGTCCATGCCTTCTTTTATTTTTGAAATGTTTGCACAATTCTGTTATCATTCGTTTGTTAGGTTAGGCTCAGTTTCTTAGTTCACTTATTGTTTTCTAGTCTCTCCCGTCATCCTTGCATTTCTCCAGCCACTCACATGTGTTTTCATTTGACCCTAATTAGTTACCCAGCTGTCCTGTTAGTTAATTTCTGTCTCTATATAAACCCGCTGTATAAATAATATATGTATATAAATATTAATCTCAGACAAATAATGAGGGTGTCAATAAACTTATATTAACCTTCATTGTCTCAACTTCCTGTATTAACATATCTTAATACCATGATATCCATCTGATCAACAAGCAGAAAGGATGTTCTTGTGTAGTCTTAAATGATGCATTTTGGTGTGCTTGGATTTTTGTTCACTTGATTTGATCCTTCCAGGGTGGATGCACAGTTACAGAGGACCAGGACTCCGGGAGGCTGGATGCACAGAGGAGAGAACAGATTCCAGGGTAGACTGAATCACAGAATTGTTGTGAGCTTATGTAAGATCCTGGAGGGTAAGGTGAGGTGAGATTGAAGCTAGGTACATAAGGGCAGTAGGAGAACCAGCAGATACAACAATGTTGAGCCAAGGTAACCCATAACCCTACAAATAACTGGAGAAACTGAGGTCTATTTATACTAAGAGTAGCAATCAGCACAGGTGTGTAATTAGGAGCAGCTGCAGACAATGCAATGATTAATAGGATGAAGAGATTGCATGTGACCTCACCTTCAGACCATAACAATTTTACAGTATCATTAGATGGCAACTTAAGGGGAGAAACAAAGCAACTACAGCAGTGGAAAAGTGATATTTCAGTCTGGGACCAAACAGTTGATCAGTCACTGTCCCAGGCACCATATGAAGAGAGAAAACAAGAAAGTGTTGATTCTGGGTTCAGGCCACACACTTTTGTTGAATTCAAACCCACATGAGTCTACTTACAGCTCAAGCTCTATAGCTCTTTGGTGGTTACACAATAGACATCAACTTGCAGATGACTTATGTCAGCCAGAATTATCATTTGCTTAAAAATGCATGATAAATTATGTATAATGGAATAACTGTATATATAGACATTCTCCAGATTCACTGTCATCCTCATAAGATCTCTACAGCCACAGGCAGGCACACTGAGAACCTCACAACATGCTGTCACAATAATGTCGATTCTCTCTGTCCTCCGCCTGGATTGTGTATTCATGAAAAATGTGAGGCAGACCCAGCAGCTCACTGAACCACATGATAAGCCAGAGGAACGAGCTGGGAGCAAGAGCTCAAGTGGGGAGTCCCAGCTGCTCTGGGTGCATGATGCTGATGAGACAAATGTTTATTTCACTGTCATCAACATAAAGTCTTTTTTATACTGAAAATGGGAGCAGGATATTATTAGCCAGCAATATCTACTATGTAAAGAGTCATTCTGAGCAATTTTTGGCATTGATCAGCAAATCATATTTGAGCCTTGAAATTAATTAAAACCAGCTAAGTTGCAAGAATAAACTTTTTTGCCAACATTAATTCAATTTGATTGTATTTATATAGCACCATTTCACAACAACAGTCGTCTCAGAGCATTTTCAAACTGTAGGGGAATACCCCACAATTGCAAAAAGACCCCAACAATCAAGCAATCCCTTATGAGCAAGCACTTGGTGACAGTGGAGAGGAAAAACTCCTTTTTACCAGGAAGAAACCTCCAGCAGAACCAGGCTCAGGGAGAGGCAGTCGTCTGCTGCAGCTGGCTGGGGGGGTGAGTGGATAGATTAGTAAAAAGTGAGGTTCCTTCTCAAAAGTTTGTGACCTTTCTGATCAAAAAAAGAATGTCAAAAGTCATAATGGTCCCTTGAAACATCATTTAACCTGTTCATTGAAGGAGACAGGTCACCTGTTAATGGGATGAACTTGGGTAAACTACTGTATCTGATCTGCCTTCACTGTCACCCTCCTTTTTAGTCTTCTCATGTTGTGCATGTAAGAACGAGTTTGTCCATATTGTCGGGGAGGAGCACTGGCCCTGCCATTTACACCAGGCATTAAAATATGTTTTCTGTGATCACATTAGCATGCGCTCCAAAACAACCAATGGCATGAGAAGTCATCAGAGTATGGACTTCTAAGCGAGACAATACAATGCCATGTCTCCATGGCACTACAAAAGTCTGCCATCCATGAATTTCAGATATATGCAACATGACTAACACTGCTAATGTGTGGCTCTAGTTTAGTTGAATGGGACTCAACTAATTAAAAGGAACTAGCAATACACTGCGGTATCATCTGACATCACAGTATAACCAAAAAGTGAGTGTTGCAAGTTGTAAAATGGGCTGCCTTGCCTTGCCTTTGTTGTTGTTGGTGGCTAAAACTTTGTCAGCTATTAGAGAACAGCACTAATAAATTCATACAATTTCAAATTTGTGAGGTTTTATACACTTGAGACTTTTTTCTTATGAATTTCAGACTTTTCATGTCAATTTTATTTCATTTTATTTTCTCCAAGGTCACAGTGAGAGCATTTTTACACTTGAAAGTCCACACCAAAGTTCATGTTTTTGTTACATTGTCTACATTTTGTCCAGCTAGGTTTTACACTGCTCCTTTCCCAAGTGAATTAAATATCTTTACATGACTGCACCCATATCTTGTTGTCATGACAATGCCCTGGTGTCATAATGACATTTGTGTTGTTAGCACAGACGGTGGTAATTAGCAAACATGTTTTCTGCTGCACCGCACTTTGAGCTGAAAATGAGGAATACTCCAACATACAGTGCTTGCCTGTCACCCTCCTTGTCTCCAGATTCACTTCTCCTGCACCCACCTTGAAAACCAAGGAAAACTCAATATCAATGATGTAACCATCTCCCCATAGGAAAATCCCCGGGCCCGGGGTATCTCCATACCAACCTCCCAGTTGCTCCAACTTACTGGATCCTCTCACCAACTTCACCTGTCAACCAACCTAACCCGAAGTAATCTCCTACTCACCAGTTCCATTCTCCTCCCAAACTGTAAATGGATAATTAACCTTTTAACTGTCCACATTTCATGGACAGGTTGTGCGCCCCCTGTGGCACAGCACGGCAACTATGACGTCCCCGGCTATACTGAGGATTTGTACTGTACTGATCTGACTGTTCAGAAGGTGGCAGACACGCGTTGGAGGAATCATGGCTGACGTGGAATACAGCAAAGAAGAAGAAATCCTCATTATTATTCTTCCTTTTTCTGCCATGAGCTCACAAGACCAAGATAGCTGCCACCACGATCGTCTGGATCCTCACAGAAACTGCATCATACAAGAAAAATAGCCATGTAATACAAACCAAATTCAAGTGGGATAATCATAAGAGTCTGTAGATGTGATAGAGAGTGTAAATGACAGACCAAATGCAAAACAATGACCACGATGGGCGAAAATGGACCAACCACATGAGCGAGCCCTCACCCCCCCACCACCAGTAAGTGACGTATTTATGTATTTATTTATTTTTTTACATTTTATTGATTTTCTGGTTCATACACTTTGAAGATAAGATAAAAACATACCGCTGTAGACAAAACAGTGTCAAAAAAAAAAAAGAACCATTATAGGTTAAGCAAACTGGGAAATGGTGTTTCAGATCAATGTCAAAGATATCGTGCATCTGTTGGAGACCTTGTGCATATGCTGTGGAGTTGTGTTCGTTTGAAACCATATTGGACTCATGTTATGGCAGTAACCTCTCAGGTGTGTGGATTGACTGTAGGAGCAGATCCCAGGATTTGGTTGTTGGGAGACGTTTCCGCACTGAAGCTGACCACTAACAGAAGATGTTTTGTGTTGCTGGCTGCAATGGCAGCCAGGAAATGCATTCTTTTGAACTGGAAGAATATGGACCCCCCCCCCCCAACCAAAAACACTGGAACAACGAACTATTGTCATACTGTATTCCTGAAAAAATACACCATGCAGTCAGAGGTAGACAAGATGACTTTGAATGGACCTGGACACCATTTTTGAACGTTTTGACCTGACTGGACTTCAACGGCGCCACACCAGTAGGCTGCCTTTTGCAACAGCGGCTCGATTCCGAGTTTTTTTTTCCCTTCCTCTCTCTTTTGATCACTTTTTTTTTCACCCCACTTATATCACGGACACACAGATCGTCCCAAATGTCTCCTGAGCCGGTGGACGGAGCCACTGTTTATAGCAGGATACGATACAACAGGGAAGAGCTGCTAGCATTTAACCGCCACCCGGTCCCACTGGAAAAACTCGACATACCGAGAGAATTGAGGCGAAAGCGTCGCGGCTGCCGGGCTGGAGTAAGGCGGAGGACAAAAAATATAAGGTACAGACCCTCCCTTCCATCTGTTGTCATGGGAAATGTACGGTCGATACTGGAAAAGTTAGATGAGCTAGCGGCTATCTCCCGTTATGATAGCACTTACCGGGAGTGCTCTCTCCTTTTGTTTACTGAGACGTGGCTAACTGAACTAGCAGCAGATGCTAACATTGAGCTGGAGGGTTTTCACATGATACGAGCTGACCGAACACCAGAGAGTGGCAAAGCAAGGGGCGGTGGAGTGATAATGTATGTTAACAACAACTGGTGCAGACCGGGACATATCACTGTTAAGCAACGACACTGCAGCAAAGACATTGAGTTGCTAGCTGTTAGCATGAGGCCTACATATCTCCCGAGAGAACACTCACACGTGATCTGCATTGTTGTTTATGCAAATCCGACGGCGAACGCTGGGACAGCGCGTGACGTCATCCATTCAGTAACCAGCAGGCTGCAGACAGAACACCCAGATGCTCTTCTCCTCATCTCAGGCGATTTCAACCACGTTTCACTGTCTCCCATTCTGCCCACTTTCACCCAGTATGTCACATGCCACACTAGAGACAATAAAATACTGGATTTGTTCTACGCAAACACTAAGGAGGCGTACACCTCATCACAACTCCCCCCACTTGGGAGATCGGATCACAACTTGGTTCATCTCCGGCCGGTGTACAAACCCCTAGTGCACAGACAACCTCCGGCCATGCACACTGTGGAGTTATGGTCTGAGGAGACAATGGACACTCTAAAGGACTGTTTTGAAGCCACTGCCTGGAAGCAGCTCTGCGATCCACATGGTGAGGACATCGATGGCCTCATTCACACCTTCACGGGCTACCTCAGCTTCTGTGTGGACAAATCCGTTCCCACCAAGACCATACGGCGTCACTCAAACAACAAACCCTGGATCAACCCTGAGATAAAAACACTTCTGAGAGAGAAGAAGAGGATCTTCAGGTCGGGGAACAGGGAGATGCTGAAGTCCGTACAGAGGGAGCTGAGGAGAAAGATCAGAGAAGGCAAGGACAGCTTCAGGAAGAAGATGGAGGACAAGCTGCAACAGAGCGACATCAGCGGGGTCTGGAGAAACCTCAAAACCATCTCGGGGCTCCAGAATACCTCCCCCCAGGCCACGGGGGGCAGGGAGTGGGCGAACAACCTGAATCTGTTTTTCAATAGATTTGACCAACCGCCCTCCCCCCTGTCTGCACAACAACCACTGCTGCCTCTAAGAAATCAAGTCCTGCTGCCCACTCCCCATTCCACCGACACCCCCCCCCACTCCCAACACACAGCCCCCCATCCTGACCCTGACCAAGACCCAGGTGAGGACGGAGCTGAGGAAGATCAAGGCGAGGAAGGCGTCGGGACCGGACGGCATCAGCGCAAAGCTCCTCAAGTCCTGTGCAGACCAGCTGTGTGGGATTGTGATGTATATCTTCAACATGAGCCTGAAACTGGGGAGGGTACCACAGCTGTGGAAAACATCTTGTGTGGTACCTGTACCAAAAACTTCCCACCCCAAAGACCTGAACAGCTACAGACCGGTGGCCTTGACGTCCCACTTGATGAAGACCCTGGAGAGACTGCTCCTTGCTCATCTCCGCCCCCTGGTGGAACCAGCGATGGATCCACTCCAGTTCGCCTACCAGCATGGCATTGGGGTGGAGGATGCGGTGATCTTCCTCCTTCACCGTTCTCTGTCCCACCTGGAGAAGCCCGGGAATATGGTGAGGATCATGTTCTTTGACTTCTCCAGTGCTTTCAACACCATCCAACCGATGATCCTGAAGGACAAGCTGCTGCGCGCAGGGGTGGACCAGCACCTGTCATCATGGATCCTGGACTACCTCACGAACCGGCCTCAGTTTGTGAGAACCCGGGACTGTGTTTCCGACACGATCATCAGTAGCACGGGGGCCCCCCAGGGAACGGTGCTGGCTCCCTTCCTGTTCACTCTTTATACTGTGGACTTCTCACACAACACAACACATTGCCATCTACAGAAGTTCTCTGATGACTCTGCGATCGTTGGTCTCATCTCCAACGGAGATGAAGCTGAGTACAGAGGGCTTATCCAGGACTTTGTGGACTGGTGCCATCGGAACTGCCTCCAGATCAACGCGAGGAAAACTAAGGAGCTGGTGGTGGACTGCCGCAGGCATGGGCAGCCCCTCACAGCACCAGTAAATATACAGGGAACAGACATCGAGATGGTGACATCCTATAAGTACCTGGGTATTCATCTGAACAATAAACTAGACTGGTCACACAATACTGACGCACTCTACAAGAAGGGACAGTGCAGGCTGTTCCTGCTGAGGAGACTCAGGTCTTTTGGTGTACAAGGGGCGCTGCTGAAGTCATTCTATGACACGGTGGTGGCATCAGCCATCACTTTTGGAGTGGTCTGCTGGGGCAGTGGCATTACTGCAGCCGATAGGAAGAGACTGAACAAACTGATTAAGAAAGCTAGCTCTGTCCTGGGGCAGCGCCTTGATCCAATGGAGGAGATAGGAGAGAGAAGGACGGTGGCTAAACTGTCATCTCTGCTGGAGTCCGAGTTCCACCCTATGCAGGACATACTGGATGCACTGAGGAGCTCATTTAGCAGCAGACTACATCATCCCAGGTGCACAACCGAGAGGTTTTGTAGGTCCTTCCTACCAACGGCTGTCAGACTGTACAACCTAAGCAGGGCTGCTCGCAGAGATAGCAAAAAGACGTAACAAACTAATAGTTTTTTTGAATGCAAAAGATGCAATAGACTTACACAATGGTCCTCTCCGGCATACAACTAGGAACATACCGGTCGCTATGGAGGGTGAGAATATGTATGGGCACATAATCATACCATGTAGGATAACTAAGTAGACGGTTATGCTGTTTCATCCCACCTAGCAACAATGCTCTGCACTGTGTGTGTTTATATATTTACATATTTATTCCATCTAGCTACAACGCTCAGCACTGGGTGTGTTTATATTTATATATCTATATATTTATTCCATCTAGCTACAATGCTCCGCACTGTGTTTTTATATATCTACATATTATTCCATCTAGCTACATTGCTCCGCACTGTGTGTGTTTATATACTTGCATATTTATTCCACCTAGCTGCAATGCTCCGTACTGTGGGTGTTTATATATTTACATATTTATTCCATCTAGCTACAATGCTCTGCACTGTGTGTTCATATATTCATATATTTATTCCATCCAGCTACAATGCTCTGCACTGTGTGTCTGTGTGTGTGTGTGTATATATATATTTTATAGTAATATGTACATATGTACGTATATTAGCTGCTCTTGCTTGCTTGTTTTTTTTCTTGCCTTCTGATTGTTGCTCTGAGTGTTGCTATCCCTGTGCTGTTGCAATCCTGGAATTTCCCCGTTGTGGGACTAATAAAGGCTTATCTTATCTTATCTTATCTTATCTTAACCTGGACTAAGATTTACTTATGCTTGTTTCCTATCTTTTGTTGTTTAACTTTGCTTTTTACTTTTATTTATGTATTTATTTTGTGGAGAGATGGGTGGGATGTGGGTGGGTTTTCTTTCTTAATGTTCATATTTTTGTTTGTTCGGTATATTACTATAAAATAATAAATAAAAGCATTAAAAAAGAAAAAAAATGAACCATTCTTTGTGTAAATATGTCCAAAGTCCACTTTTGACTGAGTTATGTCATTTATATAGCTGCCGTGACATTATGCAAATTAGATGCATAAATGTATTCCTATCTGAAACTTTGGATCATATTCTACATCTTTCTATTTGACAGTAAGCCATTGTTTCTTGCAACTTTCAAGTTACAGCCTTGGAAATCTGAACTATTTTATTGACAAAAAAATTTACCACTCTTGACCACTAGGGATTATGTTTACTCTTTAACCATCACAGTCACCATATGGCGACTGGGACAGTTAATTAATTCTCACCCTCGTAATATCCTCACCGCTGGTTCTCCATGTCTCTTCTGCAAAGTGGACTCTGCAAACATCTCCCAACCTTGCAGCAGCCACAGCTCATACTATTTAACATTCAGTTCCATACTTGCCTCATACTTACCATCTGCCTTCTCCTCCACTGTAGGTCTGATCACTTCAAAAGTCTCCACTGCTCTTTTAATAAATATACAAAAGTGCACATCTGTGTCCTTGTGGTTCGTCGTAGCAGTATCTGCTACTGGGTTCTGAATACTAAACCATATCAATTGCTCATCCATTTTTTCCCATCCTCTCCAAAAATATCTGCCAAGGTTCTGTATTTTTATGGGGGGTTTTTTCCTCAAGTGACTGTTAATGCTGCTGACGTCCATATTTCCTCTCTCAGAGTGCTTCCACTGTCAGGGTTCTGGGCATAGTCTGGGGACCATGCTCATGCTTTGAGTTTATTTTTGCTTTTCTCTGTTTTCCCTGCCTCAGCCCAGTTTGTATTTTTGAATTCTGTGTTTATTATTATTCATTATCATAGCTGTGTTGTTCTTTGTTCTGGTCTGGGGTATGAGTTTAGTTTTGTATGATTCTCCGTTATTATCATTTTTTCATGGTCATGTATTCCCAGGTCCTGCATTCATGTCCTGTGTGTCCTCCGTCTGTGGTTGTGTGTGTAGCCCGGCCTATCCTGTCACCTCTGTTCTCCTCCTATCAGCTGTCAGTCATGATTGCTCTCTCTGTGATGTATGGGAGTTGTATGAGTTGTATGAGTTGCATTTGCATATGCCACCCCATTGGTGGGCGCTGTACCCTGTGGCATCGCCAATAGTATAAGTGTGTGCTCATTGAACTGAACTGATATGTGTATGTGTATGTGCAGGTGTGGACGTGTGCGTATGCCTGAGTAAACAAGCAAACTAATGACCTGCAGCCGTGTGTGTCTTTGTGTTCGTTCCTCCGAGTGGTAATCTAAAGTAGAAACCCACGGACATAACATCATTGGCGACGAGGATAACTTTAGGTTTCCAAGTCTCGCCGCGGTATTGACTGCGAGTGACGGAGGAAGAGGAACGTTGGTCCTGGTGGGAGTTTGGCTGGGCGTGGCACGCCAGGTGACAGGACACCAGGTGACAGCGCGCTAGGTGACAGGACGCCAGGTGACAGGACGCCAGGTGACAGGACGCCAGGTGACAAGATTGCTAAACGCTAGCTAACTGCACGCCATGGCTGGATTTATTGGACACATTAACCCATTCGACGAGTCGGTGGAGCAGTGGACAACCTACGTTGAGAGGTTTGAGCATTTTGTAACGGCAAATGGTATTGCAGAGGAGAAAAAGCTTGCTGTTTTCTTAAGTGTAATTGGTGCGTCAACATATGGACTTTTACGTAGCCTCGTAGCTCCAGATAAGCCGGGGGCTAAGACATATGCTCAACTCACGGAAGTTTTGAAAGACCACTTTTCTCCAAAGCCAATTGTGATTGCTGAAAGATTCCGCTTTCATAAACGGAACCAACAAGAGGGAGAAACTGTGACGCAATACATAGCAGTCATTAAAAAGCTTTCTGAACACTGAGTTTGGTATGCACCTGCAGGATGCATTAAGGGATAGGCTCGTTTGTGGACTGAATATAGAAGCTATCCAGAAAAAGTTGCTGACAGAGGAGAAGCTTACTTTTTCCAAAGCAATGGAACTAGCCGTGTCAATGGAGACAGTAGCTCGTGAGACACATCAACTGAGCAACGCGCTGAAAGTGCATGCACTGTCACCACACGACAAACAACACACGAAATGTTCGCGCTGTGGAAAAATGAACCACAAAGAGAGCGATTGTTTTTATAAGGAGCAAAAATGCCATAAATGTGGTAAGAGAGGACATATCTCGAAAATGTGCAGGAACAAAGAGACTGTAAATAAGGAGAAACCAGTGGAGTATAAAGCTAAAAAGGAAAAAAGGGTGCACCAATTGGATGTAAAAGAAATATCTAGTGATGGTAGCACTACAGACACTGAAGTGAGCCTGCATATGGTGTCTCAGCAGAGTAATTTGTCATACATGTGTGTTAAACCAAAAATTGAAGGTAAAAGGATTATCATGGAATTAGATACCGGTGCTGCTGTTTCTCTGATTTCAAGAAAACTGTATGATGCACAATTTAAGGACTTGCCCTTGCGCCAAACCCATATAATGTTGAAAACATATACGGGCGAGGTGATTCCAGCAGAGGGTGTCATCACCGTTTCAGTGAGGATGAACAAGCAGTGGGCTAGACTACCACTGTATGTGGTTCGGGGAAGTTCACCCCCACTTTTTGGTCGGGAGTGGCTGCGGAGGATTCGAATTGACTGGCGAGAAATAAAGACGGTCCGGGAGGAGACGCTAGAGGGTGTGCTACAAAGACATGCAGAGGTCTTTAAGAAAGAATTAGGCACTCTGAAGGGCATGGAAGTAGCCATAGCGCTGAAGCCGGATCATGTGCCACGGTTTTGTCAAGCGAGAGTCGTTCCCTATGCCCTTAGGCCAAAAGTGGAGGCTGAAATTGACCGATTGTGTGAGCAGGGCATTATATCCCCTATCAAATTCAGTGAATGGGCAACACCCATTGTGCCCGTTGTGAAAAAGAACGGAGATGTTAGGATATGTGGGGATTTTAAAGTCACAGTTAATCCTGCCCTGTGTGTGGAGAAATACCCAATTCCACGCATTGAAGATCTAGTCGCATCACTGTCGGGGGGGCAGCATTTTAGTAAACTGGACTTATCTCATGCCTATTTGCAAATGGTGATAGAGGGAAATTCCAGGAAATATCTCACAATAACCACATCCAAGGGTCTGTTTTGTTATAACAGGCTGGCATTTGGAATTACCTCAGCACCAGCGATATTCCAGCGTGCCATGGACCAAGTCCTCCAGGGTCTGCCGAACGTTCACTGTTACCTGGACGATATATTGGTCAGTGGACAGGATCATGTGCAGCATCTGAAAAATCTGGATGCAGTCCTAGGGCGCTTGGAAGAATTCGGTTTGCGAGTACAGAAGGAAAAATGTGAATTTTTCAAGGATTCACTGGAATATCTGGGCCACGTCATTGATGCCCAGGGTCTACACAAGGCACCAGAGAAAGTCAGGGCAATTGTGGAGGCTCCTGCACCTACAGACGTGAGTCAGTTACGTTCTTTCTTGGGGCTAATTAATTATTACAGCAGATTTATCCCCAATTTGTCATCTATCCTAAGCCCACTGAATACGCTGCTGTGCAAAGGAAAACAATGGCAATGGACAACTGAATGTGCTGCATCTTTCAAAGAGGCAAAAGAGCAGTTACTCTCTCAAAGCGTGTTAACCCATTATGATCCACAACTTCCCATTCGGTTGGTGTGTGACGCATCGCCTTATGGTGTAGGTAGTGTCATCTCACACATTCTCCCGAATGGACAAGAGAGGCCCATAGCTTTTGCATCAAGGACTCTGAATAAGGCAGAACGCAATTATGCCCATATTGAGTGTGAAGCTCTTGGCATTATATTTGGAGTTCGTAAATTCCATCATTATCTGTATGGCAGGCAGTTTACACTCCTTACAGATCATCGCCCATTGACCACTATTCTGAGTCCGTGCAAAGCCACACCATCTATGGCTGCTGCTAGAATGCAGCGGTGGGCTCTCCTGTTAGCTGCCCATAATTACACCATACAGTACCGAGAAGCAGCTCGTCATGGAAATGCGGATGGGCTTTCACGCCTTCCATTACCAACATCATCAAGAGAGAGAATCAGTACTGTGGACAGTTTTCACATTAAACACCTAGAAGCCTTACCTGTGAACTGTCGAGAAATCTGCCGAGAGAGCAGGGGTGATCCTGTCCTTGCTGAAGTCCTGGAGATGGTCTCCACAGGTCGCTTTCCGAGGGTCCAGGATGTGGCCAGCACATTGGCGCCATTCATCAGCCGGAGGGATGAGTTGACACTCCAGCAAGGTTGCCTTATGTGGGGTGTGCGCGTCATCATTCCCTCAAAATTGAGATCACGACTGCTGTCGGAACTGCATACTGGACACCCAGGTGTTGTCAAAATGAAAGCTGTCGCCCGCAGTTACATGTGGTGGCCCGGAATTGACGCTCAAATTGAACAGGTCTCAAAAACATGCCAGTCCTGTCAATTTACACAGAAAGCACCGGGACCAGCACCACTCCACCCATGGACCTGGCCTGGATCCCCATGGCAGAGAATTCATGTTGACTTTGCTGGGCCGTTCCAGGGCCAAATGTTTATGGTGGTTGTAGACACCCATTCAAAATGGCCTGAGGTACACCTTATGAGTTCCACTACAATGGCTAATACCATCCAGGTGCTCCGAGGGTTATTTAGTCGCTATGGGCTCCCTGAGGTGTTAGTGAGCGATAATGGTCCTCAGTTTACCTCACACGAGTTTGACACTTTTATGAAAGGCAATGGAGTAAAGCACATTCGCTCTGCACCATTCCATCCATCAATAAATGGTCTTGCAAAACGTTTTGTACAGACATTTAAGCAGTCACTGAAGCGTTCCACTGGAACCACTTCCATACAACACCGACTGGACGCCTTTCTACTCACGTACCGTAACACTCCACACTCTACAACAAAGGAGTCCCCGTCTATGCTTTTCATGCATCGCAAGCTGCGATCTCGATTGGACCTGTTGAAGCCTAGCGTGACATCAGAGGTAGAGAAAGCACAAGAGGCACAGTGTGCGTATCGAGGAATGCATGCTAAAGCCAGAACGTTTAAGGTGGGAGACCCAGTTCTTGTTTGGGATTACGGGAGAGGAGAGAAGAAGTGGATACCAGGGGTTGTTTCAGCGGAGACTGGCCCTGTATCCTACACCGTCGACATCGGCGCATTGCAGCACTGGAGGCAACACGCAGACCAGATGCTGGCCAGAGTTGTTGAATGGGATACCTCTACAGACGACGGCGGAGCTGCATCGTCGTGCATTTCAGCAGACCTGCCTGTGCTGGAAAAAACTGTTCCAGAACCAGCTACTCCGGTTCCTGTGAGTGACCCCTCACCACTACCCCAGGTAACCTCAGAGGGAAACACCACATCACCTCCAGAGACTGGTAAGAGATATCCTTCTCGTATTACTAAACCACCAGAGCGTTATGTTCCATAAACTTTGTTTAAGATACTTTTAAGAGACATATATTGGACATTTTTGAATAAGAGACCTTTTTTATGTGTTAGATGAGAGAGTCACGTCTCACCAAAAGGGCAGAATAAACCCTTGACTGACTCAGGGGTTTGGGATCGTCTACTCCCAGCCTCAAGGCTAGTGTGTGTTTTTTTTAAAATAATAAAAGTTGTTTGCTTTGTGTATCTTGGGGGTGGGTACAATATTTAGTGGGGAGGAGATGTTATGTATGGGAGTTGTATGAGTTGTATGAGTTGCATTTGCATATGCCACCCCATTGGTGGGCGCTGTACCCTGTGGCATCGCCAGTAGTATAAGAGTGTGCTCATTGAACTGAACTGATATGTGTATGTGTATGTGCAGGTGTGGACGTGTGCGTATGCCTGAGTAAACAAGCAAGCTAATGACCTGCAGCCGTGTGTGTCTTTGTGTTTGTTCCTCTAACTAACTAACTAACTAACCTGCACTTATATAGCGCTTTTCTAGTCACAAGACCACTCAAAGCGCTTTCATTAATACTAACCCTCTATTCTAAGGGCCTATAGGAAACAGATATCTAAGGACAATTTAGAACAGCCAATTAACCTAACATGCATGTTTTTGGCATGTGGGAGGAAACCGGAGAAATCCCGGAGTAAACCCACGCAACACGGGGAGAACATGCAAACTCCACACAGATCACTGTTGGTCGGGGGCTGGGATCGAACCCACGATCCCACGAT
The DNA here is from genome assembly GCA_020510985.1 of Pholidichthys leucotaenia. Classification (NCBI taxonomy): domain Eukaryota; kingdom Metazoa; phylum Chordata; class Actinopteri; order Cichliformes; family Pholidichthyidae; genus Pholidichthys; species Pholidichthys leucotaenia. The sequence continues at coordinate 212,871,451 of CM035844.1, forward strand.
CCCCACAATCCCCCGGCCAAGGGTAAACTGTGCTGCCGCAGTGCTAACCACTGCGCCACCGTGCAGCCAATCCTCTGAGTGGTAATCTAAAGTAGAAACCCACGGACATAACACTCTCCACCTGTGCCGTGTTGTCTTGATTACTCTCCTGTCTATAGACAGTCATGTGAAAAAATTAGGACACCCTTTATAAGCCTGTTTTTTTAACATATATGGACATGTGGATATTTAATATCAATGTTAAAAATACTGGGAGATTCACGTAATACAACTACACAATTAAAAATGAATTAAAGACTTTTTTCAAATTTTCTGCAAAATGTAATTCTAAACAAATAGTCAGGAATAAATTAGGAAACCCTCCCATCTTTTTTAGGACAACCCCACATTCATTCCCACTTAAAATAGCTAAAATAAATGTTTAAAAAATGCAGATAAAAACAAAAATAAGGTTAGACATATATATGTGAACATTTCTTAATAAAGAACTGAATATTTAATGGGGGTTGCAGCGGCATGAAATAAAGCAGCGTTGAGAGGTTTTAAGCAGGTTTATCAAATCACACCGCCGTCACGAAGCTCGCCCAATGGGCGGCTCGGAGGCTCTCCAGCAAAGAGACACAGAGTGTGTGTGTCAACAGCAGTTGCAGAGTGAGAGAGAGAGTGAGAGACAGAATCGTGCAGCATATATACCCAGTTACAACAATACATGAAAGAGCATTCACAGCAGTTGGTAAGGGTATTGATCTCAGCCTCTAGGTCACAGTAAGGACAGGACACATGAACACAATTCATGAATGGCACATTAACATCACAATGCATGAATGGCACATTACATCTCAGTAGTGCAGCGGAAAAAACCAGGAGTAGCGAGCTGTCTGTCCTTAGTCTGTTGTGGGGGTTTTCCCAAACCCGCCACACTGCTCCCCCCCAGAGGGCTCGGCAGGGGGCCGAGACCTCGATAGTGCAGCTTGGCAGCGAGCAGGGAAGGCTCTGTGCCGGCGAAGGTGGAGGGGGGTGGGGGGTAGTAAATGCCGGCCGGGGACGGTGAAATCGTCCGGGCCGCGCAAAAATTGCTTGTTGCTCCGCGATGTCGAGGGCTGTCCCGTTGAACTTGCAGAGATCACAAGAAGAAAAATTAGTCTCTGACTCCTCTCGCGGCCATGAAGAAAAACAGGAGCGGCAAGGCTGCATAGCGGCTGTAAGAAAAAAAAAGAAACAAAAGCAGAGGGACTTGGCGTGTTGACTTTAGGTGCGGGCGCAGCCCTAAAGACTTCGGGAAAAGCTGACGGCTGAATCCCCTTGTGCGCCGTGGCTTTGACCGTTAGAAAATCCTGTGAGCGAGCTGCTTGCGTGCTTCAGGTGTACGAGCAGCCCTGAAGGCTCTGTGTGCAGCGGCGAAGAATGCTGGCGGTCTGTGGAGCCGTATTTGTCCCGTGCGTGGTGCGCCATCCTCGTAACTCCCCGGTGTGTGTGCCGGGGTTCCGTGCGTGGGTGGGCCGCTGGAGGGGCGAGTCAGGGTCCAGAATCTTGGTGGAGATCAGCGCAATCGGCGCCGATAATATCCAAGTTGAGCTGTGGCTGCAGATTGGCCATGGTGCGTTGGAGCGGTGAGAGGGAGGAGACGATTTTTGTCATCGCTCGGCCATGGTGCGTTCAGGTCCACGCACTGCGTTCTCCGCCGGCCCTGGAGGTCGCCGTCGTGGAGAGGGGACGAGGTGCATGCGCTCTCATGTGGAGGAGCTGCGAGCGCGGCCGGTCCAGTGTGGATGAGCAGATCTCAGACGTGCAGATCTCATCATGAAGAACGGGTCACCAGTGTAGCTGTCCAGACCAGAAGGTTGCTTTGCACAAAACGTGTGCATGTTCGGGGTCACCAGTGCAGCGGATGATAAAATAAAGGCAGCGATGAGAGGTTTTAAGCAGGTTTATTAAATCACACCGCCGTCACGAAGCTCGCCCAATGGGCGGCTCGGAGGCTCTCCAGCAAAGAGACACAGAGTGTGTGTGTCAACAGCAGTTGCAGAGTGAGAGAGAGAGTGAGAGACAGAATCGTGCAGCATATATACCCAGTTACAACAATACATGAAAGAGCATTCACAGCAGTTGGTAAGGGTATTGATCTCAGCTTCTAGGTCACAGTAAGGACAGGACGCATGAACACAATGCATGAATGGCACATTAACATCACAATGCATGAATGGCACATTACATCTCAATAGTGCAGCGGAAAAAACCAGGAGTAGCGAGCTGTCTGTCCTTAGTCTGTTGTGGGGGTTTTCCCAAACCCGCCACAGTGTCCTAATTTTTTCACATGACTGTATGTGCGTCTCAGCTTGGGTCATGTGTGGCGACCTTGTCATACCTGCGTGTACCCTTGTGATTCTGTTCTGCTGTGCCATTGTGTTTATGACCAGCCCTCGAGCTGTGTTCTTTTGTTATTTTGGAGATAATAAATCATGCCGAATAAATGCCATGCATGTGAGTCCTGCTCTCTGCCCAGCCCGGGTACAAACCTTGACAACCACAACTCAATTTCCCTCTTATTTTTTATTTAACTAGGCAGGACAGATTAAGAACACATTCTTATTTAGAACTCTGGCCTGGGGGGAAGGGGCAAGGAACAACTCACATTCATACCTCCCCAGCTGATGCCAATTAACCTAACTTGCATGTTTTTTGGCCCCTGTGGGAGGAAACCAGAGAAATCCCAGAGTAAACTCACGCAGACATAAGATAAGATAAGCCTTTATTAGTCCCACAACGGGGAAATTCCAGGATTGCAACAGCACAGGGATAGCAACACTCAGAGCAACAATCAGAAGGCAAGAAAAAAAACAAGCAAGCAAGAGCAGCTAATAAACATATGTACGTATTACTATAAAATATATATATATACACACACACACAGACACACAGTGCAGAGCATTGTAGCTGGATGGAATAAATATATGAATATATGAACACACAGTGCAGAGCATTGTAGCTAGATGGAATAAATATGTAAATATATAAACACCCACAGTACGGAGCATTGCAGCTAGGTGGAATAAATATGCAAGTATATAAACACACACAGTGCGGAGCAATGTAGCTAGATGGAATAATATGTAGATATATAAATATATAAACACACCCAGTGCTGAGCATTGTAGCTAGATGGAATAAATATGCAAATATATAAACACACACAGTGCAGAGCATTGTTGCTAGGTGGGATGAAACAGCATAACCGTCTACTTAGTTATCCTACATGGTATGATTATGTGCCCATACATATTCTCACCCTCCATAGCGACCGGTATGTTCCTAGTTGTATGCCGGAGGGGACCATTGTGTAAGTCTATTGCATCTTTTGCATTCAAAAAACTATTAGTTTGTTACGTCTTTTTGCTATCTCTGCGAGCAGCCCTGCTTAGGTTGTACAGTCTGACAGCCGTTGGTAGGAAGGACCTACGAAACCTCTCGGTTGTGCACCTGGGATGATGTAGTCTGCTGCTAAATGAGCTCCTCAGTGCATTCAGTATGTCCTGCATAGGGTGGAACTCGGACTCCAGCAGAGATGACAGTTTAGCCACCGTCCTTCTCTCTCCTATCTCCTCCATCGGATCAAGGCGCTGCCCCAGGACAGAGCTAGCTTTCTTAATCAGTTTGTTCAGTCTCTTCCTATCGGCTGCAGTAATGCCACTGCCCCAGCAGACCACTCCAAAAGTGATGGCTGATGCCACCACCGTGTCATAGAATGACTTCAGCAGCGCCCCTTGTACACCAAAAGACCTGAGTCTCCTCAGCAGGAACAGCCTGCGCTGTCCCTTCTTGTAGAGTGCATCAGTATTGTGTGACCAGTCTAGTTTATTGTTCAGATGAATACCCAGGTACTTATAGGATGTCACCATCTCGATGTCTGTTCCCTGTATATTTACTGGTACTGTGAGGGGCTGCCCATGCCTGCGGCAGTCCACCACCAGCTCCTTAGTTTTCCTCGCGTTGATCTGGAGGCAGTTCCGATGGCACCAGTCCACGAAGTCCTGGATAAGCCCTCTGTACTCAGCTTCATCTCCATTGGAGATGAGGCCAACGATCGCAGAGTCATCAGAGAACTTCTGTAGATGGCAGTGTGTTGTGTTGTGTGAGAAGTCCGCAGTATAAAGAGTGAACAGGAAGGGAGCCAGCACCGTTCCCTGGGGGGCCCCCGTGCTACTGATGATCGTGTCGGACACACAGTCCCGGGTTCTCACAAACTGAGGCCGGTTCGTGAGGTAGTCCAGGATCCATGATGACAGGTGCTGGTCCACCCCTGCGCGCAGCAGCTTGTCCTTCAGGATCATCGGTTGGATGGTGTTGAAAGCACTGGAGAAGTCAAAGAACATGATCCTCACCATATTCCCGGGCTTCTCCAGGTGGGACAGAGAACGGTGAAGGAGGAAGATCACCGCATCCTCCACCCCAATGCCATGCTGGTAGGCGAACTGGAGTGGATCCATCGCTGGTTCCACCAGGGGGCGGAGGTGAGCAAGGAGCAGTCTCTCCAGGGTCTTCATCAAGTGGGACGTCAAGGCCACCGGTCTGTAGCTGTTCAGGTCTTTGGGGTGGGAAGTTTTTGGTACAGGTACCACACAAGATGTTTTCCACAGCTGTGGTACCCTCCCCAGTTTCAGGCTCATGTTGAAGATATACGTCACAATCCCACACAGCTGGTCTGCACAGGACTTGAGGAGCTTTGCGCTGATGCCGTCCGGTCCCGGCGCCTTCCTCGCCTTGATCTTCCTCAGCTCCGTCCTCACCTGGGTCCTGGTCAGGGTCAGGATGGGGGGCTGTGTGTTGGGAGTGGGGGGGTGTTGGTGGAGTGGGGAGTGGGCAGCAGGACTTGATTTCTTTAGAGGCAGCAGTGGTTGTTGTGCAGTCAGGGGGGAGGGCGGTTGGTCAAATCTATTGAAAAACAGATTCAGGTTGTTCGCCCACTCCCTGCCCCCTGTGGCCTGGGGGGAGGTATTCTGGAGCCCCGAGATGGTTTTGAGGTTTCTCCAGACCCCGCTGATGTCGCTCAGTTGCAGCTTGTCCTCCATCTTCTTCCTGAAGCTGTCCTTGCCTTCTCTGATCTTTCTCCTCAGCTCCCTCTGTACGGACTTCAGCATCTCCCTGTTCCCTGACCTGAAGATCCTCTTCTTCTCTCTCAGAAGTGTTTTTATCTCAGGGTTGATCCAGGGTTTGTTGTTTGAGTGACGCCGTATGGTCTTGGTGGGAACGGATTTGTCCACACAGAAGCTGAGGTAGCCCGTGAAGGTGTGAATGAGGCCATCGATGTCCTCACCATGTGGATCGCAGAGCTGCTTCCAGGCGGTGGCTTCAAAACAGCCCTTTAGGGTGTCCATTGTCTCCTCAGACCATGGGGAGAACATGGAAACTCCACACAGAAAGATCACCATTGGTCAGGGGGTGGGATCAAACCCGGGATCCCATGGCCAAGGGTGAGTTGCTGTGGTGCCACAGTGCTAACCACTGCACCACCGTGCTGCCCTTATCACCTGCCTTAACTTCCCATGTTTGGTCTGAAAGTCCAGACCTTTCTGAAAATTGCTTTCTCACTCTAAGCAAATCAGACCAAGGTTCAGTTTGATCCAGACCTAAACCATCTCTTTTTGCCAGACTAAATTTCAGCTCTTTGGCCCAGACTGTGGTTCAGGGGAAGTTTCACACCTAGTCTGAAAGTCTGGACCAAATGGGTTAGGTGTTAAAGTACACTGAGTCACTTCTTTGGGGTGAAAAACCCACGAATCCCATATCGGATGCTCTTTTTTCAAAAACTAAAGTTCCTAAAGGTGGACACCAGCTCTTCACAATATTCCCAGTTTTATTTTTTTCTTGAGCTGTGAGAATTTGTCTCTTAAAATCTGTTTTATTTCTGTTTAATTTGGTCAGCTGTTGTGCCTGAGCATGCAGTCACCCTACACTCCTCCCTTGTTTCTGGTCCTCCTCCCTGCCATGCGGTGTGATGACCTGCTCAACCCTGTTGTATTCCACCTGCGTCCTGCTGTTTGTGTCTAAGCCTGTTTTGCCTTACTTGCTGCCAGATTATCTTACAGTGTACCAGCTTGTCCAGCTCTAAGGATCTTTGCTTTTAACATTGCCTTTTTGATTTGTTTCCTCTGTTGTGCTGATTACTACAAAGAAAATATTTATTTCTGAAAGAAAGTTGAACTTTTATCTAGTCTTAAGAGTCATATTTGAGTCACACTTCTATGGTTGATTTGCTTGCTTGCAGCATTATGCAGGACCATATGGACGAGTTTGTGGAGAATGTGCTCAATGATGAGGCTGAGTTTATTCCTCAGATTCAGCTTTATTAACAGATCACATACTCCAAACATCTCAAAGCAAGAAAGAGGAAGTTTTCATCTCACATCAGGGGTTTTATACCCCGGGCACGAAACAGCAGTCACATGGTGTTTAATCAAACATACAGTCACATGGTACTTAATCTCAATCACAAAGTAACCCCTTTGATCTCACACCATTGTCCTCTAGTCTCTGTGGTCCGGAAATCTCCCCCGGTCGTCTCCTTGAAACAAAGGCCGAATCTCACACTCTTCCTGTTGTCTCTCAGAGGCTCAGTCCCTTTTGTTCCATGAGACGTGTATCACACAATAAACATACAGCAATACATTTGTGGAGAATATGTACCCAACATATGTGCCACATGACCCCCCCCCCAAACGTCTAAAATGGGACAAACATAACCAGAGATACATGACATAATAACATTACTACATATCAATCCACCAGTTGCCTAGCTCTAAGTCTCCTGCCATATTGGCTGAAAGCCGGCTTTGTTGCTTCTGCAGCTTCCTCCTGCTCCTGTGGATTAGAACTGTTAGTCAATCTCTGTGGGTGTTCTGTAGAATGCTTTCTAGGGGGTCTGCCGCGACGGGGGGCTCTCGCCAACTGCACTGCTTCATCCGCCAAAACAAAAGCAGGTTTGAGTCTGTTTATGCAAATCAACTCCTGTCTGTCTCCCAAGTCTAGCAAAAAATGCTTCTCTCCTGTTTCCAGCACCTTGAACGGCCCATCGTAAGGTGGGCGCAAGTTGGGGCGATAAGCATCATGTCTCACAAAAACAAACTCCGCATTTTTTAAAGCCTTCGGCACAAAAACGCGTGGAAAACTGTGATGAACCGGGCCAGGAAGCGTGTTTGATCCTGTGCCACTCTGCAACAGCTGAGCGGGGGGGCAATTTGGCGCAGGATTATTGGGGAGAAATTCCCCGGGCAGACGGAGAGGCTGTGCAAAAACTAACTCAGCTGGGGAGGCTTGCAAATCCTCTTTAGGTGCAGAATGCAACCCCAATAAAACCCATGGTAGTTTGTCAACCCAATTTGTATCCGTAAGCGACGCTCTGAGGGCCGTTTTCAATGACCTATGAAAACGCTCGCATAAACCGTTAGCCTGGGGGTTGTACGCAGTGGTGCGGTGGATCTTTACCCCTAGACTGCGGGCCATCGATGACCAGAGTTCGGAAACAAATTGGGGACCTCTGTCAGAAGTTATGTCCGACGGAACTCCAAAACGTGCTACCCAAGCCGTTAAAAACACACGCGCCACTTCCTCCGCTGTGGTTGATGCCAGAGGGACCGCTTCTGGCCAGCGCGTGGTGCGGTCCACCACCGTCAAAAGGTGTGTGCACCCCTGTGACAACGGAAGGGGGCCTACCAAGTCGACATGCACATGATCAAAGCGCTTAGCCGGGGTGTGAAAAGGCTCCAAAGGAGCTCTAGCGTGTTTGTGTATTTTGGCTCGCTGACATGCTACGCAGGCTGTCGCCCATTCTTCGACTTGTCTGTGCAACCCCGGCCAAACAAATTTCTCCCCCACCATTTTGACCGACGCGCGCACCCCCGGGTGCGCCAGAGAATGAATCAAGTTAAAAACGCGGCGGCGCCACGCAGCTGGTACCATGGGACGCGGCCGTCCCATGGAGACATCGCAGATTAGGGGAGGCATACCCATTTGCAGCACCCTGTCCTCCAGCCTTAACCCTGTTGGTCCAGACTGGAGCGCGCGCACGTCCGCATCGCTAACCTGCTCCGCAGCCATGGCTGCGTAATCTAACCCTACGCAGACCGGGGCCGCGTGTGCTTCCGCGTCGCTGCCCTGGCCCACGGCCATGGCTGCAGAGTCTGCCCCCACGTGGCCTGGCGCCAGCACAGCAAGCGAGAGGCAGTCTGCCACTACATTATGTTTACCTGCAACATGCTGGATATCGGTGGTGAACTCCGATATCGCGGCCAGCTGTCTTTGCTGCCGGCCCGACCAAGGTTCCGAAACCTTGGCCATCGCAAAAGTCAGCGGTTTGTGGTCCACGAACGCAGTGAAACGACGCCCTTCCAGCCAGAACTGGAAATGGCGGATGGCCAAGTGTAGGGCCAACAACTCCCTGTCAAACGCGCTGTATTTTCGCTCGCTATCGCGCAAGGTTTTGCTGAAAAACGCGAGCGGTTGCCAGGTCCCCGCTACAAACTGTTCAACGACCGCCCCCACCGCTAAATCGGATGCGTCAGTGGTGAGGGCCATGTGGGCCGTTGGGACTGGATGTGCCAACAAAACCGCGTTTGCCAGTGCTGTTTTGACTTGAGAGAATGCGCGCTCCCGCTCAGGAGACCATTCAATTTTATTCGTGGGTTTTTGTTTTTTTAGTGCAGCGTACAATGGTTGCATGAGCTGCACTGCGCTTGGGAGGAAACGGTTATAAAAATTAACCATTCCCAAAAACTCCTGTAACGCTTTGACCGTTTGCGGTTGGGGAAAATTTGTTATTGCGCGCACTTTATCGGGCAGAGGGACCGCTCCTTCTGGCGAAACGTGATGCCCCAAAAAATCAATCCGCGCTACCCCAAACTGACACTTCGCTGGGTTAATTATTAGCCCGTGCTCTGCCAGCCTCCGGAAAACTGCCTTGAGGTGACTTTCATGTTCATCTTCGGACGTGCTGGCTACTAAAATGTCATCCAAGTAGACGAACACGAAAGGGAGGTCGCGTAGCACTGCGTCCATCATGCGCTGGAACGTCTGCGCGGCCTCCTTGAGTCCAAAAGGCATGCGCAAAAACTCAAAAAGTCCGAAAGGAGTTATTACCGCTGTTTTGGGTATGTCCTGGGTGCGCACTGGAACCTGATGGTAGCCACACACTAAATCTATTTTAGAAAAAATGTGCGCCCCCGCCAAATGAACCGAAAAATCTTGGATGTGTGGGATCAGGTAGCGGTCGTGTGCAGTGGCGTTATTCAACCTGCGGAAATCACCGCAAGGTCGCCACGAGCCATCAGACTTTGGGACCATGTGCAATGGTGAAGCCCAGGGGCTTTTCAAACGTCTGATGATGCCCAGTTTTTCCAGGTTGGCAAACTCCTCGCGCGCTATGGTCAGCTTAACTGAGTCCAGGCGCCGAGCTTTTGCAAAAACGGGTGGCCTGGTGGTAGTGATATAATGCTCCACCCCATGTTTGGCCGCTGTTGCTGAAAACGTTGGGACTGTTAGTGCTGGGAACTGAGTGAGGAGTGCGTGGAACTTACCACCCGCAGCTGTGACGTTGGCTTGTGCAGTTGGCGGTGCCACTTGTGCTGTGCAGGGAATAGAGTGAAAAGACAGTGCATTAACCAGACGTCTGTTAGCAAGATCAACCAATAAACCATGTGAGCACAAGAAATCAGCCCCTAACATGTTGAAACTGACTGCAGCTACAATAAAAGTCCACTCAAATGAACGGCCCTGCAAAGACAGAAGCAGAGTCCTCTCACCGAAGGTCTTAATAGATGAGCCGTTCGCTGCTGACACTGACACCCAGGGAACCTTGGACGGCATCAGTCGGTCCGCATAGGAAGGCGTGATGAAACTCATCTGGGAGCCTGTGTCCACGAGGAATTGTCTCCCAGAACGTGCATCCGTCAGGTAGAGCAGCTTGTTCTCATCCCCGAGGGTCGCAGCCGCTACCGACCCTCGGTTTTGGCATTTCCCGAACGCTTGAAGTGGCACGGTGGGAGGCACTTGTGTGCCCTCTCTGCAAAGCGGCGATGATAGAAGCAGAGGACGTCATCCGCTCCGTGTCGCTTGGTGCTGACTGCTTCGTCCGCTCCGTCTCGCTTGGTCCTTGCTGCTGCCGTCGTCGGCGCATCTGGCACTGCAACCACTGGCCCCATGCCGTCTCCGGGCGTTGCTCCTAGCTCCACTGCTGCAGTGGAAACTGCGCTCTGCTTGTGGGCGTCGACGAGTCGCTGCGCCTCCTTGCTCAGCCCATGGTAGTCTCGCTTTGCCAACCGGGGTGAATCTGCCAGCATAACTCTCACCGCTGGCGGCAAGGTCCGGAGGAAAAGGTGGGCGAAGATGAATTCGCAGTCCTCGGAGTCTTTCAGCCTCAACATTTTCACCATCAGGTCTACGGGGCTGTCGTTCTCCGACTCTGTCAACGCCAGAAGCCCCTCTGCTCGCAGTTGCACGGATGGTGTGAAATGGCTGATAAGCGCAGCTTTCAATGCGCCGTATTTGTCGCTGTCCGGTGGGTGATTGACCAGCTCTTCCACCCTCTGGACTGTGTGGCTGTCCAGCTTCGCCACCACATGGTAGAATTTCGTGTCGTCCTTCGAGATTCTCCGGAGGTTGAACTGTGCCTCGACTGCGCTAAACCAGGAGCGCGGACTATGCTGCCAGAAGTCAGGCAGCCGGAGTGTGGAGGCAGCCATCAGGCTGACTTCTGCCGAGCTCTGCTCGGGAGAATTATTTCTGCTCATTTTTCGTCGTAAGGTCACCAGTGTGGAGAATGTGCTCAATGATGAGGCTGAGTTTATTCCTCAGATTCAGCTTTATTAACAGATCACATACTCCAAACATCTCAAAGCAAGAAAGAGGAAGTTTTCATCTCACATCAGGGGTTTTATAACCCGGGCACGAAACAGCAGTCACATGGTGTTTAATCAAACATACAGTCACATGGTACTTAATCTCAATCACAAAGTAACCCCTTTGATCTCACACCATTGTCCTCTAGTCTCTGTGGTCCGGAAATCTCCCCCGGTCGTCTCCTTGAAACAAAGGGCAAATCTCACACTCTTCCTGTTGTCTCTCAGAGGCTCAGTCCCTTTTGTTCCATGAGACATGTATCACACAATAAACATACAGCAATACATTTGTGGAGAATATGTACCCAACATATGTGCCACAAGTTTACCTTTAAATTTTCAACTAGTACGCTTTAGTGACCATGATGAATACAGGAACCCATTAGACCAGAGGTGTCAAACTCATTCCATGGAGGGCCAAGACCCTGCTTGTTTTACTTCCACCCAGTATCTTCAGCAGGTGTTTTCACTGATCAGCAATCAGTGGGAAGACATTCAGTGAAATCACCTGTTGAAGGCACTGGGTGGAGGTAAAACCTGCAGGGTCTTGGCCCTCCATGGAATGAGTTTGACACCCCTGCATTAGACTATTAGTGTATATACAATATGATACCAAATAGAACATTTAATAGTTGATGGGGAAATTGTCATTTTGTACTTCCCTTCATCAAATAATCAGAAAGACCCTTTTAAAATATGGAAAAAAATTGATTGAACATATGTGTCCAGGAAATCATTTTTATTAAATGTCTACACTTTACCAACTTGTGTAGAACTTTCTCACCATTTTATCTGATTCCTTTGCCTGTTGAAAAGCCACTTTACTGCAGCGGAGAGGACGAGGGTTGAAAAGTGGAGGAAGAGTGAAGAGGACAAATTCAAGCAGGCAGTTTAAATTAAACCAGACAAAGAGTTTGCTGGCATACACAAGATAGCGTCTCTGTGTACTTGGGTGGCATTCAGTGCTCTGCAAACACTTAACAGTTACACTTGCTGCTCCGACGTTTTGCAGACAGCAGAATAGACGAAGAAAAACACTTTTAAAAGGAGGCAAGGGGAAGAGGAATGTAAACAGAGACGCAACATTAATGCAAGTGGTTTAAAAAATGTAATGCATTGAAGAATATATGCAAAATAAAGAGTTAAAAGATTATTCTCTCAAGGTAAACTTTTGATTTCTGTGTTAAGAGCAGTGTTGGGAGTAATTGTAATGCCACTACTTTTGCAGTAACAAAATTACTGTTTGAAAAGTCAGTAATGTATTACAGTAACTGAAATTTGATCAGATGCATTACTCGTTACTCATTTTATTAATATGGATAGATATTTTTAGCACAAATAAATGAATATACAAACTGACCCTACCGTAGCTGACACAATCGTCAGCTGACGTGACCTGTTGCAAAGAGCCTGAGTTTTCACTGCTGAGCGGAGGAAAAGATGAAGCTGTTGGATTGTATTTTATTATGAAGAGCGGTGTAGTGGCAGTCACGTCCTCTTCCGCCACTGCACCGCCCCTATAAATACCAGGGGGCATCTTCATCCTGCCCCTTTGCCAATGCCCTGCCTGGTGGCTGTGTACTGTGTTGCCAACCCTAAATAAAGCTGAGTTCTACTGTGCACCTGGCCTCGTCATTTGGGAGGTAATTCCATACATAACATTTTGGCGACGAGAATAAAAAATGGAGGCGTGTGTTTCACCACTTCAGCCCTTCCTGGAGCTCCCAGGCGAGCCACCTGTGTCCTGGCCGAGATAGTTTGCCACCTTTCAGGGCTACATCGCGGTGCTCGACCTGGGTAAGCTAGATAAAGTGAGGGCATGTGCACTTCTGGTGTATAAATTGGGGATTGAGGGCCAGCATATTCTGCGTACACTTGGAGCTACCGACTCATATGAGGATGTGGTCGAGTTGCTAGCGCGCCATTTCCACACCCGGGACAACGTCACCATCTGGAGGATTCGGTTCCGACAACAACACCAGCGAGTGGGTGAGTCTGTCCGCCAGTTTGTCACCGACCTGTGGCAGCTGGCTAGCGGGTGTTGTTTCGGGCTATTGGAGGAGGAAATGGTACGTGACCAGCTGGCGGAGCACACAACCAGCAATGTTTTACAAACTAGGCTGCTCTCGGCGCCGAGTGACCTGATGTTAGCCAAGGCTGTTGAGCTAGCCCTCCAAGTGGAGACCGCAGACAAGCTAGCTTTGGAGCTAAAGTGGCACCAATCACAACGGCAGCTGGGGCCTACCACTGCAGCATTAGTAGCGGACCCTGACAGCGAGGGTAGCATGACCGGTGACAACGCGGAAACCAACGCTATCAACCTGAGGTCTGCCCCAAGAAAACCTTTGTGCATGGGTTGTGGATGCGTGAAGCACAAATACAAGGCTAGGAAATGCCCGGCTAGAGAGAAGTGCTGTGGCAAGTGTGGTCACTTGAACCATTATGCCAGGGTATGTCATATGTCCAAGCCGGAGAGCCCACGGAGAAAAACAACTTCACCTGCCCTGACAGCTGTCCATGCAGTGTCTCCGAGTACCAACGGGTTCAAGTTCTGCAAGGTGACGCTGGATGGTGAGGAGGTACCACTGCTGATTGACACGGGGGCGGAGGGATCGTTATTGAATTGGGCCACGGTGAGGAAATTTTACCCACACTACAAGATAAGAGATAGCCTAGCGCCACTCTACAGTTATGGAGGCGGCAGACTGTGCACAGTTGGAACATTGGCGTTAACGGCTCGGTACAAGTCGGCGGTGATGGCTGACTGCACGTTCCATGTGACAGCCTGAGGCAACAACATCATGGGCTGTGACCTGTTTTATGGACTGAGGTTCACCATTAGAGATGACGCTGGGGAAGAATGGATTGGTTGTGGCCAGCGGAACCACCCGGTTCCGGTGGTGGAGGATGACGCGGTGTGGGGAGAAGATTTATCGGACACCATAGTGGTCAAGCAGGATCAGCCTCACTCAGGTTCAACACAGGAGGGTCTCAGTGCCGGCGCTCGAGGTATGACAGGAGAAGGTACCGAGCGTGGCGGCGAGGCACCTGCGTCAGCGAGTGACGCCAACGAGCGAGCCTCAGTTTCTTCCGCAGCTCGGCCACAGTGAGCTGGAGGATCTGTCACTTCAATGGTGACCGCTGCAGCAGCTTTGCAAGGAGTCAGGGTCAGATCGACAGGCACTGAGGGACCACGTGCCGATCAGCAACACTGCAGGCCAAGCAGAGCCACTCTGAGAGTTATGGATCTGGTCCGGGTTTGTGGGGAGGGACGTCCACGGCGGATGTGGGCCAAACGACAGTCAGAGGGTCACCAGGAGCGGCTGCGCATTGGGGCTAAGCAGGGCGCAGCCCACTTCCAGCTGTCGAACAGCTTGTGGAGACACGCCAATGAGCTGTGGCGTGCTCAGGAGGAGGCTTCAGATGGCGAGTCCAGACGAGAGAAGTGGTTAATGGTGAAGAGAAGAGGCACTCTCATGTATGAGGTCAGCTGCGATCCTGGAGGCATGCCACTTTCAGGGGCAGGTCTACTGAGGGGCTGCCCTGGGCCCCCCACAAGCCAGTTCTACCCCTTTCTGCCAGAAGGACAATAGTGTAGTTTGAAAAAATAATAATATAAGTTCTAATGTTCATATGTTTGCATGTGTTTAAAAAAACTAAAATGTTATTGTTCTGGGCATGTTATATTTTAGGAACACGGCAATGTTTAAGTTATTAATGGACGTTTTAGTTAGAACAGGTGGCAGAATAATTCACCTTGCTGTGCGGGGTTGGACGGTAGTCCACCCGTCCTCCCTCATTTTAGGTTTGTTGTGTGAATGTGATAGGCCGTTTAGTGTGTTCAAGTCTAGTTTTCTTTTCTCTAAACTGGGGAGGGTCTCTATTGTATGAGTGGTTCTGGACTTTCTACGGAGGGGGGGGGGGATGTTGTATTGTATATTATTATGAAGAGCGGAGTAGTGGCAGTCACGTCCTCTTCAGTTACAGCACCGCCCCTATAAATACCAGCAGGCATCTTCATCGGCCCCTTTGCTGATGCCCTGCCTGGTGGCTGTGTACTGTGTTGCCAACCCTAAATAAAGCTGAGTTCTACTGTGCACCTGGCCTCATCATTTGGGAGGTAATTCCATACATAACAGAAGCTACTTTATTTTTGTGGAAATAGACAGATAATTTTTCCTTTGTCGCGGTTAAGGACAAAAGCATATTGGTGCATTGCAAGCTAAATGCCGGTTGAGACCTGCTACAATCTTGAGAAGCACTTGAAAACAGCAACAAAGTTAAGGCAGGGCTATAGTGCTATGCTATGCTAACAACACCATGTTAGTGGATCTATGCTATCTGAACACCCACGGCTGGGTTTCAAGCACAGGTATGCATCTGGACAATTTGTGACCCAGACCCTGGACTGTGATCCATGGAAATTAAAATGCATTTACTTTCTACCTGGATAAAGATTATTCAAAAATGGATTTTGATCTCCAAAAGGAATTTGAGGGACTGGATCATGTCACAGCAGACATTTGGACTGTGGATAATGGGCATTTTCTTTGGATCACTGCACATCGGATTAAATCCATATCATAAAGGTCAGATAAACATGAGCAGCTTTATGCAGTGATGCCAACTCTCACTCTTTTTGTGTGAGTTTTACTTTTTCCCTCTTCCTCACTCCACAAACCCTATTTCTCACTCCAAAATGAGGAAGTTACTGATAATATTGTGTTGATTTTCTTCGGATTTTTCCCCACAACAAGAGCTCCCAAGGCAAGATAAAGCAGACTGAACATTTTTGATTTGATTTCTTTTATTTTTTTTATTTTGTATACTTTATTAATCTCAGAGGGAAATTCATGGCATCCACCTGGATGGATGAGGCAGCCAAGGTGCAGTGCCAATCCCTTCACCATTCACACACACACGCATTGACATCTAGGGCCACTTTAGCATCTCCAATTAACCCAACCTGCATGTTTTTGGCCACTGTGGGAGGAAACCAGAGCACCTAGAGTAAACCCACACAGACACAGGGAGAACATGTAAACTCCACACAGAAGGGTCACCGCTGGTCAGGGGATGGGATCGATCCCACAATGGTCAGGGGTGGAATCTATCCCATGACCTTCTTACTGTGCTGCTACAGCGCTAACTGCTGCGCCACTGAGTTGCCCCATATTCTAAAAGCTCTGTCTGAAACAGTTTGTCTTCATCCTGCCATTAATAAGCCCGTAATGTAATCCATTAATTAAATTATCTTGCTATGTGTGCAAGATGATTTAAGTATGCATTTAAAAGTAATGTGAAAGTTACTTTTCTAAGTAACTAATTACTTGCTTACTATTCATGCAGTAATTGGTAAAGTAACTCAATTACTTTTGAAAAGAGGTGACTAGTAACTGTAATTAGTTACTGTTTTTTAGTAACTTGCCCAACACTGGTTAAGAGTGAGTGTTGGGGACAGAAAGGAAAGTTCAGAGCAGATGTTTGTACTTTTTTTCTAATTATAAATATTTTTAAAGCTGTAATATGAACTGGTTAATGAGGTGGAAAATTATTGGGACAAGCACAGAGCCCTGTGGCACTCCATGGCTGAGTTTTGACAAGAAGAAACTGGGATCTACAGTGAGGAAAATAAATATTGAACACGTTGTGGAGCCCATAATTATAACTTATGTGACTCACATGTGGCTGGCTGAATTCAGCCAAGAGAGACTTTGAGCTAGCCATGTGTATTGCCTTCACACCTCAAGAGGACGATGTGTCTGCACCCCCTGGGGACTCAGGAGGACTCAGGAGAGAGGAGAAGTTTACCCGGGTTGACCTTTTGGGGGTCAGAGAGGAGAACAGAAGGACTCTGGGTGTTCTATTACAGATGAGAGGATGTAACTGAGTATTGTGACTTTTGTATGATGTATTGTTCGAGATGAGTGTATAAATGTATGTGTGTGACTGCGTCCTGTCTCTTTTCACTCCGATCGAGAGAGGACATAGGATGAATGAGAATTAAAGCAGATACTGGAAAATCATCCAGTCGCCTCAATTCTTGACTCCTACAATTGGTGACCTACGCATGAATCTGAGCACGCCAAGGCTGGAGGACAGCCTCGTGATCGATATGGAAGAGCTGGGAGACAGCCACTCAGACCCGGATTCACCGGGGAATGCCAGCAGGGGCACAAGACTGATTAAGCTCCCCGAGTTCTGGCAAAACAACCCGCACTCGTGGTTCCAGCATGTGGAGTCGCAGTTCCTGCTCGGGGGAGTTTCAGCGGACGACATTAAATTCCGTAATGTCATCGCGACGCTCGACAGCCGCACGGCTCGCTGTGTGCGGAGCCTGGTGCAGCAACCACCCGCTGCCGGCAAATACGACGCGCTGAAAGCCACCCTCATCAGGAGCTTCGTGCCGTCATCTGAGGCAAGAGCCAGGCAGCTACTGAACCTGCGCGACAGAGGTGGACGCAGGCCGACTGTCCTCATGGAGGACATGCTACAGATGATCGGGACGGACAATGACGCGTTCCTTTTCAAGCATATTTTCCTGAGAACCCTCCCAGCGCACACGAGAGGTTCCCTGTCCAGCAGACGATGTGTGACCCAGCAGGACTTCCGCAACCTGGCCCAAGAGGCGGAGCGGTTCCTCAACGCCTGCGAGGAACAAGAGGCTTCCGTCGCAGCGGCAGACCTCGGCGCGGCGGCCGGGGGCAGTGTGGAGCCAGAGACAGCAGTGACCACCTCAGCGGCGACAGCAGCGGCGAGATTCCGTGGCAGGGGAGATGACGGCCTCTGTTTTTACCATCGGCGTTTCGCTGGGAAGGTGCACAAATGCATCCCGCCCTGCAAGCTCAAAAAGCAGGGAAACGACCGGGCCGGGAGCCATTAGCAGCTTCCACTCTCGGCGAACGGAACAAGCTGCTTTATCTGACAGACGCGGGCTCCGGGCGGCAATTCCTAGTGGACACCGGAGCCCAGAGGAGCTTCATCACTGCCACCTATGCTGATTGGGTCACGGGACCCCGCGGAGACGGAGCGACAGCGGCCAACGGCTCCAGCATCAAGACGTACGGAGAGAGAACCTTGTCTCTGTCCTTCCACGGCCGCGCCTATGAGTGGAACTTCATCGTAGCGGCAGTGAGCTTCAATATGTTAGGTGCTGATTTTCTGTGTTCACATGGTTTGTTAGTTGATCTGGCAAACAAACGCCTAGTAAATGCACTCTCTTTCTGTTCTATCCCTTGTGCAGCTCGGGTGTCCCCGCCACCAGTACAGACCAACGTCGCCACAGCAGGTGGTAAGTTCCACAGCCTTCTACACCAGTTCCCAGCACTCACAGTTCCCACTTTTTCAGCTAAGGTGGCGAAGCACGGGGTGGAGCACTTTATTACCACGAGTGGCCCACCCGTTTTTGCGAAGGCTCGGTGCTTGGATGCAGCTAAACTCTCCATTGCGCGCGAGGAGTTCACCAACCTGGAAAGGTTGGGCATAATTCGCTGCTCGAAGAGCGCCTGGGCTTCCCCCCTCCATATGGTACCTAAAGCT
The DNA here is from genome assembly GCA_020510985.1 of Pholidichthys leucotaenia. NCBI lineage: Eukaryota > Metazoa > Chordata > Actinopteri > Cichliformes > Pholidichthyidae > Pholidichthys > Pholidichthys leucotaenia. The sequence goes on from CM035844.1 coordinate 212,889,876, forward strand.
GACGGCTCGTGGAGACCTTGTGGCGATTACCGCAGGTTGAACTATGCCACAGTGCAGGACCGGTACCCGATTCCGCATATCCAGGACTTTTCAGTGCACTTGGCGAAGGCGCGCATTTTTTCTAAAATAGACCTGGTCCGCGGTTATCACCAAGTCCCGGTCCGACCAGAGGACATCCCCAAAACAGCCGTAATAACCCCGTTCGGGCTTTTTGAGTTTTTACGAATGCCTTTTGGCCTTAAAGGCGCCGCACAAACCTTCCAACGGATGATGGATGCAGTGTTGCGTGACCTTTCGTTTTTGTCTATTTAGACGACATTTTGGTAGCCAGCACCGCCGAGGAGGAGCACGCAAAACACCTCACAACAGTTTTTCAGAGGTTAGGAGAGCATGGGTTGATAATCAACCTGGCCAAGTGCCATTTTGGCGTGGCACAAATCGATTTTTTAGGGCACCGCCTTTCCTCGGAGGGAGCAGTTCCTCTGCCGGCCAAAGTACGCGCAGTGGCAGATTTTCCCCAGCCTCGAACGGTAAAAGCGTTGCAAGAATTTTGGGGGATGGTAAATTTTTATAACCGTTTCATACCCCACGCAGCGCAGCTTATGCAGCCCTTGTATACCGCGCTTAAAAAGCAGAAGCCCTCCCATGTGATTGAATGGTCCCCGGAGCGGAAGCGCGTATTCACAGAGGTTAAACGAGCACTGGCAAACGCGGCACTGTTGGCCCACCCAGACCCGGCAGCCAGCATAGCGCTAACCACAGACGCGTCAGATGTGGCCATAGGGGCCGTTGTAGAACAGCAGGTTGCCGGGGTTTGGCAGCCACTCGCATTTTTCAGCAGATCCCTACGCGAGGCTGAGCGAAAATACAGCGCGTTTGACAGGGAGCTGCTGGCGCTCCACTTGGCTATTCGCCATTTCCAGTTCTGGCTGGAAGGGCGGCATTTCACCGCGTTTGTCGACCACAAACCGCTCACTTTTGCGATGTCCAAAACTTCAGAACCGTGGTCAGGGCGGCAACAGAGACAACTGGCTGCAATTTCTGAATTTACCACCGATATTCAGCACGTAGCCGGTAAAATCAATGTGGTGGCAGACTGTCTGTCACGCGCAGTAACAGCACCCGTCCGCGCGGAAACGGATTGCGCGGCCGCTTACCCAGAGCGCGGTAACAGCGCGGACATGCGCGCGGCTCCAGTCCACGTGGGAATAGATTACGCAGCCATGGCAGCGGAGCACAGCGAGGACGCGGACGTGCGCGCGCTCCTGTCTGGACCAACAGGGTTAAGGCTGGAACGCAAAAGTCTACAAACCGGTTCCCCCCCGCTTATCTGTGATGTATCCACAGGGCGACCGCGCCCGGTGGTGCCAGCCGCGTGGCGCCGTCGCGTTTTTGACGCCGTGCACTCCCTAGCGCACCCAGGGGTGCGCGCTTCGGTGAAAATGGTGGCGGAGAAGTTTGTTTGGCCGAGCCTGCGCAAGCACGTGAAAGAGTGGGCTAAAGCCTGTGTGGCTTGCCAGCGGGCGAAAATTCACAGGCACACTAAAGCGCCCTTAGAACCGTTCCACATTCCGGCTAAAAGGTTCGATCATGTGCACGTGGATCTCGTGGGCCCCCTACCCACATCACAAGGGTTCACGCACCTCTTGACGATGGTGGACCGAACCACTCGTTGGCCGGAAGTGGTCTCGTTAACATCGACCACAGCGGCAGAGGTGGCACGCGCTTTTTTAACAGCCTGGGTAGCGTGGTTCGGGGTCCCGTCAGATATTACGTCTGATAGGGGACCTCAATTTGCGTCGGAGCTGTGGTCAGCAGTGGCCAGCGGCTTAGGAGCGGCAGTACATCGCACTACCGCTTATCATCCCCAGGCCAACGGTTTATGCGAGCGTTTTCACAGGTCTTTGAAGGCAGCCCTCAGAGCGTCACTGACGGACACAGATTGGGTAAACAAACTACCATGGGTTTTATTGGGGTTGCTTTCGGCACCCAAAGAGGATCTAGATGCCTCACCAGCAGAACTGGTCTTTGCACAACCGCTCAGGCTGCCAGGCGAGTTTTTACCCGACCACACGGCACCAGGGCCCTCCCCGATCCGGGGGTCTCTGAGTAACACGAGAGCAGAAATGCTCCCGGGCCCCGCTCATCACTCTTTCCCGCGTGTGTTCGTGCCCCAGGCTTTACGAGACGCAGAGTTTGTTTTTGTCAGGCACGATGCGCAGCGGCATAGCCTCCGTCCACCTTACGACGGTCCATTTCGAGTGCTGGAAACCGGGGAGAAATATTTTGTGCTAGATTTGGGGGGCAGGAGGGAGACGATCAGTATCGATAGATTAAAACCTGCTTTTGTGTTGCATAACAAGTCTGTGCAACCGGCGGGCGCGCCTCGACGCGGCAGACCTCCCAAGGGGCGGCCCCTTGGGAGGTCCCGGGACCCCCCACGAGGGGCAAATAACCCTTCTCCCCCTCACTCCACAGATGCACAGCAGGACGGCCCAACACAGAGCAGGAGACCTGCATACAGCAGATTCGGGAGAAGATTGAAACCTAAGCTGCATGCAGAATGATGTGTTTTTTGATCAGGTTGTTTAGGTTGCTGTGAGATTCTGTTGGGGGGGTGACGTGCTGTATGACTATGGTATGACTGTATATGTGTGCCCAGTCTTTCGCGTGGAAGGGGGGAGTGATGTGGAGCCCATAATTATAACTTATGTGACTCACATGTGGCTGGCTGAATTCAGCCAAGAGAGACTTTGAGCTAGCCATGTGTATTGCCTTCACACCTCAAGAGGACGATGTGTCTGCACCCCCTGGGGACTCAGGAGGACTCAGGAGAGATGAGAAGATTACCCGGGTTGACCTTTTGGGGGGCAGAGAGGAGAACAGAAGGACTCTGGGTGTTCTATTACAGATGAGAGGATGTAACTGAGTATTGTGACTTTTGTGTGATGTATTGTTCGAGATGAGTGTATAAATGTATGTGTGTGACTGCGTCCTGTCTCTTTTCACTCCGATCGAGAGAGGACGTAGGATGAATGAGAATTAAAGCAGATACTGGAAAATCATCCAGTCGCCTCAATTCTTGACTCCTACAACGTCAACATTTTTCTTATTAAATATATGTCTGATGGAGCCACTGACCTTAGATTTTCAGCAGATATCAGTAACAACCCAAGTAATTCATACATACAAAGAAATCAAGGCAACTCTGTTCACAAAACAAGTTATATTTAACAAAATGGAATGACACAGGGAATAAGTATTGAACACGTGAAAAAAGAGGTGCAATTTGACTATGTCATTTCTACTGTATGTGCAATTCACTGTATGGCATTTCAGTTCTACTGTATGTCCTGTATAAATAGAAGTATTGACAAATAAAAATCTTTGAATCTTTGAAAAGGCCTAGAAAGCCAAGAAACCAGCTGAAATCCATCAGACTTTAGGAAGCCATCCCATCCTCCATCAGTGCAAATTAATTACAACTGGTTAAGTCCTGACTGATCGCCTTTAAAAAGGTCTGTGAATATCAGATTGTCACACCACAAAGAACTCATGATGGGTAGAAGCAAAGAGCTCTCTCTAGACCTTCACAACCTTATTGTTGCAAAACATAATGACAGCATTGGTTAAAAGATGCATTTCTAAACTCCTGAATGTTCCAGTATGCACTGTTGGAGCCATCATTCGGAAGTGGAAAGAACATCATTTTACCATAAACTGGCCATGACCAGGAATTATCAGAAGAGTAATCCAAGAGCCAAAGACCACTTGTGGAGAGCTCCAAAAAGACCTGGAGTTAGCAGGTACCGCTGTTTCAAAGAAAACAATAAGTAATGCACTCAACGGACATGGGCTCTATGCCCCCTCACCTCGCAAGACTCCATTGTTGAAGAAAAAGAATGTCGAAGCTCGTTTAAAGTTTGCTGCACAAAATTCGGGCAAGCCAGTAAAATACTGGGAGAATATATTCTGGTCAGATGAGACCAAAAGTTAACTTTTTGGATGCCACAACACACAGCATGATTGGAGGAGAAATGACACTGCACATCAGCCCAAAAACACCATACCATCAGTGTGGAGGTGGGAGCATCATGGTGTGGGGGTGTTTTTCAGTACATCATACAGGCAGACTTCATATAATTAAAGGAAAGATGAATGGACAAATGTATAGAGACATCCTTGATAAGAACCTGTTGCCATCTGCCAAAATACTGAAGATGAAACAAGGGTGGATATTTCAGCAAGACAATGATCCTGGAGAGACTGTTCTTTGCCCACCTGAGGCTGCAGGTGAAGATGTGGCTGGACCCTCTGCAGTTTGCATATCAACCCTATTTAGGAGTTGAAGATGCTGTTGTCTACCTGCTGCAACAAGCCCATTTGCACCTGAATGGCAGAGGAGACACTGTGAGAATCACATTTTTTGGATTTCTCCAGTGCCTTTAAAGTGTCTGTGACATGATGTAGGAAGTATGGCTCAGTATTCAGTATGAATTTATCTTCAATCGTCCACATAGTTGGTTCTGCTGACTTAGAACGCTAAATAAGTGGAAAAATATTTCTAAGTGAATTTAAATTTAGCGCCGTGTTGCAGTAACGCGATATCTGGAGACTCGCCTCGTTTCTGGATATGACATCATGAGAGGAGTTTAATCTTGGCTGATCCGTGTGCTATCAGTGTAAACAAGCTGTTTAGCTTCTGTATCAGCGAAGAAATGTCCAAATGTTGCGTGGCGGCTGGGTGTTCTAATTGCCCCAGTGAACATACATATAAGCCTGTTCGCATTCCCAAAAGATCCCGATCTTCTTAAAAAAATGGGCAAAGCAAGTATAGAGAACAAGAATGAGTTATTATTCTGCATTAATAGAAGAGAACAAGAATAATCCCAGGTTTCTTTTCCAGCACTGTAGCCAGGCTGACAAAGAGTCAGGACTCTGTCAATTGTAGCATTCCCTTAGAGCTTACTAGTCAGGACTTTATGAACTTTTTCAATAATAAAATGTCATCTATCAGAGATAAAATCAGTCAGATTCTTCCTACCGTTAACTTAAATACACTAACTACTACAACTCCTTCAACTGACATCTGTTTGGATCAGTTTACTCCAATTGATTTTTAACAAGTCTTCCCATTTATTGGTAGCTTTATTCTTCAAATAATCAATTCTTCATTAACTTTAGGCCATGTACCGCAGGCTTTTAAAACGGCTGTAATTAAACCCTTACTCAAAAAGCCAATGCTGGATCCAGGAGTTTTAGCTAACTATAGACCAATCTCTAATCTCCCTTTCATTTCAAAAATCTTAGAAAGAGTTGTTGCTATGCAATTATTTGACCACTTGCAGGGAAATGGTTTATTTGAAGAGTTTCAGTCTGAGTTTAGAATCCATCATAGTACTGAAACAGCCTTAGTGAAGGTCACTAATGACCTCCTTATCGCATCTGATAATGGACTTGTTTCTGTACTTGTCCTTTTAGACCTTAGTGCAGCTTTTGATACTATTAATCATAATATTCTACTTGATAGATTAGAATACTATGTTGGACTTAATGGAACTTCATTGCAGTGGTTTAGATCTTATTTATCTGATAGGTTCCAGTTTGTTCATGTCAAGAATGAGTTTTCTTTCAACTGAAAGCTCAGTCGTGGAGCTCCACAGGGATCTGTGTTAGGCCCTACTCTTTTTACTTTATATGTATATGCTTCCATTAGGCAACATTATTAGGAAGCACTGTATACATTTTCACTGTTATGCAGATGGCACACAATTATACCTGTCAATGAAGCCAGATGATAGTAATCAATTAGCCAAGTTAGAAGCCTGTCTTAAGGAAATCAAATCTTGGATGACTTGTAATTTCATGCTATTAAATTCAGATAAGACTGAAGTCATTCTTGTTGGTCCAAAAAAAACTTAGAAATAACTTTCCAAATCAAACTTTTAGTTTGGATGCAGTTACTCTTTCTCTTAATAGCTCTGTGAGGAACTTTGGAGTTATTTTTGATCAAGATCTGTTTTTCAATTCACATATTAAATTCGTTTCTAAGACTGCCTTCTATCATTTGCATAATAAGATAAGATAAGATAAGATAAGCCTTTATTAGTCCCACAACGGGGAAATTCCAGGATTGCAACAGCACAGGGATAGCAACACTCAGAGCAACAATCAGAAGGCAAGAAAAAAAAAAAAAAAAAAAAAAAACAAGCAAGAGCAGCTAATATACATATGTACATATTACTATAAAATATATATATACACACACACACACACACACAGACACACAGTGCAGAGCATTGTAGCTGGATGGAATAAATATATGAATATATGAACACACAGTGCAGAGCATTGTAGCTAGATGGAATAAATATGTAAATATATAAACACCCACAGTACGGAGCATTGCAGCTAGGTGGAATAAATATGCAAGTATATAAACACACACAGTGCGGAGCAATGTAGCTAGATGGAATAATATGTAGATATATAAAAACACAGTGCGGAGCATTGTACCTAGATGGAATAAATATATAGATATATAAATATAAACACACCCAGTGCTGAGCATTGTAGCTAGATGGAATAAATATATAGATATATAAATATAAACACACCCAGTGCAGAGCATTGTAGCTAGATGGAATAAATATGTAAATATATAAACACACACAGTGCAGAGCATTGTTGCTAGGTGGGATGAAACAGCATAACCGTCTATTTAGTTATCCTACATGGTATGATTATGTGCCCATACATATTCTCACCCTCCATAGCGACCGGTATGTTCCTAGTTGTATGCCGGAGAGGACCATTGTGTAAGTCTATTGCATCTTTTGCATTCAAAAAACTATTAGTTTGTTACGTCTTTTTGCTATCTCTGCGAGCAGCCCTGCTTAGGTTGTACAGTCTGACAGCCGTTGGTAGGAAGGACCTACGAAACCTCTCGGTTGTGCACCTGGGATGATGTAGTCTGCTGCTAAATGAGCTCCTCAGTGCATCCAGTATGTCCTGCATAGGGTGGAACTCGGACTCCAGCAGAGATGACAGTTTAGCCACCGTCCTTCTCTCTCCTATCTCCTCCATCGGATCAAGGCGTTGCCCCAGGACAGAGCTAGCTTTCTTAATCAGTTTGTTCAGTCTCTTCCTATCGGCTGCAGTAATGCCACTGCCCCAGCAGACCACTCCAAAAGTGATGGCTGATGCCACCACCGTGTCATAGAATGACTTCAGCAGCGCCCCTTGTACACCAAAAGACCTGAGTCTCCTCAGCAGGAACAGCCTGCGCTGTCCCTTCTTGTAGAGTGCGTCAGTATTGTGTGACCAGTCTAGTTTATTGTTCAGATGAATACCCAGGTACTTGTAGGATGTCACCATCTCGATGTCTGTTCCCTGTATATTTACTGGTGCTGTGAGGGGCTGCCCATGCCTGCGGCAGTCCACCACCAGCTCCTTAGTTTTCCTCGCGTTGATCTGGAGGCAGTTCCGATGGCACCAGTCCACAAAGTCCTGGATAAGCCCTCTGTACTCAGCTTCATCTCCGCTGGAGATGAGACCAACGATCGCAGAGTCATCAGAGAACTTCTGTAGATGGCAATGTGTTGTGTTGTGTGAGAAGTCCGCAGTATAAAGAGTGAACAGGAAGGGAGCCAGCACCGTTCCCTGGGGGGCCCCCGTGCTACTGATGATCGTGTCGGAAACACAGTCCCGGGTTCTCACAAACTGAGGCCGGTAATATTGCCAAGATTAGGAGCATCTTGTCTCAGAGTGATGCTGAGAAACTGATCCACGCTTTTGTTAGCTCTAGATTAGATTATTGTAACTCTTTATTATCAGGTTGTCCTAAAACATTTCTAAAAAGTCTTCAGTTGATCCAAAATGCTGCTGCAAGAGTTTTAACAGGTACTAGAAAGAGAGATCATATCTCTCCGGTTCTGGCCTCCCTTCATTGGCTTCCCATAGAGTTTAGAATTAAGTTTAAAATCCTTCTTCTCACTTTTAAAGCTCTAAACAATCAGGCCCCTTTTTATTTAAAAGATCTGATATTACCCTATTATCCTAACAGAGCACTACGCTCCCAAAATGTTGGATTACTTGTAATACCTAGAATCTCCAAAAGTACAATGGGGGGCAGAGCCTTCAGTTATCAAGCTCCTCTCTTGTGGAACCAGCTGCCAATCTGGATTCGGGAGTCAGACTCGATCTCTGTTTTTAAGAATAGGGTTAAAACCTTCCTTTTTGATATAGCCTACAATTAGGGAGGGATCATGTGTTTCTGAACCCTCCCTTAGTTATGCTGCTACTAGGTTTAGACAGCCAGGGGGGCTCCAGTAATTGCACTGGGCTTCACTCCTTTCTTCACTCTCAATGAAATATTTTTTTTTGTTTTGCTGGTCATTAACATCTGTTTTTTTTGTTTTTTTTTTTTTTTTCTGTTTGTTCTCTCCCATAGATTGAGTCCCCATCGTGCTGTTTTCTCTCTACATGTCTGTTCTTTTCATCTTCTCTATCGCCTCACCCCCCAGCCAGTCAAAGCAGATGACTGCCCCTCCCTGAGCCTGGTTGTGCTGGAGGTTTCTTCCTGTTAAAAGGGAGTTTTTCCTCTCCACCATCGCCAAGCGCTTGCTCATAGGGGATCGCCTGATTGCTGGGGTCTTTCTGCAATTGTGGGGGTTTCCCCTACAGTTGAAAGTGCTATGAGATGACTGTTGTTGTGACATGGCGCTATATAAATAAAGTTGAATTGAATTGAACAAGGGACAAATAGCATCCAACACCATCTTCTGTACTCTGTAGCGATCATTTCACTGCAGACAGTTTTGAGGAGGTGCCTGCTGTACAGGAATCTTCAGGCATGAAAGTTCGTTACAAACAAGTTCTAAAACTGACTGCCATACCTACAGTTTTTAAACGAAAACCCACAGCTCAAGACAATATCAACATATCAAAACAGTGCAGAGAAGCAACATTGTCAAAACTCGCCCGGAAAAGAGTAAGTCCCTTTCTTTATGTTTTAGGGTGTGATAGAGGTGTGTGTACGCATCAGATCTGCAAAACAATTGGGGTGTCTAGTTACAATCTCAAAACAAGAAACACATTATGGATATTTTATCTGTAGTTTTGTAATTAGTGTCATTATTTCTTTAACCTGTAAACCCACATATATGTGTATATATACATACATACATATACATATGCGCGTGTGTGTGTGTGTGTGTGTGTGTGTGTGTGAGTGTGAGTGTGAGTGTGAGTGTGAGTGTGAGAGAGAGAGAGAGAGAGAGAGAGAGAGTTTGTTTTCTGGGTGAAATATTTTGAGCTATTGTCAATGCTTAACAGTGTGTAATATTGCGATTAATTATTTCATTTAGGAAGTCTCAGAAATGCTGACTAGTGAAGAACTTCAAGAGGAACATGAAGAAGCAGGCTTATCTTCAAGCGACATTTTTCAACCTCCATATCTGCACATTATGATGGTAAAGACCCATAAATAATGTTGTATATTAACAATTAGGCAATTGTTATTTAATAGTTTTGTTAACAAACCCGCCAATGTGACCAGAATTTCCCCGACAAGAGAAAAAAAATTAGCACACTTTGTGGTGATCCGCTCTACCTGCCTGTTGCCTTATCCTCCACAGCTGCGCGTACACCTGCTCTCCTAATCAGCCTAACTATTTAAGCCGTGTTGCCCTCTGGCCTGCATGGAGTCGTCTAATTCCCTGGTCTGATGAGACCGTTACGCCACTTCGTCATCTTCCAGAGATTCCTTCTCTACTTCGTCGTTCTCCAGAGAATCCTTCTGTGCTTCGTCGTTCTCCTGGGAGTTCCTACTCCCCAACGCCAAGTAAGCCTCCCTCATCATTATCACCACTCTACACTCTGCCCCCCTGCGCACAGGTGGAAATCCGTGGCAGTGGACCTCCTCCTCCTGGCGGCGGACCGAACACTCCATGCACTTCACCAAACCCTCCTTCCTTTCCCTCTGCAACCAGGCCTGAAGACATTGTCTCCCTGGCCAGAGCCTTCGGGTCCAAGCCTGAGCTGTTCACCAACTCACCAACAGTAAGACTAAACATAACTGAACCATCTCTCCAGAGTGTTGACACTAATCCCCCCTGTCTCTGCTCTTCCATAGGGTTGCCAGGCTGTACGATGCTCTGCTCACCCCGGCTGCTATATTCATACATACACGCACACACCTATACATACACTACACAATAAAGATAATTGAGTTTATTTCTGAGTCCGTGTCTGCTTTCTGGGTCTTGAATCATGTCACACTTGATTTTATTTTATTTTTTCTGCCGAAAGTAAAATCCTCCCCTATGAATTTTGAAGCCAAGTGTTGACTTTACTCCAAATGGAACGACTTTGTGTTAAAAAATGTTATATTACTTTTTTCAGTTTTCACTTTTATAAATCTCATTGCCTACCAAAACTGAATATCTGAGCTTTTTTTTTTTTTTTATTTCCCCAACCACCCGATCGGGGAAATAAAGAAATTAATTGAAGCCAAAATTTCTTTAAACCAAACAATTAAATAACAATCGCCTTATGTGGAAAAAAATAATTACGTAATAATAATAATTACATAAATATATGCACAAAATCAATGCCCATGGTAGATATTTACAACATAGCAAAGGTACATGATCAAAGTTGCACATCCAGTTCTTTTAGATTTATCTGTATATTACCATTCAGTGTTTTGGAAGTGACTGATGTCCATCTCGAACCCTTCACCGTCGGACCCTTCATCCTCTGAAATGTGCGAGTCATCGTCGCTTCCTGAACAATATGGTTCAAATAAATAGGGCTGCAGTCCTTCGTTAGAACCAACTCGCTCTTCTTCATCACTCTGTCCTGCTTCTTCCTCAAAAATTATCGACAAATCGTTCAAATCTCCGCTGAAATCGCTCACAATTTCCTCCGCTTCAGTGTACTCAGCTATGCTTGTTTACATATTAGGTTCCTCTCATTACGTCACAATATGGCGGCGCCATTTGACTCAATTTCGACAAATGAACATCGCAATCTGCTGCATCATGATGTAATTTATGGTAGTATATGGAAAAAAAATTATTGAATTTTTTTGTCTACACAGAATGAAAACACAGTAGTTCTTCTTTCTAATGATGTCTTGGTTGAATTATATCACAGACTCTTTAATACCATCCAGCCACAGCTTCTAGGTGAGAAGCTGTGGGAGATGGAGATCGACAGCTCTGTGAGCTCCTGGATTACTGACTTCCTGACAGGCAGGCCCCAGTTTGTCTGGCTAGGCAGTGCCTTGTCTTATGTGGTGGTTAGTGATACAGGAGCTCCACAGGGGACTGTGCTTTCTCCTTTTTGCGTCACCTTATACACACTGACTTTCAGTACAACTCCGAATCATGCCACCTGCAGAAATTCTCTGATGACTCGGCTGTTGTTGGGTGCATAAGAGGGGGAGAGGAGGGGGAGTACAGGGCACTGGTAGACAGATTTGTGGAATGGACCAAGCAGAATCACCTGAGGCTCAAAGTCAGCAAGACCAGAGAGATGGTGATTGACTTCAGGAAGAGAATGCCTTCACAGCCGTTGCAGATTAGGGGAGAGGATGTGGAGGTAGTGGAGGACTACAAATACATGGGTGTCATGATCAGCAAAGGATTTGACTGGAAATCTAACACCAATGCTGCATACAAGAAGGAGATGAGTAGACGCTACCTTCTGAGGAAGCTGAGATCCTTCAACATGTGCAATAAGATACTGGCGCATTTCTACCAGGCCATTGTTGCCAACGGCATATTCTTTGCTGCTGTCTGTTGGGGTAGCAGTATCAGAGACAGCGACACCAACAGACTTGACAAGATTATCAAGAAAGCTGGCTCTGTAATTGGTCTCAGGCTGGAGACTTTTGAGAATGTGGTGGAAAGGAGAACACTAAACAAACCAGTATCCATCATGGACAGTCCTGATCACCCTCTCCACCACACACTGGACAGACAGTGGAGCACTTTTTCAGCAGACTACTGCTGCAGCTTCACTGCCGAACGGTCAGATACAGGAAATCTTTCCTGCCACATGCCATATCACTGTATAATAACTCACTCCAGAGTTGAATTCTGGTCATAACAATGCTGCCATACTGCACCTTGCAGTCTAATTGGTACCTCACATTTCACCCTGCGCCTGATAATCCTCCATTGTATGGCGAGTACGATTCATGTACCTATACAGGTCATCATCTGCGATATATATAAAGTTATCTAGACAGTTTTTACTTTCCCTGGGTAATTCCTTTTTCTGATATGCTGTGTGTGTTTTTGTTGTTTTGATCGTCTTCTGTCATGTTGCTCTTACAGTGGAATTTCCAAGTTTGGGATCAATAAAGTACATCTATCTAGCGCTAGCTAGCTATCCTAAACACACAGCCAAGTAAACTCTCAACTGGCTCCACAGAAAAGGAAAATATAGCTGCTGGAATGGCCCAGTCAGTCACCTGACCTGAATCCAATTGAAAATCTATGGAACAAACTGAAGATCAGAGTTCATAGAAGATGCCCATGGAACCTTCAAGATTTGAAGATAGTTTGTATGACAGAATGGGCTAAAATCATTCCTGAGCAATGCCTGTGCCTAGTTTCTCCATACAGGAAGTGTCTGGAAGCTGTTATTATCAACAAAGGCTTTTCTACTAAATATTAAGTGAATGTCACCAAGCGTGTTCAATACTTATTCCCCACTTTATTAAATGAAACTTGTTTTATGAACACAGTTGCCTTGATTTCTTTGCATGTATGGATTGCTTGGGTTGCTCCTGATATCTGGTGAAAACCTCAGGTCAATGGCTCCATCAGAAATATGTTAAATGAGAAAAACGGTGATGTGTTCAATACTTATTTTCCCCGCTGTATCTCATAAACATGATTTGACATAATTACTACAGCATTTATCTTGTTGAAAGTTATATTTCACAAATTTAAACATTATCAAAAATATAAAAATGTTTCATGTCAAACGCATGCAAAAGTGACAAATGTGGGACAGTGACAGTAAACATTAGCATGCGTTATCATGACATGAGTCAGAATTTAAGATTTCTTTGAAAAACTGTACTTAAAGAGTTAACTAAATGTTGTTTTTCTAACTAACTAACTAACTAACTAACCTGCACTTATATAGCGCTTTTCTAGTCACAAAGACCACTCAAAGCGCTTTCATTAATACTAACCCTCTATTCTAAGGGCCTATAGGAAACAAAATATCTAGGGACAATTTAGAACAGCCAATTAACCTAACATGCATGTTTTTGGCATGTGGGAGGAAACCGGAGAAATCCCGGAGTAAACCCACGCAACACGGGGAGAACATGCAAACTCCACACAGATCACTGTTGGTCGGGGGCTGGGATCGAACCCACGATCCCACGATCCCCACAATCCCCCGGCCAAGGGTAAACTGTGCTGCCGCAGTGCTAACCACTGCGCCACCGTGCAGTGGTTAGCATTTTTTCATGACCAGCTGTGACATAAAACAAAAGTACAGACACCTACTGCTACTCAACAGAGGCTAGTGCCACCACATGAAACTACAATCATAGAGACAATACAAAATATTTAAACTTACTTTCAAGTATGCTGCTGTTACTGAGTTTAATGACAGTAAAGAGTGATGTCAGTTTCACATGGAGCAAACATGTCTTAGTCATGAATTGCCCTTTCTGGGCAAAGAAAACGAGACCCACATGCTGAACTGTTCGTTAGTGAAGCTTATTAACTTAAGGATAAATACAAAGATCGACAACGTGCTCAAAAAAACATAGAAGCGAATAAGAGGGAGATTACTTACCAAGTATTGGCCAGAGCAAAGCAGGGCTCTGGTGGAAAATGAGGATGACAAAGCCAAAGCGGCGACAAGGTCAAATGAAAAACAGGGCTCTTAAATATGGTTCAAAACCCATCATATAATAATTAGCAGGTGTGGGTTCCCAAGCAGGCGGGAGAAGGGAATAATGCCTAATCAGGATCAGCTGGGTGAGTGAGGGGAAGGCAGAACACAAACTGACAGCTGACAGGCACGCCCACACGAAGCTTCATGCCCCTGGCAGCTGTCAACAGAAAAAAGGACAATATTGAAGATGTAAAGGAATAGCACACCATACCAAAGTGTGATTAAAAATGAGTACAGAAAATAAAATGTATAACACTAGCACAAACCGAGAAATGACGAGCAGACATAAATCGTCGGCTCCAGCTCGTGTCCGAGCATTGGTTTCGTCTTAGTTTTCAGGACGTTGCCGTCTGTGATCGATGTCAATGGCGGATGTGGCTCTGAAGGCCCAGTCTATGATAGAACTGTCGTGGGCAGAAGTCACAGTTTATTGTGGCTGGGGGACGTGGTTGGTTTTGTTTTTCTTGTCTTCATTTGTGTTTATCATCATCCTGTTGTTTTCTATGCCTCTCAAATGAGTCTGTGCCTTCTCAAGTTCTTCTTCTCCAGGCTGCTCTGTCGGTGGCAAGTTGTTCCCAAGATCTTTTGTTTATGTTGGCTTGCTTCAGGGAACAGTTTAGCTGGTCCTTGTAGCGCAGTTTTGGCCTACCATGTGGTCTTTTTCCTGTCTCAAGCTCCCCCTGGAGCATGATTTGTGGTAGTCTGGTGGGGTCCATCCGTACGACATGTCCTGTCCATCGAAGGCGGTGCTGCAAGATGGTAGCTTCCACACTAGGCAGCAGAGCACGCTTGAGAATTTCATTGTTTGAAAGTCGATCCTCCCAACGAATGCCAAGTATTTGTCTGAGCTTTCTCTGTTGGAAGTTCTCAAGGCGCTTGATATCGCGACGATACAAGGTCCAGGCTTCACAGGCATAAAGAAGGGTGGAGAGAACAACGGCCCAAAAAACCATGATTTTGGTGCGGATGGTTATTGCATGATTATTGAAGACTCGATGACAAAGGCGTCCATATGCGGAGTGTGCAGCTTTTAGGCAGTTTTCGATGTCCTTTGCACAAGTTGGTATTTTTGAGAGGATGCTACCAAGGTAAGAGAAATGCTCCACTTCATCGACAGGATTTCCGTTAATCTTAAGGTTGATCCTTGAGGAAGTTTGACCAGGTACTGGTTGGTTGAGGATTTTGGTTTTGTCAGTGCTAACTTCCATTCCAAAATGCTCATAAGAGTCATTATAAATGGTAGCTATCCTCTGGAGGTCATCAACAGTCTGAGCTGGTGTGGCATTATTGTCTGCAAACTGCAATTCATGAATACTGGTGACTGAGGTTTTGGATTTCGCGCGAAAGCGAGCAAGATTAAAAAGCCCCCCCATCCAAGGGGTATTGCAGATTGATACCAGGGGTTGTTGGTGGTATTTCATTTAGCATTGCAGCCATATACAATGAAAAGCAGGTTGGAGCAAGGACACATCCTTGCTTGAGACCACTAGTGATGGGAAAAGGGTCTGAGAGGGTATTCTGGTGGCAAACCCTACCAACCATGCCATCGTGGAGGGCGCGAACGAGATGAAATCATCTGGACATCCAAAACGAGCAAGAACAGCCCACATAGCAGGGCAAGGAACTCGATCAAAGGCCTTCTTGAGGTCCCAGAAGATGAACATAAGTGGTTGTTGTTGTTCTTGGCTCTTTTCCTGGAGTTGTCGAGCACAGAATATCATATCTACTGTACCACGAGAGGGTCTAAAGCCACATTGGGACTCAGGAAGTACATCCTCGGCTACTACAAGAAGATGGTTGAGAAGGATACGAGCAAAGATCTTGCTTGCAATGCTCAGTAGTGAGATGCTGCGGTAGTTACTGCAGTTCTCTCTATCTCCCTTCTTGAAAATGGTGACTATATTTGCATTTTTAAAGTCACTTGGTAACGTCTTGGTTTCCCATATTTTAAGTAGAAGCTGCATTAAGTAGTTTTTCACCTCGGGACCTCCATGAAGATAGAACTCCAGCGAGATGTTATCTGGTCCTGGTGCTTTGCCTGTCTTCATGTGCTTTATAGCTTTATTTAGCTCATGTAGTGAAGGTGGTGTAGACATCCACTCACGAGTGGGGTGTTGTGTTGTGGGGTCTTGCAGAGGAGATCACTAGGGGTGCAAAAATGACTATTTAATAGACTCTCAAAGTGGGACTTCCAACGGTCAAGGATCCCCTTGGTGTCTGTGATAATGGTGGAGCCATTTGAATCTTTCAGGCTGCCCACAGATGATCTGGTGGAGCCAAAGATCTCCTTGGTTGCAGCATAAAAACGGCGCATATCCCGTTGGTCGGCATATTTTTGAAAATCTTCTGCTTTTTGCAGCCACCAAGTGTTTTGGGCTTTACGAATCCCTCTCTGGCATGCCGCTTTTGCTTGCTGGTGTTTCTGTTGATTCTTTGCAGACGGATCATTTTCAAACGCAATACGTGCATGGCGTTTAGCCTCTATGAGGTCGGTGATTGTTTCATCATTCTCATTGAACCAGTCTTGTGTAACCCCGTGTTAAAAACGTGATGGAATTATGAATGTCGATACCACTTTAAGAAGAAGGGGGGACATTCATTTCACAATGGGAGTAGATAGTTTAACATGAATTAAATTAGAAATATCGATACCGCTTTTAGAAAAGAAAAACACCCATTTCACAATGGGAATACATAATTCGAATATGAATATTTAAATAAATATATATTCATAAATAGTAGGAACATTTTCTAGAAAGTTCTGATAAAGTTCCTAGTATTGTGTGTTGATATTTATTGTAACCAATGGCTGCGCCGTTGGTGGGTCATGCCACCCAAATGGGTTAAGCGCTCTCTCCCTGGGTCTGGGATGACTTGCATTTTTGGCTCAGTCACACCAGACGCCGAAAGACATAGACCAGAGAGAGAGACAGTCCTTGGTGATATGGCGACGCTAGCGTGCTGGTAGCAGGTTTTACCTGGATAAAACCCTTGAAATTGATTAGGATCCGGGGGCTGTCGGCGCCGTTGAGCGCGGGAGCCCCATTGAAGCATGAGCCACTTGACATGGTCAGGTTTCTTTTTTTTTTTCTCTCTTCCTTTGGACTGGTTTGACCAGAGCGTAGATCTCCAGATCTGGATGGCGAGCCAAAGCCCGAACCCTAGAAACTGTTAAAGGTGACTCCACTAGTCACCTGGAAAGGATAAAAAAAGGACTGTGAATATTGTAAATATAATTTGAGTTTATGGATTGTGTTTTTTTTTATCACGCTATGTATTTATTTTTGTGTACATAATTGTAAATAATATACATAGTTGCAAGTTCCATATACGGCTGTGTATGTGACATCTGTTGTTGCACCTCCCAGGCTCCTACGAACCCAGAGTCGGTCTGACCTGGCCCAATTATCCCTTTTCCCTCAGGTAGAAAAGTTAAGGTAAATACATTGCCATAACACACCACCACCAAAAAGGGTACTACACCTAAAGTGAGTAGGGTGAGTGGGTGTTAGTAAGGGTTACACACATAAATCTGGCAAGTGCAGGTGTTAGTGGGCGACTCCCAATTACCCAATCAGCAGTGGTATACCCAGTGATATTATACCCTGTATTACCCCGCAAGTATTGTACCACCCTGTGTATACTATTGTTACAGTGGTATATTGTTACAAAATTTGGCGAGACAAGTGTCACTGTGTTATACTTGGTTTTTCTTGTGTTTGTGACCAATCGTTTCTTTGGCGGCAGCAGTCAATGCATCACGGAGAGTGGTCCATCGGTCTTCAATTGAGGCATTGTCTGGAAGGCTCAGTTCATTCATGTTTCTACCATTGGCCTCTCTAAAGGACTACAACATTTGGGGATTGCGGAGCTTGTCACAGTCAAAGCGATGGTGAGGAACGTTTGCCAAAATGCGCTTTGGTGGTCGCTGGATCGTAATATTGAGTCGGGAGATCAGGAGGTGGTGATCTGTCCAGCAGTCATCTGCTCCAGGCATGGATCGGGTGATGCGGACATCATTTCGGTCTCTTGTTTTTGTGAGGACATAGTCAAGGGTGTGCCACTTTTTGGAGCAAGGGTGTTTCCAGGTCGTCTTCTGGCGATGGGGGAGTTGGAAAAGGGTGTTTGTTACAATAAGATTGTGTTCGGCACAAAGGCCCAGTAAAAGTTCCCCATTTGCATTGCATTTTCCCATACCATGGTGGCCTATGATGCCTTTCCACAGCTGGTGGTCACTGCCAACTCTGGAATTGAAGTCACCCAGAACAACAAGCTTGTCGAATTCTGGGACTGTCAGAATGGTATGTGTGAGCTGTTCATAGAAGGAGGTCTTGCTTTCATCTTCAGATGTAAGTGTAGGCGCATACACTGAGATCAGAGTGAGGAAACATTTTTGGGTGAGTGGGATTCGGATGGTCATTATTCGCTCATTGATTGCAGTTGGGACAGGGTTGTGTTGGTCCACAAGCTGGGATCGGATGGCAAAGCCTACACCATGGATACGTGGATCTTCTGTATCCTTTCCCTTCCAGAAAATGGTGTAGTTTGATCCAGTTTCCTTGATGTTGCCTTC
The DNA here is from genome assembly GCA_020510985.1 of Pholidichthys leucotaenia. Classification (NCBI taxonomy): domain Eukaryota; kingdom Metazoa; phylum Chordata; class Actinopteri; order Cichliformes; family Pholidichthyidae; genus Pholidichthys; species Pholidichthys leucotaenia. The sequence continues at coordinate 212,908,384 of CM035844.1, forward strand.
CTCAGCAAGTCTAGTCTCACTTAGAGCTGCTATGTGGATGTTAAAGCGTGCAAGTTCTTTACATACCAGAGCTGTACAACGTTCTGGGCACTCGCTGCTCCTCGTGTCCTGCAGTGTGCGGATGTTCCAAGCACCCAGGATGAAGGGTTTTGTAATGAGAGATCCAATCAGTGGTTGAGAATCCAGGCGATGGTCGAGAGCAGTTGAGTTTGAGTTTTTATGGTTTTGATATGTAGGTCAACTGCTGTGATGGGTAATCTGCCAGCCGCGGCATGCTAGCCAGATAAGTCTGCAGTGTCCGATGTTTGCCCCACCTTTTCTAGGGGCCTTCCCATATGAGGTGGGCTGCGGGAGTCCCTAATAGGCCAGCCCAGTCGCGGATCCAGCTACTGAAATCCAATGTCACCGCAGAGTTCATTGGAAGGCGATCATCTTAGATCCGCCGCCAATGTGTGGCTGCGAGCTAGAGGCTTCCAGTCATACCAAACCTGCCCCCGTTACTCGCAGTTCCATCGCCATTGGGCTTGAAGGGATCGTCCGAGTTGAAGACGAAGGCCAATCGCTTGTAAATTTGTTTAGGGTGGTCGTGGCTGTGCGAGGGCCACGCACACGCTCTTGGCCATCAGCATGCCCAACGTGGTTCGGCAGGCCGAAACGTGCGATTTTCATGAAGTTGGCTGCAACGGGCTGCCAGGTGCTTTGTTTATCAAGGCCTGCCCCTCTAGCACCTGCCCGCCAGGCACTGCCCTCATCTGCCGAAGTAGTAGACTACTCGCCGTTGGGGACTTTCCTAACGGACTATGTAGTCCGTATACTATTTAACCCATAGTTGGGGATTTGGTTCATGGGTATCAGGGCATGTCCACACGCCGGTGGGCCATGAGTACCGCAAGTCTGGGGACCAAACCTCCTCCGAGTCCCTGCATTTTAGCCTGGGGCCTCACGGTACCCAGTTTCCATCCATTACCACAAGGAGGTACGCATGGGGTTGCTGTGGAGAGGCTATGTACTAGCAGAGGAGACTTACACACTCGGCTCCCTTTTCGCTTGCTGTAAACAGCAGGCTAGCTAGCAGCGGAATAGAAGTGTACACTTCTATAACACACTAGACACATCACACAGCCTTTAATGGACAGAGACAGAGACAGAGACAGAGACATAAATACATAATCCAAAAGGGCATAAATAGCAACAGATGACTAAATACACAGAAAAAATCCATGAGACCAAGTCTGGCCGAAATCCTCCAGCCCTCAGCTGATGACAGAGCCCCACTCTCAAGGGGTGGATCCTAGACACCCCATGATAACACCAAAAGAAGAAGAAAATCCCGCCTCTCCCCCAGCAGGAACCACAATGACCTAACCAGGGTGGGTGGTGGGGAACAGGCCAGAAGGGAACAAAACAACCCCGCTCAGGACCCACACCAGTCACTAACAATGGATTGGGCCCACCGAACCAAGGAACTGGAGAGTTCAGGGGGGTGACCAAAGTCCCAGGCCTGGCGGATGGCAAGGTGGTCTGAGTCGGGTGGCCTGCCGGAGATCATGGGCTGCCCAGTTCAATGGCTCAGTCTGTCAGGCGGCCACCCAGAGTTCTTTAGCCACCTAAATTGAAGAGGTGGCCCAGGAGGTGGCTCCCCCACGGGGAGGCCCAGCGATATGAAGGAGAGCCAAGGAGGGGGAACCATGACGGCGCCCAGCAGAGAAGGAGGAGGGACCACGACAGCATCTGGCAGAGGAGGAAGGGGAACCACGACGCCCTCAGTCAGGCCAGCAGTACCCTTGGTGGTCTTGAACTGGGAAGTTGAACCCACAGTGGCTTTAGGCTGGAGTGAAGTAGCGCCCACGGTGGCTCCGGGCTGGAGCAATGCATCACCCACGGTGGCTCTGGGCTGGAGCAATGCAGCACCCACGGTGGCTCTGGGCTGGAGCAATGCAGCACCCACGGTGGCTCTGGGCTGGAGCAATGCAGCACCCACCATGGCACCGGGCTGGAGCATAGCAGCACCCGCGGTGGCTCCTGGCTGGAGCATAGCAGCACCCGCGGTGGCTCCTGGCTGGAGCATAGCAGCACCCGCGGTGGCTCCTGGCTGGAGCATAGCAGCACCCGCGGTGGCTCCTGGCTGGAGCAATGCAGCACCCGCGGTGGCTCCTGGCTGGAGCAATGCAGCACCCGCGGTGGCTCCTGGCTGGAGCAATGCAGCACCTGCGGTGGCTCTGAGCTGGAGCAATGCAGCACCCACAGTGGCTCCGAGTTGGAGCAATGCAGCACCTTCATTGGCTCCAGGCAGGAGCGGAGCTGCACCCTTGGTGGCTCCCGGTAGGAGCGTTGCTGCACCCTCGGTGGCTCCAGGCAGGAGCAGAGCTGCACCCTCGGTAGCTCCAGGTAGGAGTGGAGCTACACCCTTGATGGACCCAGACTGAGCCAAAGCTGCACCAACGGTGGACCCGGACTGGGCCCCGGTTGCACCCTCGAAGACCTTGGCTGGAGGGAGCGCAGCACCCACGGAGGTCCCGGGCTGGGACGGAGTACCCGTGACGACCTCAGTGGGAGGAGCTGGATCTCAGAAGGCGAACCTGGATCCACAGGGGCATGTGGCACAGGTGGATCATTCTCGGTGACCCTGGGAGAAAGCTCAGACAAAGAATGCACATACACCGGGTCAGGGTCACTGGTAGCGGTGGAGCCCGGCGAGGTGAGCTCAGTTGCGGCTGATGGCTGCACTTGACTCTCCCCACCTAGAGCCAGGCAAGATTTCTCCAAAAGGGGAACAGAGACAAAGGAGTGTACTTGCCTGTACTCAAGCTCCACCGCTGTCTAGGACTCTAACGATCCAGGCAACAATGTATTGCGTGTGGTCTTTCGGGGGTCCAGCTTCTACTCCGCTGCAGCGGCCCCTGCAGCAGGCATAGTGGTCAGTGCGATCCTGGTCTCCTCTGGCGAGGTAACTCACGAAGGCGGTTCATCCTGTGTGAAGTCCGGAGGTGATTCCTCTGCTGGCACTGGGATCATCAGTCACTGAAGCTGGGAGATGCTGTCTCACCGGCGGAGGCTTCAGGTTGGAGGCAGCGCCCTCTCCTTGTCCGGTCTGTGGCTGCGAGGCTGGGACTTGGTCCTCCGGACCCGCAGGCTCCTCTGTCGCCCAGTGGCCCAACCCTGGGACTGGCGGATGCTCGGGAAAAATAGAAGGAGACACGGAGAGAGCAGGAGAGAAGGGTATAGCTGCAGTAGATGGTGGGGGCTCAGGGAATCACACAGTCTGAGCCTCACCACTGGGAATCAGACAAGGTACTTCATGTTTAAGTGATGAATAATGAAAATGAAAAAACACTTGCCTGGGTTCCTGGAGCATGATGTTTTCTGCTGCAGTTGGTGTATAATCCGCCCTCTCCGTGACTGCAGCTGTCATGGACCCCTCAGAGGATCATAGACGAGCTGTCTCTGCAGGCATGGTGGTGAGTGGAGCAGGGAAGGAAACGACCAGTCCATCAGCAGCTGGACAAATCACCAAGGAAGAGGGAGAACAAGCAGCGATAGTAGGATTGGCTGAGGACGTAGCTGGAGAAGAAAATTCTGAGGGGGTCACAGCGGGAGATTTCTGCTTCAGTGAAGGTGGGGCTGCTGAAGAAGAGGTGGACACGTTCTTCCGGCGGGATTTCTTGGATTGTCAGTGATGAGAGGGAAACGGAGGCATAGACTCACCGAGGAGTGGGAGAGGCTCCGGAGTCGAGGGGCACTCCACCATCGGCTCCAACTCCGGTTCCCTCGGTGAATATTCCTTTAGCTCTTGTGCCAAGTCTGGGAGGAGCCACGGCTTAGCCTCCAGCAGGAGGTCTGTCTCCGCCAGTAAAGCCCGCCTGCATTCCTCCAGCTCCCCGGCCAATGGAGTGGGCCAAGGTTCAGGAGGATGAGGCAGGGCTGCCGCCAGAGAACGAAGAGAGGCTGGAGGCTTCTTTTTGCGCGAGCATTTGTTCTTCATTGGTGCAGGCGTCAACATTGGAGCTGATTCCCCCGGCTCATTGCTCACAGATGGGGGGAAGAATATGGGAAGAAGTAGGTCTGTGAGCTCGGGGTAATCCCACAGGCTGGGGCATGCCTCAAGTACCTGTGCTGCGCCCTTCCGACACTCTTGGGCTGCTTTGGCAGTACGAGAGGCGCAAGCCTGTAGCAGGATGTTTTCCAGCAGGTTCACTGACCACCGTTCCATCTCGCCTACTCCTTCTGTGTTGATGTGCATGGTAATCTCGGTGAGGGGAGGAAAAACCCAAATGAAGAAAAAAAAGGAAAACCAACGAGCCTCACTGCCGAGGAGTGAAAGAAAAAAAAATCAACTAACTCACAATAGCTGGGTCTCAACTGGTCGCCGCTTTCTGTCATGAATTGCCCTTTCTGGGCAGAGAAAACGAGACCCACGTGCTGAACTGTTTGTTAGTGAAGCTTATTAACTTAAGGATAAACACAAAGATCCACAATGTGCTCAAAAAACAAAGAAGCGAACAAGAGGGAGATTACTTACTAAGTATTGGCCAGAGCAAAGCAGGGCTCTGGTGGAAAATGAGGATAACAAAGCCAAAGCAACAAGGTCAAATGAAAAACAGGGCTCTTAAATATGGTTCAAAACCCATCATATAATAATTAGCAGGTGTGGGTTCCCAAGCAGGTGGGAGAAGGGAATAATACCTAATGAGGATCAGCTGGGTGAGTGAGGGGGAGGCAGAACACAAACTGACAGCTGACAGGCACGCCCACACGAAGCTTCACGCCCCTGACAGCTGTCAACAGAAAAAAGGACAATACTGAAGATGTAAAGGAATAGCACACCATACCAAAGTGTGATTATAAATGAGTACAGAAAATAAAATGTATAACACTAACACAAACCGAGAAATGACAAGCAGACATAAATACATAATCCAAAAGGGCATAAATAGCAACAGATAACTAAATACATAGAAAAAAGCCATGAGACCGAGTCTGGCAGAAATCCTCCAGCCCTCGGCTTATGACAGTCTTTGTCTTTTAAAGTAAAACTAGAAGCAATGTTAATCATTTAAGGGGCTAATATTGCTATCGCCAGTAAAAACTACAACAGTTAGCTCCAGTTAATTAATTTGACTGGACAATCGGCATTCCATTAGTACTGAAAACTTAGCAACTTAACCTCAACGGGATTAAGAGAACATTAATTACAGTAACTCATATTGTACTAAAATACTGTATACTGCACCTTTTTTCCCATAGTTGGGACAAGTTAGTCCCATAGTGGGGACAGTTCTAACAACCTGGATGTATCTTCTCGTGTTCTTGTTTTTTTTATTTTTATTTTTTCATTTTGTATACTTTATTGATCCCCAGAGGGGAAATTGAGGGCATCCACCTGGATGGATGAAGTAGCCACGGTACGGCGCTATCCCTTTACCATTCACACACACATTCACACCTAGGGCCACTTTCAGAGTCTCCAGTTAACCTAACCTGCATGTTTTTGGCCTGTGGGAGGAAACCAGAGAACTCCCAGAGTAAACCCACGCAGACATGGGGAGAACATGCAAACTCCACACTGCTGGTCAGGGGCTGGGATCGAACCAGGGATCCCATGGCCAAGGGTGAGTTGCTGTGCTGCCACAGTGCTAACCACTGCGCCACCGCACCTAATTTATGCTAATAATTAGCCTGGTTAGCTGCATCTTAAAAAACTACTTTTAAAAAGAATTGCTGGGTCATAAATTGCCCAGGTGGGGCGGAACGAAGACCCAAATACTGGCTGTGAGTTGCAAGTGATTTAATAAAACACAAAATCCAACAACATGAACAAAAACTTACCAGGCAGGATACACGCAGGATAACGAGGAAGAACAGTTCTTAGGCTGAGACGTGGGACACACATGAGGATAGCAATGAAGCACAGATGTGGGACTCACGTCTGGATGCAGACGGAAGGATGCCGCTCCAAGCTGTGAGACGGCGTCCCTTAAGTAGGACACAGAGAGTAGACAATTAATGAACAGGTGTGAGTAACATGAGTGAGGATCATGATTGGAATAATTAACACCTGAGACAAACCGAAAGACTAGCTAGGAGCAACCGGAAGTAAACAGAAAATGCTGTCAAAATAAAAGCACAGGATGGCATGAATACAAAACGAGATGGCTACAGAACGAGATCTAGACAAAAAATAGAAAGGGAGAAAATAGCCCACCAAGGCAAGGGCAAAATGGAATACCAGCCAGAACAATGCAAATAATAGTAAGGCAGAAACAAATGATAACTCAAATAACAAGATACAGCCAAACCCAAAATCAGATTCAAAACTTAAGCTGAAGTGGGGAATAAATGGAAAATAATCAGAATAACAAAAAGCATGGTTCCCCAACCGTGCTCTGCATCATAACATGCTATAGAATTTGCGTTGAAGCATCACAGCATATAATAGCTATGAAGTCCTCCCTGCACAATGCGTGCCTCTTGACTTTTGATTTTGTATGAAAAATGCTATTGAAGAAGCTGGCGAAGTGCTGTAAATCAAAGTAGAAATGGGGCTAGGTGGTTCACACAAGCGGAGGGTTGCCACCCATCCTGTAAAATACAGTATTGTTCTGTTCTTTACACTAAAATATTTACTAGGTGCCTTTAAAGCAGCAGCATCTCATCCACATTCTGCATGTGGCCCTCCTACTCAGCAGTTGTTGGTTGATTTGTTTACTTTTACGCACCGCATGTGAAGTCATTGCTTGACAGTGATTGGGCAAGAGATAGTCGCGCGGGCTTAGCAGCAGCCATAGGGGCTTGCCAGCTTCTCACAGACCAACGTGTCTACGTCTGCATCGTGTCCCGATAGGCTGCCCCATGCATCAGTCAAACGTAAATATTTGTAAAAGTACCAACATGGGTGGGAAGAACTTATTGACTGGCTTGACAGCGTAAAAGACAATGATTACAAGGCAAACTGCAAAGTACTCTCAACTTTATGGAGTCCTGTTCAGAGTTCTACTGCAGTGTTTTGAAAGACAAACATCTCCTCATAGCTGCAAGACATGACAAGAAATACACGTGGAAAAAGAAGTAACACAGTTAGGAAGCAAGAAGGCTGTGGACTGTTTTACTATGGTTGTACTCTACACAAATAGAAAAAAATGCTGATAAACAAGTTGTACAGCTCTAATAAGATAAGATAAGATAAGATAAGATAAGATAAGCCTTTATTAGTCCCACAATGGGGAAATTCCAGGATTGCAACAGCACAGGGATAGCAACACTCAGAGCAACAATCAGAAGGCAAGAAAAAAACAAGAGCAGCTAGTATACATATGTACATATTAATATATATATATATATATATATATATATATATATATATATATATATATATATATATATATATATACAGTATATATATATATAGACACACAGTGCAGAGCATTGTAGTTGGTGGATGTGCAGCAGAAAGTCTAAGCTCTCTCTCCGCGGATGCGGCGGGCCAGCTGGATGTCTTTGGGCATGATGGTGACCTTCTTGGCGTGGATGGCGCACAGGTTGGTGTCCTCGAAGAGACCCACCAGGTAGGCCTCGCTGGCCTCCTGCAGAGCCATGACGGCGGAGCTCTGGAAGCGCAGGTCGGTCTTGAAGTCCTAATGTTAAATAAATTATTTGCACACCCAGAGTTTTTTGAAGGGGTTCTTTCATTTGTAGTAAACAGAATCATTTTGACTTTTGAACTTGAAAGTTATAAACACTGTCAAAGAAGTACTTCAAACTTGACCTACGAATACTACTTTATTTAAATAATGATTAAGTTGTGATAATCCACAACTAGCACTCCACACATCTCCTTGGGGTGGGAAGGGGAGGTCCTTTATTTTTCTGCATTGAGGTGGCATCCCCAAGCGGACCTCTCCCCAAGTCTCTTTGTTACAAACATCAAATCTCTTGCCAACAAAACAGACGAACTGAAGATGGATTTATCATCGGACACTTGGAATGCCTAACCTTCACGGTGATAAGAGAATCATGGTTACTTCCACAACTCCAGAAGACAGGTATTGAGCTAGCTAGCTAGCTATAAGGCTGCTTGACCCAGCAACACCACTTGGAGGAGGACTGTGTAGCAATACAACCAGTGACTTGTGTACTGCAAAATGGCACATTTTTATTGTAGGCTACATGTGTGTGAAATGACAGTAAAGCTATTTTCAACTCTAAAGCTGAATGTGGAGCTTTGGAACAATTAAGTGCAGATGCAGTTGAGGGACTATTTTTTTCTTTGTGGAGCAAATTAAAGGTGTAAACAAACAAATCACAACCTTTTGTCTTTTTTTGCTCTTGTGTGATATTGTTTAAAGTGACACTCCGCCAAAACCCACATTTTTTGTCTTGTTAACATATCCGTAACGTGTTTTTTATTTTTATGACTTACAAGACAAATCAGAACGAAATCGTTCAAATGTCTGGGGGGTTTTTTTGCTGTAAAGTTCCACTTAAGCCCCGCCCCCTGCAAAAAGGCGAGTTGAGATGGAGTGTTTTTGGTGACATAACTATTTGTGATCTGTGCTGGCAAAATGAGTCACTTTGAGGAAATTATTAAAACTGAGGTAATATTTTTTCCATATTCTGTATTGAAAGACCTTCAAAATGATATTTAATTTGTAGGAAGTGTGCAAAAACAGACCCGAAAAAAGAGGATTTGTTTATATCTTGGCTAGGTTGAAAACCCACGTTTGATCAGTCGGGAGTTACGTCTTCCGCAAAAACATACGTATTTTTAGAAAGTATGATTTCTAAGCTTTCCAATGATACCTGGCACTCATGGGGGTTTTCCCAGGACTTGCCGCTAGCAAACAAAGAAAGAGTCATGATTTATGACTTCTCCTGCCTGTAGCTCGTAATGATGCGATACGCATTCCGACTCATTTTGCCAGCACAGGTCACATTTGCTGTGCTGGCATGTGGGTAGTGTTGAGCCATTCAGAATTCTCTGGCCTAACTGAAGTTAGCCTCCAGGCTAGTTAGCATTTTTTAACAAACTATGTTGAAAACTTGACCCAAATTAAGATGGGCTTTACCATTAAACTGCTTTTGGGTGCTGGACTTTCTTATAGGAAGGCCAGAGAATGTGCAGGTTGGCAGCAACACCTCCAAGACCATCACACTGAGCACAGGGGCCCCACAAGGGTGCATACTCAGCCCGCTGCTATTCACCCTGCTGACCCACTCAACCAGCAAAAGAATAGTAAAGATATAAAGAATAAAATATCAACCAAAGCAGACTAAAATATAAATGTAAATTAATACAAAATAAAAGTGTAACAAAACTAAAACATAAACAGGAAAATAGCAAACAGTATACGAATTACACAAACCCAAAAAGCACAAAATACAACAAATATATAAATATAAGGAAAAAGCCATGAGACCGAGCATGACGGAAACCTCCAGTGCTCAGCTCTTGACAACTGATGGGAATTAAAGATCCTGATGTCTTCACTCAGATATTAAACAGCCATTGTAATCGTCAGCCTCCGTCGGTCTATGATGACCATGGAAGAGAATCCTAAACATCTACTCTGCTGGAACAGCACCGCCTGTGGCTGAACAGGCCAATGCGCACCGGTGTTCTACCTTCCAGCGTTGGGCGTTGGTAGGATTCAAGCCTGGGCAGGAAGATATGGAGGACAAGATGTTACCCATGCAGCATGTCCCCCCTCTCCACATCACTGATGGATCCAAAGGAACAGCAGGGCTGCTATAGTTTGGCACCAGCGCCGTCGCAGGAGCTGCCAGAACAATGTTGAGCACAACAGAGAACTGCCTTAGGGGCTCCGACTCCGGATTTTTCCTCAGGGTTGACTCCCGAAGCCTTTCCCGTGACCGGGTGTGCCGCAAGGCAGCGGAGGTTTGAAATCAGGGTTTACCTTCCCCTAGATGGGCTACCTTCCCAGGTTGACGAGCCACCATCTACCCGAAGCATCTGGTTTTAAGGCGCCAGAGATCCGCCCTCGCCCCTTCTCCTATTAGTAAAAGCAGTTCCGCCGGGCTTAGAGACTAAACCACACGGGCAGGCTAGGAGTTGGACTTAGTTGTCAGAGGCTTTTCGAGACGCACGCCGTAAGGAGCATTTTATGAGCAGTGGGAGCTTAACCCCAGTGCCGCTCCTGGCTATGACAACCTTGGAACCAACAGCCATTGTATGGCTATTTTAGACAAAGTGGCACCAGTGAAATCTGTCCTTGCTTCTCCTAAAAAGCTTTATCCCTGGATAAATTACTCCATTCAATCCTTTTGGAGAAATTGTCGTAAGGTAGAACGCTTATGGAAATCCACCCAAATGGAGGATCACAGACTCCATCTAAGGGAGCTTAGAGTCTCTTTAAATGATATGCTGAGGGATGCCAGGAATCAGTATTTTTCAAAAAATTATTTTCACAAATAAGAAAAATCCTAGAGTCTTATTTGACACAATTAACACTCTTGTCTCACCTGCTGCCTCTCTAATTTCTGTGTTCTGTAAAGCAGACAGTAACAAATTTCTTAATTTCTTTGTTGATACGATCAGAGATATCAGGGAAAACATTTCGCCATCATCTTTTAACTGTGCCAGTGTTATGCCCTCACCTTGTACTTGGTCCACTTTTAATCCTGTGACCCTTCAGGACATCATGGCTCTGCTGCAGAAAATGAAACCCTCCTCTTCCCCTGCTGATGTCTCCCTACTAAGCTGTTTTTAACATTTTTTTGAGTCAGTTGGTCCTTCAGTTGTTGAACTGATCAACATTTCACTTTCAGCTGGTGTGGTTCCCAGCTCCTTCAAACATGCAGTGGTTGAACCAACACTTAAGAAGCCGAGTTTGGATTCATCACAGCCAAATAATTATAGGCCAATCTCTAAACTCCCTTTCATATCAAAAATTTTGGAAAAAGTAGTGGCTGAGCAGCTTATGTCATTTTTGGAAAATTGTAATATCATGGATAAATCTCAGTCGGGCTTTCGGAAAAATCAATCTACCGAAATAGTTTTAGTCAGAGTCTCCAGTGACATTATGATGGCGGCTGACACTGATAAATACACAGTTCTGGTTTTATTGGATCTTTCTTTTGCCTTTGATACTGTTGATCACTGTATAATGATCAACAGACTCAAAGAGCTAGGGTTGTCTGGTTCTGTTTTAAAATGGTTTTCATTGTACCTCACCGGAAGAACCTTTAATGTGTCCGTGAATCAGATCTTTTCTGAAATAGCACAGTATTCATGTGGGGTACCACAAGGCTTAGTTCTAGGACCCATTTTATTTCTAATTTACATTTTGCCACTGGGACAGATAATTAGCCAGTTCAGAGATATTTGTTATCATATTTATGCTGACGATATTCAGTTGTATTGCTCTTTTAAAGAGTCTGAGTTTAACATGCTGTTGTGGTGGACACACATACGGGACCTGTTTTGTGACTCACATTTTAGGTCAGAACAAAGTAAGAGGCTTCCTTGGTGATTACAGGAAGCTGCAAGAATCTTAGCTTTGGTATGCAAGGCTTGAGACTGGGGGGGGTTTAATTAAAGGATTAAAGAAGGGATGCATTGTAGACAGTGGAAGTGATATCGTGGAGAGAGGATGCATTGTGACTGTCTTTATAATGCAAGGTGGTCTGTGATACATGTGACCTGTGAAATGTAAGAGTCCTGATATTTAAGGATGAGTGTTTCCTGTGTGGTTCTCTCACTGCTTTGAGATGATGGTGATGTGAATAAAGCTGACTTGAGAGAGAACTCTGCCTCGTCATTCTCACATCTCCACACTGGTGACCCGAGACGTATCATGCAAGAGGAGAATTCCCCCGGGCCAGCCTCATCAGGAGCCCCCAGCCAAGCGAATGCCGCTACAGTCCAGCTACCGGACTTCTGGCAGAACAATCCGCGCTCCTGGTTCAACGCGGTTGAGGCGCAGTTCAACCTCCGGGGGATATCGGTAGACGCCACAAAATTCTACCACGTAGTCGCAAAGCTGGACAACAACACTGCCCAGCATGTGGAGAGCCTGATCGACCAGCCGCCGGACAGCGACAAATACGGCATGTTGAAGGCTGCACTCAACCAGCAATTCACCCCTTTGGCGGAGGAGCGAGCAGAAAGACTCCTGGCGCTGACGGAGTGGGAAAATGACATGCCCGCGAACCTGATGGAGAAGTTGTTGAGGTTGAAGGACTCTGACGACGATCACTTCATTTTCACCCACCTCTTCCTCAGGACTCTACCGTCAGCAGCGAGAGCGACCCTGGCCAGTTCGCCACTGTTGGCCCTACGGGACTACCGCGCGCTGGGCCGAGAGGCGCAGCGGATTGTCAACGCCACCAAGCGGTGCGCGGCCACGGCCGCTGCAGCGGAACTCGGCGCGACGACCGGAGACAACAGGAGGCCAGAGGCAGCGGTACCGGACTCACCAACGACAGCGGCGGCAGGGGCCAGGGAACACGGACCCGACGTCCTTTGTTTCTACCATCGCCGCTTCGCAGAGAGGGCACACGAGTATATACCACCGTGCCAGTTCGGGCGTTCGGGAAACGTCAAGACCGGGGGTCGGTAGCAGCCGCGGCCCTGGGGGAGGAGAACAAGCTGCTCTACTTGTCGGACGCACGCTCGGGGAGGCAGTTCCTCGTCGACACAGGCTCCCAGTTGAGTTTCATCACACCTTCCTACGCGGACAGACTAGCTGGTTCCGGAGGTCCCCGGGTGACAGCAGTGAACGGCTCGAAGATTAAGACCTTTGGTGAGAAGACTCTGCTTCTGTCTCTACACGGCCGTACATTTGAGTGGACTTTTGTTGTAGCAGCAGTAAATTTCAATATGTTGGGGGCTGATTTTTTGTGCTCACATGGTTTGTTGGTTGATCTCGCTAACAGGCGCCTGGTTAATGCACTTTCTTTTGATTCTTTTCCCTGTACAGCGCGAGTGGCCCCACCAACAGCACAAGCCAACGTCACAGCTGCAAGCGATAAGTTCCAGACACTGGTCACTCAGTTCCCAGCACTCACGGTCCCCACATTTTCGGCAACAGTCGCTAAGCACGGGGTGGAGATTTTATTACCACTACCGGACCGCCCGTTTTTGCAAAAGCTCGGCGCTTGGACTCAGTTAAACTGGCCATAGCGCGCGAGGAGTTCGCCAACCTGGAGGGGATGGGCATTAGCCGACGTTCAAACAGTCTGTGGGCTTCCCCCCTACACATGGTCCCGAAAGCTGATGGATCATGGCGACCTTGCGGGGATTTCCGCAGGTTAAACAACGCTACAGCGCACGACAGCTACCCAATCCCACATATCCAAGATTTTTCCGTTCATTTGGCAGGGGCGCGCGTTTTTTCTAAAATAGACTTGGTCCGCGGTTACCACCAAGTCCCAGTGCGTGCGGAGGACATACCCAAAACAGCGGTAATAACTCCGTTTGGCCTATTCGAGTTTTTACGCATGCCATTCGGACTTAAAGGGGCTGCTCAGACGTTCCAACGCATGATGGACGCGGTGCTTCGCCATCTCCCTTTCGTGTTCGTCTACCTGCACGATATTTTAGTAGCCAGCGCGTCCGAAGACGAACACGAAAAACACCTGGCCACAGTTTTCCGAAGGTTGGGAGACAACGGGTTAATAATAAACCCAGCGAAGTGTCAGTTCGGGGTGGTGCAGATCGATTTTTTAGGACACCGCGTCTCCCCCGAAGGAGCGGTTCCGCTTCCTGACAAAGTGCGCGCGGTGGCAGATTTTCCCCGGCCGCAGACTGCCAGGGCGTTGCAGGAGTTTTTGGGAATGGTGAATTTTTATAACTGTTTTCTCCCCCGCGCGGCGCAACTCATGCAGCCGCTGTATGTCGCGCTCAAAAAAAAGAAACCCACGGATAAGATCGAGTGGCCCCCGGAGTGGGACCAAGCGTTCTCGGAGGTGAAAGCAGACTTGGCAAAGGCTGCGTTGTTGGCACACCCAGACCCAACGGCCTGCATAGCGCTCACCACTGACGCGTCAGAGGTGGCCATAGGGGCGGTCGTGGAGCAACATGTAGCCGGGGTTTGGCAGCCCCTCACCTTTTTCAGCAGGACCTTGCGCGATAGCGAACGTAAATACAGCGCGTTCGACAGGGAGCTGCTGGCTCTCCATTTGGCCATCCGCCACTTTCAGTTCTGGATAGAAAGGCGCTCTTTCACCGCGTTCGTTGACCACAAACCGCTAACATTCGCGATGGCCAAGGTTTCTGAACCGTGGTCAGGCCGGCAGCAGAGACAGCTGGCCGCGATATCAGAGTTTACCACTGATATTCAGCATGTGGCGGGCAAACTCAATGTAGTGGCAGATTGTCTCTCGCGCGCCGTGGCGGCCCCAGTCAGCATAGGGGTAGATTATGCAGCCATGGCCGCGGAGCAAGTTGGTGATGCGGATGTGCACGCGCTTCAGTCTGGACCAACAGGGTTAAGGCTGGAGAGCAGGGTGCTGCAAGACGGTATGCCCCCCTAATCTGCGATGTCTCCACTGGACGGCCACATCCAGTAGTACCGGCAGCGTGGCACCGCCGCGTTTTTGACTCGGTTCATTCTTTGGCGCACCCTGGAGTGCATGCGTCGGTCAAAATGGTAGGAGAGAAATTTGTGTGGCCGAGCCTCCGCAAACAAGTTAAAGAGTGGGCAGCAGCCTGCACGGCATGTCAACGAGCCAAAGTACACAGGCACACGAGGGCTCCTTTGGAGCCATTTCACATTCCGGCCAAGAGGTTCGATCACGTTCATGTGGACCTCGTGGGCCCCCTCCCGCCGTCACAAGGGTGCACACACCTTCTGACAATGGTGGACCGCACCACGCGCTGGCCTGAAGTGGTCCCGCTGGCATCAACCACGGCCGAGGAGGTGGCGCGCGCGTTTTTAACAGCTTGGGTGGCGCGCTTCGGCGTTCCGTCGGACATTACGTCCAACAGAGGCCCTCAATTTGTGTCCGAGCTTTGATCGACAATGTCCCGCAGCCTGGGTGTCACAATTCACAGCACAACCGCGTACAATCCGCAGGCTAACAGGTTATGCGAACGTTTTCATAGGTCATTGAAAGCGACTCTCAGAGCGTCACTGACGGATGCAAATTGGGTTGACAAGTTACCGTGGGTGTTATTGGGGTTGCGTTCTGCGCCTAAAGAGGACTTAGAAGCCTCCCCAGTGGAGCTCGTGTTTGCGCAGCCACTCTGGCTGCCTGGGGAGTTTCTCCCAGATAACCCTGCGCCAGACGCCTCCCCGTCTCAGCTGTTGCAGAGTAACATAGAATCAAGCACGCTGCCCGGCCCCGCACACCACAGTTTTCAGCGCATTTTTGTGCCTAAAACTTTGAAGAACGCAGAGTTTGTTTTTGTTAGACACAATGCGCATCGAACCCCGCTGCGACCGCCTTATGACGGACCATTCAGAGTGCTAGAAACAGGGGACAAGCAGTTTTTGCTAGATTTGGGGGGTAGGAAAGAGAAAATTGGCATAAACAGACTCAAACCTGCTTTTGTGGTGGCAGATGAGCAGGTGCTGTTGGCGAGGGCCCCGCGGCGAGACCACCGCGGGGGGCTTCACAGAGTAATGTTTCCCCAGAACACCCACAGGTGCTGACAAAAGGTTCCCACCCCCAGACAGCAAACCCCCAGCGTGACAGCGCCGCAGAGACATTGAATCCCAGCTACAGCAGATACGGCAGGAGACTGAAGCCTAGGCAGCATGTGGACTGATGTGTATTGATACTATCACGGCATGCATGTGGTTATTCTCTTGTTTGTTCTGTTTGTTCTAAAATGTTGGGGGGGGGGGGGGCTTTGTGTGGTGGACACACACACGGGACCTGTTTTGTGACTCACATTTTACGTCAGAACAAAGTAAGAGGTTTCCTTGGTGATTACAGGAAGCTGCAAGAATCATACCTTTGGTATGCAAGGCTTGAGACTGTGGGGGGTTTAATTAAAGGATTAAAGAAGGGATGCATTGTAGACAGTGGAAGTGATATCATGGAGAGAGGATGCATTGTGACTGTCTTTATAATGCAAGGTGGTCTGGGATACATGTGACCTGTGAAATGTAAGAGTCCTGATATTTAAGGATGAGAGTTTCCTGTGTGGTTCTCTCACTGCTTTGAGTTGATGATGATGTGAATAAAGCTGACTTGAGAGAGAACTCTGCCTCGTCATTCTCACATCTCCAGTGGAAGTGATATCATGGAGAGAGGATGCATTGTGACTGTCTTTATAATGCAAGGTGGTCTGTGATACATGTGACCTGTGAAATGTAAGAGTCCTGATATTTAAGGATGAGAGTTTCCTGTGTGGTTCTCTCACTGCTTTGAGATAATGGTGATGTGAATAAAGCTGACTTGAGAGAGAACTCTGCCTCGTCATTCTCACATCTCCATACTGTCATCTTTAACTAACTGCTTGTCTAATGTCAAACAGTGGTTAAGTGCAAACTTTTTACAGCTTAACTCAGACAAGACAGAGACATTAATTATCGCTCCTGAAAACAAGATCCCGCTTATTAAGCACCACATGGGTACCCTAGGTTCCTCTGTCCAGGCGAGTCTTCGGAATCTTGGTGTTAGTTTTGACTCAGCTATGTCTCTTGAGCACCACATTAATCAATTAAATAGAAATTGTTTCTTCCATCTGAAGAATATTTCTAAGTTGAGAACTCTGGTGTCGAAGGCGGAACTTGAGATGATTATTCATGCGTTTATTTCTTCTCGCTTAGACTATTGTAATAGTCTTTTTACCTGTCTGAGCCAAAAGCATCTTCAGTGCCTCCAGGTTGTTCAAAATTCGGCTGCCAGACTTTTAACTTGCACTAAGAAAAGGGCTCACATTACATCGGTTTTAGCACCACTTCACTGGCTCCCAGTTGGTTTTAGGATTCAGTTCAAAATGTTAGTTCTTGTTTTTAGAGCCATTCATGATCAGGCTTCTAAATACATCACTGAGCTGCTTAAAGCGTATAACCCCTCACGGACTTTGAGGTCCTCGGATCAACTTTTACTGGCTGTCCCTCGAACTCATTTTAAAACTCGAGGTTATAGAGCCTTTCAGGTGGTGGCACCAAAATTGTGGAATGCTCTACCACTGTCTTTGCACTCAGTAGACTCTGTTGACTCTTTTAAAAAGCAGCTGAAGACACTGCTGTTTAAACAGGCTTTTTAGTTTGATTATGGATTATGATTTTTGTTTTAAATGTTTTTTTCAATGCCTTTATTGTTGTATTTGTGATCATGTGTTTTATTTTATTGTGAAGCACTTTGTGATTCTTTCTGTGAGAAGTGCTATATAAATAAATTTCACTTACTTACTTTTTACTTATTTGCACTACGGGTAGCATTACTGTACATAGACTGCTGTTGTTGTTTTTCCAGCCTTATTCCTTTTTTTATATTGCACACACCACTGAAGAGAGAGAGAAACACCATTTCAATTCTCCTGTATGTCCTGAACGTATAGTAGTATTGACAAATAAAATCTTTGAATCTCTTTGAATCTCTTTTAAGGACCTGTCATAGCGAGTTAAGTTTTGACAGCTCACGTACATGATGCCAAACACAGGAAGGTACCACATAGAGGGGCACGTTTGACAATTTTATTAAAGGCAAAAATCCAAAGCGCACAGCTGCAGCAACAGTCACTCGCCAGAGGAAAGGTCCTGTGGAGAGAAGATGAGAGCCATGAGCTGAGGAGTAGAGTAAGGGAAATGGGCAAGCCAAATTACCACTTACTTGGGAAATCCAAAGAGGACTGGCAGGACCCAGCGGGGAATAGACGAACCAGTAGGGTAAGGGGGAAGATGAGCTGATGGTGCCTGACCGGGTGAAGTAGATCGCTGAGGACGGTGTGGTGGGGCAGGAGAGTACGCGCAGTCCCAGAGACACACCTACATGTGCCGCGGGGCGGCAGTGGCTCAGGAGGTAGAGCAGGTCGTCCAATAACCGGACGGTTGGCAGTTCAAATCCCGTTCTCCCCAGATATCCTGCCGTTGTGTCCCTGGGCAAGACACTTTACCCCCAATTGCTCCTGGTGGGTCTGGACAGTGCCATGTTGGGCAGCTATGCTGCCATCAGTGTGTGAATGTATGTGTGAATGGGTGGATAGCAGGATCTGTAAAGCGCTTTGGTCATCTAGAGATGAGAATAAAAGCGTTATATAAGTGAATGCCATTTACCATTTTACATGGTGGCAGCAACCTGAGAAAGAAAGGAGAATTAAGGTTAACAGTGTGTTAACGCTTAAGACTTGTTTAAGCTTGCCTGATCACGGGCAGTATACCCAGACGAGCCAGCGTTGACTGTGTGGAGGAAGCCTCCTTATGTACTCTGGCTGATGAGCGGGTGCAGGTGTGTCTTCTGCCTCAGGTGCAGTGATGAATTCGTGAATGTGAAACCGGAGGGGAGGGGCACGCTCCTGCTGCCCATGACAGGGCCCCCGCTTCTAGAAACGCCTCCTGGTGGTCTGGAGGGCTTCTCCGGGTGAGCACAGTGAAAGGCCTGGAGCATCCCTTTGTCCAGTATACGTGACAGGGGGTCCAGGATCATTAATCCGGGCCATAGCCCTCCCAGTCGACTAGATACTGTAGACCCCAGCCCCAGCAGCGAACATCCAAAATCCGCCGAACCGTGTAGGCGGGGTGGCCATCGATGATGCAGGGAGGAGGAAGCGGCTTCGGGAAGGGGGGGTGGCAGAGGAGAGTGGCCGAGAGGAGCTTGATGTGGCTGACGTGGAAGGTAGGGTTCACCTGTAGGGTCGGGGGCAGCTTAAGCTGAATTGACGCGTCATTAACCACCCGGGAGATGGGATAAGGTCCAAGGAAGCAGGAGTACAGTTTCCTTGATTTCACATTCAGCGGAATCTGACTTGTTGCCAGCCAGACCTGCTGTCCCATGACATACTTGGGGGCCGGGACCCGCCTCCTATCAGCAACGGCCCGGGAGCTTTCCGTGGTGCAGGCCAGGGCAGCCCAAGTAGACCTCCAGATATGTCGGCAGCACCAAGCGTGGGCCCCTATGGATGGAACCGAGACCTCCCTCTCGGCCATAGGAAGGAGATGTGTCATGTACCCCAACGACGCCTCGAAGGGAGTGAGTCCGGTATCAGAGGAAACAGCAGAGTTCATGGAATACTCCACCCAGGTCAGGTGTGTGCTCCAGGATGAGGGATTATCGGACGCTACGCACCACAAGGCAGCCTCCAAGGACTGATTGGCGCGCTCCACTTGCCTATTGCTCTGAGGGTGATTTCCAGACGAGAGACTCACAGTGGTTCCCAGGGTCCGGCAAAAGGCCCTCCAGATCTGGGACGTAAATTGTGGACCCCGGTCAGACACAATGTCAATAGGGATGCCGTGGACCCAGATGACGTGATCGGTGAGGAGGACCGCTGTCTCCAAGGCCGATGGAAGTTTAGGGAGGGCCACCAGATGTACCACCTTGGAGAAGCGATCCACGATGGTTAGGACACCGTCTTGCCGTGGGAGGAGGGCAAGCCAATCACAAAGCCCACGGCAATGTGGGACCAGGGATGACCAAGGATGGGGAGAGGATGGAGGAGTCCAGATGGTGGGGAGGAGTCTGATTTACCCCGGACGCATGTCTGACAGGCTCTGACATACTCCCGAGCGTCCCGCCACAGCGTGGGCCACCAGTACACCCGTCGGACAAGGTCGATGGTCCGGGTGATCCCTGGGTGGCAGGCGAAGTAACTGGTGTGACCCCATTGGATGACATCACTGCGGAGGGCGGCCAGGACATACAGACGGTTCCGGGGGCACCCTACTGGCACAGGCTCCCTGGACTGGGCCTGACATACCCTCCGCTTGATATCCCAAGTAAGGGCTCCAAGGAAGCATGAAGGTGGTATGATGGTTTGGGGGTGGGGGGGTGGGGGGGGCTACGTCCCCGGAATCAAACTGGCACGAGAGCACATCCGGTTTGGTATTCCAGGCGCCAGGTCGGTAAGTGATGGTATTATTAAATCGATGGAAGAATAACGGCCAGCGAGCCTGTCTTGCGTTTAGTCGGCGGGCCGACCACAAGTACTCAAGGTTCTTGTGGTCAGTCCACACGACGATGGGGTGAATGGCCCCCTCTAACCAGTGCCTCCACTCCTCTAATGCCAACTTAATGGCCAGCAGCTCTCTGTCCTCTACGTCATACGTCATAGTTCCTCTCAGCCGGCGTGAGCCATCAAGAGAAATATGCGCATAGCCAAAGCTTCTGATCGGGGGGCGTGCGCTGTGACAGCACAGCGCCAACCCCTGAATTAGACGCATCCACCTCGAGGACAAATGGGAGCTGCGTGTCGACCTGAGCCAAGATAGGTGTTTCCGTGAACTGGCGCTTTAATTTGGTAAAAGCTTGCTCAGCTGCCTCAGTCCACCAAAAGGGGACTTTAACAGAGGTCAGCTGTGTCAGAGGCAGTGCTACCCCACTATATAGTTCCTGATGAACCTGCAGTAAAAGTTTGCAAACCCGGGGAAGCGTTGAAGCACCCTACGAGAGTGGGGGGTCGGCCAATCTAACACTGCCTTTATCTTGGACGGGTCAGCAATCAGCTCCCCTTCAGCCACGATGAAGCTCAAGAAGGTGGTGGATGTTGTGGAGAACTTACACTTCTCTGCCTTAACGTAAAGCTGGTTCTCCAAAAGCCGCTGTAAAACGGCTGTGACGTGGAACTCATGTTCCTCTGGCGAGCGGGACAAAATAAGAATGCCGTCAAGATAGACAAACACGAATTGGTATAGCATCATGGAGGACATCATTTATTAACCGCTGGAAGACGGCAGGGGTGTTAGTGAGCCCAAATGGCATCACTGAGTACTCGAATTGCCCCTGGTGTGTCTTAAAAGCCATCTTCCATTCATCACCCTCGTGAATGCAGACCAGATGATACACGTTCCTGAGGTCTAACTTGGTAAAAACCCATGAGCGCTGAAGAAGCTTGAACGCGGAATTTATCAAAGGCAGGGGGTACTTATCTTTGATGGTAATAGTGTTGAGCTCCCATTAGTCGATGCACGGGCGCAGCAAGCCATCCTTCTTTCCGACGAAGAAGAATCCGGCCCCGATCAGAGCCGAAGATGGCCAAATAAGACCGGCGTTCAGCAACTCCTTCATATATTGCTCCATCACCTCCCTCTCCGGGCCAGAAATGCTGTACAACCAGCTGGACAGCAGCCTGGCCCCCGGGATGAGATCTATAGCACAGTCATAAGAGCAGTGAGGCAGCAGCGACAATGCTCTTTACTTGCTAAAGACCTCGCCCAAATCTTAATACGCCCAGGAGATGAGGCTGAGGTCCAGTGGCTCAGCCCGAGAGGGAGGAACAAAGAGAGATGGGGAGCACTCAGCTGAATGCATACAGTGGGCCAAACAAAACGGGCTCCAGGCAGAGATGGTATTTTTGGCCCAGTTGATTGTTGGGTTATGCCTCTAGAGCCATGGATAACCAAGAACCACCGGGGATGATGAAACGGGGAGAACCAGGAACGATAGTTCCTCCCGGTGGTTCCCGGAAAGGGGGATGGATATGGGCACCGTGCTATGAGCGACCACCGCAACCTCATGGCCAGATATGGTTGTGATTCTCTGACCACAGGGCAATTTACGTGTGGGAATGCCCACCTGCCTCATGAACTCGGCAGACACGAAATTACCCTCTGACCCCAAGTCAATCAGCGCCATAACCCTCCTCTCAACCCCCGGCAACTGTACGAGGGCCGAAATAAAAAAATTATCGTGGGAAGTGGATTTGGTCCCACCTGCCAGATCCGCCATGGTTACTGATTGGCTGTGTCTTTTGGCAGCACTCGTCCAGACTGTGGTTGGATAAACAACAGTACTTGCACGCCCCAGCCCTCCACCTTCACCAGCACTCATCATCAGTCAAGTGCCGAGAGAGCTCCATCGGTTCGGGCAAAGAGTCGGCGCCGCCAGTGCCAGTAACCACGGCGGATACACGCTCGGTGCGCAGGCAAGAGGAGGACTCGCGCTCCTTCGTGCGCTCACGGTACCGATTGTCCAACCCAACTGCCTGATCTATGAGGCCGTTGAGCGTCTCCGGGACAGAGTGGACCGCCAGATCGTCATGGAGTTGGTCGTTCAACCCGTGGAGGAACGCACTGCATAACGCAGTTTCGTTCCACCCTGAATCGGACGCCACAACCCGGAACACCACTGAGTACTCAGCCGCTGACCGGGTGCCTTGGCGGAGCATCATCAGGCGGCTCATCACATTGCCCTGACTCTCGGTCCGACCAAACGCGCTAGTGAATGCGGCCACAAATTAGTCAGACGTATATTGACGCCCCTCAGGGTTGTCTAGAGTGGACTGTGCCCACTCCAGGGCTCGATCCCTGAGCAACAGAGTAAAAAACTGGATCCTAGCGACATCCCCCGGATACTCCTCCCCAACCTACTCCAGGTACATTTGAACTTGGGGAAGAACTGCCTTACATTTCCCCACCTCCCCTGCGTATGGAGAAGGCATGGGAACGGAGGTAGTATGGCACACTGCAGTGCGTGGAGCAGGCTGAGGGGTGCAGCCGAAGGATGCGCTGCAGACCACAGCGTCATCATGTATGATACCTGCTGCATCAGCGCAGTGAGCTGACGCTCGGTCACCGCTAGGCGATCCATAACTGACTGCTCCTGCGGTGAGGCACCGGCTGAGCTACCGTCCTGGCTGGCTCATTCTGTCATAGCGAGTTGTTTTGACAGCTCATGTGCATGATGCCAAACACAGGAAGGAAACACACAGAGGGGCACGTTTGACAATTTTATTAATAGCAAAAATCCAAAGTGCACAGCTGTAGAAACAGTCAGTTGCCAGAGGAAAGGTCCTGTGGAGAGAAGACAAGAGCCGTGAGCTGAGGAGTAGAGTAAGGGAAATGGGCGAGACAAATTACCACTTATTTGGGAACTCCAAAGAGGACCGGCAGGATCCACCGGGGAATAGACAAACCAGTAGGGTAAGGGGGGAAGATGAGCTGATGGTGCCTGACCGGGTGAAGTAGATCGCTGAGGACGGTGTGGTGGGGCAGGAGAGCACGCGCAGTCCCAGAGACACACCTACATGGTGGCAGAACCTGAGAAAGAAAGGAGAATTAAGGTTAACAGCGTGTTCAGGGATAAAAATATAATGTATAAGCATCCCAAAGTGATAAAGCAAAATATTGGTAAAACTCAAATTAAACATAAAGCCTCTAAATTGAATGATTTGGCCTCTGTTCCTCCTCATAATTTAAAAATTAAATGTGGTTTATTAAATATTAGGTCTCTAACTCCCAAGTCTCTGTTAGTCCATGATCTGTTAATTGATCATCAGATTGATTTAATTTCCCTTACAGAGACTTGGTTAGGGCAAGAGGATTATGTTGGTTTAAATGAATCAACTCCCTCTGGTTATTTAAACTGTCAAAATCCCAGAAGTTCTGGTCGTGGAGGAGGAATAGCATCAATTTACCATTCCAAATTACTAGTTAATGTAAAGCAAAAAACATGTTATAATTCCTTTGAGGGCCTGGTCCTCAGTGTTGGGCACTTTAGCAGTTCCAGGTTAAACCCAATTTTATTTGCCATAGTTTATCGTCCCCCATCAACCTATTCAGAATTTTTATCCGAATTTGCTGATTTCTTAGCTGATTTAGTGCTGAAATCTGATAGAATAATTATAGTAGGGGACTTTAACATACATGTGGATGTAGATAGTGACTGCCTTAATGTGGCTTTTAATTCAATATTAGACTCGATTGGGTTTTCTCAGAAAGTAGGAAATTCTACTCATTACCTCCACCATACATTGGACCTTGTTCTGACATATGGCATAGAAATAGAAAATCTTGTAGTGTCTCCTCATAACCCTGTACTGTCAGACCATTGTCTGTTAACCTTTGATTTTACTATTTCTGACTATTTGGCTCCTAAAGAAAAATATTATCACAGTAGATGCCTCTCAGATGATGCTGTTTCCAAATTTATGCAGATTGTTTCCTCTATGCCATGTGTCAACACAACGGAAATAAGCTATAGACATCTTGCTCCTTCTGTAATTGATAACATGGTGGATAGTGTTTCAGCTTCTCTGCATCAGGCTCTAGACTTGGTGGCCCCCTTAAAAAAGAAAAAGTCTAATCAGAGATTTTTAACTCCTTGGTTCAACACAGAAACTCGTAGCTTAAAACAGAAGACTCGTCAATTAGAAAGAAAATGGCGCTCTACTAATTTAGATGAAATCTATTTAGCTTGGAGAAATCATCTTTTAATTTATAAAAAATCTCTTAGAAAAGCTAGAACGAGTTATTACTCTGCATTAATAGAAGAGAACAAGAATAATCCCAGGTTTCTTTTCAGTACTGTAGCCAGGTTGACAAAGAGTCAGGACTCTGTCAATCCTAGCATCCCCTTAGAGCTTACTAGTCAGAACTTTATGAACTTTTTCAATAATAAAATTTCATCCATCAGAGATAAAATCAATCAGATTCTTCCCACAGTTAACTTAAATACTGTAACTACTACAACTCCTTCTATTGATGTCTGTCTTGATGAGTTTACTCCAATCGACCTTTGTGAGTTAGACAAAATAGTTTCCTCATCCAAACCTTCAACTTGTCTTTTAGATCCTATTCCTACCAGGTTATTTAAAGAAGTCTTCCCACTTATTGGTAGCTTTATTCTTCATATAATCAATTCTTCATTAACTTTAGGCCATGTACCGCAGGCTTTTAAAACGGCTGTAATTAAACCCTTACTCAAAAAGCCAACGCTAGATCCAGGAGCTTTAGCTAACTATAGACCAATCTCTAATCTCCCTTTCATTTCAAAAATCTTAGAAAGAGTTGTTGCTACGCAATTATTTGACCACCTGCAGGGAAATGGTTTACTTGAGGAGTTTCAATCTGGGTTTAGAATCCATCATAGTACTGAAACAGCCTTAGCGAAGGTCACTAACGACCTCCTCATTGCATCTGATAATGGACTAGTTTCTGTACTTGTCCTTTTAGATCTTAGTGCAGCTTTTGATACTATCGATCATAATATTCTACTTGATAGATTAGAACACTATGTTGGACTTAATGGAACTTCGTTGCAGTGGTTTAGATCTTATTTATCTGATAGGTTCCAGTTTGTTCATGTAAATGATGAGTTTTCTCTCAGCTCAAAGCTTAGTCATGGAGTTCCACAGGGATCTGTGCTTGGCCCTACTCTTTTTAGTTTATATATGCTTCCGTTAGGCAACATTATTAGAAAGCACTGTATACATTTTCACTGTTATGCAGATGACACACAATTATACCTGTCAATGAAGCCAGATGATACTAATCAATTAGCCAAGTTAGAAGCCTGTCTTAAGGAAATCAAAGCTTGGATGACTTGTAATTTCCTGCTATTAAATTCAGATAAGACTGAAGTCATTCTTGTTGGTCCAAAAAACCTTAGAAATTCCTTTCCAAATCAAACTTTCAGTTTGGATGCAGTTACTCTTTCTCTTAATAGCTCTGTGAGGAACCTTGGAGTTATTTTTGATCAGGATTTGTCCTTCAATTCACATATTAAATTTGTTTCTAAGACTGCCTTCTATCATTTGCGTAATATTGCCAAGATTAGGAGCATCTTGTCTCAGAGTGATGCTGAGAAGCTGATCCACGCTTTTGTTAGCTCGAGATTAGATTATTGTAATTCTTTATTATCAGGCTGTCCTAAAACATCTTTAAAAAGTCTTCAGCTGATCCAAAATGCTGCAGCAAGAGTTTTAACAGGTACTAGAAAGAGAGATCATATCTCTCCGGTTCTGGCCTCCCTTCATTGGCTTCCCATAGAGTTTAGAATTAAGTTTAAAATCCTTCTTCTTACTTACAAAGCTCTAAACAATCAGGCTCCTTTTTATTTAAAAGATCTGATACTACCGTATCATCCTAACAGAGCACTACGCTCCCAAAATGCAGGTTTACTTGTAATACCTAGAATCTCCAAAAGTACAATGGGAGGCAGAGCCTTCAGTTATCAAGCTCCTCTCCTGTGGAATCAGCTGCCAATCTGGATTCAGGAGTCAGACTCGATCTCTGTTTTTAAGAATAGGGCTAAAACCTACCTTTTTGATATAGCCTACAATTAGGGAGGGATCATGGGTTTCTGAACCCTCCCTTAGTTATGCTGCTAATAGGTTTAGTCAGCCGGGGGACCTCCAGTAATGCACTGGGCCTCACTCCTTTCCTCACTCTCTATGAAATATTTTTTTTTTGCTGGTCATTAACATTTGTTTGTTCTCTCCCATAGATTGAGTCCCCATCGTGCTGTTTGCTCTCTTCATGTCTGTTCTTTTCTTCTTCTCTGTCCCCTCACCCCCCAGCCAGTCGCAGCAGATGACTGCCCCTCCCTGAGCCTGGTTCTGCTGGAGGTTTCTTCCTGTTAAAAGGGAGTTTTTCCTCTCCACCGTCGCCAAGTGCTTGCTCACAGGGGATCGCCTGATTGCTGGGGTCTTTCTGCAACTGTGGGGGTCCTCCCTACAGTTGATAGTGCTATGAGATGACTGTTGTTGTGAAATGGCGCTATATAAATAAAGTTGAATTGAATTGAATTGAATTGAAGCTTAAGACTTGTTTAAGCTTGCCTGATCACGGATAGTATACCCTTGACGAGCCAGTGTTGACTGCGCGGAGGAAGCCTCCTTATGTACGCTGGCTGATGAGCGGGTGCAGGTGTCTTCTGCCTCAGGTGCAGTGATGAATTCGTGAATGTGAGACCGGAGGGGAGGGGCGCTCCCGCTGCCCGTGACAGGACCGATGCAGTTTCAGTTATTATCCTGAGTCACCGTGCATACAACCGGACATGTCCTTCAAAAGCTAAGTCTTTTTTATCACAGGATTTATTCTGATAATGTAGTACTAGCCACTATTAGCCTTGTGGTATGTGGTTGGGCCTAGTAATCATTGATTCTGGCATTGGGGGGGGGGGGGGGGGGGGGAGTGAAAAGATGTTGACATGAAACTTTAAAGACAATGAAAGTTTTTTTGTAGACAAAAGGGCATAAGATACCATTTTAGACAATGTAGATTTGTTTGTGTAAGGGATTTATATCCAACGGAGTGCAACTTTAAAAGTATTATTTGATTGTGTGAGTGACTTCAGACTTGCTTAATTATCACCTCAGAAACTCCCATTTCTAGAGTCCCATTTCTGCAGTGTAAAAACAGCATTAAACCTTATTGATTGAATCCATTTTCTGATATTAAAGCCAATGCATGACTTCAGAAAATGATAAAAACGTTACTGTCATTCCTACATCCTGTCAGCTTCAGCGTCCCACAGCACACGACCAAGTCAGTACTACTAGAGGAAGCTATATTGCCAGATACAAAGGGCACTGAAAGTAAAGTAAAGTCTTCATGGGTCAGTTGTAAAGAAGCAGATTAAAATAGCAAAGCTGTAATTTATTGCAGGGCTAGCAAATGCATTTAAATCTATTCTGAAATGTGGAATGTTTTAACTAAACTAAATTTAAGTTTGAAATGTGCAATACATGATGTATTGGTTAAATCCATTAGCCTTAATCCATCCGTAAACATTGATTTTTCAGCATCTGGATGGTCTGCGCGGCATGAGCAGTTCCCACGTCCTGCACATGTCATAAATTTCTCCCAGCATCAGCCCCTAATCATAGTGAGTGAAAAACAACACAGGAGATCTAGAGGATGAATCACTGCCTGGGGAGAATGGGAGGAAGGTGAGGAAAGGCTTCGGTAGCAAACACGAAGGATGAAGGAAGGAAAAAGGGTGAGAAGACATTGAAGGGCCTGATAAGAGTCAGGTTTATTATGTGATGAAAAAAAACAAGGAAGGAAGTGAGAAGGGTCAAAATGTTAGAAGAATGAATCAGAAATGGACAAGATTGTGACAGCACAATTGACTTGCTTCAATGTAATTTTATCTTATCTACCAATAGAGCAAGTGAAATCCATTCATATAAAACTATAAACTGCACGGGAAGAAAAAAAATCTTGACAGAAAAAAACAAGCACATGTAGCTGTGATGTAAGATACAGTGGTGTGAAAAAGTGTTTGCCCCTTCCTGATTTCTCTTTTTTTTTGTATGTTTGTCACACTTAAATGTTTCAGCTCATCAAACAAATTTAAATATTAGACAAAGATAACACAAGAAAACATAAAATGCAGTTTTTAAATGAAGGTGTTTATTATTAAGGGTAAAAAAATCCCAACCTACATGGGCCTGTGTGAAAAAGTGATCTCCCCCCCACCCCATTTAAAACATAAATTAACTGTGGTTTATCACATCTTTGGAAAGCTGAGTTCAATTTCTCTAGCCACACCCAGGCCTGATTACTGCCACACCTGTTCTCAAGAAACCACTTAAATAGGACCTGCCTGACAAAGTAGACCAAAAGATCCTCAAAAGCTAGACATCATGCTGCGATCCAAAGAAATTCAGGAACAAATGAGAAACAAAGTAATTGAGATCTATCAGTCTGGAAAAAGTTATAAAGCCATTTCTAAAGCTTTGGTACTCCTGCAAACCACAATGAGTGCCATTATCCACAAATGACGAAAACATGGAACAGTGGTGAACCTTCCCAGGAGTGGCCGGCTGACCAAAATTACTCCAAGAGCGCAGCAACGACTCATCCAAGAGGTCACAAAAGACCCCACAACAACATCCAAAGAACTGCAGGCCTCACTTGCCTCAGTTAAGGTCAGTGTTCATGACTCCACCATAAGAAAGAGACTGGGCAAAAATGGCCTGCATGGCAGAGTACCAAAACAAAAACCACTGCTGAGCAAAAAGAACATAAAGGCTCATCTCAGTTATGCCAGAAAACATCTTGATGATCCCCAAGACTTTTGGGAAAATACTCTGTGGACTGACGAGACAAAAGTTGAACTTTTTGGAAGGTGTGTGTCCCATTACATCCGGCATAAAAGTAACAGCATTTCAGAAAAGGAACATATTACCAACAGTAAAATATGGTGGTGTAGTGTGATGGTCTGGGGCTGTTTTGCTGCTTCAGGACCTGGGAGACTTGCTGTGGTAAATGGAACCATGAATTCTGCTGTCTACCAAAAAATCCTGAAGGAGAATGTCCGGTCATCTGTTCGTGACCTCAAGCTGAAGCACACTTGGGTTCTGTAGCAGGACAATGATCCAAAACACACCAGCAAGTCAACCTCTGAATGGCTTAAGAAAAACAAAATGAAGACTTTGGAGTGGCCTAGTAAAAGTCCTGATCTGAATCCAATTGAGATGCTGTGGCTTGACCTTTAAAAACCGTTTCATGTTCGAAAACCCTCCAATGTGGCTGAATTACAACAATTCTGCAAAGATGAGTAGGCCAAAATTCCTCCACGGCGCTGTAAAAGACTCATTGCCAGTTATTGCAAACACTTGATTGCAGTTGTTGCTGCTAAGGGCGGCCCAACCAGTTATTCGGTTTAGGGGGCAATCACTTTTTCACACAGAGCCATGTAGGTTTGGATTTTTTTTCCCCTTAATAGTAAACACCTTTTTTTAAAAAAAAAAACAAACTGCATTTTGTGTTTACTTGTGTTATCTTTGTCTAATATTTAAATTTGTTTGATGAGCTGAAACATTTAAGTGTGACAAACATACAAAAAATGAGAAATCAGGAAGGGGGCAAACAGTTTTTCACACCACTGTATTTCATTGTGCTTACATTTCTAATCTTATGACTTTTTACTCCAGAATTTTTTCTCAAAAACATGCAACTTTTTAATCATAAGTTTGCAACTTTTACTCATAAATCTATGACTGTTTTCTAGGAGTGGGAATTGATTTGATTTGGATCGTGATACTTGGGTCACAATACGATCCTATCACAATTCAATGATAATCACGATATGGGGACCTCGGAGTAGCTTGATACCATAGCTTAAAAAACTTTTTCACCTTATTCAACCTCAAATCATGTCCCAAAGTAAAACTGCTGACATCTCTTCCATGTAATAAAGTATTCTCGGGGCTTCATTTTCCACGGTGACACGTGTCTGCACACAGGGACAGTGGTGGACAGCGTTGTTTAGAAGATTCCCACTCCAGCTACATTTATTATTTACTCTGTGGACTCTTTTAAAAAGCAGCTGAAAACTTTTTTGTTTAAGGAGGCTTTCCATTGAGTTTCAACTGCTTTTTAATGGTAAGTCTGATATTTTTAAATTATTTTAATCTTTTTCTTTAACTTGTTTTGGTATTTTTTTTAATTATTTTTATCTATCACCTTCCTTTTATTCCATTTTATTGTACAGCGCTTTGTGACTATATGTCTGTGAAAAGTGGTTCATAAATAAATTTCCTAACTTTTTCTCTGAGGGCTGCTCACAAGCTCCATGCCGGTGTGTTTTTAGCTTAGCCGTTGCTAATGCTGCTCCGAGGTGTGTGCTGGCCCACGTGTTTTTTGTTTGTTTGTTTTTCATGTAGCGCTTCTTGCGGGTTGTGTGTCATGTCAAGGTCATCCATCTTTGTTATAAAATCCAAAAAAGGTCCGACATTTGAGCTAACTTCGAGCTAACGGCCTACTAACTTTCAAAGCTGGCTGCAAGAGATAACTTATGACTTCACTTGACTGGGTGCTTGCTTTGCGCCATCTAGTGGATTGAAAATGCATTGGTTGAATACCCAAGAGAGTGTGCAACGTTGACATGAATATACATAATAAAAGATCCATGTGTTTAGGGATCGGTGGATCGTCGTTGGTGTCAAACTTTGCGATCCATCACTGAATCCATTGTTTGTCTCACCTCTACTGTTTTCTTCATAAATTTGCAATTTCTTCTTGTAAAGCTGCACATTTTTATTTTGGAAATTTTCAACTTTTTTCTCATAAATTTGTGATTTTTTTTTTCTCAATTCAATTCAATTCAATTCAACTTTATTTATATAGCGCCATTTCACAACAACAGTCATCTCATAGCACTATCAACTGTAGGGGGGACCCCCACAGTTGCAGAAAGACCCCAGCAATCAGGCGATCCCCTGTGAGCAAGCACTTGGCGACGGTGGAGAGGAAAAACTCCCTTTTAACAGGAAGAAACCTCCAGCAGAACCAGGCTCAGGGAGGGGCAGTCATCTGCTGCGACTGGCTGGGGGGTGAGGGGATAGAGAAGAAGAAAAGAACAGACATGTAGAGAGCAAACAGCACGATGGGGACTCAATCTATGGGAGAGAACAAACAAATGTTAATGACAAGCAAAAAAAAAAATATTTCATAGAGAGTGAGGAAAGGAGTGAGGCCCAGTGCATTACTGGAGGTCCCCCGGCTGACTAAACCTATTAGCAGCATAACTAAGGGAGGGTTCAGAAACACATGATCCCTCCCTAATTGTAGGCTATATCAAAAAGGTAGGTTTTAGCCCTATTCTTAAAAACAGAGATCGAGTCTGACTCCCGAATCCAGATTGGCAGCTGATTCCACAGGAGAGGAGCTTGATAACTGAAGGCTCTGCCACCCATTGTACTTTTGGAGATTCTAGGTATTACAAGTAATCCTGCATTTTGGGAGCGTAGTGCTCTGTTAGGATGATACGGTAGTATCAGATGTTTTAAATAAAAAGGAGCCTGATTGTTTAGAGCTTTGTAAGTAAGAAGAAGGATTTTAAACTTAATTCTAAACTCTATGGGAAGCCAATGAAGGGAGGCCAGAACCGGAGAGATATGATCTCTCTTTCTAGTACCTGTTAAAACTCTTGCTGCAGCATTTTGGATCAGCTGAAGACTTTTTAAAGATGTTTTAGGACAGCCTGATAATAAAGAATTACAATAATCTAATCTCGAGCTAACAAAAGCATGGATCAGCTTCTCAGCATCACTCTGAGACAAGATGCTCCTAATCTTGGCAATATTACGCAAATGATAGAAGGCAGTCTTAGAAACAAATTTAATATGTGAATTGAAGGACAAATCCTGATCAAAAATAACTCCAAGGTTCCTCACAGAGCTATTAAGAGAAAGAGTAACTGCATCAAAACTGAAAGTTTGATTTGGAAAGGAATTTCTAAGGTTTTTTGGACCAACAAGAATGACTTCAGTCTTATCTGAATTTAATAGCAGGAAATTACAAGTCATCCAAGCTTTGATTTCCTTAAGACAGGCTTCTAACTTGGCTAATTGATTAGTATCATCTGGCTTCATTGACAGGTATAATTGTGTGTCATCTGCATAACAATGAAAATGTATACAGTGCTTTCTAATAATGTTGCCTAACGGAAGCATATATAAACTAAAAAGAGTAGGGCCAAGCACAGATCCCTGTGGAACTCCATGACTAAGCTTTGAGCTGAGAGAAAACTCATCATTTACATGAACAAACTGGAACCTATCAGATAAATAAGATCTAAACCACTGCAACGAAGTTCCATTAAGTCCAACATAGTGTTCTAATCTATCAAGTAGAATATTATGATCAGTAGTATCAAAAGCTGCACTAAGATCTAAAAGGACAAGTACAGAAACTAGTCCATTATCAGATGCAATGAGGAGGTCGTTAGTGACCTTCGCTAAGGCTGTTTCAGTACTATGATGGATTCTAAACCCAGATTGAAACTCTTCAAGTAAACCATTTCCCTGCAGGTGGTCAAATAATTGCGTAGCAACAACTCTTTCTAAGATTTTTTAAATGAAAGGGAGATTAGAGATTGGTCTATAGTTAGCTAAAGCTCCTGGATCTAGCGTTGGCTTTTTGAGTAAGGGTTTAATTACAGCCGTTTTAAAAGCCTGCGGTACATGGCCTAAAGTCAATGAAGAATTGATTATATGAAGAATAAAGCTCCCAATAAGTGGGAAGACTTCTTTAAATAACCTGGTAGGAATAGGGTCTAAAAGACAAGTTGAAGGTTTGGATGAGGAAACTATTTTGTCTAACTCACAAAGGTCGATTGGAGTAAACTCATCAAGACAGACATCAATAGAAGGAGTTGTAGTAGTTACAGTATTTAAGTCAACTGTGGGAAGAATCTGATTGTTTTTATCTCTGATGGATGAAATTTTATTATTGAAAAAGTTCATAAAGTCCTGACTAGTAAGCTCTAAGGGGATGCTAGGATTGACAGAGTCCTGACTCTTTGTCAACCTGGCTACAGTACTGAAAAGAAACCTGGGATTATTCTTGTTCTCTTCTATTAATGCAGAGTAATAAATCGTTCTAGCTTTTCTAAGAGATTTTTTATAAATTAAAAGATGATTTCTCCAAGCTAAATAGATTTCATCTAAATTAGTAGAGCGCCATTTTCTCTCTAATTGACGAGTCTTCTGTTTTAAGCTACGAGTTTCTGTGTTGAACCAAGGAGTTAAAAATCTCTGATTAGACTTTTTCTTTTTTAAGGGGGCCACCAAGTCTAGAGCCTGATGCAGAGAAGCTGAAACACTATCCACCATGTTATCAATTACAGAAGGAGCAAGCTGTCTATAGCTTATTTCTGTTGTGTTGACACATTTCTCGTAAATTTGCAACTTTTTGTCACATAAGCTTATGACTTTTTACTCATGAATTTGTAAAAAATTATTTCATCTTTAATTTGGATCTTTTACTTGTAAATTTGCACCTTGTTTCTTGTAAATTTGCAACATGCATATGGATTTTTTTTTAAATTCCATGTAATCATTTGGAGGGGGGTTCTGTTTATCAAGACATGTTTTTTTAATGTTTTAGTCAGGAGGGAAAATATTTTTCCTCCCATTTTAAACAGTTTGAACTCTTCCCCATTACAAACATCTTGCATAGGCGTCCCGAAAAGCTACGAGCAGCCCTTGTTAGAACTCAAAACCGCAAGTAGTTAAAAACACACCTGTAGTCAAGTGTAGACTACTTTATTATCATAGTTTAAAAGTGGAAGCTCTCAACTAAACTAAAATGAATCTGACTGCAATTAAAAGAAATCCTGTCACTAAAGCAGACCACCAAATAAATTATGTGGACAAGCGTTATAATTCTAAACATAAAACTGCACCTCCCTCTACTGGGCATAAGCACACCCGCATGAGCACAATGCCCATTAAAAGTAATCGCCCCCTTGGATGTTACATCATTTTTACATGTATTTATTTATTGCTTTTATAAGTCAAATCATGCAAAGCAATGCCATTTTAATAGAAACATCTGTATTATGTAAAATAAATGATTGCATTAATATTCTCCAACTTTTGGACTTTGGACATGCAGTCCCACAGTGGATTTCACCTGGGTGCAGTAAATGTGTCTCAAGGATTGTAGTATGAAGACACCAGTGTCCAGAAACTCTGGCTGACTCCTTAATCAGCACTCTTTAGATGTAGGAACACTCCAAGTAACTCTGAGCTAAGGTTACTAAAAAGCGTAAATCTGCATAGAGCAGGCTGTGGTCACCAACTGAGGAGATGTGCAGGAGGAAGGCGAGTGGGGGAGTGCAGCTACATCTCCTCTGAAGGAGTTAAAAGCTTCAGCAGCTGAGATGGGAGAAACTCTGATAAATCACCTGTTGCCCAGGCTCTTCACCAGTCAGAACTTCATTGGAGTGTGGCAAAAAAAGAAAGACACTGCTAAAAAATAAATAAATAAATCTTAAAGAATTAATATGAAAGGAAAAACAGCAAGACTGCATTATAAAATAATTAATGGTAGCA
The DNA here is from genome assembly GCA_020510985.1 of Pholidichthys leucotaenia. Lineage (NCBI taxonomy): Eukaryota > Metazoa > Chordata > Actinopteri > Cichliformes > Pholidichthyidae > Pholidichthys > Pholidichthys leucotaenia. Next base: position 212,943,023 of record CM035844.1, read on the forward strand.
ACCTACTTGTCTAAAAATGGAAAACGTTTGTGCACTAATGAACATGTGGTAGCTACAAAACTACACAAATGCAGTTTTGTTTAAATGGTCCTACTTTAACTCTAGATTTCCAAAAGACAAAGATGATGGAGAGAGAAGAGGTTTTACAGTGGTCCTCCGGTGTTGTGGTGCATTCATTCTGCACCAGGAAGTCAGTTTTCAGCTCGTGAAGTCTGGGGAGCCTTTCAATATGTCCGCTTCCATGCGCTGTGCATTAACAGCAGTGGAAAGAACTTCTCTGAACATACCACTGTGGTGTTCTGATACACACGTGACCACTGTTGGGACTGTAATGCCACTACTTTTGCAGTAACTTGTTGTGTAATGTAATTACTGTTTTAAAAATTCACTAATGTGTTATAGTTAATGAATGTGAACAGATTTGTTACTCATTACTCATTTTATTAATATACTATAAATGAATATATACAGCAGGGAAAATAAGTATTGAACACATCAACATTTTTTTCATTAAACATATCTCTGATGGAGCCATTGACCTGAGATTTTCACCAGATATCAGTAACAACCCAAGTAATCCATACATACAAAGAAGTCAAAGCAACTGTGTTCACAAAACAAGTTATATTTAAAAAAGTGGAATGACACAGGGAATAAGTATTGAACGTGCTTGGTGAAATTCATTTAATATTTAGTAGAAAAGCCTCTGTTGGTAATAACAGCTTCCAGATGCCTCCTGTATGGAGAAACTAGGCGCAGGCATTGGTCAGGAGTGATTTTAGCCCATTCTTCCACAAAAACTGTCTTCAAATCTTGAAGGTTCCGTGGGTGTCTGCTCTGAACTCTGACCTTCAGTTTGTTCCATAGATTTTCAATTGAATTCAGGTCAGGTGACTGACTGGGCCATTCTAGTAGCTTTATTTTCCTTCTCTGGAGCCAGTTGAGAGTTTCCTTGGCTGTGTGTTTGGGATCATTGTCTTGTTGAAATGTCCACCCTTGTTTCATCTTCAGCATCTTGGCAGATGGCAACAGGTTCTTATCAATGATGCCTCTGTACATTTGTCCATTCATCTTTCCTTCAATTATATGAAGTCTGCTTGTATCATTTGTTGAAAAACACCCCCACACCATGATGCTACCACCTCCAAACTTCACTATTGGTATGGTGTTTTGGGGCTGATGTGCAGTGCCATTTCTCCTCCAAACATGCTGAGTGTTGTGGCATCCAAAAAGTTCAATTTTGGTCTCATCTGACCAGACTATATTCTCCCAGTATTTTACTGGCTTGCCCAAATTTCAACATCCTTTTTCTTCAGCAATAGAGTCTTGCAAGGTGAGCGGGCATAAAGCCCATGTCGGTTGAATGCATTACTTAATGTTGCTGACTCTAGGTCTTTTTGGAGCTCTCCACAAGTGGTCTTTGGCTCTAGGATAACTCTTCTGATAATTCTTTTGACTCCTCTGTCAGAAATCTTGCGAGGAGCTCCTGGTCGTGGCCAGTTTATGGTAAAATTGTGTTTTTTCCACTTCCAAATGATGGCTCCAACAGTGCTCAGTGGTACATTCAGCAGTTTAGTTTTTCATCTCTAACCAATGCCATCACTATGTTTTGCAACAATAAGGTTGCGAAGATCTAGAGAGAGCTCTTTGCTTCTACCCATCATGAGTTCTTTGTGGTGTGACAATCTGATATTCATAGACCTTTTTAAAGGCTATCAGTCAGGACTTAACCAGCTGAAATTAATTTGCACTGATGGGGGATGGAATGATTTCCTAAATTCTGAAGGATTTCAATTGGTTTCATGGCTTTCTATGCCTTTTTGCACCTTTTTCCTTCAAATGTTCAATACTTATTCCCTGTATCATTCCTCTTTATTAAATATAACTTGTTTTGTGAACACTGTCGCCTTGATTTTTTTTAATTTTTTTTTGTATGGATGGATTATTTGGGTTGCTACTGATATCTGGTGAAAATCTCAGGTCAATGGTTCCATCAGAAATATGTTTAATGAGAAAAATGTTGACGTGTTCAATACTTATTTTCCTCACTGCATTTTTAGCGCAAACGCATAGATAAAGTGATCCTACCATAGCTGAGGCAGCCCTTTCTCAATGGGACCTGTTGCAGAGCCATGAATCCATCAGTCTGACCAAAGGAAGAGATTCAGCAATTTTGTTTTCCCACACACTGACACATGTGCAGTAACACCAATATAAAAATAAATGTCTGTGAAACGCTGTCTGAAACAATCTGTTTTCAGCCTTCCATTAATAATAATGAGCCCCTAATATAGTTATTTAATTAAATTGTGTGCAAGATAATTTAAGTATGCATTTAAAAGTAGCATGGGGCAGCTCGGTGGGGCAGTGGTGAACACTGTGACACCACAGCAAGAAGGTCATGGGTTCGATCCCACTGGCGACCCTTCTGTGTGGAGTTTGCATGTTCTCCCAGTGTCTATGTGGGTTTTCCCTGGGTACTCTGTTTCCTCCCACAGGCCAAAGTCATGCAGGTTTGGTTAATTGGCATCAACTGGGGATTCTAAATTGTCTTTAGGTATGAATGTGAGAGTGAATGGTTGTCTCTCTGTACTGGTCCTGCGATAGACTGGTGATCTGTCCAGTGTGTACCCTGCCTCTCCCCCAAAGATGCTGGGATAGGCTCCAGGCCCCCCAACCTGAAAAGGATTAAGTGGTAGAAGATGAATGAATTAAAAGTAGCGTGAAAGTTACTTTTCCAAGTAACCAGTTACTTTAATAATGCAGTAATTAGTAAAGTAACTCAATTGCTTTTGAAAAGAAGTAACTAGTAACTGTAATTAGCTAGTAATTTTTTAGTGACTCACCCAACACTGCAAATGACCAAATACTAGTGCTACCAGAGGGTAGGAGGGTTTTCTGAGTTGTTGCACTGGAAACCAGCTGACTTGGACATCATTATGTCATTATGCTCTGGTTTCCAACATGAAACTGTGTAAGGAACAATACTCTCATGTCAGGGCAGTGTGACTTGTTTTAATGCTAACGTTTAATCGTACATGCAGGTGTTAACCAGGAGCAACAAATATGGCATTACAGCATTAGTTGCACTATAGCAGCGATAGCTATTCTCTGTCTGCTATTGTAATTCGTAGAATCTCTAAAAGTACAATGGGAGGCCAAGCTTTAAGTTATCAGGCTCCTCTTCTAAGGAACCAGCTACCAATCTGGACTTGAGAGACAGACTCAATTTCTGTTTTTAGGAATAGGGTTAAAACTTTCCTTTTTGATAAAGCTTATAGGTAGGGTTGGATCAGGTGACCCCAATCTTCCCTTAGTTTTGTTGCTATAGGTTTAGACAGCTGAGGGACCTCCCATGATGCACTGGGTTTCACTTTTTTCTTCACTCACAACATGTTTTGTAATATTTTTGCTGGTCATTAACATCTGTCTGCTCTCTCCCATAGATTGAGCCCCCACTGGGCTGTTTGTTCTCTACATGTTTTTTCTTCTTCTTCTTCTCTATCCCCTCACCCCCCAGCCAGTTGCAGCAGATGACTGCCCCTCCTGGAATCTGGTTCTGATGGAGGTTTCTTGCTGCTAAAAGGGAGTTTTTCCTCTCCACCATCGCCAAGTGCTTGCTAACAGGGGATCGTCTGATGGTTGGGGTCTTTACCCGACCGTTGAAAGTGCTATGAGACAACCGTTTTTGTGAACTGGCGCTATGTTAATAATTGAATTATGTCTCCCATCTGGTAATTTAAGCTGCTGAAGTGAACTTTGCAACTATGTTGGTGTTTAATTCTTGTCTAACAATACATATAGTATGCTTCAACTGCCCAAGAAGTTTGTGCTTTAGTTTGCGTGTTTCATTAGTCTGCTGCTCGTTTTTACCAGTTAGCACCTAGCATCTATGAATTTAGTGAAAACAGAAAGCTTCAACTGTCTTGAAAAATAAATAAATAAATAAATCTCATGGCAGGTTCAGATTTTTCAGCTCCACCTGTACAGGACATTGGCATCAACATGTCAAAAGCTAAAATATGTTTATATGTCCTGGCCTGTCTCAGATGCACGAATGAAGTAATGCAATGTCTACATTTTCTGATCGTATACATATTTTGAGGAAGTTTAAGCCGCTTTTGGTGACCTATTTCAGGAATTTATTTATCTTGAATAATTTAATATTAGTCTTTTTTCACTGGATATCAGGTGTATTGAGTTTCTCAATATTAAAATAGCTCATTACAAACCCTCTCTTTTTGACGCTGTTAGACAAAAATACAAATTGCTCAATAACGCCTTTAACTTTAATGGTGTAATACACTCTTTGACCACAAGATGATGCTGTAAATCTGTGATATCACAGGCTGCTATTTGACGAATGCAAATTAAGCCCCATGGATATAAATTAATTAAAAACATCTAGAAATACAACAGAACACTCACAAATTATGAAATTATCAATTTTAAGTTTGCTGTTGAAGCCTAAAAGTATCACTGTACAAATGGAATGAAATGTGATAAATTTCAACAATTAAGTTGCTTCTCCAGACAAATGAATTGGTGGTTTAATTCACATATTTCAGGGTTGTTATCATGCTCTTTTAAGCCCCGGAATATAAGTTCAAGTAGTTTTTATTGTCCTTAAGTGGGCAATAGTGTTGCAACAAGTGCTTCACATTAAAAAAAGAGACATTTATTGGGTGGCCGTCCCTGTGTGATAGTGTGAGGTCACTCCAGTTTATTCCCACACTCTTTGCCCCTCTGTTGTTGGTCATTCCCTCCTGCTGTTTGTACCAGCCTATAGTTTGCCTCCAGGCCGGGACCATCTCAGCACACAAAAGGTGGCCAAAGATTAGTGTTAAGTGGTTTGTAAAGATGGTGGTTAGATTAGAAGGAGCTGGATTAACATGATTCAGAGCTGCTGCTGTTGCAGAAATAAAGAGCTGTAGTTAAAGTTCTTTTGACATGCAGAGGAAGAAGACGAGAGGTTAAAAGTGCAACAGTGGACTAAGAATTTACTTCAGCTTATTCACAGTATATTCACTGTGGGCATCTGTCTATCTGAACTGTTCCTCTTTTTTGTCATTGTTGGAACCAACATCCTCTTAAACGTTTTAATTATTTTGTTTGGTTACCACAATGACTGTGGAGATCATTGGGCATAATCAGCATCAGGGCACCTCTTGTCAATTTCTATCAAAGGAGCTGGGAACCAGTTTTATTATAACATGACCTACAAACTTCCCTTGGATGGGGTCCTTCAGTGCGGGCCCAGAAAGTTGCTGGATGAGGCTTTGGATTGACTCATTGCTCAACATATTCTCCTCTGGTCTTAAAGTCCACCCAAGTTAAAACAATGTGTGGACTTTAAGACCAGAGGAGAGAATATGTTGGACTTGGTGTTACAAATTTCCCAAATGCATACAAGGCAACACCTCGCCCCCACCTCGGCCATTCTGACCACCTATCCGTGATGCTGGTGCCTGCCTACAAACCCTTACTGAAGCGCAGCAGGCCAGTAGAGAAACAATTCAGGACTTGGCCAGAGGGTGCAGCCTCGGCACTTCAGGACTGTTTTCTGCATACAGACTGGGAGGTCTTCAAAATAGCAGCCTCTCAGGGAGACAGGACAGATGTGGAGGACTACGCTGAAACGGTCACCAGCTACATTGCGAAGTGCACAGAGGATGTTACTATATTGAAGACCTTCACTGTACGGGGCAACTATAAACCCTGGATGACTACAGAGGTGCACTCGCTACTTACAGCCAGAGATGCAGCCTTCAGAGCGAAGGACAGGATCGCCCTCCGCTCAGCCAGGTCTGCGCTCGCAAAGGGAATTAAGACGGTGAAACGGACCTACACGGAGAAAATCCAGGGACATTTCTGTGACACAGGGAACACCAAACGGATGTGGCAGGGAGTACGGGCGTTGACGGATTATAAGTCTAGGCAGGGGGTCGATGATGATGACGCTTTGCTTCCAGACAGGCTCAATAACTTCTTTGCACGTTTTGAAGCATCAAACCCGACAATCAGAGGGAGGACTGGCCCATCTTCATCATCTGTGGGGCCAGCTATCACCATCAATGCAGCGGACACACGGAGGACCCTAATCAGGGTTAACCCACGTAAAGCTGCAGGTCCGGACAACATCCCGGGACGTGTGCTCCGAGTTTGCGCGAGTGAGTTGGTGAATGTCCTGACTGACATATATAACATTTCCTTGAGTCAGGCCATCGTCCCTAGATGCTTTAAGACCACTATCATAGTACCGGCGGCAAAGAAACCGGTTGTGTCCTGTCTGAATGACTATCATCCTGTCGCACTGACACCAATTGGAATGAAGTGTTTTGAACGGCTTGTTAAACCACACATCACAGCCTGTCTCCCTGCATCACATGACCCGCTCCAGTTTGCGTATTGTTCAAATCGCTCCACAGAGGACGCTATAGTCACCACCCTGCACTCTGTCATTACCCACCTGGATCAGAAAGACACCTATGCCAGACTCCTGTACATTGATTTCAGTTCAGCATTTAACACCATTATTCCCCAGAGACTGATGGAGAAATTACTCCTTCTCGGTCTGAACACCACCACATGTCTCTGGATCCTGGATTTCCTGACCGAGAGACCTCAGTCTGTCCGGGTTGGAAACAACATCTCCAACTCCATCACGCTGAGCACTGGATCCCCTCAAGGCTGTGTACTCAGTCCACTGTTGTTTACACTTTTAACACATGACTGTGTGTCCAGACACGAGGGGAACCAGATTATTAAGTTTGCGGACGACACCACAGTGGTGGGACTTATTCAGAGGGATGAGGAATCAATGTACAGGGAAGAAGTTAAAGACCTGGAGGGCTGGTGCAGGGAGAACAATCTGGTGCTCAACGTGGACAAAACGAAGGAGATGATTATCGACTTCCGGCGGTCACGGCCTGAACACGTCCCTCTCTGCATCAGCGGCCGTTTAGTGGAGAGAGTGGAGAACATCAAGTTCCTCGGAATGCAGATCTCGCAGGACCTTACCTGGAGCAAGAATTCCTTGGGGATCAGGTAGCGGGCCCAGCAGAGACTGCACTTCTTGAGGAAACTCAAACAGGCCCCTCTCCCCATCTGCATCCTCAGGACCTTCTACAGAGGTGTGGTGGAGAGTGTTCTGACGTACTGCATTGCAACATGGTACTCCAGTTGCAGTATGTCAGACAAAAAAGCTCTGCAGAGGGTAGTTAAGGGAGCTGAGAAGGTAACTGGAGTTTCCCTCCCCTCTGTTCAAGAACTTTTTCAGAGCCATTGTAGGAGCAGGGCACTGAACATTATTAAGGACCACTCTCACCCACTGCACAAACACTTTGAACCGCTGCCATCTGGCAAACAATTCCGGAGCATCAGAGGTAGAACCACCAGACTGATCAACAGCTTCCTTCCACAAGCTGTTAGGATGCTGAACAGTTGATCCGGAATCTTTTACACATATTACTGCACTTTATTGACATTATGTATATTGTAGTTTTAGTCAGTTTTAAATATTTATTTCTCTTAGCTACTTAGATTCACTTAGCCATTTTAATTGTTTTATATATACATAGGCAGTTATCATTTTAACTGCAACTGTAATAAGTTAACATTACTGTAATATCCAAATGTGTCTCAGGGATGTGTGAATCGCTGTCGGGGTAGGGGGGGGTGAGTTTGTTTTTAAATTATGTTCTTTTTACAATACGGATGCCTACAGAAATGCAATTTCATCTTGCTTGCACTACAGTTGTATGCATAGCATCATGACAATAAAGGTTGATTGATTGATTGATTGATTAAACATGGCAACTACTACTGCTGATTGGATATAACTCAGCATCATGAACACATCAACCATATGAATGACTGCATTTTTGGAAACCGCTTCAACTCATCTAGAGAGAATCAGCTGTTGTAGTGACAGATGAAGAGGTATGAATACGTTTGTGATAACGATTCTGAAGTTTTAGTATTTGTAGATTGTGAAAATTGGCTCTAAATATGACTACATCACACTCTACTGCAGCCCTGACTCCGTGCTCAGCTCCCCCTCCCTTAACCTTGCAATCCTAAACTTCAGAACAACTCAAACTGGGGCGTGCCCAGCAAGTACATCCAGGCCATTACAGTGGACTTTTTGCCACTGAGGTAAGGTGACCCTCTTGCAACCTGAAATCACATTGTAGCATTCCTAAAGTTAGAATCCCCCCACCCTTAGTTGAGGACTGTGTTATGTATGGAAACAGGCTGGTATTAGCAAGATGGCGGCCGGGTTGGTCATGGGACAGACCGGGGTGGGCACTACCGGCTTCCGGCAGTGATGCCGCCCTAGGTATAAAAGAGTGGGCGGAAGAGGCTTTGACTCTTTCGTCGGGAAGCCACCTGGCCAGCAGGAGAGTGCCATAAGCCTCTGTCTATAGTTAAGTGTTATATTTAATAAACCCTGTTAACTGAGTTGAGACTCGCTTTTCATTTCTACAATTATGGACATAACATTTGGCGACGAGGTAAAAGCGGTAATGGAATGCTCCATTGCCAGCTTTCGGTCGTTCCTCGAGGCTCCGGGTGAGCCACTCGTGCCGTGGCCTAGGTGGTTCGCCACCTTTACCAACTACCTTATGGCACTGGGTTTGGGAGAAATGGAGAAGCTCCGTGTTAGCTGTGTTAGTCCATAATTTAGGAATGGAGGCGCAGAGAATCCTTGAAAACCTGGGCGGAGTGGACAGTTTTGACGATGTGGTACAGCTAATGGCGCGCTACTTTAAGATGCCAGAGAAAGTCATGGTGAAATGCATTCACTTTCGACAGCGCTGCCAGCGGTGGGGTGAGTCTGTACGAAGATTTGTGTCAGACCTCGGAGAGCTGGCGAGGGAATGCAGATTTGGGATCCTGGAGGACAAGATGATTCGGGACCAGTTGGCAGAGAACCTTTGTTTCATGGCGGCCCTGTCCAGGTTGTTAACTCACCCAGGAGAGATGACGTTAGCGGAGGCCGTCGAGCTTGCTCAACAGTACGAGGCAGCAGAGACCACCGCAAGGGGTCTAACGGAAGGGGCCCCTCTGGAGAAGAATGTGTCTTGTGCTGAGGCACTGCGTCTGGACCCTGGTGATGGCAAGTGCAGAGGGGATGATTTTGTCTCTGTGGTCAGGATAAGATCTGCCCCTGGTACGCCAAAATGTTATGGATGTGGGTCCACTGAGCACCGCTATAAGTCCAGAGTGTGCCCGGCGAAAGGAAAGCATTGTGGCAAATGAAGGTTGTTAAACCATTTTGCCAGAGTGTGCGAAAACTTTGTACGCAGAAGCCGTGGGAGAGATCCAGGTGCTGCGCAGAAGACTCCAACCATTGTGCACACTGTCTCTCCAGAAACGACAGGAAGGATTGGCTGCAACATTACGTTGGATGGAGTCGAGATCCCACTGTTGGTTGATAAGGGAGCGGTAATCTCAGTTCTGAATCTTGAAACCATGGACAGACTGTTTCCCCACCTACAAATAAGAAGGCAACAAGTAGAGTATTATGGTTATGGGCGGAACAAGTTGGTTATGTTGGGCTATGTGGAGATGGAGACCCGATATAAGGACAGTGTGGCGCCCAGCGCTTGCATTAACATCTCTGCGTCCGGCGTTAACATCATGGGTTGCAACCTCTTTTACAGCTTGGTGTTCTCCATCGGGAGCATTTCCAGCGAGGAGTGGTCTGGGGGCAGACTGTGGAGCCGACTTGTTCCTGCTTTGGAGAGTGCTGAGGTGTGGGACCAGGACTGGACGGTCAACATTTATTTGGGAGAGCACACGCCGCCCCACGCGGAGTCCTCTTGGGATGGACCCGATGTTGTCACACAGACTGCCCTGGACAAGGGTGCTGGACAGCTCGGCAGGACCCTCAATGAGGCTCATCAGGACGAGGCGCCAACGCCGGGAGAAAACAGGGCTAGACCACGGAGTGTGGTTGTTATAAAGTGCTCCCAGCGACGGCCGGCCAAAAGAAGACCCAGGAGAGCCCGCGAGTCGGAGCCACTGGAGTTGGGAGCCAGTCGCAGGACCGGTGATCTGATGAAAAGGAAGTGGGTTCCCTCGAAGACCAAGGTTGAGGCTCAAGTACGTATAGATCACAGTCCACGCCAGCAGTGGGACTACCAGAGGCGGTTCCAGGTGGAGCCAGGTCGGATGGAGGAGTTCGGGTGCAGGTCTATCCACATCTGGAGACATCCGAGGGATCTGAGGCTGCCGGAGATGGAGAGGAGGTGACACAGCAGGAGCCCCGATGTGAAACGACGGAGACGCCTAGAGAGGGATCCATCCTGGGACTGAGGGTTTTATTTTGCATGTTTGTCTTGTTTCTTCAGCCCTGTTTTATGTTAGGTTTTCTTATTTGGTGCTCTGGTAAATTTTATAAAAAAAAAAAAAAAAAAAAAGAGGGAAAGAAAGCCCGAATAGAATGGGAAATATTATATTTGAGCCTTTGTGTGGTGTTTTTCTATTATATCAGTGGCATTTATTTGGGTATTTTATCCATTGGGGCTCAGCTAAGTGATTTTATTTATGCAAATTTGTGTACTATTTTGAAAATGTTTAACTGGATGCTTTCAACCCTAGTAAACTGAGTTATTTTGGGGTATATTTGGACTGGCCGATGACCTCTGTGTGAATTTACTTTTGTATTTTCTGGAGTTCACCTGGCACGTATGACTGGTATTAACTGGGTTGAATGTCTATGTGAATTTGGTTTAATTGAATTGTTTTTTATCTGGTTTGCCCCTTTGTTCATTTTACTCTGTGTGCCCAGGGTGGGGTGGGAGTTGGGGTGGGGTGGGGGGCGCCTGTAGGTTATGTCTTGTGTTTTTATTGTATGTATTGTGTGTTATGTTACAGGATTACTTTTAGTTAGAAACACGGCCTAATTTTATTTCTGTTTACATTTCCCTTCTCCAAGCAGCAGAATGATCCGCCCAGCCATGTAGGGGGCACTGGTGGTCTGCCCAGCCCCTCAGCCTTAGTTGTGTGAATGGATAGGTGTTTTATTTGTTTCTTGTACATATTTTGGAGTAGTGCGTGTGTCGGGTGTTAAATTTGGGAGGGTTATTTGTGTGCTTGGCATTTTTTTGAGGGGGGGAAGAATGTTATGTATGGAAACAGGCTGGTATTAGCAAGATGGCAGCCGGGTTGGTCATGGGACAGACCGGGGTGGGCACTACCGGTTTCTGGCGGTAACGCCGCCCTAGGTATAATAGAGTGGGTGGAAGAGGCTCTGCCTCTTTCGTCATGAAGCCACCTGGCCAGCAGGAGAGTGCCGTAAGCCTCTGTCTATAGTTAAGTGTTATATTTAATAAACCCTGTTAACTGAGTTGAGACTTGCTTTTCATTTCTACAATTATGGACATAACAGACTGTTCCTCTGATATACTCAATTCTAATCCTGTCCCTCCTTGTCACTCCCAATGAGAATCTTAGGATCTTTAGCTCTGTCACCTCCAGCAACACCTCCTGTCTTTTTGTCAGTGCCACTGTCTCCAAACCATACATCATAGCAGCTCTTCCCTTTCACTCTTGCTGCTACCCTTCTGTCACAAATCACACCTGACACTCGTACCCACCCACTCCACCTTGCCTGCACTCTTCTTCACCTCCCTTGTGCATTTTCCATTACATTGGATGGTTGACCCCAGGTATTTAATCATCATCATCATTTTTGCCACGTGGCACATTACTGGCCTTGGGGCACTCCTGATAGAGGGAACCTCACATCTGTCAGTTGCATGAAGGCTGTCTTTGTCATCATGGTCTTCCTAGCCTGATGGATAGCTACACCCAACAGTTTTTCAACATAGTTCCATATTTTCTGGGGCATTCTGACATTAAAAAGCACCTGCTTTTGAAGTGCATCATTTCTAAGTCAGCATATACCTGTATGTCCAATATACAGTGCATCCAGAAAGTATTCACAGCACTTCCCTTTTTCCACATTTTGTTATGTTACAGCCATATTCCTGAATGGAATATAATCATTTTTTTTTCTCAATATTCTACACACAATACCCCATAATGTCAATATGAAAAAAGTTTTGTTTTTTTTGTTAGATTTTTGCAAATTTATAAAAAATTAAAAACTAAGAAATCACATGTACATAAGTATTCACAGCCTTTGCTCAATACTTGATGCACCTTTGGCAGCAATTACAGCCTCAAGTCGTTTTGAATACAATGCCACAAGCTTGGCACACCTATCTTTGGGCATTCCTCTTTGCAGCACCTCTCAGGCACCATCAGGTTGGATGGGAAGTGTCGGTGCACAGCCATTTTCAGATCTCTCCAGAGATGTTCAATTGGATTCAAGTCTGGGCTCTGGCTCGGCCACTCAAGGACATTCACAGAGTTATCCTGAAGTCACTCCTTTGATATCTTGGCTGTGTGCTTAGGGTCGTTGTCCTGCTGAAAAATGAATTGCTGCAGAGATGGTTGTCCTTCTGGAAAGTTCTCCTCTCTCCACAGAGGAATGCTGGAGCTCTGACAGAGTGACCATGGGGTTCTTGGTCACCCCCCTGACTAAGCCCTTCTCCCCCGATCGCTCAGTTTAGATTGTCGACTAGCTCTAGGATGAGTCCTGGTGGTTCCAAACTTCTTCCATTTACAGATGATGGAGGCCACTGTGCTCACTGGGACCTTCAAAGCAGCAGAAATTTATTTGTACCCTTCCCCAGATTTGTGCCTTGAGACATCCCTGTTTTGGAGGTCTACAGGTAATTCCTCTGACTTCATGTTTGGTTTGTGCTCTGACATGCATTGTCAACTGTGGGACCTTATATAGACAGGTGTGTGCCTTTCCAAATCATACCCAATCAACTGAATTTACCACAGGTGGACTCCAGTTAAGCTGTAGAAACATCTCAAGGATGATCAGTAGAAACAGGATGCACCTGAGCTCAATTTTGAGCTTCATGGCAAAGGCTGTGAATACTGAAGTACGTGATTTCTTAGTTATTTATTTTTAATAAATTTGCAAAAATATTTTTTTAAAAAAACTTTTCCACATTGTCATCATAGGGTATTGTGTGTAGAATTTTGAGGGAAAAAATGAATTTAATCCATTTTGGGATAAAGCTGTAACATAACAAAATGTGGAAAAATGAAGTGCTGTGAATACTTTCCAGATGCACTGTATCTGAGATGTTGATGGTTGTTGTTCGTCCATCGTTGTCGATGATGACCTCTTAATCCTATTGATCAGTTGACGGTTGACGGTGAGTCCTGAGATGACTGATCAATCCAATTTTGTCACGGAATGTCCTGGCACATGTGGGGCAGGCATGTATCATCACGTTAGCTGATGTGCTGGGCTGTCTAGTCTTGCGCAATTCGCGCTTGGCTTTAGCTCCAGCAATACGTCTGGCTTCTAGACTTCTGCAGCCATCCTTAATGTTCATATGCCAGGCCAAGCGGTCTTGTGCTAGAGTTTCCCAGGAGGCCACGTCTATACTGAGGGATTTCAAAGGGGCCTTCAGGGTGTCCTTGTAGCGTTTCTTTTGTCCCCCTCTCGACCTTTTTCGTTCTGAGAGTTCCCCGTAGAACAGCTGCTTTGGAATGCGTTCATCAGGCATCCTGACAACATGACCTGCCCACCTGGCTTGCGCTCTTATTAGCATGGTGTGGACCATTTCCATTTTAGCTCGCTCAAGGACTTCTGTGTCGGATACCTTGTCCTGCCATTTGATGCTGAAGATCCTTCGAAGACAGGTGAGGTGGAAACGGTTGAGCTGTATGGCATGCCTTGCATACACCGTCCATGTTTTACAGGCATAGAGGAGTGCTGGGAGCACAACAGCACGGTAGACCTTTAGTTTCGTTTCTAGGCTAATGCCCCGTCTTTCCCATGCAATTTTGCGGAGTCTGCCGAATGCAATGCTGGCCTTGGCTATTCTGTGGTTGACTTCGGTATCTATTGTTGCAGACTGAGAGAGGGTGCTACCTAGGTATGTGAATTGGCCTACAACTTGCAGTCTCTGCCCCATCACTGTAATAGTTGGTTCTGCCTGTTGGCCATTTGGAGCTGGCTGGTGCATAACTTCGGTCTTCTTGGTGCGGATAGTGAGGCCGACGTCGTCACATGCCATGGAGAATTTGTCCATGCTTGACTGCATCTCACACTCTGAGCTGTCATTTAAGGCACGGTCATTGGCAAAGAGGAAATCCCTCAGTACAGTCTCTTTTACCTTGGTGATAGCCTGGAGCCTTCTTGGGCTGAAGAGCCTTCCATCCTGCCTGTACCTGAGGCTTATCCCAGTGGCACTATTCTGAAAGGCATCAGTGAGCATGACTGAGAACACCATACTGAACAAGGTGGGTGCAAGCACACAGCCTTGTTTAACACCATTCATGACTGGAAAAGCCTCTGATGCTTCACCGTTGTCTAGGACGCGTGCGTTCATGCCATCGTGGAACTGGTGCACCATCAGGATGAATTTGTCTGAGCAGCCAAACTTTGACATTATCCTCCATAGTCCCTGGCGACTGACAGTGTCAAACGCTTTGGTGAGGTCAACAAATGTGGTGTAGAGCTCACGGTTCTGTTCTAGACACTTCTCCTGGAGTTGACGAGCCGCAAAGATCATGTCCACGGTCCCTTTACCCTTACGGAAGCCACATCGTGATTCTGGCAGCAGGCCTTGTTCTAGGTGAGTGATCAGACGATTTAGCAAGAGTCTTGCGAGGACCTTACCAGCTATGGAGAGTAGCGAGATACCTCGGTGGTTGTCGCATACTTGTCTGTTGCCCTTTCTCTTGTACAAGTGGACAATTGACGCATCCCTGAGTTCCTGAGGAATGGTGCCTTGGGTCCAGAAGGACCGGAACAGTTCAATCAGCTTCTCAAGGAGTGCTGGGCCACCTGTCTTGTATATCTCAGCTGGAATGGTGTCTGACCCTGGTGCTTTACGACTTGATAGTTGGCCGACAGCCTTTTGGACTTCAGCAATAGTAGGAAGTTCATCCATGGCAACGTTGATCTCGACCTGGGACATCCTATCGATTGCCTCATTGTTTATAGTAGATGGCCGGTTCAGGACTCCTTCAAAATGTTCAGCCCATCTTTGGAAGATGTGGGTCTTCTCTGTCAGGAGGGTTGAACCATCTGAGCCCAGGAGTGGGGAGCTTCCTGATGGCTTGGGTCTGTACCGGGCATTGAGAGACTCGTAGAATCATTTTGAGTCATTTCTGTCTGCGTAGCCCTGGATTTCATCCGCTTTGGCACTCAGCCATGAGTCTTGCATCTCTAGGAGTTTGAGTTGTACTGTCCTGCATGCGATGATGAAAGCCACCTTCTTTGATTTGAGACGGATGAGGGATCGTTTTGATGGGCACGATGAAGGCTATGCTTCTCCGTTAGTAGAGCTTTGATTTCCTCATCATTTTCATCAAACCAATCATGCTTTTTCCGTGTTGAGAGGCCCAGGACTTTCTGTGCAGATGAGTAGACAGTGTTCCTGAACAGCATCCAGTCTTTCTCGGTATTAGCTGTAAATCTCAGATCTGCAAGTTCGCGTTCCAGGTCTTCCATGAGTGCATTAGCCTTGGAGTAGGTTTTCAGTTGGGACACATCAAGTCATTTCATGCTCTTGTTCTTGTCCCCCGTGGCCTTCTCTTAGGCCTGATGTGCAGTTTCATCCTGGAGACAGTAAGCCTGTGGTCGGTCCAGCAGTCAGCACCACACATGGCCTTTGTGACTCTGACGTCCTGCTTATCTTTTTGCCTGATAATGACATAGTCGATGAGGTGCCAGTGTTTGGAGCGGGGGTGCCTCCATGAGGTTTTGTTTCGAGTGGGCAGGTGGAAGACAGTATTTGTATTGAGGAGGCTATGTTTGGCACAGGTCTGTAGCACGAGAAGGCCGTTGCTTTGCACTTGCCCACTCCATTTTTGCCTATGATGCCTTCCCAGGCAGAACTGTCCTGTCCTACTCTGGCATTGAAGTCCCCAAGCAATATGAGCTTGTTGTTGTGCTTCACAGTAGACAGGAGACCATCAAGTTCTTCTTAGGACTTGTTTTTGGTCTCATCAGGGTTTGTCATCATTGGTGCATAGGCACTGATGAGACTAGCCTGCTTGCTGTCATACAGTGGAAGCTGCATTGTCATGAGGCGGTCATTCACGCCCTTTGGGAGGCTGGAGAGTTTGCTCACAAGGTTGTTCCTCACAGCAAAACCAACTTCTGCTTCGCGGCGCTCATCTTTGCTACGGCCACTACAGAAGAATGTATATCCACCTCCCGACTCATTTAACTGACCTTCTTCTGCAAGCCTGGTTTCACACAGAGCTGCAATGTCAATGTTGTATCTTGCAAGTTCCCCGCTAACTAGAGCTGTTCTTCTTTCAGGTCGATCAGCTGACGGATTGTCTAAAAGTGTGCACACATTCCATGTGCCAATGTTGAGTGGTGTCACCTTTTTCTTTCCTCTGTTGTTTCTACCGCTAGTGTGGAATCGCCTCCAGCCACGGTAAGCTGGCCAGGGTTGTGAAGCAGGCAATGTTTAGGGCACATTTTCTAGCCCCTTCCTCAGGCTGTGGAGGTGAGCAGTGCAATCCTAAAAAGGGCTGCTCAGTCACTCAGACAGACACCGAACCCCACTGCTGCTTCTGTCAGTGAGGAGCCATCATTAGGCCTGAGCTGCTTGTGTGCAGGTCCATGACTACAGCTGCCAGTGTATCCTCACCTGCTGCTTTGCCACTCGCTCATCGCCACAGGACTTTTGAGATGGATTGACAGATTGACGAGACTTGCGCGAGAAAATTGGATTAAAGTGAGGGAGGGTTGCGCAGCGTCAGCCTCAATCTCTCTTCCAGGGTCATCTGATTCCAGTGGCAGGACGTAGTTGATTTCATTTTGACCAGTTGCCCTCACATCTCATGTGATGAAGGTCCTGGAGAGGCTGGTCTTAGCCCACCTGAGGCCGCAGGTGAAGACGTGGCTGGACCCTCTGCAGTTTGCATATCAGCCCCATTTAGGAGTTGAAGATGCTGTCATCTACCTGCTGCAACAAGCCCATCTGCACCTGGATCGTGGAGGAGATACAGTGAGAATCACTTTTTTTGATTTCTCCAGTGCCTTTAACACCATCCAGCCACTGCTGCTGGGTAAGAAGCTGCGGGGGATGGGGCTTGACAGCTCTGTGATCTCCTGGATTACCGACTATCTGACAGGCAGGCCACAGTTTGTCCGGCTGGGCAGTGTCTTGTCTGGAGTGGTGGCTAGTGATGCGGGAGCTCCACAGGGGACTGTGCTCTCTCCTTTTCTTTTTACCTTATACACCACTGACTTTCAGTACAACACTGAGTCATGCCACCTGCAAAAATTCTCTGATGACTCAGCTGTTGTGGGATGTATAAGAGGAGGAGAGGAGGGGGAGTACAGGGCACTGGTAGACAGATTTGTGGAGTGGATGGAGCAGAATCACCTGAGGTTGAATGTCAGCAAGACCAGAGAGATGGTGATTGACTTCAGGAAGAGGAAGGCTCCTTCTCAGCCACTGCAGATTAGGAGGGAGGATGTGGGAGTAGTTGAGGACTACAAATATCTGGGTGTCAGGATCAGCAGCGGGTTGGACTGGAGATCCAACACCAATGCTGTACACAAGAAGGGGATGAGCAGACTCTACTTCCTGAGAAAGCTGAGATCCTTCAACGTGTGCAGCAGGATGCTGGAGCTTTTCTACCAGACTGTTGTCGCCAGCGCCATCTTCTTTGCTGCTGTCTGTTGGGGTAGCAGTATCAGGGCCAGAGATACCAACAAACTTGACAAGATTATCAAGAGGGCTGGCTCTGTAATTGGTCTCAGACTGGAGACCTTTGAGACAGTGATGGAGAGGAGAACACTAAATAAACTGCGATCCATCATGGACAATCCTGATCACCCCCTCCACCACACACTAGATAGACAGCGAAGCACTTTCTCCAGTAGACTACTACTGTCATGGGTGGCCCTCGCGAGCCACCATAAGACGCCACAAGTCACCGATGAGTTGCAATGATGTTTATTAAGGATAAAGGATAACACAAAGTAACAAAGTAATGAGCCACGGTGGGCTAAGGTACAAAACACTAGGCAAGGAAAATATAAGGCTAACACAAAGCTCACTTACGATCCAGACCGTGGACGAGGGATGCTCATTAACGATAAGAAGACATGGAATGATAAGGGATGTTCGATGAGACTGCCGTATTGGGCTGCATTCAGTATCCGCTTAAATGCCGGCCACTGATGAGCCGCGAATGCAGCACAGCTGTTCGGCTTTGACAGCAGGAAGCTCCTCCGAGCACTGTCACAATAAGAGCTCGGGGAGCCAGGAGGTAACTCTGCTGTCAAACCTGGAGAAGGTGGAGAAGATGTATGGCCCGAGCGCGGACGAGATCGGCGCTCGGACCATAACAGTACCCCCCCCCGAGGGCGGGCTCTGAACGCCCAGGCCGCACCCGCCTCGGACCCCGATTGGGTCACGGCTGCACCCGCGTCGGACCCTGACTGGGTTGGCGCCGCTCCAGTACCGACCTCCAACCCTGAACCCGGAACCTCCAGCACAGCGATCGGAACCAGCTCTGCACCGGTGACCCTGGGAGAAGGATCAGGAGAAAGAAAAGAACCGGGATTAGGATCAACGGTAGCGACAGAGCCCAGTGAGACAAGTTCGGGCGCAGCGGATGGCTGCCCCTGGCTCGTCTCTCCGAGAGACAGGCAAAAGTGCTCCAGAACAGAGAGGAGAAAAACAAGGTAGAGCACTTGCCTGTACTCAGGTTCTGCCGCTGTCCAGGACTCCGACGATCCGGGCTCAGACGGAAGGAGATCGTCTTCCGGCTCCCACTCAGCTATGTCGGGCTCCGCAGCTGGCATGATGGTTTCCACAGCCTGAGGACCCTCCGGCACTGAAGTCCACGCCGACAACCCACACAGCATGGTGGCAGGGGACCCTCGACCCGCTGGATCAGACCGCTCGTCTGTGGAGACCCAGGGACGCTTTGTCATTGGCACAGGCTCCACGCTGCAGTCCGCTCTCCTCCTCCGCCTATGACGTGGCTGCGGGGCTGGAATCAAGCTCTCCAGAGCCGCAGGCCCCCTCCTCATCCAGCGACGTTGGCCTGGCGTCGAGGACCGCTAAGCGGAGGGAGACACAGAGGCAGCAGGTTTAATAATCAGGGCTACAGCAGGTAGTGGGAGCTCGGGGGACTGCGAACCCCGAACTCCGCCCCCAGGAGTCAGACAAGACAAATCACAACTTTGGTGAGAAGAAGGAACTTGCACTTGCCTGTCTCCCGGAGGGAGGATGGTGCCTGCTGTAGGGGACGTTACTCCTCCCTTTCCCCACAGGATGGTGACAGAGGGCTCCCTGGAAGGACAAGGAGGGGCCGCTCACGACGGACCACGAATGGGCTTCGCCGGGGCAGGACTCAGAACTCTCTCTGCAGCTGGAGGTGACATCACAGAGGAGGGGACAACAGCCGAGACGATCCGGGTACGACAAGCTGATGGGACAGCGGGAACAGGTGGCCCGGGGGGAGAGGCTGCGGGGATTCCCTCCTGACGTGACGCCGAAGGAGCAGCTGGCTGGGAGGCAGAGTTCCTCCGACGACCCATAACAGGATCCGGACGGGGTTCTTGCTGAGGTTTATCTTGGCCGGGGCGCCAACGTCTTCAACGACCCCTGGGTGGCGCGAACTCCTGGGGTGGATCGAGGACAAGAACAGGATCCCAAAGCGGGGAGCGGGGATGCCTTCTCCTCTGTTTCTCGCCGTAGTCCTCCTCTACCATACGGAGAATCTTGCGCTGTGCAGCAATGTCGGCCCTCCTAACGTCGACTTCAGGATGGTCGGCGTAGTGAGGGAGATGATTAAGGACATCCTCAGCAAGGTCCAGGTACCAGCGTACGTCGCTGTGATAGTCGAGGAGGGAGACAGCGATGAGCGTTTCATCCACGTATTCCAAAGCCTCCGCCAGCCCGTAGTCCCGACTCCCGAGCGTGGCCCCTCCGCGACGGCATTCTATCAGCACGCAATACCCAGACAGGAAAGAGCAAATGTCCACTTATGCAAACTCACCGGGAACGGCATCTCGGTGTGGCGCCTCCGTTTAGGCGCCCTGGCGGCAGTCTACTGTCATGGGTGGCCCTCGCGATCCACCATAAGATGCCACAAGTCACCGATGAGTTGCAATGATGTTTATTAAGGATAAAGGATAACACAAAGTAACAAAGTAATGAGCCACGGTGGGCTAAGGCACAAAACACTAGGCGAGGAAAACATAAGGCTAACACAAAGCTCACTTACGATCCAGACGTGGACGAGGGATGCTCGTTAACGATAAGAAGACGTGGAATGGTAAGGGATGTTCGATGAGACTGCCGCATTGGGCTGCATTCAGCGTCCGCTTAAATGCCGGCCACTGATGAGCCGCAAAGGCAGCACAGTGTGGGGAGCCTTGAATAACGAAACTGAATTGCATTTAATTCAAGTTTATTTCAAGCAACCATTCCCACAGTCTGCTCTCATTCTTGAGCAGAGAACAAAGAGGAGGACACACACCAAAGTCCTCACCTTTAAACCTTCTCACATCAAAGCATCTCCCTCGCAGGGGAGGTCACTCTTATATCAAAGAATCTCCCTTTATTCACCTACATCACCCTTTTATTTACATAACTCCCCCCCCCCCCTCTCCTCTCGAGCCTCAGAGGTCAGGAAGCCTTCTGTTCACACCTATGTTCGAGCCTCAGAGGTCAGGAAGTCTTCTGTCCACACCAATGTCTTCTCTCTCTGTCCTCCACAGGGGCTCCGGCTCTCCTTCATCGTGAGGTTAAATCAAATATGCCTGTGTCCCACATATACACGTACCACTAGCTAAATCACATCTTATGTCCAACATGTACATGCACCACTACACAGCCATATAACCCCCTCCCAAACGATGAAGAACGGACTATTCCCTAAAATTCAATAACATCTTACTGACTACTGTATAATCAACACCAACATTCAGTCTGTGCGCCGCCTTGGCTTCAACCGTCTGCCGAACCTGCTGTGAGTTGGCCCCGCCTTGCCTGGGGCCCCTTTCTGCTCGGGCTCTGTTGACTGAGGGAGAGAGTGATTATTTGCCCCCTGCAGGGGCCTGCCTCGTCGAGGCGCCACAGCGACCGGCACAGACCCGTCCTTCATGACAAAAGCAGGTTTTAGTCTGTCAATACTGACTGTCTCTTTTCTGTCTCCAAAATCTAGCACAAATTGCTTATCACCCGCCTCCAGCACTCGAAATGGCCCTTCGTAAGGTGGTTTGAGTGTTGCTTTTAGGGCTTCGCGCCTGACAAAAACGAAATCGGCATTTTTCAAAGCCTTGGGGATGAAAACTCGTGGAAAAGCGTGATGAACCGGACCCGGAAGCGTGTCTGCTCCTGTGCCAACTAACGGTCCAAGAGCAGAGAGAGGTGGAGGCTCCGGGTGCTCTGGTAAAAACTCGCCTGGCAGCCTAAGAGTTTGTGCGAATACCAGCTCCGCTGGGGAGGCGTCTAAGTCCTCTTTGGGCGCAGAACGCAACCCCAATAAAACCCATGGTAGTTTATTTACCCAATCTGCATCCGTGAGCGACGCTCTGAGTGCTGCCTTCAAAGACCTATGAAAACGCTCGCATAAGCCATTAGCCTGAGGGTGGTAAGCCGTAGTGCGGTGAATTTTGGCTCCCAAGCCGTTGGCCATCGCTGACCACAGCTCAGAGATGAATTGAGGTCCTCTATCGGACGTAATGTCCAACGGAACCCCGAAGCGCGCCACCCAAGCCGTTAAAAAAACGCGAGCCACCTCCGCGGCCGTGGTCGTTGCAAGCGGGACCACTTCCGGCCAACGTGTGGTCCGGTCCACCATTGTCAAAAGATGTGTAAACCCCTGTGATGCCGGTAGGGGGCCCACAAGATCGACGTGCACATGGTCGAACCTTCTGGCTGGAATGCGAAACGGTTCCAACAGGGCTCTTGTGTGCTTGTGAATTTTGGCCCGTTGACAGGAAATGCAGGCTTTTGCCCATTCCTTCACGTGCTTGCGCAGGCACGGCCACACAAACTTTTCCGCTACCATTTTCACCGACGCGCGCGCCCCCGGGTGCACCAGTGAGTGGACCGAGTCAAAAACACGGCGGCGCCACGTGGCCGGAACCACCGGACGCGGGCGCCCCGTCGACACGTCGCAGATCGGGGGGGCATACCAGTTTGTAAACACTTGCTCTCCAGCTTTAACCCTGTTGGTCCAGACTGGAGCGCGTGCACGTCCTCGTCCGCCTCCTGGTCCGCTGCCATGGCTGCGTAATCTATACCCACGTGCACCGGGGCTGCGCGCGCCACCGTGCCGCTCCCCTGCGGCGTGGTCACGGTGGCCCGTTCTGCCTCTGCGCGTGGTGGAGTCGTGAACGCGCGCAAGAGACAATCTGCTACTACATTGAATTTGCCCGCAACGTGCCTAATGTCAGTGGTAAATTCAGAGATCGCGGCCAGCTGCCTCTGCTGCCTGCCTGACCACGGATCTGAAATTTTGGCCGTGGCGTATGTGAGCGGCTTGTGGTCCACATAAGCGGTGAAGCACCGTCCTTCCAGCCAGAACTGGAAATGATGAATAGCCAAATGCAGCGCCAAAAGTTCTCTGTCGAACGTGCTGTATTTTCGCTCAGCCGCGCTTAAGGATTTGCTAAAGAAAGCCAACGGCTGCCAAACCCCGGTGACCTGTTGCTCAATAACGGCCCCTATGGCTAAATCTGAAGCGTCTGTCGTCAGCGCGATACGTGCTGCAGGGTCTGGGTGGGCCAGGAGCGCAGCGTCAGCCAAAGCTTTTTTAACCTCTGTGAACGCGCGCTCCCGCTCCGGGGACCATTCGACCGCCTGGGTTGGTTTTTGCTTTTTGAGCGCGGCATATAACGGTTGCATGATTTGAGCTGCGTGGGGCAGGAATCGGTTATAAAAATTCACCATCCCCAAGAATTCCTGCAGTGATTTGACCGTTTGTGGCCGGGGAAAATCCGCTACCGCGGGTACTTTATCTGGTAACGGAGCCGCTCCCTCTAGGGAGACGCGGTGACCCAAAAAATCGATCCGCTCGACGCCGAACTGGCACTTGGCTGGGTTCACTATTAAGCCGTGCTCTCCCAGCCTCCTAAAAACTGCTGTGAGGTGCGTTTCGTGTTCGTCCTCCGAAGTACTCGCGACCAAAATGTCGTCGAGGTACACAAACACGAAAGGGAGATCGCGTAACACGGCATCCATCATCCGCTGAAATGTTTGCGCCGCCCCTTTGAGACCAAACGGCATGCGTAAAAATTCAAAAAGTCCGAATGGGGTTATTACCGCTGTTTTAGGAATGTCCTCCGGTTGGACCGGGACTTGGTGATAGCCGCGAACTAGATCAATCTTTGAAAAAATGCGCGCCCCCGCCAGGTGCACTGAAAAATCCTGAATGTGCGGGATGGGATAACGATCGTGCGCCGTAGCATTGTTTAACCTGCGGTAATCACCACACAGTCTCCAGGAGCCATCAGCTTTCGGGACCATGTGCAGCGGTGAAGCCCACGGGCTTTTTGACCTACAAACGATGCCCAGCCTCTCTAGGCTGGCGAACTCCTCGCGCGCAATGGCGAGCTTAACTGCATCCAAGCGCCGAGCTTTTGCAAACACAGGAGGACCAGATGTGGGGATAAAGTGTTTCACCCCGTGCTTCGCGACTGTCGCTGAAAAAGTGGGCACAGTGAGCGCTGGAAATTGGGTGAGGAGTGTGTGAAACTTACCACCTGCTGTAGCGACGTGGGTCTGTACTGGTGGCAGGGACACTCGAGCTGAACAGGGGAGAGAGTAAAAAGAGAGTGCATTTACCAGCCGTCTATTAGCAAGATCAACTAACAAATTGTGTGAGCACAAGAAATCCGCGCCCAACATGTTGAAACTCACCGCCGCTATTACAAAAGTCCATTCATATGTGCGGCCATGTAAGCATAAAGGCAAGGTCCTTTTCCCGTAGGTGTTGATGCTCGAGCCATTTGCCGCCGTAGCTCCGCTACCGTGGGGTCCAGCCACCCGGTCCGCGTATGTTGGGGTGATGAAGCTCACTTGGGCTCCGGTGTCTATGAGGAACTCTCGTCCGGAGCGCGCATCCGTGATGTAGAGCAGCTTGTTGCCTTCACCGAGAGTCGAAGCTGCTAGCGACCCCCGGTCTTGCCGTTTCCCGAACTCCTGAAGTTGCAGGGCGGCACACACCTGCGTGCCCTCTCAGCGAATCTCCGATGGTAAAAGCAGAGATCCTCTCCTCCGCTGTGTCGGGGCCGCGCCTCTGCCACCGGACCAATGACTCCACCTCGTCGCGGCCGTGCTGCCACCGTCGTCGGCCAGCCTGGGTCTGCCGCCTCTGGCTCCCCGCTGTTTTGGGTCGCTGCTGTGGTTGCTTGCCCGCCGCAGGCGTCCAGAATCCCATCTGCTTCCTGGGCCAGCTCCCGGAACTCCTCCAGGGTGTGACACTTCTTGCCAGCCAGCGTGCTTCTCGCATGCGTCGGGAGGGTGGAGAGGAAGATGAACTGGAAAAGGAAATCATCGTTGTCCAACCCTCTCAGCTGTATCATCTCCTCCATCAGGGCGCTCGGCCGGTGTCCTCCCTGGTCTAGCAAAGACAGGATCCTCCTCGCCCTCACTTCGGCCGAGGGGGTGAAAAACTTAATGAGGGTGGATTTCAGCTTGTCGTACCTGCCGGTCGCGGGTGGCTGCTCCACCAAACTCTGCACACACCGAGCTGTGCTGTTATCCAGTTTAGCGATGACATGGTGGAATTTAGTGTCATCCACCGTTACTCCTGCGAGGGCGAACTGTGACTCCGCTTGCAGGAACCACGACCGTGGGTTATCCTGCCAGAAATCCGGCAGCTTGACGGCCACTGCGTTCGCCAGCTCTGGACTTCGTGAGTCCGGGACCCTGAGACCTTCTCCGGTCATTCTCAACGTCGTTAGTCACCAATGTGGGGAGCCTTGAATATCCATCCATCCATCCATCCATCTTCTACCGCTTTTCCGGAGGTCCGGGTCGCGGAGGCAGCAGCCCAAGCAGAGAAGCCCAGACCTCCCTCTCCCCAGCCACCTGCTCCAGCTCTTCAGAGGGGACACCAAGGCGTTCCCAGACTAGCTGGGAGACATAGTCTCTCCACCGAGTCCTGGGTCTGCCCCGGGGTCTCCTCCCAGTGGGACGTGCCTGAAACACCTCAAGTGGGAGACGTCCAGGAGGCATCCTAATCAGATGCCCATACCACCTCAACTGACTCCTTTCAATGTGGAGGAGCAGCGGTTCCACTCTGAGCCTCTCCCGGATGACTGAGCTCCTCACCCTATCTCTGAGGGTGAGTCCAGCAATCCTACGGAGAAAGCTCATTTCAGCCGCTTGTATCCGCGATCTCGTTCTTTCGGTCATTACCCAAAGCTCGTGACCATAGGTGAGAGTAGGAACGTAGATTGACTGGTAAATCGACAGCTTTGCCTTAGAACTAAGCTCCCTCTTCACCACAACAGACCGGTACAATGTCCGCATCACTGCAGATGCTGCTCCAATCCGTCTGTCGATCTCTCGCTCCATTTTCCCCTCACTCGTGAACAAGACCCCAAGATACTTAAACTCCTCCACTTGGGGCAGGAGCCTGTCCCCAACCCGGAGAGGACAATCCACCTTTTTCCGGCTGAGGACCATGGACTCGGACTTGGAGGTGCTGATTCTCATCCCAGCCGCTTCACACTCAGCGGCAAACCGTCCCAGCAAGAGCTGTAGGTCATTGCTGGATGAAGCCAACAGGACAACATCATCTGCAAACAACAGAGATGAGATCCTGTGGTTACCAAGCATGACACCCTCCATTCCCTGGCTGCGCCTAGAAATCCTGTCCATAAAAATTATGAACAGGACCGGTGACAAAGGGCAGCCCTGGCGGAGTCCAACTCTCACTGGGAATGACTCCGACCGAGTGTTGGCAATACGAACTAAACTCTCACAACGGTCGTACAGAGACCGAATAGCTCGTAACAACAAGCCCGATACCCCATACTCCCGAAGCACCCCCCACAAAAATCCACGAGGGACGCGGTCAAATGCCTTCTCCAAGTCCACAAAACACATGTAAACTGGTTGGGCAAACTCCCACGAACCCTCAAGAATTCTCGAGAGGGTAAAGAGCTGGTCCGATGTGCCACGGCCAGGACGAAAACCACATTGCTCCTCCTGAATCCGAGGTTCGACCAACGGCCGGACTCTCCTCTCCAGTACCTTGGCATAGACCTTCCCAGGGAGGCTGAGGAGTGTGATCCCTCTAAAGTTGGAGCACACCCTCCGGTCCCCTTTTTTGAAGAGAGGAACCACCACCCCGGTTTGCCATGCCAAAGGCACTGCCCCCGACCTCCACGCAATGTTGCAGAGGCGTGTCAACCATGACAACCCAACAACATCCAGGGCCTTGAGGTATTCGGGGCGAATCTCGTCCACCCCCGGGGCCCGGCCACCAAGGAGATTTTTAACCACCTTGGCGACCTCAGCCCCTGTGATAGGCGAGTCATCCCCCTTGTCCCCAAACCCTGCTTCCTCTGTGGAAGGCGTATCAGTGGGATTGAGGAGATCCTCGAAATATTCCTTCCACCGCCCGACGATATCCCCAGTTGAAGTCAACAGTGTCCCATCCGCACCATACACAGTGTGGACGGGGAGCTGCTTTCCCCTCCTGAGCCGCCGAACAGTTTGCCAGAATCTCTTTGAAGCCGACCGAAAGTCTTGTTCCATGGCCTCACCGAACTCCTCCCATACCCGGGTTTTTGCTTCAGCAACCACCCGAGCTGCACTCCGCTTGGCCTGCCGGTACACCTCAGCTGCTTCGGGAGTCCCACAAGCCAACCAAGCTTGATAGGACTCCTTCTTCAGCTTAATGGCCCCCCTCACCACTGGTGTCCACCACTTGGTTCGGGGGTTGCCACCACGAGATGCACCGACCACCTTGCGGCCGCAGCTCTGGGCCGCCGCTTCAACAACAGAGGTGGAGAACATGGCCCATTCAGACTCCATGTCTCCAGACTCCCTCGGAATGTGGTTGAAGTTCTTCCGGAGGTGGGAGTTGAAGACCTCCCGGACAGGGGCCTCAGCCAGACGCTCCCAGCACACCCTCACTATACGTTTGGGTCTACCAGGTCTGAATGGCTTCCTCCCCTGCCATCGGATCCAACTCACCACCAGGTGGTGATCAGTTGACAGCTCTGCACCTCTCTTTACTCGGGTGTCCAAGACATACGGTCGCAGGTCTGATGATACGATAACAAAATCGATCATCGACCTGCGGCCTAGGGTGTCCTGGTGCCAGGTGCACATATGGACACCCTTATGCTTGAACATGGTGTTCGTTATGGACAGACTGTGGTTAGCACAGAAGTCCAATAACTGAACACCACTCGGGTTCAGATCGGGCAGGCCGTTCCTCCCAATCACCCCCCTCCAGGTTTCACTGTCGTTGCCCACGTGCGCATTGAAGTCCCCCAGTAGGACAATGGAGTCTCCAGGAGGAGCACCCTCCAGCACCCCAGTCACAGACTCCAAAAAGGGTGGGTACTCTGAAACATCATTTGGTGCATAGGCACAAATGATGGTCAGGACCCGTTTCCCAACCCGAAGGCGCAGGGAAGCAACCCTTTCGTCCACCGGGGAAAACTCCAATATAGAGGCAGCAAGGTGGGGCGATACAAGAATACCTACCCCTGCTCGTCGCCTCTCGCCCGGGGCAACTCCAGAAAAGGCCAAGCTCCAGCCCCTCTCCAGGAGACTGGTTCCGGAACCGGAGCTGTGTGTTGAGGTGAGGCCAACTATATCTAGCCGGTATCGCTCAATCTCGTACACCAGCTCAGGCTCCTTCCCCACCAGAGAGGTGACATTCCACGTACCAAAAGCCAGTTTAGAAAGCTTGGGATCAGTCCGCCAAGGTCTCCGCCTTTGACTGCCACCTAATCCACATAGCACCGGACTTCCATGATCCCTCCTGCAGGTGGTGAACCTACTGGAGGGCGGACCCATGTAACTCCTTCGGGCTGAGCCCGGCCGGGTCCCATGGGTGGAAACCTGGCCACCAGACGCTAGCCTTCGAGCCCCTCCCCCAGGCCTGGCTCCAGGGTGGGGCCCCGGTAACCCCATACCGGGCGGGGTACACTGAATCCTTGATATACAATTTATCATGAGAGTCTGTTGGATCGTTCTTAGTCTGGCCCTTCACCCAGGACCAGTTTGTCTTGGGAGACCCTATCAGAGGCAAATTGCCCCGGACAACATAGCTCCTGGGATCACTGGGGCACGCAAACCCCCCCACCACGATAAGGTCACGATCCATGAGGGGGGAGCCTTGAATAACGAAACTGAATTGCATTTAATTCAATTTATTTCAAGCAACCATTCCCACAGTCTGCTCTCATTCTTGAGCAGAGAACAAAGAGGAGGACACACACCAAAGTCCTCACCTTTAAACCTTCTCACATCAAAGCATCTCCCTCGCAGGGGAGGTCACTCTCATATCAAAGAATCTCCCTTTATTCACCTACATCACCCTTTTATTTACATAACTCCCCCCCTCTCTCCTCTCGAGCCTCAGAGGTCAGGAAGCCTTCTGTTCACACCTATGTTCGAGCCTCAGAGGTCAGGAAGTCTTCTGTCCACACCAATGTCTTCTCTCTCTGTCCTCCACAGGGGCTCCGGCTCTCCTTCATCGTGAGGTTAAATCAAATATGCCTGTGTCCCACATATACACGTACCACTAGCTAAATCACATCTTATGTCCAACATGTACATGCACCACTACACAGCCATACACAGCTGTTCGGCTTTGACAGCAGGAAGCTCCTCCGAGCGCTGTCACAATAAGAGCTCGGGGAGCCAGAAGGTAACTCTGCTGTCAAACCTGGTGGAGAAGATGTATGGCCCGAGCACGGACGAGATCGGTGTTCGGACCATGACAACTACAGCTTCGTTGTTGAACGGCCAGGTACAGGAAATCTTTCCTGCCACATGCAATTTCACTGTACAATAACTCACTATGATGTTGTATTCTGGCATAGCTATGCTGCCACAATGCACCTTACAGACTAACTGGTACATCACTTTTTCACTCTGCTCCTGATAGTCCTTCTTTGTGCAATGGGATGATTCATGTGTTTATAGGGGTCATCATATATTAAGCTATTATGTATATAGGTTTTATAGTCGTGTTAGTTTTTACTTTCCATGGGTAATCCCTTTGTCTGTCATGTGTGTGTTTCTGTTGTTTGGTTGTCAACTGTCATGCTGCTGTTACACTGTAATTTCCCAGTTTGGGATCAATAAAGTACATCTATCTATCTATCTATCTATCTATCTATCTATCTATCCATCTAGACATGTCAATAGACCATTTTGACACACTGTTGATGGTAGCAGAAGTCTCGAATGGGTAGAATGGGTAGCGTGTTGGTGATCATACACAGGCGTTTGTTAGAGATTTTCAAGCTCCAATCCAGCTGTCTGTCCACCTAGGTATCAATCCATTCTTTCCTCTCAGGTGCATTTTTATGTTCATATCCACCTTTCACCATTTTCCTCAAGAACCTGTGCTATACAATTTCAATTTTATCGAAGACAAGAGCGCTCACATGCAGTCAAAAATGTCATTCTTGTTGGTAGCTTTATTCAACAGTCTGTTAGCACATGTTTTAGCTTACTCCATTTCTGAAAAGTGGCTCCGATCCTGGCATACAGAAAATGAGAGGAGTTCACTTCGTCATTTGTAATGGTGTATCCAAGGTATTTAAAAGTTCGCACATTCTTGATTTTATTATTATTACTAAGAGTTAGCAAGCTCTCCTGGTTCTTGATTTCAAATCAAATCAAATCAAATCAAACTTTATTGTCATATTGCTGTACATACAACTGTAGTGCAGGCAAGATGAAATTGCGTTTCTCTCGGCATCCATATAAAAAGCAGCATGATTTAAGACACATTCCCACATAGCTCCCCCCCACCCCCACCCCCACATCCATTCACACATCCCTGAGACATACTTGGGGAAAAAAAAAAGAATAACTAACTATAATATACAAAATGTCCGTAGGTGCAGTAGTGTGTATGAGAGATTCTGGGTCAACTGTTCAGCATCCTGACAGCTTGTGGAAGGAAGCTGTTGATCAGTCTGGTGGTTCTGCCTCTGATGCTCCGGAATCGTTTACCAGATGGAAGAAGTTCAAAGTGTTTATGCAGAGGGTGAGAACGGTCCTTGACAATGTTTAGTGCCCTGCTCCTACAACAGTTCTGAAAAAGTTCTTGGACAGAGGGGAGGGAGACTCCAATTACCCTCTCCACCCCCTTGACTATCCTCTGCAGGGCTTTTTTGTCTGACATACTGCAGCTGGAGTACCATGTAGCAATGCAGTACGTCAGAACACTCTCCACCACACCTCTGTAGAAGGTCCTGAGGATGCAGATGGGGAGAGAGGCCTGTTTGAGTTTCCTCAAGAAGTGCAGTCTCTGCTGAGCCCGCTTCCTGATCTCCAAGGAATTCTTGCTCCAGGTCAGGTCCTGCGAGATCTGCACTCCGAGGAACTTGATGTTCTCTACTCTCTCCACTAAACGGCCGCCGATGCTGAGGGGGGCGTGCTCAGGCTGCGACCGCCGGAAGTCGATAATCATCTCCTTCGTTTTGTCCACATTGAGCACCAGATTGTTCTCCCTGCACCAGCCCTCCAGGTCTCTCACTTCTTCCCTGTACATTGATTCCTCATCCCTCTGGATAAGTCCCACCACCGTGGTGTCATCTGCAAACTTAATAATCTGGTTCCCCTTGTGTCTGGATACACAGTCATGTGTTAGAAGTGTAAACAACAGTGGACTGAGTACACAGCCTTGAGGGGATCCGGTACTCAGCGTGACAGACTTGGAGATGTTGTTTCCAACCCGGACAGACTGAGGTCTCTCAGTCAGAAAATCCAGGATCCAGAGACATGTGGCGGTGTTCAGACCGAGAAGGAGTAATTTCTCTATCAGTCTCTGGGGAATAATGGTGTTGAATGCTGAACTGAAATCAATGTACAGGAGTCTGGCATAGGTGTCTTTCTGGTCCAGGTGGGTGATGACAGAGTGTAGGGTGGTGACTATAGCATCCTCCGTGGAGCGGTTTGAACAATATGCAAACTGGAGCAGGTCGTGTGATGCAGGGAGGCAGGCTGTAATGTGTGGTTTGACAAGCCGCTTAAAACACTTCATCACAATAGGTGTCAGTGCAACAGGACGATAGTCATTCAAACAGGACACCACTGGTTTCTTTGCCACAGGTACAATGATAGAGGTCTTGAAGCATCTGGGAACGATGGCCTGACTCAGGGAGATGTTATAAATGTCAGTCAGGACATCCGCCAACTCGCTCGCGCAGTCTCGGAGCACACGTCCCGGAATGTTGTCTGGACCTGCAGCTTTGCGTGGGTTGACTCTGGTTAGGGTCCTCCGTGTGTCCGCTGTGTTGATGGTAAAAGCTGGTCTGACCGATGGTGGGGGAGGGCCAGCCCTCCCTCTGATTGTCGAGTTTGATGCTTCAAAACGTGCAAAGAAGTCGTTAAGCCTGTCTGGAAGCGAAGCGTCGTCATCATCGACCCCCTTCCTAGGCTTAAAGCCCGTCAGTGTCCGAACTCCCTGCCACATCTGCTTGGTGTTCCTAGTGTCACAGAGGTGTCCCTGGATTTTCTCCGCATAGGAGCGCTTTGCCGCCTTAATTCCCTTAGAAAGCGCAGACCTGGCTGAGCGGAGGGCGATCCTGTCCTTCGCTCTGAAGGCTGCATCTCTGGCTGTGAGCAGCGAGCGCACCTCTGCAGTCATCCAGGGCTTATGATTACCCTGCATAGTGATGGTCTTCACTGTAGTGAAATCCTCTGTGCACTTCGCGATGTAGCTGGTGACCGAATCAGCATACTCCTCCACATCTGTCCTGTCTTCCTGGGAGGCTGCTATTTTGAAGACCTTCCAGTCTGTGTGCTGAAAACAGTCTTTCAGTGCAGGGGTTGCACTCTCTGGCCAAATCCTGATTTGTTTCACTGCTGGCCTGCTGCGCTTCAATAAAGGTTTGTAGGCAGGCACCAGCATCACGGATATGTGATCAGAACGGCCGAGATGGGGGTGGGGTATCGCTTTATATGCATCTGTGTTTGTGTACACTAAGTCCAACATATTCTCTCCTCTGGTCTTAAAGTCTACACATTGTTTAAACTTGGGGAGCATAGTCTTTAGGCTGGTGTGGTTAAAATCCCCCGCAACCACCACAAAACTGTCCGGGTGTGAAGTTTGGATTTCACTGATTGCATTGTGCAGTTCCCCGAGTGCCTTCTTAGCATTAGCTTTAGCGTTAGCACTCGGCGCTATGTAAACACCAGCTACATACACGTTGCTGAATTCCCTAGGCAGATAATAAGGCCGACAATTTACAATAAGGAACTCCGCCAACGGAGAGCAGTGTTTAGACACTAACGTGGCATTAACGCACCAGTTCTTGTTAACATAGGTGCATAGCCCACCCCCCCGGCTCTTACCGGAGCTCACCGTTTCCCTGTCGGCACAGAACATCGCCATATCTTCCAGTTGAATGGCCTCGTCAGGAATGTTGTCGTGGAGCCATGTCTCGGTGAAAACAAACATACAGCAGTCCCTCCACTCTCTCCGGGTTTCTCTCAGCAGACGCAGTTCGTCCACCTTGCTTTCGAGGGCGTGGACGTTTGAGAGAAGAAGCGACGGTACCGCTGGTCTGGAGGGGTTAGCCTTTAGCCTAGCATGGATCCCGGCCCTTTTTCCTCGCTTTTTCCTGCGTTCCCTCCGCTTCCGCTTCCTCCTCTCATGGGTAGCTTCCAGCGGGGACTCCGCCAGAATTCCGTGCTGGCGTAGGATGTCCAAATCACAACCGATCGCCGCGATTCTTGCAGTGTGCAGTACCTTGATGTTTAATAAGGTCTCACAGTTGTAAGTTTTACAGAATGTACGTCTGGGATGATCACAACACTCAAAACTCTCACACTCGCTGATGCCAAGAGGGGCCGCTGCGTCCGAGCGCGCTGCCGCCATCCATTTCATCATTGACATTGAAAGCCATTGTCTCTGTTTTGGAATATGACATCTGTAAACCAAAAACGTGTGAAGGTTCAGTCCAAGATTTCAAGGATGATCTTCAATGTTTATCTGAGTTTGCAAAAATTGCTTCATCATCAGCATACAGGTGTTCGGTAATCTGGGTAACTCCATCTGTTGGAGCTTTTATGGTATTCTCTCAATGATACTTCATTGGGTAGGCAATATTCTACTCTCACGCCTGTCTGTGGGTGCTCCTTTTGATCTTCATAATGTGCAACTTGCACTACAAAGTCCATGTAAATGTTAAAGAGGAGGGGGGATTCTCGTGCTCCCTGGTGGCACCCCACCAGTGTCTCAAAGCTTAAAAAATGGATGGATTGTAATAAAAAATGGATGGATTGTAATAAATTATCACTAAATAAATTATCACTAAATATAGATAAAACTAAGGTAATGATATTTGTTAATTGTAAAAATAAAGAAGATATTGTGGCGGATAGAATAAGGGAACCCAGTTGGGGGCACGGAATAAGTGCAGGCGGCACGGCGAACTGAAGTTTAAAAGCATGTTTTATTCATCCTCCATCACAGGACTCACTCCAGTGCTGTGTAAGCGCGCTGGAGCGAGCCCTCAGTCTCTAGTCAGCAAACAGGCAATGCGTGTGATCAAAAGAGCAGTAGTAAGAGAGCGAGCAAGCGATATTCAGTTCACTTATATACCCAGCTAGACAATGCATGCATGGCACATTAGCATCACAGTACAGCAGGAATGCATGGGACATTTACATGAGAGTCACACATATCAAAAGCAGGATTACTGGCAGGAAGGAGAGGCTGCCTATTGATATCAGTCCATACATCTCACTGTTCTGCTAATTGCTCCAGCTGAGCGCTCTGCTTGTCCCGAAGGCTGTGGGGGTCACCCACACCCCCCCCCCCCCCCAGAGTGCTCAGCTGGGGGCTGAGGCGTCGATCGTCCGGCTTTGGGAGCGAGCTGCGGGAAAAGTTCTGTGCCGGAGGAGGGGGAGGGAGGAGGGTGGGGGTAGCGAGTGCCGGTCCGGGACGGCGAAGTTGTCTGGGCCGCGCAAAAATTGCATGTGGATCCACAATGTTGAGGGGCTGTCCCGTTGAACGTGGCAGAGATCCACAGCGGCTGTGAGAAGAAAAACTTGTCTCTGACTCCTCTCGCGGTTAAGTCCTGCGAGGATTCATAGCAGCCATGAAGAAAAAACAGGAGCTGAATCTGTGTGAAGGACTTGGCGGTTCGGCTTTAGGTGCGGGTGCAGCCCTAAAGCCCTCGGGGACAGCTGATGGCTGAATTCCCATCGTGCGCCGAGGCTGAGACCCATACAAAGTCCTGTGTGCTGCATGTCTGCTTCAGGTGTGTGAGCAGCCCTGAAGGTTCCGAGGGTGGCGGTCGGCCGTGTTTCTCGGGTGTGTGCAGCGGCGGAGGACGATGGCAGTCTGTGGAGCCGGTATTGTCCCGTGCGTGGTGCGCTGTCCTCGTAACCCCCCGGTGTGCGTGCGGGGGTTCGGTGCATGGCAGGTCCGCTGTCGAGGCGAGTCAGGGTCAGGGAGCTTGCTGGAGATCAGCGTCGTCGGCGCCGATGGTCCTCCCTGTCTTGGCTGTTGCTGTCGTTCGCTCATGCCGGGTCATGGTGCGTTCTGGTCCACGCGCTGTGTTCTCCGTCCGGCCCTGGAGGTCGCCGTCGTGAAGAGGGGACGAGGTGCATGCGCGCTCGTGTGGATGCGAAGGAGCGGTGAGAGGGAGTAGACGCTCTTTGTCCCTCGGCCGGTCCCAGCGTGGATGTCCAGATCTCAGGCGAGGGTCGCACCATGACGCTTTCTGCAGCTCTCCCGGTCGTGGATGATCTCCGGGGAAGTTCGCCTGGTGTTGGTTCTGCGTCGAGGTCTCCCGTGTGGCAGAAGGGAGGGCAGTCCATTTGCGTCAGGCTGCTGCGTTCGTTCATCGTCAACATGTTCTTGTATTCGGGGTCTCCAGTGTGGCGGATAAGAATAGGAGAACCCAGTTGGGGGCACGGAATAAGCGCAGGCAGCACGGCGAACTGAAGTTTAAAAGCGTGTTTTATTCATCCTCCATCACAGGACTCACTCCAGCGCTGTGTAAGCGCGCTGGAGCGAGCCCTCAGTCTCTAGTCAGCAAACAGGCAATGCATGTGATCAAAAGAGCAGTAGTAAGAGAGAGAGCAAGCGATATTCAGTTCACTTATATACCCAGCTAGACAATGCATGCATGGCACATTAGCATCTCAGTACAGCAGGAATGCATGGGACATTTACATGAGAGTCACACATATCAATAGCAGGATTACTGGCAGGAAGGAGAGGCTGCCTATTGATATCAGTCCATACATCTCACTGTTCTGCTAATTGCTCCAGCTGAGCGCTCTGCTTGTCCTGAAGGCTGTGGGGGTCACCCACAATATACATATTCATATAGATAATGTGATTATTGAAAAAGTTAAGGAGATCAAGTTTCTGGGTGTAATACTAGATGATAAAATTAGCTGGAAACCACACATCAGATACATACAAAACAAAGTTGCAAAAAATATTGTAATTATAAATAAAATTAAGCAGGTCCTAGATTACAAATCACTTCATATCTTGTATTGCTCATTAGTACTTCCATACTTGACCTATTGTAGAGAGGTCTGGGGTAACAGTTATAAAAGTAAACTTAATTCATTGCTAATATTACAAAAAAGGGCAGTCCGTGTTATACACAAAGTCGGGTACCTTGAACATACTAATTTGTTGTTTTTACATTCAAAGTTATTGAAATTACGGGATCTGGTTCATTATTATCCAGCACAATTAATGTTTAAAGTCAGTAAAAACCTTTTGCCACACAGTATACAAAATCTTTTCAGTGAGAGAGAAGGGAAATATAATTTACGGGGAACACAAAATTTAAATTGCACTTAGTAAGATCTGCTAGGAAGGGTTTTCGTGTGTCTGTGTGTGGGGTAAAATTGTGGAATGGGTTGGGGGAGAAACATAGGCAATGTCCAAACATCCATATATTTATATCAACATATAAAGACATGATTTTTGAGCAATATAAAAATAAAGGGCAGTAATATTACAATGTGTCTTCAATGAAAAAAGGTTGTTATTGTGTGTGTTATTGTGTTATGGTGATGGTGATGGTGTTGTTTGCGTTGAACATACCAGAAGTATTTATTTATTATTGTTACAATTATTGTTGGATGTTGGTATTGTTGTCAATATGGACTGTCGTTGTTGTGTCATTTCTGTTGCATAATTTGACTATGGGGTGTATTATGGTGAATGTGGTTGTGGGATGTATGATGACTAAGAGTGATATTGTAATTTGTTGAGTATGGAAAAGGGGTGGGACTATATAAGCGTTGGCTTCTTCCTACTCCTTTTGAACATTTTATTTTGGCTTGATTTTTGTTTTGTTTTAAATTCTTTCTTTTTTTTTGTTGGAATGTTCAAATAAATAAAATCAATCAAAATAAAAAAAGAGACATATACTTCCCATAATGCAGGCCTTTGTGCCAGTGTATAGTGCACGTAGTAAGGATATCAGATGTGGGCACTTGAGTCGGATTTCTAAACACTTAAAAAGCGCCTCCCTCGGAATCCAATCATAGCCTTTGTGGACCTTTGAGGTCCACAAAGGCTATATAAACTGGGATTTTGGACGTAGAAGTGTTTTCAAGTAGCTGATATAGAATATATATAGCATGTGATGTTGATCTATTAGCTCGAAAGCCAAACTGGGATTGTAACAGAATGTATTCATAAGCTTCCCTAATCCTCTCAACAATAATTCCAGATAGCACTTTGGACACTGTTGCAACTATGCTCAGCCCTCTACAATTCTCCGCAAGTGACTTGAGACCCCTCTTATGCAGACATGTAATGCTAGCTATTAGCCACCTTGATGGGATGTGAACATGGGACAGTGTTTCCCCTGCTATTATATCGGGGGACCCCACCACCACCACCACCACCAACGGACCCCCCCCCCCCCCCAAGTGTCAAGTTAATTTTATTTAATCTTATTTTTCTATATAGCGCCAGATTACAACAGAAGTCATTTTAAGATGCATTCGCTATAGAACAAGTCTTTAACTTGTCCTTTTATTAATCAAACTAAATATCATTATGCTGTTTATCTTATTTACACAACAGCAGCTCATTTCTGTCTCTTCTCCTCTGCGTTATGGTATCATGCAGCAAGGCGGAACTCAGTTGCGCGTAACGTGCGCTTGCACACTAGGGCTGCAACGATTGATGTCATCGACAACATCAATCATAAAAATTTGGCGACACAGATTTTTATTGTCGACAAATGGTTTAATTTTAAAGTTCATTTGCATGCCGCGGAAATGCTCAGTTTACCTGTTCCAGTGAAGAAGGAGAGGAGTGCATCATGGCGACACAGAATAGAGAAAATCATGGAGAAGAAGAGACCAAAACTTTCCAAAATATGGAAGCATTTTACCAAAAATAAACAAATGAAACAAGTTAAATGCAAACTCTATAAAGCAGAGTTATCATCATCACATCAGTACTACAGCGACGCATCCATCCCCCTCCTCCCTCTGCTCTGTCCTCCGGCTCAGTCACCTATCGGGTCTCTGCTGTTCTCTGGCCTGATGATGATTGAAGCTGGGCCACTTATAAACACCACACTGATAAGGTCAGTGAGTTTTAGCGAGTAAATTTAGGACTTCTTATTTTCAATGAGGGACCGTCTCAGCTTTAGAAAACTCATTAAACTGCTAGCATGTGCTGCTTATGTTAGTTTACTTATCGGACAATAATCTCTTTTGGATGATGGTTCCTGATGGCTGAGCCTCTTCAGTTCTGCTGGCTAATGTGTTTGTTATGTCTGGAAATGAGAGCGAACACCGACTGGGAGTTGAGGTTAACTTTACTGAATGTTAGCATAGGAAAAGCAGTACACAACAGTGGGTAGCTGGTAGTAAGTAGGGCACCAAGAAGAGGGCTGGCCCTGGGCAGCCATATAATATACCTTTTAACGTGCTGACGTCACCTGTGCGTGCGTGCATGCATGTGTGTGTGTGTGCGTGCATCCACAGCGCAGTGCGTCGTGTAGTTTCCCATACACTGCATTTACTCTCCCTTTGAAAAGCTCAAACTATTTACCCATGCAAATTAGCCTTAGCAAGGGCGGCTGGCAAAGTCATATTAGCGTATCAGCTAACGCAGAACACATACCTGGTTGGGCCAAATGGGCCGTTATAATGAACCACCTAAAGCACATTTCCAACAATAGCATTTCTAACTAGGCAACCGGGTCGACTTCCGGTGTGCCCGCATGGTCATGTGGATTATTCTGCCACTGAACAGACCATGCGCTGACTATCAATGTACTTAAGTGAGTAACATAGTCCTCAAGATGAATAGGTGTCCATCGGACTTGTACCAGGCGGGGCTCAGGCTGCGCTGGGCTGGGTGGTTCTGGCAGGCACCCTGCTGGAGCTGTGAACCGTTCATTGGCAAAGTCCCAGTCTGGGCGGACTGGCTTGGTCATGATCTGTTGATCAGGAGCGGGAAGTGGTGTCATCCTTCTGTGGTTGCTGGCACACCACCGTGGCCCATCAGTCAGAAAAAAGGTGGCTGGTCCTAGCTGAGTGGTGATCTGCATCGGTGTTGACCAGGACTGCAGCTTGTACGAGCGACCGGGTCAACGTACCCAGACCCAGTTGAGCACCATGAGTGAAGGGCACTCCACTCGGCGTTCCTTCTTTGTGAAGTGTTGTTGTTGCT
The DNA here is from genome assembly GCA_020510985.1 of Pholidichthys leucotaenia. NCBI lineage: Eukaryota > Metazoa > Chordata > Actinopteri > Cichliformes > Pholidichthyidae > Pholidichthys > Pholidichthys leucotaenia. The sequence goes on from CM035844.1 coordinate 212,981,954, forward strand.
CTGCAACTTTGTTTTTAGGGGAGAGCACCACCGCTGGAGTGTCATCTGATGGGGGCATAGCCGGTTCTTTTCAGCTACAGCTTGCAACTCCTGCAGTGATGCAGCAGCTCAAGGAGGCTCGTGTTGCATGAGGACCAGCTCTGGGATCTGTGTGGATGCGGTCTGGGGCTCCTGCACAGACATAGGCTGGAACTCCTGCAGCGAAGTGACGGCTCAGGGAGGCTCACGCCATGCGAGGATCAGTTCCGAGTCGCCTGTGCTCTGCTCATTGTGTGGTGTAAAGCAGCGAGTGGTTGCGTCCACAGGGCCTGTGCTGGAGAAGGCCATATCACAGAATAGGTCCCACCCCAGGATATTATCGCCATGGTATGTCACCTGGAACAAGAATGCTGGGAGAGTTCTGTCGCCGTAGTGCACTGAGAAGGTGATGCTTCTGCTGGTCTTGGAGCATCTGTCATCTGGCAGTTCCACTGTGTTTGGTCACCAGGGGGTAAGCATTCTAATCGTGGCTTCGTTTATCAAGAATCTTGAAGCAGCCGTGGCTAGCACCATCAGCATGCCGACACCATCCAGCTTCACTATACACTGCTGTGCTGACCAGTTGTCAGGGCCTACAAAGTTGGTGATGTCTACGCTGGATGTGGGGTTGAAGGGCTGAGCAGCTGGAGCTGACTGTGGGGAGCGTGGGTCAGGGCCCGCTAGCTGCAATGCTAACTGGGCAGCCGCTTCTAGCTCTAGCTGGGACGCCAACTGCACTGCCTCTGCCAATGGCAGGTCATCCAGTGCTATCTGCAGCACCTCTGGTAGCCTTTTCATCATGTCTGCCAGTGGCAAGTCATCCGGTGCCATCTGCAGAAACCCCTGTATTGCCGAATTCGTTGTGTGCATCTTAAACTGTTCTCACACCAACTTCTCTTACAAGTGTCTGAACTCTCACATGCTAGCCAAACAGCGGAGGGCGGCTACACACTATAGGAGCGACTCATCCGGTCGCTTCCGGCGCTGGTAAAATGCAAATCTTTGGGCAATTACACTCTGTAAAGCAGTGAAATGTCCAGTTAACAAAGCTGCACACTCGTCGTAGGTGTCTGCAGGCCCAAGTGACCAAATGATGTGCTGTCCCTCAATGCCAAAGTAATGAATTAGTGCCTTGCTAGCTTTAGCTAAGTTGGTGATGGATACGAACGTTTCAAACGACTCGTACCAACGAGACCAAGGAATGGGTGGCTCACCAGGCAGAGCGAGGAACGGTGGTAGAGGTAACAGCAGCGTATCCCATCATTGTCACCATTGTTATGTCTGGAAATGAGAGCGGACACCGACTGTGAGTTGAGGTTAACTTTACTGACTGATAGCATTGGAAAAGCAGTACACAACAGTGGGTAGCTGGTAGTAGGTAGGGTACCATGAAGAGGGCTGGCCCTTGGCAGCCATGTAATATACCCCTTTACGTGCTGATGTCACCTGTGCGTGCATGTGTGTGCGTGCGTCCGCAGCACAGTGCGTCATTTCCTGTACACTACAGTGTTAAGTGCACTAAATTAATGAATTACAGGAGTGGCTTACTGTTTTATCTTCCCTCTTTTTGTTGAGGTAATATCAGCCCTCAATCTGAACATTAGTGCATCTATCTATAAATGCAAGGATTCTCTGTGTATCTGTCTGTCTGTTCCTCACATATCTCTCAAACCATTCGTCAGACTGACCTCAGATTTGATACGTGCTTTGCTGAGGTTGTGAGAATGTGCAAATGAACACAGAGGTGAAAAACGTATAACTGTTGGGATTTGGGGGTTGAAAATTTGGATTTCGGGCTATAATATTAAGCCCAATAACCCCTGTAAATTTCAGCCTCCCGGGATATGTGGAAGTTTAGGTGGGGACATCTTTATTGAATGTCCATCAGGGAGCTATTAAATGAACACAGAGGTGGAAAAGGTATAACCGCTGGGAGTTGGGTGCTGAAATTCACAGGGCAGACTCTGGAGGCCAGTGGGATAAAATGAGACAAATCTGAGCCAGATCCGAGGTCCAGAACCGGGTCTTCCTTAGACCCCCACCCCCACCCCCACCCCCACCCCCCAAGGCTGTAAACCTAGGGAAAGCACTGTGGGACCATATTAGACCAATCAGAAATATGATGTAACTCAGCAGCCGCATTGACCTAGAATATTTTAGTTGTTCTGCATATATCTTATTAGTCCCCTGAATTTGCCATTCTTCAGTCTTTTAATACTTTTCTTCAGTTTCTGTGTGGTCTGGTGCCATGATGCTTATGACGGGTATGTCAGCCGGCAGAAGAATATGCTGATAGTTCTCTGGGTGTTCAAGTTCAGGTTGTTGTTCAAACTTAGAATAACTAAAGTGTGCAGAAACGTGGTCCTCTAGTTTTGTAGCTGAGACCAGTGGTCTGTTGAGCCGCGGCATTGATGTGTGTTGTTTCATCAGCCAGAATTCCTCCTCAGTGTAAACTCATCTACCTTCTTTTAAAAACAGAAACCTCGAACTATGTGGGGCAATTAAATCATATAAATCTACAGTATACTGTATAATAAAAACAATAAAACTTAAATGTGAGATCCATAATTCTGTTACTCAGCCAGCAATTTCTTTCTGTTTTTTCAGAAAATACTACGGGGGACAGAAAAGTTCATCGGCTGACTATGATGCAGTGGTCAAATTTGACCAAATGTAGTTTATTTTACCCGTGCTGTTGACAGTTCTCTCACTCTCAGCTCTGCTCTGCCCTCTTGTTCCTCAGCCACTGAAGCACAAATACTACTGGCTCAGCACCTATGAGCATAACTCCTTCTTAGTCAGCCTATGAACTTTTCAGCCCCCCCTCGTATGTTGAGCTTCACGATGTATCACAGTGACTCTGGCTGTTGAGACGAGATGAGAGGCTGATGGAGACACTGCTGTAGAGGCTTGACAGCAGTGAATAGGAAGTTGGATGAATAGGATTTGGAAGGGGGTGACAAATGGAACAGGGGATTAGGGGTCTCTATGATAACACCAGCTGGCTGAGTCGTGCCTCCCATTAACTGAAGAGGCACGTGTGTGTTTGCAAGACGTGCACCTCATCCGCTTGTACTAAGACGCATAACAACATATAAGACCACTCTGGATGACCATCTAGATTAGTGCTTTTCAACCTTTTTTTGAGCCACAGCACATTTTTTACATTATATAAAATCCTACAGCACACCACCAAGCAAGTGTTACAAAATGACACATTCTAGTCTATTACAGCATATGTAGTGGCAATTTAGTCTTGTAATTTGTTCATACTCAGTAGGAAACGTGGTGCGATTACATACAAAGTCAATGGAAAGACGCAAACACACTTGAATTTGTGTCCACGTGAGTTGGATTTTGTTCAACTCAGGTGAAAAGTTTGCTTGATGCTTGGTTGCAATACCCAATCAGCAATGAGGTTCCACCATTACCAGAATATCAACAATAGAGGATAAATTAGTTAGAAAATGAGACCACTGTTATGTTTTTAGTAACGGGAGACCTGAGCCATGTTGAACTGAGCAACGAACTGAACTTTATTGGGATTCACACTCAGTATACATACTGGCCGTAGCCCGCCTGACGTCACCACGTCGACTGCCTGGCATCGGCTACGGCAAGCCCCAAAGGTCAAATCCCTATAAAACACCCCCCCCCCCCGCCCTTATAAAATGTGAAAGTACCAGAAAGAACACATATATACAAAATGGACCCCCACCCTCTTTAAATTTAGCAAGAAAACGCCTTAGAACACATGCAATATAGACAGTTTAGGGTTTGGTTGTTGTTGTTTTTTGGAACACACACAACAACAAAGCTAGCCAGCTACATGAGCACCTGGGTAGACTGCCAGGGTACCCTCTCGTGTTGGGGTGGATTATTCTGCCGCCCATTCCCAACACACTTCAGCTAAAGCTACTTTACATACAAAGTCATCAAGGTATTTGGGCCTCAGACGCATCCTAGCCGAGTGCCTCACCAGATGAGGACCTGTTCCAGGCTCCGTCGGCCACACCTGAGAGTCCCAAACACCCCCATCAGATAAGTCCCAACCCTCATCAGTCCGCTCTGCTGCAGCTCCCGAGTCCTGTGCAGGCAACAACTTCCTGAGTCGGCTGGAATGCCACTGTGACCCATCCAAGAGCTCGAATGTGTCCAGGCCCCGCCACCTCATGATCTGTAGTGGCCCCATCCAGAAAGGCTGCAGATTATGTGTGCAGTTGGGATGCTTAATCCAGACCTAGTCTGACACATCAAGTCCGTGGGCCTTCACCCTGTGCTTCCTGTCAAAACGTTGTTTCATCTTCTACTGTTGGGCAATGACCCGGTCTTGTGGAGGGTCTGTGTTCCCCAGAGGGGAGGTTGTGGGGGGCCTCAGTTGGTCCAGGGGCAGGTGGAATTCGCGCTCCAGCATGAGTTTCGCTGGGGAACACCCTGTTGTGGTGTGGGCCATTGCCCTGTAGTGGAGGAGTGTGCTCTGAAGGGCATCAGAGAATGTGAAACCATCTGCCAAATGGGTTGTCAGACCATTTTTCAGAGTCTTGTTGAAACGCTCCATGCCCCCATTGGCTTGGGGGTGGCAGAATGCGGTTTTAATGTGTTCCACGCCCCTAACACCCAAAAACTCCTCAAATCCCCCAGAGGTGAACTGTGGGCCATTGTCTGTAGTGAGGGCATCTGGGACCCCCTACCTGGCAAACAGTGACAAGAGGAAACCCGTAACCACATCCATCGTGACTGAATTAGTGGTTAACACCTCCGGCCATTTGGAGAACAGATCGTAGACCACTTAAAAAATAGCTGTTTGGGGGTGCCTTATGTAGTTCACCACAAATGTCCAATTGGATGTGCTTCCAAGGGTCCTCTGGGTACGGTAATGGTTGCAGGGGTGGGGGGGTGTTGGTCTTTTCGCTCTCCAAGCACGGAACAGAGTTCTTCACCATAGTTTCAATGTCCTTATCAATACCAGGCCACCAAACTGAATCCCTGCAACGCTGCTTCACCCTGACCACACCCAGGTGACCCTCGTGGAGCATTGTCAGAACTTGTGATCTCAGAGACACCAGGATCAATGTGCAGTGTCCCCTTGCCACACACACCCCATTCCAGCAACTCAGTTCGTCTCTGAACCGGTGAAAAGGCACCAGATCGTCCTGTACTTTTGTGGGCCAACCCTCCCTGATGACCAAGCATAGTTGTGACAACGTGGGGTCCCGTTCCGACTCCGCTCAGAGCTCCTAGAGGGACACCATGTCCCGGAGGGGTCCGTGCAGCACGTTGACCAGATCCATCTCCGTGGGGTCGTTGTCGTTGTCCAGTTGTGCAGTGTTGGCCATGGCATGGGACGGGGGATCTGCCACTACGTTCTATTTTACAGGAGTGAACTGGGTAGTAAAGTTGTAGGCCCTCAGCCCCACGTGTGGATCCTTAGGGGCCTGTGTCCCAAGCCTGTCCTCTCCAGCAGTGTTATCAGCACCCGGTGGTCCATTCGCAGGGTGAAATGGCATCCACAGAGGCAGATGTGTCACTGTTCACACACCCAGACACAAGTGAGCTCAGCCGCTGAAAGGGACTTCGACGCAAACGCCACTGGGTGCTCGGTACCGTCTTGCACTTGAGACATAACCGCCCCCACCGTCAAACCAGACACATCACAAGTCACAAAAGTCGGCCATTTTGGATCAAAGAGGGCCAACACTGGAGGGGAGGGGAGTTGAGACTTCAGCCTAGCGACTGCCGCTGAGCAGGCCGGGTCCACTGCCACGGTGTGTCTCCTTCAGAAGGGCCCAGAGTGGTTCAGTAGTCTCTGAATAATGGGGAATAAAATGCCCGTAAAAGTTCACCATGCCCAGGAACAAGGAGATTTGTGCGGGTGTCGTGGGGTCGGGGAGACGCAGGACCACCTCCACGTTCGAGTGCAGGGGGGCTCAGGCCCTCAGCTGCCAGCCAGAATCCCATAAACTCAATGTAATCCACCGCGAAAATGCACTTTTCCCCGTTCAACATGACTCAGTGCTCCAGCAGCACCTCCATCACTCATCTCAAAAGACTGTTGTGTTCTTCCCGCGACACGCCGTGGACCACAATGTCATCCAGGTACACCACTACACCCCTGAGGCTAGCCAGAATCGTGGACATAATCTTCTGAAAGCAGCTAGGTGCTGAGCTCAGACCAAAAGGCAAAGCGAGTGTACCTGAAAACGCCCATGTGGGTCACAAACCCCATCAGGTCTCTGCTGGCTGGGTGAAGAGGCACCTGCAGATAACCCTGGCGGAGGTCTAGCTTGGTGAACAATCTTGAGCTGCTGAATGTTGCAGTGAGTTCTTCCATTGTGGGGAGCGGGTATTTGTCCGGGATAATCGCTTTATTAACAATCCTGAGGTCAATACATGGCCGGATGCCGCCCGTCTTCTTCTTGGCCACCACGATGTTCAAAATCCACGGCGAGGCATCGACTTTCTCAATGATGCTGGCTTTAAGCAGTTTGTTCAGTTCTGCCATGATGTCGTCCCGCAGGGTGAGGGGAAGCCACTGTAATGGTTGGATTTTGGGTGTCACACTTGGGTCGATGAGCGAGCGGTGGTTGAATGCTTTAATACAGCCTAGGCCCATGAACAATGCCGGCCAGCAGACATGCCATTTGGGGGACACCATCAGCACCGTTGAGCCCGCTGGGTCCATGATTGAGAATCCTAATTGGCCCAGCAGATCAATTCCCAGCAATAGCTCAAGTAGGTTAATTTTGTCTCTTTTTAATTATTTACCTTTTGTTCTTATTAAAGACAAAAATAGAAAGATGTTTTTACCTTCTTTACATGTTTCAACTGTGCACTGCAGCCTTTGTCAGAAGAGTCAGCTGATTGCTGCCAGGTGTCATTTTGCCCCACTTCCCGCTGACGGCGGGAAGTGGGGCCGGCTCAGTGGATCTGACAGGTCTGCTGGGCTGGCCCCGCCTACGAAAGTCAGCAGGCTACAGCCAGTATACATACTGGCTGTAGCCCGCCTGATGTCACCACGTCAACTGCCTGGCATCGGCTACGGCAAGCCCCAAAGGTCAAATCCCTGTACAATAAACACCACTCACCTGAGACAGATGGACCGGAGCTCCACACCTGAGATAAGCTACATGTCCACCTAGGGCAGGGGTTGGCAACCCACGGCCCTTCAGCCTCCATGCTGCATCTCCCTGCAATTATTCCTCAAAACACATGGAAATTAATGAAGTTCATTTTAATTATTTTATTTTTTTAATTATTGTTCATTGCAATTGGATACATGTCTCAATGGAAACGCATAATGACCGTACAATATATATTTTTTAACTATTTATTATGCTGTCAACCATGTGTGACTGTATCACATCTGACCACGGCTGCACAGCGAGCTGCTCAGCCTCTCCGTCCTCCATCAGTGCATGTGGAGAGAGAGCACGGACAGCAGCACACCTTCCTGCTTCTCCTCCCTCACCCTCGGTAAGACATTATTTTTTTTTTTTTGAACATGAACAGTTCTAGAAAAAATAAAATCACAGAGGAAAATAGAGTTTAATTCTGTGTGAACAGATGAATTTGTGTTCATGTATGGTTGTTATGTGGAGAGAATTTCTCCACAAGAACACAAACAATGAAAAGCAGCCGCCTCATCAGTGTCTACATGTCCATAAAAAGTCTTAAATATGATTATCTAAAATCAACACCTTAATTACCCTTAAACATGAGAAACAATCCTTGAATTTCTGCTCAACCTTAAAATAGTCACCTGCGCTATAAATGCTGTATTCACAGACATAACTGGTCTCAGTTAATATGAATATATTTTCACCGTCACAGTGCAATACATCCTGAGTTATTTCAAAATAAAAGCCCTTTACAGTGATTCAGTTTTCAGAATGGTTGTTTCTGTTGTGCTTTTATTATGAAATGCAATCAACCAGATATACTTGTCTAAAATCAGCAATTTACAGCTGACAGTTTTTCCTCACTATCTGCAAACAAAAAAGAAAAAAAAATGTAAAAGGAGTTCAAATGAGTGAAAAGACAGAAGATTCTCTGACAGTGACAGCCTTGTATTTTAAGGATGTTTTCATTTTTTTGTCTGCACGATAACAGCTAGTTTGTTACCTGATGTTTTTAATGGGGTTTTAGACAGTGAAGTACAAACTCTCTATCAACGGCACACATTTTTAAAAAAATTATAACTAATATTTAGCTCTGCAAAAGAAGCTATTTTAATTTTTTTTCCCCCACTCTGCTGTAATTATTTCTAATTGGCTTAATTTGCACCAAATGATTTTTAAAGTTATATTATTTAGAAAGTTGTTAAGAATTCTTGTATACTGTATTGTAAAGAACATCATACAACCAATCCACTAGTTGTCAAATTGAAAGTCTGGAGAATAGGTGAAGGATACAGATTTATATCTTATTAATACATGTTCTCTACCTCTGTTGTTGAAGCGGCCGCCTAGAACTGCGGCCACAAGGCTGTTGGTGCATCTCGTGGTGGCAACCCCTGAACCAAGTGGTGGGCTCCAGTGGTGAAGGAGGGTCATCAAGCTGAAGAAGGAGTCATATCAAGCTTGGTTGGCTTGTGGGACTCCCAAAGCAGCTGAGGAGTACCAGCAGGCCAAGCAGAGTGCACCTCGGGTGGTTGCTGAAGCAAAAACTTGGGTAGTGTATGGGAGGAGTTCGGTGAGGCCATGGAACAAGACTTTTGGTCGGCCTCAAAGAGATTCTGGCAAACTGTCTGGTGACTCAGGAGGGGGAAGCAGTTCCCTGTCCACACTGTGTATGGTGTGGATGGGGTGCTGCTGACTTCGACTGGGGATATCGTCAGGCAGTGGAAGGAATACTTTGGATCTCCTCAATCCCACTGACACGCCTTCTGCAGAGAAAGCAGAGCCAAAGGACGAGCGGGTTGACTCACCTATCACCTATCTTCAGTGGTCGGGCCTCAGGGATGGATGAGATTCGCCCTGAGTACCTCAAGGCTTTGGATGTTGTAGGGCTGTCATGGCTGACACGCCTCTGCAACATCGCGTGGAAGTTGGAGACAGTACCTTTGGCATTGCAAACCAGGGTGGTGGCTCCTCTCTTTAAGAAGGGGGACTGGAGGGTGTGTTCCAACTTTAGGGGGATCACACTTCTCAGCCTCCCTGGGCGGGTCTATGCCAGCGTACTGGAGAAGAGAGTCCGGCCGTTGGTTGAACCTTGGATTCAGGAGGAGCAATGTGGTTTTCGTCCTAACTGTGGTACATCGGACCAACTCTTTACCCTCTTAAGAATCCTCAAGGGTTCTTGGGAGTTTGCCCAACCAGTTTATATGCATTTTGTGGACTTGGAGAAGGTATATGACCACGTCCCTTGGGGTTTTTTGTAGGGGGTGCTTCAGGAGTATTAAGTATTGGGCTTGTTGCTATGAGCTATCCAGTCTCTGTATGATTATTGTGAGAGTTTGGTTCGTATTGTCAACACTCAGTCGGACTCGTTTCCAGTGAGAGTTGAGCTCCGTCAGGGCTGCCCTTTGTCATCAATCCTGTTCATAATTTTTATGGACAGGATTTCTAGGTGCATCCAAGGAACAGAGGGTGTCATGTTCGGTGACCACAGGATCTCATCTGTGCTGTTTGTAGACGATGAAGTCCTGTTGGCTTCATCAAGCAATGACCTACAGGTCTTGCTGGGACAATTTGCAACTGAGTGTGAAGCAGCTGAGATGAGAATCAGCAACTCCAAGTCCAAGTTCATGGTGCTCAGCCAGAAAAGGGTGGATTAGGGTGGACCCTGAGATAAAAACACTTCTGAGAGAGAAAAAGAGGATCTCCAGGTCGGGGAACAGGGAGATGCTGAAATCCGTACAGAGGGAGCTGAGGAGAAAGATCAGAGAAGGCAAGGACAGCTTCAGGAAGAAGATGGAGGACAAGCTGCAACAGAGCGACATCAGCGGGGTCTGGAGAAACCTTAAAACCATCTCTGGGCTCCAGAATACCTCCCCCCAGGCCACGGGGGACAGGGAGTGGGTGAACAATCTGAATCTGTTTTTCAATAGGTTTGACCAACCGCCCTCCCCCCTGACTGCACAACAACCACTGCTGCCTCTAAAGACATCAAGTCCTGCTGCCCACTCCCCACTCCACCAACACCCCCCCACTCCCAACACACAGCCCCCCAACCTGACCCTCACTAAGACCCAGGTGAGGACGGAGCTGAGGAAGATCAAGGCGAGGAAGGCGTAGGGACCGGACGGAATCAGCACAAAGCTCCTCAAGTCCTGTGCAGACCAGCTGTGTGGGATTGTGGAGTACATCTTCAATCTGAGCCTGAAGCTGGGGAGAGTACCACAGCTGTGGAAAACATCTTGTGTGGTACCTGTACCAAAGACTTCCCACCCCAAAGATCTGAACAGCTACAGACCAGTGGCCTTGACGTCCCACATGATGAAGACCCTGGAGAGACTGCTCCTTGCTCACCTCCGCCCCCTGGTGGGACCAGCGATGGATCCACTCCAGTTCGCCTACCAGCATGGCATTGGGGTGGAAGATGCGGTCATCTTCCTCCTTCACCGTTCTCTGTCCCACCTGGAGAAGCCCGGGAATGCGGTGAGGATCATGTTCTTTGACTTCTCCAGTGCTTTCAACACCATCCCAACCGATGAGCCTGAAGGACAAGCTGCTGTGCGCAGGGGTGGACCAGCACCTGTCATCATGGATCCTGGACTACCTCACAAACCGGCCTCAGTTTGTGAGAACCCGGGACTGTGTGTCCAACACGATCATCGGTAGCACGGGGGCCCCCCAGGGAACGGTTTTGGCTCCCTTCCTGTTCACCCTTTATACTGCGGACTTCTCACACAACACAACACACTGCCATCTACAGAAGTTCTCTGACAACTCTGCAATCGTTGGCCTCATATCCAGCGGAGATGAAGCTGAGTACAGAGGGCTTATCCAGGACTTTGTGGACTGGTGCCATCGGAACTGCCTCCAGATCAACGCGAGGAAAACTAAGGAGCTGGTGGTGGACTGCCACAGGAAAGGACAAACCCCTCACAGCACCAGTAAATATACAGGGAACAGATATCGAGATGGTGACATCCTATAAGTACCTGGGTGTTCATCTGAACAATAAACTAGACTGGTCACACAATACTGACGCACTCTACAAGAAGGGACAGCGCAGGCTGTTCCTGCTGAGGAGACTCAGGTCTTTTGGTGTACAAGGTGCACTGCTGAAGACATTCTATGACACAGTGGTGGCATCAGTCATCACTTTTGGAGTGGTCTGCTGGGGCAGTGGTATTACAGCAGCCGATATGTTTGATTTACGTTAAAGACAGCATTGACAGTTACCAGAGAGACACCTCCGATCAAACTCTGGAATGTGTTGGGGTCACAATAAGGCTATCTCCCCAAATGTCATTCATTGTACTCGCTGTGTATCGCCCACCAAATGCAACTAATGACTTTTATTCTGGTTTGGCTGAAATCTTAAAGAAATATGAAAGAAAGGAAATATTGCTAATGGGTGATTTTAATATAAACTGGCTTGATAAAGCACGAAGGAAAAAGCTGAAAGATATTACCAATTCTACACAAATGACACAATTAATAAATAAACCTACAAGACTGACTAAAAATTCACAAACTTTGATTGACCTAATTTTTAGTAATAAGCCGGATAGGGTAACCAAAACATATAATTTGATAACAGGTTTGTCAGACCATAGTCTTGCTTTAGTAGCCAGAAAATTAAACAAACTAAGGTATAGGGATCAACAGCAAATTAAAAAATCATCTAAACTTTCTCACATTCCAAAGAAAAATCAAATCTTCCTTGAGAATGACTTAAGCAAAATAAACACAGTTTCAAAATGATAAAACCTGTGACCAGTCATGCAGAAATATTACAATAGCTATAACAGATATTATTGCAAAATATACAGAATTGAAACAAAGAAAGTCCAATAAAAAGAGGCTGCTATGGTTTAACGCCTCTCTTTGGTCTCTTTGGGGCCTCATGAAACAAAGAGATATGGCCCTCAAAAAATTTCTTCAGTCAGGGCTAACCCCTGATCATTACACTTATAGAAGCTTGAGAAATAAAGTCACTATACAACTTCGAAAAGCAAAGGCTAACTTTTTTTCTCAATATAATAAAGGATGCAAAAGGCAACAATAAACTTATTTGGAGAAGCATGGATAAACTATTGGGAAAAGAAAAACCAAGATGTGATGACTTAAAGCTAAAAATAAATTCTGTTATCCAAAATAACAACACTGAGCTGGCAAAACATTATAATGATTATTTTATAAACTCTGTGTCACAATTGGCAAAGAGTTTTTCTAAGCCAAACTGCATTCATGAATTCCACTGTGATGCTCATTCTTTTAAATTGAGTAATGTAGATGAAGGGAATTTCTCTAAAATCATATCCAATCTTAACAATAGTAAAGCTAAAGACATATGTGGAATGGATACAGCTTTTCTGAAAGAACACAAAGAAATTTTAACACCAGTATTAACAAAAATTATAAATTAATCCATAAATGAGAGTACCTTTCCCACAATTTTGAAAACAGCCATTGTACGGCCAGTGTACAAATCAGGTGATAAGCTCCGGGTTGCAAATTACAGACCCATCAGCGTACTCCCAACCATTTCCAAAGGCTTGGAGAAAGCTGTAGCACAACAGCTGGTGGACCACCTTGACTCCTTGGCAGCACTTAACCCCTTTCAGTTTGGTTTTAGGAAAGGATATTCCACTGAAACAGCATGCTGCTATCTATTAGAAAACATCAAATCCAGCTTGGATGGGGGACGGGTAGTGGGGGCTGTTTTTCTTGACCTGCGAAAGGCTTTTGATACAGTTAACCATGAGTTACTTTTAAACAAATTATCACAATTCTCCCTTCATAAAAATACACAAAATTGGATAAGGTCATACCTCAGTGACAGACAGCAGTGTGTAATTGTAAATAATGTTACATCTCCTTTAAAAGCATGCAGTATGGGTGTACCGCAGGGCTCTATTTTAGGGCCTTTGCTGTTTACATTATATATTAATGATCTCCCGTCTGTGTGTAATGCAAATATAATTATATATGCTGACGACACTGTGATATATACTCATGGTAAAACGACTGAAGAGGTGACTGAAAAATTAACACAGGAAATGGAGAAAGTCTCACATTGGTTGAGGAATTCTTGTTTAACCTTAAACGTTGATAAAACTGTGTCAATGTTTTTTACAAATCGCTACAAATCCAAGAATTCTTGTCGTATCTTGATAGAAGGACAAAAAATTAAGAATGTGACTGAATTTAAATATTTAGGTGTTACACTTGACTCAAATTTAAGCTTTAAAAAACATTAAAAAGATGACAAACACGGTCAAATTTAATTGTGCTAATTTCAAACATATCAGAAATTCACTGTCTACTGAAGCATCAAGTATGTATCTAAATGCTATGATAATTCCACATTTTCTTTACTGTATGACAAGTTGGTCACAGGCGTGTAAATCTCCCCTGAGGCCTCTGGAATCATTATACAAGTATTCTGTCAAGATTCATGACAAGAAAAGACGAACATTCCATCACTGCCCAATCCTGTCCAAATATAACCTGTTGAGCTTTGAAAATTTAATTATGTATACAAATGTGTGTCTTTTGTTTAAGGTATTCCATAACTCTGCTGCTCCTCCCTTAAAAAGGTTTGTTTCATTAAGTTCTGTAAATACGTCTCGGACAACTCGATCAACAGCACGCGGCGAGTGCAGGATTCCTAAACACAAGACAACATTAGCAAATTCAACATTTTCATGTGTGGCCATGCGACAGTGGAACATGTTACCAACGGAGTTACTTGCAGTAACAGACTATCACACATTTTCACGCTTGGTGAAAAAACATTTAATCTCTAAGCAAACCTGTGTCCATAATGTGCTGTGATGTAAAGATGTTAGAGTGTGTGATGTTGACAGTGGGACCAATAAGAGTCAGTGGTTTGATGTGAAAAATTGTTTATATGGATGGAGTTATAAAAATGTATTATTGTATGTTTTAGTTCTTATCAATGTTTTGGGTTCTTATCAATGATATTAATGTTTTTTAGTTTTTAGCAATGCTTGGTTCTAGTCTTTTAATCAGTGTTTGGTTTTAGTTTTTTATCAATGCTTATTTGTAGTTTTAGCAAATGTCTGCTTTTTAATGCTAACACCAGCCTGCCCAGGGACTACAGGTGGAAATTAGCACTTGTGCTATAACCTGGTACAATGCATCTTTACTCTTTAAGGTCAATGTATATTGTGCATGTCCCTGCATAAATAAATAAATAAATAAAAGGAAAAAAAAAAGATAGGAAGAGACTGAACAAACTGATCAAGAAAGCTAGCTCTGTCCTGGGGCAGCACCTTGACCCAGTGGAGGAGATAGGAGAGAGAAGGATGGTGGCTAAACTGTCATCTCTGCTGGAGTCCAAGTTCCACCCTATGCAAGACATACTGAATGCACTGAGGAGCTCATTTAGCAGCAGACTACATCATCCTAGGTGCACAACCGAGAGGTTTCGCAGGTCCTTCCTACCTACGGCTGTCAGACTGTACAACCTAAGCAGGGCTGCTCGCAGAGATAGCAAAAAGACGTGACAACCTAATAGTATTGAATGTAAAAGACGCAATAGACTTACACAATGGTCCCCTCTGGTATACAACTAGGAAAATACCGGTCGCTATGGAGGGTGAGAATATGTATGGGTACATAATCATACCATGTAGGATAACTAAGTAGATGGTTGTGCTGTTTCATTCCATCTAGCTACAATGCTCCGCACTGTGTGTGTTTATGTCATCACTCGCCGCTCACGGGCATCCACCTCAGCTGCGCGCACACCTGCATCTCGTTAGTGCGCAGCTACTTATTCCACCTCGTCCTGAGCTGTAGCCTGGAGCCGTCTGTCTCCCTGCGTACTGGAACCTTCAGCAGTTTCCTTCCCTCCAGGCCTGCTGTTTCCTCTTCGCGACAAGTAAGCTGTCAGTTATTGTCTCACCTGTTTTCCTGTCAGCCTTCCCCTGTGCACAGGTGGATTTCCCGGTAGTGGACACTCTCTCCCTCGCCTCGCCACTCCTCTGCCTCGCCGCTTCTCCTCGGACGCACAGCAGGACGCTGTCCCCCAGGCTCGGGACCTTGCCAACACCAGCCACCACAATTACTACAAGTAAGCACACAACCTTGTCACTCTCCTGTGTGGTTTGCCCAGCTAACCCCTGTTCTCCTCTCGCCCATAGGGTTGTCTGGCTGCACGGCGTGCTGCTCTGTCCTGACCTGCATCCTCCACCCACAATACATCCTCATCTCTCACACACGCATCCATACACATCACATTGGTTAACAATAAAGCTTTCAAATCTGCCTGAGCCTGCGTGCGTGTTCCCTGGGCCGAATAATATGTCAGTACGGCTCCAGCAAAGCGGCCCAGCGGACAGCGGGCCGCTTTAGGACGCCCAGCGGCCACTTCGAATATCTTGTGATGCCGTTTTCCAGCGTCTCATAAACGACGTTCTGCGGGACTTCCTGGAAGTATTTGTCTTTGTATATCTTGATGACATACTCATCTTCTCTAAATCACGGGAGGAGCACCAGGTCCATGTGAGTCGGGTTCTGCAAGGGCTGCTGGAGAATCGCCTGTACATCAAAGCAGAGAAGTGCGAGTTCTACGCCCGGACCACCCCCTTCCTGGGATTCGTTATCTCTCACAACCAGATCCTCCCCGACCCCGCTAAGGTTAAAGCGGTGGTCAAGTGGCCCACGCCTACATCCAGGAAGCAGGTGCAGCAGTTTATTGGGTTTGCTAACTTCTACCAGCGCTTCATCCCAAACTTCGGCCCCATTGTCACCCCCCTGACCCGCCTCACGTCATCGAAGGTGCCCTTCCAGTGGTCAGAGGAAGCGGCCACTGCCTTCAAGACTCTCCAGGCGGAGTTCTCATCCTCCCGGGTCCTGACCCAGGTCGATCTCGTGCTGCAGTGTCTGGTGGAAGTCGACGCGTCCGACACGGGGGTGGGGGCGGTGCTCTCCCAGCGCTCGCCGGTGGAGCTCCTACCTGACCTGGGTGGAATACGCCCATAACTCGACCCGATCCTCTGCTACTGGTGTGTCGCCCTTCAAAGCGTCCTTGGGGTATGATCCCCCCGTGTTTCCCGAGCAGGAGGGTGAGTTAGCTGTCCCATCGGTCCAGGCGCACATGAGGCGCTGCCGGAGTGTGTGGACCAAGACAAGGAACGCACTTTTATGCACAGCGGCGCGCAACAGTTCCACAGCCAATCGTCACAGAAGACCGGCTCCTGTCTACCATGTGGGTCAGCGGGTTTGGCTTTCTTCCCAGGATATTAACCTTAAGGCGGAGAAGAGGAAGCTGGCGCCACGATTCCTCGGCCCCTTCGTGATTTCAAAGATTATCAACCCGGTGGCTGTGCGTTTGGCCCTCCCCCCCTCCCTACATGTGTGTCCCACCTTCCATGTATCTGAGATCAAACCTGTCCTTTCCAATCCACTCTGCCCCCCTCTTAGGTCTCCTCCTGCGCCTAGGATGATCAACGGTGACCCGGCGTGGGGTGTTACTGCCATCTTGGACTCCCGGCGCCGAGGTCGTGGGCTGCAATATCTGGTGGATTGGGAAGGTTATGGTCCAGAGTGGAGATCCTGGGTGCGCTCTTCGTGGGTGTTGCGGAGTTTCATCGGACGCACCCAGGTAAGCCAGCACCAGGAGGCGCTGGTAGGGGGGGGGAGTACTGTCATCACTCGCCGCTCACGGGCATCCACCTCAGCTGCGCGCACACCTGCATCTCGTTAGTGAGTCGCAGTTGAGTCGCAGTTCAACCTCCGGGGGATATCGGTAGATGTCACGAAATTCTACCACGTAGTCGCAAAGCTGGACAACAACACGGCCCAGCATGGGGAGAGCCTGATCGACCAGCTGCCGGAGAGCGACAAATACGACGCGTTGAAGGCTGCACTCATCCAGCAATTCACCCCCTCAGTGGAGGAGCGAGCAGAGAGGCTCCTGGTGCTGACGGAGGGGGAAAACGACATGCCCGCGAGCCTGATGGAGAAGTTGTTAAGGTTGAAAGACTCTGACGATGATCACTTCATTTTCACCCACCTCTTCCTCAGGACTCTACCTTCAGCAGCGAGAGCGGTTCTGGCCAGTTCGCCACTGTTGGCCCTACGGGACTACCGCGCGCTGCGCCGAGAGGCGCAGCAGATTGTCAACGCCACCAAGCGGCGCGCAGCCACGGCCACTGCAGCGGAACTCGGCGCGACGACCGCAGACGACAGGAGGCCAGAGACAGCGGTGCCAGACTCACCGATGACGGCGGCGGCAAGGGCCAGGGAGCGTGGACCAGACGTCTTTTGTTTCTACCATCGCCGCTTCGCAGAGAGGGCACGCAAGTGTGTACTGCCGTGCCAGTTCGGGTGTTCGGGAAACGCCAAGACCGGGGGTCGGTAGCAGCCGCGGCCCTCGAGGAAGAGAACAAGCTGCTCTACTTGTCGGACGCACGCTCCGGGAGGCAGTTCCTCGTCGACACAGGCTCCCAGTTGAGTTTCATCACTCCTTCCTACGCGGACAGACTGGCGGGTTCCGGAGGTCCCCTGGTGACAGCGGCGAACGGCTCGGAGATTAAGACCTTTGGTGAGAAGACTCTGCTTCTGTCTCTACATGGCCGTGCATATGAGTGGACTTTTGTTGTAGCAACAGTAAATTTCAATATGCTGGGGGCTGATTTTTTGTGCTCACATGGGTTGTTGGTTGATCTCACTAACAGGCGCCTGGTTACTGCATTTTCTTTTGATTCTGTCCCCTGTGTAGCGCGAGTGGCCCCGCCTACAGCACAAGCCAACGTCACAACAGTAGGCGGTAAGTTCCACACACTGCTCACTCAGTTCCCAGCACTCACGGTCCCCACATTTTCGGCAACAGTCGCTAAGCACGGGGTGGAGCATTTTATTACCACTACCGGACCGCCCGTTTTTGCAAAAGCTCGGTGCTTGGACGCGGTTAAACTAGCCATAGCGCGCGAGGAGTTCGCCAACTTGGAGAGGTTGGGCATTATCCGACGTTCAAACAGTCTGTGGGCTTCCCCCCTACATATGGTCCCGAAAGCTGACGGATCATGGCGCCCTTGCGGGGATTTTCGCAGGTTAAACAACGCTACAGCGCACGACCGCTACCCAATCCCACATATCCAAGATTTCTCGGTTCATTTGGCAGGGGTGCGCATTTTTTCTAAAATAGACTTGGTCCCCGGTTACCACCAAGTTCCAGTGCGCGCTGAGGACATACCCAAAACAGCGGTAATAGCTCTGTTTGGTTTATTCGAGTTTTTACGCATGCCATTCGGACTTAAAGGGGCTGCTCAGACGTTCCAACGCATGATGGACGCGGTGCTTTGCGATCTCCCTTTCGTGTTTGTCTACCTGGACGATATTTTAGTAGCCAGCGCGTCCAAAGACGAACACGAAAAACACCTGGCCACAGTTTTCCGAAGGTTGGGAGATCACGGGTTAATAATCAACCCAGCGAAGTGTCAGTTCGGGGTGGCGCAGATCGACTTTTTAGGACACCGCGTCTCCCCCGAAGAAGCAGTCCCGCTGCCTGACAAAGTGCGCGCTGTGACAGATTTTCCCCGGCCGCAGACAGTCAGGGCGTTGCAGGAGTTTTTGGGAATGGTGAATTTTTATAACCATTTTCTCCCCCGCACGGCGCAGCTCATGCAGCCGCTGTATGCTGCGCTCAAAAAAAAGAAACCCGCGGATAAGATTGAGTGGTCCCCGGAGCGGGACCAAGCGTTCTCGGAGGTGAAAGCAGCCTTGGCAAAGGCTGCGTTGTTGGCACACCCAGACCCAACGGCCCGCATAGCGCTCACCACTGACGCGTCAGATGTGGCCATAGGGGCGGTCGTGGAGCAACACGTAGCTGGGGTTTGGCAGCCCCTCGCCTTTTTCAGCAGGACCTTGCGCGATAGCGAACGTAAATACAGCGCGTTCGACAGGGAGCTGCTCGCTCTCCATTTGGCCATCCACCACTTTCAGTTCTGGCTGGAAGGACGCGCTTTCACCGCGTTCGTTGATCACAAACTGCTAACATTCGCGATGGCCAAGGTCTTGGAACCGTGGTCAGGCCGGCAGCAGAGACAGCTGGCCGCGATATCAGAGTTTACCACTGATATTCGGCATGTGGCGGGCAAACTCAATGTAGTGGCAGATTGCCTCTCGCACGCTGTGGCGGCCCCAGTCAGCGTAGGGTTAGATTATGCAGCCATAGCCGCAGAGCAGGTTAATGACGTGGACGTGCGCGCGCTCCAGTCTGGACCAACAAGGTTAAGGCTGGAGAGCAGGGTGCTGCAAGATGGTATGCCCCCCCTAATCTGCGATGTCTCCACTGGACGGCCACGTTCAGTAGTACCGGCTGCGTGGCACCGCCACGTTTTTGACTCGGTTCATTCTTTGGCGCACCCTGGAGTGCACGTGTCGGTCAAAATGGTGAGAGAGAAATTTGTTTGGCCGAGCCTCCGCAAACAGGTCAAAGAGTGGGCAGCAGCCTGCACGGCATGTCAACGAGCCAAAGTACACAGGCACACGAGAGCTCCTTTGGAACCGTTTCACATTCCGGCCAAGAGGTTCGATCATGTTCATGTGGACCTCGTTGGACCCCTCCCACTGTCACAGGGGTGCACACATCTTCTGACAATGGTGGACCGCACCACACGCTGGCCTGAAGTGGTCCCGCTGGCATCAACCACGGCCGAGGAAGTGGTGCGCGCATTTTTAACAGCTTGGGTGGCGCGCTTCGGCGTTCCGTCGGACATTATGTCTGACAGACGTAATGTCCGACGTAATGTCTGACGTAATGTCCGACGTAATGTCAATTTGTTTCTGAGCTTTGGTCGACAATGGCCCGCAGCCTGGGTGTCACAATTCACCGCACAACTGCGTACAATCCGCAGGCTAACGGTTTATGAGAACGTTTTCATAGGTCATTGAAAGCGGCTCTCAGAGCGTCACTGACGGATACAAATTGGGTTGACAAGTTACCATGGGTGTTATTGGGGTTGCTTTCTGCACCTAAAGATCTAGAAGCCTCCCCAGCGGAGCTCGTGTTTGCGCAGCCACTCCGGCTGCCTGGGGAGTTTCTCCCAGATAACCCTGCGCCAAACGCCTCCCCGTCTCAGCTGTTGCAGAGTAACATAGAATCAAGCACGCTGCCTGGCCCCGCGCACCACAGTTTTCCGCGCGTTTTTGTGCCTAAAACTTTGAAGAACGCAGAGTTTGTTTTTGTTAGACACGATGCGCATCGAACCCCGCTGCGACCGCCTTATGACGGACCATTCAGAGTGCTAGAAACAGGGGACAAGCAGTTTTTGCTAGATTTGGGGGGTAGGAAAGAGAAAATTGGCATAGACAGACTTAAACCCGCTTTTGTGGTGGCAGAGGAGGAAGTGCTGTTGGCAAAGGCCCCGCGGTGAGGTAGACCACCACGGAGGGTTTCACACAGTAATGTTTCCCAAAGTAATGTTTCCCCAGAACACCCGCAGAGACTGACAAAGGGTTTCCGCCCCCAGACGGCAAATCCCCAGCGGGACAGCGCCGCAGAGATGGTGAACCCCAGCTACAGCAGATTCGGCAGGAGGCTGAAGCCTATCCAGCATGTGGACTGATGTGTATTGATGCTATCACGGCATGCATGTGGTTATTTTCTTGTTGTTCTGTTTTTCTAAAATGCTGGGGGGGCTTGTGTGGTGAACACTCAATGGACCTGTTGGACCGGTTCTGTGACTCGCATTTTAGGTCAGAACAAAGGCGGGAAGTTTAGCCTTGTTATGCAAGGCTGGAGACTGTGGAGGGTCGATTAAAGGATGCGTGGGAGACAGTGGAAGTGAGATCATGGAGGGAAATGCATTGTGACTGTCTTTATTATGCAAGGTGGTCTGTGGGACATGTGATCTATGAGGTGTGAAGTTCCTGATATTTAAGGACGAGAGTTACTGTTTCATTCTCTCTTTTTTTTCTGCTTTTAAATGATGGAGATGTGAATAAAGCTGACTCTGAGAAAGAACGCTGCCTCGTCATTTTCACATCTTCCACAATATATTTATTCCATCTAGCTACAATGCTCCGCACTGTGTGTGTTTATATATCTACATATTTATTCCATCTAGCTACAATGCTCCGCACTGTGTGTTTATATATTCATATATTTATTCCATCTAGCTACAATGCTCCGCACTGTGTGTGTTTATATATTTACATATTTATTCCATCTAGCTACAATGCTCCGCACTGTGTGTTTATATATCTACATATTTATTCCATCTAGCTACAATGCTCCACACTGTGTGTTTATATATTCACATATTCATTCCATCTAGCTACAATACTCCGCACTGTGTTTATATACTCATATATTTATTCCATCCAGCTACAATGCTCCGCACTGTGTTTATATATTTATATACCTATCCCATCTAGCTACAATGCTCCGCACTCTGTGTCTATATATATATATATATATATATATATATATATATATGTACATATGTATAATCGCTGCTCTTGTTTTTTCTCTTGCCTTCTGATTGTTGCTCTGAGTGTTGCTATCCCTGTGCTGTTGCAATCCTGGAATTTCCCCATTGTGGGACTAATAAAGGCTTATCTTATCTTATTATCCTCTCCAGGTTGGGAACAAGCTCCTGCCCCAAGTGGAGCAGTTTAAGTATCTTGGGGTCTCATTTACGAATGAGGGGAGAATGGAGCGGGAGATTGACAGATGGATTGGAGCAGCATCTGCAGTGATGCGGACGTTGTACAGGTCTGTCGTGGTGAAGAGGGAGCTGAGCTCTAACGCAAAACTGTTGATTTACTGTTCAATCTACATTTCTACCTATGGTCATGAGGTTTGGGTAGTGACCAAGAAAATGAGATTGTGGATACAAGCTGTTGAAATGAGCTTTCTCCGTAGGATTGCTGAATTCACCCTTAGAGACAGGGTGAGGAGCTCAGTCATCTAGGAGACGCTCAGAGTAGAATCGCTGTTCCACCACATTGAAAGGAGCCAGTTGCGATAGTTTGGGCATCTGATCAGGATGCCTCCTGGACTCCTCACACTTGAGGTGTTCTGGGCATGTCCCACTGGGACGAGACCCCGGGGCAGACTCAGGATATGCTGGAGAGACTATGTCTCCCAGCTGGTCTGGGAACGTTTTGGTATCCTCTCTTAAGAGCTGGAGCAGGTGGCTGGGAAAAAGGAAGTCTAGGCTTCTCTGCTTGAACTGCTGCCTCTGCGACCCAGACTTCTGGGAAAGTGGTAGAAGATGGATGGGTTTCTGAAAACTAACGAGGCAAGAAATAAATGTGTAGATGCTGAATATGTGTTTACTTTTTACTAACAACCACTAATTTAAAAGTTCAGCATGAGTTCCAGGATGCGATCATCTGCTCCTTATTTGTGTAAATGGGACTGGAGCAGAGATTCATGTAAATTAGGAGCTGTCACCTCCATGCAACAGCTCAAGATTTTTGACACCACACAACCAGAATGCAAGTAGAGCATGCTACATAGACACTGAATGGGAAGTGTGAAAATGCACACCTATAAAGTGTCTGAAGTTTTATCCACCTGTGATATCCTGCACACTCCTACTGATATGCTAACGAGGGTTAGCATCTCCTGAAATTGGACTCCAGCCCTCTTCTTTAGTGTTGAAAACAGCCGACATCAAGATGCAGTTTCTGGAGGAGGTAGTGGCATTTTCCCAGGTGTGCCCCCCATATAATGCTGTGAACAATTGAACTGAATTGTCAACAAATTTTCTGTCAAAAACTTGCATATTTATGGCAAAAAGCTGGCAAATTTATACCAAGCATTGCAAAATTACCAGGAAAAAAGTAATACATTTATTAGGAAAAAAGGTTGCAAATTCAATTATGTAACATGATATAGAAAGGTTTTTTCCAGGTTGGTGGGACATGACCTCCCCATCCCTCCTTGATTTATGCCTATGCATTTTATGATTCAACAAATTTCCTTCTGGAATAAAAAAAAATGTATTTAACATGATTTTTAAAAATTAATTTAAGTGATTTAAATTTTTGTGTCTTCATTGTAATTCAGTCTACTTTACATTGATCTTATAGAGATTGCTCTTCCCAGAAGATGCCAAAAAAAAATCTACAAGTGGGCGGCATCATGGTTCCAGGCTATGAAGCACACATGTTGTCGAGGCTACTGTGCCAAATAATGTGGGAGGAAGTCAGTATAGAGAACTCTCTGTCTCCACAAATAGATTTACATCCCTTAAACCATCAAGAATTTTTAGACTTTGGCTTGTGAGGCATGAGTAAAGGCAGTCACGCCATTAAGTCTTCAAATCTCAGAGCACAATTTGATGCTGTAAATTACACAAAAGAAATTGTGGCCCGACAGATTTCGGAAAACATAAAAGCTGGTTTCTAATTAATTTGGTCTAATTTAATTGGTTCATTTACAGCTTAAATGGAACAGAGCTCTTTCACTTATGGTGTGCAATCATTTAAAATACATTTTTCTCTATTTTTGATATTCATAGACTGGGAGAAAATGAAATGCAACAAGACTAACATGGATGTGTGCATAAAATTTATATAAATGTTCTACAGCGGGGAAAATAAATATTGAACATGTTTACATTTTCCTCATTAAACATATTTCCGATGGAGCCATTGACCTGAGATTTTCACCAAATATCAGTAACAATCCAAGTAGTCCAAACATACAAAGAAACCAAGGCAACTGTGTTCACAAAACAAGTTATCACTCTATAAAAGCAAAAAAATCTGTGTGTCTGTTACATTCATAGGACATCATAGAACGGCCTATGATCTCTGCCTGAACATCATAGGACGTCCTATGAACTCAGGCATCATAGGACTCGCGATGCCGTCATATAGACAAATGTGCCTTTATGGTGTCATATAGACATAGGACATCATAGGACGCCCTTATGATGTCATATAGACACAGATGTCTATATGACGGCACATAGACAAATGTGTCTTTATGATGTAATATAGACCATCACTCACGATGCCTAAACTAATGTGTCTTTATGATGTCATATGGCTCATAGATAAATGCCTTTATGATGTCATATAGACGATCACTCACAATGCTCATGATCTTGTCCATGAACTGGAATTACGATGCACCTATCCCTCAACCAGTGGTCTCAACGAAGAAGCAGAAGAAGAAGAAGAAGAAGACCCACCAGATGGAGAGCAATAGAATGAGGAGAACTGCTGCACATCATAAAAGATGACAAATGTGTCTTTATGATGTCATATAGCCCATCACTCACGATGCTTAGACTGCAAGAAATCTTGTGTGTCTTGTCTGTCACGTTCATAGGACATCATAGGACGACCTATGATCTCTGCCTGAACATCGTAGGACATCCTATGAACTCAGGCATCATAGGACTCACGATGCCGTCATACAAACAAATGTATCTTTATGATGTCATATAGGCATAGGATATCATAGCACGTCCTTATGATATAGACCATCATTCAAGATGCTCATGATCCTATCCATGAACTGAAATTATGACGCACCTATCCCTCAACCAGTGGTCTCAACGAAGAAGAAGAAGACCCACCAGATGGAGAACAATAGAATGAGGAGAACTGCTGCACGTCAGAAAAGATGAAATGAAGATGAAACACTTGAGGTTCCAGCGAAGAAGAAGAAGACCCACCAGATGGAGAACAATAGAATGAGGAGAATTGCTGCACATCAGAAAAGATGCCATGAAGATGAACACCTGAGGTTCCAGCAGTACATCACACGCATGACTCTGAACAACACGCCCGTCTGAGACAGGAGGAAACTCTTCACCAGCATAGGGCATGACAGACAAGGGATGCACAAACAGACAGGACTGTTACAACTCACTCTGGGCCGTCATCTGCCTCAGCTGTGCGCACACCTGGGAGGAATCAGCCTCAGGCTATATAACCCGTGCTGCCTAGAGCTTCGGCACGGAGCTGTCTGCTATGATACGCTCTTCGTCCTGTGCACGCCCTGATTCCGCTCAGCCCTGTGCTACATTGTTGGACTCTCCATTGGCACGTAAGCTCAACAAATTCCAACCTTACCTCTTCTCCCAGGCTCTCCCCTGTGCACAGGTGGATCCCTCCGGCGGCGGTTCTCTCCCTCGCGGCGGCGGAACCGCTCCTCTCTCCACGCTGCGCATCACAACACTTCACAACGGGTGCGCTCAGCAGGTGCTGTCTCCCTGGCAGGTGGCCCAAAGCCCAAGCCGACGCCAACTCCAGGACATCTGCAAGTAAGCACTGTTTATTCTCCATCCATCATAACACGGCTGAAATTAACACCTGTGTTTGGTTCTGTCTCTAGTGTTGCCAGGCTGTACGGCGCTCTGTTTCACCCCCGGCTGCAGCTCGTTCACCCACAAAACATTCACACACCGCATACACGCACCCACACACCTGCTGGTTATTCAATAAAGATCACTGTATTGAACTTGAGTCTGTGTGTGCGTGTTCCCTGGGTCCGGCATTATGTCAGTACGGCTCCATCAGAGTGACCCAGCGAACAGCGGGCTCGCACACCGCTTTAACATCTTGGAGGCTCAAGTTCACCAAATTACTTACCAGCAGCAGGTTATTCTGAACCAGCTAGGTCAGATTAACAGCTGGTTGGATCGCCTGGAAGGACAGCG
This sequence comes from Pholidichthys leucotaenia, assembly GCA_020510985.1. Classification (NCBI taxonomy): domain Eukaryota; kingdom Metazoa; phylum Chordata; class Actinopteri; order Cichliformes; family Pholidichthyidae; genus Pholidichthys; species Pholidichthys leucotaenia. The sequence goes on from CM035844.1 coordinate 213,007,746, forward strand.
GGCGTTCCCTCCGGCCCAGAGCAGCAGGCCATCTCCCGTTAGCTCCCCATCTAGCCAGGCTAGCCCGGGCACGCTCACGCGTCTCACGCCGATCCCCACGCCCACGCGCTTCAGTGGGAAGCTCGGGGAGGCGCGGGGTTTCATCATCCAGTGTGAGACGGTGTTTCAACGCGTTCCCGGGGACTTCCCCTCCGATCACAGCCATATCGGTTACGTGGTTAATCTCTTGGAAGGGAGAGCGTTAGCATGGGCTTACGCCATAGTGGTGAGGCCCAGCTACACTAATCTCTCCTACGCCCAATTTGTCCGAGATTTCCATGAAATTTTTGACCACTCGGATCGTGATAGTGTGCTAACCACCCGTTTATTAAACCTTCGCCAGGGTAGTCGGTCGGTGGCCGATTACGCTGTCGACTTTGGGTGGTAGCTGCGGAAGTTGGGTGGGAGGATGCTGCGCTTTGCAGCATCTTCACCTGTAGCCTGAGCCCTAGCCTACGGGATGAGCTGGCCTGTCTAGATAAGCCTGAGCAGCTCACCGAGCTCATTTCTCTGGCCATTAGCTTAGATAATAGGATGAGGGAGTGAGCGGCTGAACGGAGATCCTCCGGCCGTTCGAGTAAACCTTTTCGCTGCTCCTCCCAGTCTCCCACCTTGGCTCTGCCCGCGTTAGAGGGCCCGGTTGACTCTGAGGCCATGGTGATGGGACGTACTAAAATCTCACAGGCAGATAGACATCGCCGCCGGGACCTGGGTTTTTGCCTCCCGCTGAGAGGAACTATGATGTCGGTGACAGGGAATTCCTGGCGGTCAAGCTCGCGCTGGAGGAGTGGCGGCACTGGCTGGAGGGGGCCTCGCTACCCTTTGTGGTCTGGACGGATCATAAGAACCTGGAGTACCTGAGGATGGCTAAGCGCCTGAATGCTCGCCAGGCGCGTTGGTCCCTGTTCTTCGGGCGCTTCCAGTTCACCATCACCTACCGCCCAGGGTCAAAGAACGCGAAGCCAGATGCCCTGTCCAGGCAGTTCGCCTCGGAGGCCACTGAGAAGCACGAGCTCACCATCCTCCCGGCCTCGTGTGTCGTGGGCGCCCTCTCCTGGGCCATCAGGGATAAGGTCTTGAAGGCCCAAGAAACTGAACCGGACCCGGGCGGAGGCCCGGCCGGGAGACTGTTCGTACCATCTGCTGTTCAGGGTGATGTGATCCACTGGGCCCATTCTTCCAAATTCGCCTGCCACCCTGGGATCTCCCGATTGGTGGAGTTGCTCCAAAGATCATTCTGGTGGCCAGGGCTTTGGAAGGACGTCATCTGCTACATTCGTGCCTGTCCCCAGTGTGCCACCGGGAAGACGTCTTCTTCTCCGCCGGCTGGCCTTCTTCACCCCCTCCCGGTCCCTGGGAGGCTGTGGTCTCATGTGGCGCTGGACTTCGTAACCGGTCTCCCGGTATCCAACACGTTCAACACCGTGCTGACCATCATGGATCGCTTCTCGAAGGCCACCCACTTCATTCCCCTGCGTGGGCTTCCAACAGCACGTGACACAGCGGATCTTCTGGTGCAGCACATCGTGCGCCTGCATGGGATCCCCGCGGACATCGTCTCTGACCGGGGCCCGCAGTTTGTCTCCAGTGTGTGGAGGAGTTTTTGTAACGCTTTGGGGGCTACAGTGAGCCTGTCCTCTGGTCATCACCCCCAGAGCAACGGGCAGTGCGAGCGGGCAAATCAGGAGCTGGAGGCCGCTCTGCGCTGCGTCATCACCTCCAGCCCATCATCATGGAGCAGTCATCTGCCTTGGATAGAATATGCTCATAACCTAACTGTCTCTTCTGCAACCGGTATGTCACCTTTCAGGGTGTCGTTGGGCTACGATCCCCCGCTGTTCCCTGAAGAAGAGGGGGAGGTGGCCGTACCATCAGTCCACGAACACCTGAGGCGCTGCCGTCGGCTATGGGCTGCTACTCACCAGGCCCTTTTACGCACAGCAGAGCGCAACACCAGGGCGGCGAACCGGCGCAGGAGACCTGCTCCACAGTATCAGGTGGGTCAGCAGGTATGGTTATCGACGCAGCATATTAACCTGAAGGCTGAAAAGAGGAAGTTGGCCAAACGCTTTACTGGGCCCTTCCCTATTGTTAAGGTGGTGAATCCTGTGGCTGTGCGTCTGGCTCTCCCTCCTTCTCTGCGTGTTTGTCCCACGTTCCACGTCTCACAGGTCAAACCCGTGATCTCCAACCCGCTCTGCCGTGTTGGTCGACAGTGACCCGGCTTGGACGGTCAACTCCATCCTGGACGTCCAACGCCAGGGTCGTGGCTTGCAGTACTTGGTGGACTGGAAGGGGTATGGCCCCGAGTGGAGGTCCTGGGTGCGCCCGTCGTTTGTGCTGGACAAACGCCTTATTAAGGACTTCCACCAGGTGCACCCAGGTAAGCCAGCGCCAGGAGGCGCTGCTCGGGGGGGGGGGGGAGTACTGTTACAACTCACTCTGGGCCATCATCTCCCTCAGGCCTCACCTGGGAGGAATCAGCCTCAGGCTATATAACCCGTGCTGCCTAGAGCTTCGGCACGGAGCCATCTGCTATGATACGCTCTTCATCCTGTGCACGCCCTGATTCCGCTCAGCCCTGCGCTACATCGTTGGACTCTCCGTTGGCATGTAAGCTCAACAAATTCCAACCTTACCTCTTCTCCCAGGCTCTCCCCTGTGCACAGGTGGATCCCTCCGGCGGCGGTTCTCTCCCTCGCGGCGGCGGAACTGCTCCTCTCTCCATGCCGCGCATCACAACGCTTCACCGGGTGCGCTCAGCAGGCGCTGTCTCCCTGGCAGGTGGCCCAAAGCCCAAGCCGACGCCAACTCCAGGACATCTGCAAGTAAGCCCTATTTATTCTCCATCCATCATAACACGGCTGAAATTAATACCTGTGTTTGGTTCTGTCCCTAGGGTTGCCAGGCTGTACGGCGCTGTGTTTCACCCCCGGCTGCAGCTCGTTCACCCACAAAACATTCACACACTGCATACACGCACCCACACACCTGCTAGTTATTCAATAAAGATCATTGTATTGAACTTGAGTCTGTGTGTGCGTGTTCCCTGGGTCCGACATTATGTCAAGGACGAATGCCAGTCTACACTACAAATGTGTAAAATGCCAAGCAAAGTGCTGATTTTCTCCAGGTGCTCCGGTTTCTTGGTTTCTATGGGCATGCACGGGCCTTCCTGAACAGGGTCAAAAGCCACTTTTTCAGGATCGTGCCCATGAACTGGAATTACGACACATCTATCCCTCAACCAGTGGTCTGAACGAAGAAGAAGAAGACCCACCAGATGGAGAGCAATAGAATGAGGAGAACTGCTGCATGTCAGAAAGGATGCCGTGAACATGAAACACCTCAGGTTCCAGCAGTACACTGCAGGCATGACTGTGAACAACACAGCCGTCTTGAGACAGGAGGAGACCCTTCAGCAACGGGCATGCAGAAATACTTGCTTATACTTGGTTTCTACGGGCATGGACGGGTATGCACAGGTATGTACTAGTATTTAATAAAGTGGAATGACACAGGGAATAAGTACTGAACATGCTTGGTGAAATTCATTTAATATTTAGTAGAAAAGCCTTTTTTGGTAATAACAGCTTCCAGATGACTCCTGTATGGAGAAACTAGGCACATGCATTGCTCAGGATCACACAAACTCTCTTCAAATTTTGAAGGTTCTATTGGTGTCTTCTATGAATTCTGATCTTCAGTTTGTTCCATAGATTTTCAATTGGATTCAGGTCAGGTGACTGACTGGGCCATTCTAGCAGCTTTATTTTCCTTCTTTGGAGCCAGTTGAGAGTTTCCTTGGCTGTGTTTGGGATCATTGTCTTGCTGAAATGACCACCCTCGTTTCATCTTCAGCATCTTGGCAGATGGCAACAGATTCTTGTCAAGGATGTACATTTGGCCAGTCATCTTTCCTTCAATTATATGAAGTCTGCCTGTACCATGTGTTGAAAAACACCCCCACACCATGACAGGATGTGCAGTGCCATTTTTCCTCCAAACATGCTTGTGGCATCCATTCTCCCAGTATTTTACTGAGCTTCAAAATGCTATTTCTTCAGCAATGGAGTCTTGCGAGGTGAGCGCGCATAGAGCCCATGTCAGTTGAGTGCATTACTTATTGTTTTCTTTGAAACAACAGTACCTGCTAACTCCAGGTCTTTCTGGAGCTCTCCATGTTCTGATCTTTGGCTCTTGGATAACTCTTCTGATAATTCTTTTGACTCCTCTGTCAGAAATCTTGCGAGGAGCTCCTGGTCGTGGCTGGTTTATGGTAAAATGAGGTTCTTTCCACTTCTGAATGATGGCTCCAACAGTGCTCACTGGAACATTCAGCAGTTTAGAGATGCACCTGTAATCAATGTCATCATTATGTTTTGCAACAATAAGGTTGCGAAGGTCTAGAGAGAGCTCTTTGCTTCTACCCATTATGAGTTCTTTGTGGTGTGACAATCTGATATTCATAGACCTTTTTAAAGGCTATCAGTCAGGACTTAACCAGCTGAAATTAATTTGCACTGATAAGGCAGCACGGTGGTTAGCATTGTGGCAGCACAGCAAGAAGGTCACGGGATCGATTCCACCCCTGACAACTGTGGGTTCCATCCTACCCGCAGACCATCAGTGACTCTTCTGTGTGGAGTTTGCATGTTCTTCCTGTGTCTGCGTGGGTTTACTCTGGGTACTCCAGTTTCCTCACACAGGCCAAAGACACGCAGGTTAGGTTAATTGGCATCAACTGGGGATTCTAAATTGTCCTTAGGTATGGATGTGACAGTGAATGGTTGTCTGTCTCTCTGTGTTGGCCCTGCGGTGGACTGGATGTACCCTGCCTCTCGCCCAAAGATGCTAGATAAGCTTCAGCTCCCCATGACCCGAAAGGGATTAAGCGGTATAAGATGGATGGATGGATGATGGAGGATGGGATGGCTTCCTAAACTCTTATGATTTCAGTTGATTTTTTGCCTTTCTATGCCTTTTTGCATCTGTTTTTTTTCATGTGTTCAATACTTATTCCCTGTGTCATTCCACTTAATTAAATTAACTTGTATTGTGAACACAGCTGTCTTGATTTCTTTGTATGTATGTATTACTTGGGCTGTTACTCATAGCTGGTGAAAATCTCAGGTCAATGGCACAATCAGAAATATGTTAAATGAGAAAAATGTTGACATGTTCAGTAATTATACCCCCCCCCCCCGTATGTAGATTGTGTTAGGTTTGCTGAGCCATGGTACCCAACCTCAGAGCTGACGTGAAATTTGAGCACACCATACAATCACATTCAGATTGATAAATATTGATCTGCACATTGAAATGATCATACGTCCACTTTTCTGTCTTACACACGTTTGATAAATGAGGGCGATTGTATAGCATACCATCCATCCATCCATCCATCTTCTACCGCTTTTCCGGAGGTCCGGGTCGCGGAGGCAGCAGTTCAAGCAGAGAAGCCCAGACTTCCCTCTCCCCAGCCACCTGCTCCAGCTCTTCAGAGGGGATACCAAGGCGTTCCCAGACTAGCTGGGAGACATAGTCTCTCCACCGAGTCCTGGGTCTGCCCCGGGGTCTCCTCCCAGTGGGACGTGCCTGAAACACCTCAAGTGGGAGGCGTCCAGGAGGCATCCTAATCAGATGCCCATACCACCTCAACTGACTCCTTTCAATGTGGAGGAGCAGCGGTTCTACTCTGAGCCTCTCCCGGATGACTGAGCTCCTCACCCTATCTCTGAGGGTGAGTCCAGCAATCCTACGGAGAAAGCTCATTTCAGCCGCTTGTATCCGCGATCTCGTTCTTTCGGTCATTACCCAAAGCTCGTGACCATAGGTGAGAGTAGGAACGTAGATTGACTGGTAAATCGACAGCTTTGCCTTAGAACTAAGCTCCCTCTTCACCACAACAGACCGGTACAACGTCCGCATCACTGCAGATGCTGCTCCAATCCGTCTGTCGATCTCTCGCTCCATTTTCCCCTCACTCGTGAACAAGACCCCAAGATACTTAAACTCCTCCACTTGGGGCAGGAGCCTGTCCCCAACCCGGAGAGGACAATCCACCTTTTTCCGGCTGAGGACCATGGACTCGGACTTGGAGGTGCTGATTCTCATCCCAGCCGCTTCACACTCAGCGGCAAACCGTCCCAGCAAGAGCTGTAGGTCATTGCTGGATGAAGCCAACAGGACAACATCATCTGCAAACAACAGAGATGAGATCCTGTGGTCACCAAGCATGACACCCTCCATTCCCTGGCTGCGCCTAGAAATCCTGTCCATAAAAATTATGAACAGGACCGGTGACAAAGGGCAGCCCTGGCGGAGTCCAACTCTCACTGGGAATGACTCCGACCGAGTGTTGGCAATGCGAACTAAACTCTCACAACGGTCGTACAGAGACCGAATAGCTCGTAACAACAAGCCCGATACCCCATACTCCCGAAGCACCCCCCACAAAAATCCACGAGGGACGCGGTCAAATGCCTTCTCCAAGTCCACAAAACACATGTAAACTGGTTGGGCAAACTCCCACGAACCCTCAAGAATTCTCGAGAGGGTAAAGAGCTGGTCCGATGTGCCACGGCCAGGACGAAAACCACATTGCTCCTCCTGAATCCGAGGTTCGACCAACGGCCGGACTCTCCTCTCCAGTACCTTGGCATAGACCTTCCCAGGGAGGCTGAGGAGTGTGATCCCTCTAAAGTTGGAGCACACCCTCCGGTCCCCTTTTTTGAAGAGAGGAACCACCACCCCGGTTTGCCATGCCAAAGGCACTGCCCTCGACCTCCACGCAATGTTGCAGAGGCGTGTCAACCATGACAACCCAACAACATCCAGGGCCTTGAGGTACTCGGGGCGAATCTCGTCCACCCCCGGGGCCCGGCCACCAAGGAGATTTTTAACCACCTTGGCGACCTCAGCCCCTGTGATAGGCGAGTCATCCCCCTCGTCCCCAAACCCTGCTTCCTCTGTGGAAGGCGTATCAGTGGGATTGAGGAGATCCTCGAAGTATTCCTTCCACCGCCCGACGATATCCCCAGTTGAAGTCAACAGTGTCCCATCCGCACCATACACAGTGTGGACGGGGAGCTGCTTTCCCCTCCTGAGCCGCCGAACAGTTTGCCAGAATCTCTTTGAAGCCGACCGAAAGTCTTGTTCCATGGCCTCACCGAACTCCTCCCATACCCGGGTTTTTGCTTCAGCAACCACCCGAGCTGCACTCCGCTTGGCCTGCCGGTACACCTCAGCTGCTTCGGGAGTCCCACAAGCCAACCAAGCTTGATAGGACTCCTTCTTCAGCTTAATGGCCCCCCTCACCACTGGTGTCCACCACTTGGTTCGGGGGTTGCCACCACGAGATGCACCGACCACCTTGCGGCCGCAGCTCTGGGCTGCCGCTTCAACAACAGAGGTGGAGAACATGGCCCATTCAGACTCCATGTCTCCAGACTCCCTCGGAATGTGGTTGAAGTTCTTCCGGAGGTGGGAGTTGAAGACCTCCCGGACAGGGGCCTCAGCCAGACGCTCCCAGCACACCCTCACTATACGTTTGGGTCTACCAGGTCTGAATGGCTTCCTCCCCTGCCATCGGATCCAACTCACCACCAGGTGGTGATCAGTTGACAGCTCTGCACCTCTCTTTACTCGGGTGTCCAAGACATACGGTCGCAGGTCTGATGATACGATAACAAAATCGATCATCGACCTGCGGCCTAGGGTGTCCTGGTGCCAGGTGCACATATGGACACCCTTATGCTTGAACATGGTGTTCGTTATAGACAGACTGTGGTTAGCACAGAAGTCCAATAACTGAACACCACTCGGGTTCAGATTGGGCAGGCCGTTCCTCCCAATCACCCCCCTCCAGGTTTCACTGTCGTTGCCCACGTGCGCATTGAAGTCCCCCAGTAGGACAATGGAGTCTCCAGGAGGAGCACCCTCCAGCACCCCAGTCACAGACTCCAAAAAGGGTGGGTACTCTGAAACATCATTTGGTGCATAGGCACAAATGATGGTCAGGACCCGTTTCCCAACCCGAAGGCGCAGGGAAGCAACCCTTTCGTCCACCGGGGAAAACTCCAATATAGAGGCAGCAAGGTGGGGCGATACAAGAATACCTACCCCTGCTCGTCGCCTCTCGCCCGGGGCAACTCCAGAAAAGGCCAAGCTCCAGCCCCTCTCCAGGAGACTGGTTCCGGAACCGGAGCTGTGTGTTGAGGTGAGGCCGACTATATCTAGCCGGTATCGCTCAATCTCGTACACCAGCTCAGGCTCCTTCCCCACCAGAGAGGTGACATTCCACGTACCAAAAGCCAGTTTAGAAAGCTTGGGATCAGTCCGCCAAGGTCTCCGCCTTTGACTGCACGGTGGCGCAGTGGTTAGCACTGCGGCAGCACAGTTTACCCTTGGCCGGGGGATTGTGGGGATCGTGGGATCGTGGGTTCGATCCCAGCCCCCGACCAACAGTGATCTGTGTGGAGTTTGCATGTTCTCCCCATGTTGCGTGGGTTTACTCCGGGATTTCTCCGGTTTCCTCCCACATGCCAAAAACATGCATGTTAGGTTAATTGGCTGTTCTAAATTGTCCCTAGATATCTGTTTCCTATAGGCCCTTAGAATAGAGGGTTAGTATTAATGAAAGCACTTTGAGTGGTCTTTGTGACTAGAAAAGCGCTATATAAGTGCAGGTTAGTTAGTTAGTTAGTAATCCACATAGCACCGGACTTCCATGATCCCTCCTGCAGGTGGTGAACCTACTGGAGGGCGGACCCATGTAACTCCTTCGGGCTGAGCCCGGCCGGGTCCCATGGGTGGAAACCCGGCCACCAGACGCTAGCCTTCGAGCCCCTCCCCCAGGCCTGGCTCCAGGGTGGGGCCCCGGTAACCCCATACCGGGCGGGGTACACTGAATCCTTGATATACAATTTATCATGAGAGTCTGTTGGATCGTTCTTCGTCTGGCCCTTCACCCAGGACCAGTTTGTCTTGGGAGACCCTATCAGAGGCAAATTGCCCCGGACAACATAGCTCCTGGGATCACTGGGGCACGCAAACCCCCCCACCACGATAAGGTGACGATCCATGAGGGGGTGTATAGCATACCTTAGGTTTTAAATACGGTTGCTAAACAATACAAAACCTTGAAGTCTACAGCTGCTTAGAAACCAATGATTGCCTCTTGTGGCTATATTTTCTTTTGTGGCTGTTTGAAATACCAGATTCTTTTTATGAGCCAAATAAACTGAATAGCTACCAAAACTAATGTATGTTTGCTCCATGAACTCTCCATAAAATATAAAAATAGGAAAGACATGGCTACTTATATTTGTTATTGTGCTGAAAGTCAGACATCCTCTCTAACCGAGGATTCATGTAAAACTTTTAGTTACTTATCTTGTATTTGTTAGAGGTGCTTGGCAATGCCAGGGAAAATCAAAGCAAGGTCATATTTTCAAGCAAAAAAGGGGTTAGTTTTTTTTTGTTTGCCTTAGTTTTGTTTTTGAAGTACAGTACATCAGCTTTCGCTGGAAATGCTCATGTTTCTCAGAATCCCAGCAGCATTTCTCAGAAAATGCCTTTCATTTCAGCTGTACTCAAGCTGAAAAACAGAACTGTCACGAGTTGTGTAGTTTTGGAGAGAAGTGGGCCTTGCTAATGCATCCAAATCAACAAACCAATTATTGCTGGTGTAATTATCTCTGACAGACAGCGTAACAAGGGCTCAGCTTATCATTGACTGACTATTGGCGTCGTCCTTGCTGGAAACTGCTTTTCAAAAGTTGCCATTCTATGTGCTTGCATTGATTTTCAAGAGACAATGGGGTAGTAGATAATAAGCTCTGAGAACTTGGAAAACACATGCTCCAAAGCAATCCTGAAAAACTCATTTTTGATGACACCTTTATAGGTTCAGCTTGGATAAAAAATGAGGAGGCGATGGAGATGGATAGGACATGCAGTCCAAAAGGAACAAGACAATATTACATGCACAGCTCTCCACTGGACATTAAGACGGAAGAGAGGCCAGCCTCTGAACACCTGGCGGCAGGCAGTAGAGAATGAGCTCAAAACCCTAAACCACATCTGGGGTTCCGTACAGCGATTGACTCAGAGCAGGCAGGAGTGGAGATCCTTCATTGCTGCCCTACGTGCCAGGAGGCATAATGGGCATGACTGACTGACTGACTGACTGGATAAAAGATTAAATCCCACGTTACCCACCAGTTCATTAATATGTTCAGAAATGAATCACAAAACAGATAATATATGATTAGTCCGATTGTTTAGTCCGATTGTTATTGATAGTATGATTAGAAAATATATGATTGTCTATGCCTTAGAACAACTTTTAAAGCCATTTTTTGCAGCAGAGTGTCAGCCCCTCCTCAGAAATAGCAGCCTGCACCAGGCCAGCATAAACAGAACACCCAGTCACTGTCAGTGATAGGAAATGTCAGGGGAAATAACAGCCACTAGCAAGAAATGAATCTGTGGTGTGAAGGAAACCAGTGGAAAACCACACAGCTACTATGGTGAGTTGTTTAGCTGATGATTATTGTTGGCTTATGATAGTAAATACTATGAAAAATCATGTAAATTTGTCTGTCACATATTTGACAACTTTATTAGACGGCTGACTCAAAATCTGCGGTGAGCTTTAGTCCAGACACAGAGGAAAGTTTCTGAAATACAAACAGCTGCCTCTCGAATATGATTTATAATGACAAAACAGCAAAGGTAAGGCAAAACTTATTATGGTGGCTGTCTAAGGTGAAGTTTGTTTTTGCTATTTTTCAGCTGCTGGCTCAGTGAATGTTGGTTGAGCAGCAATAAAACTTGGTTCATTTTTTTCTGCTAGGTCTCTGGTTTCAGACGATGTGACAGTGTGTTGTGTTGGTTTCCACTGCAGCAGTGCAAGTTATTATGCAAATTGTGGGGACATGCACACTACTGTAATTTTGCAGTTTTAAGATTCATTTGTTTCATGTTGTGATTGTGTTTTGTGCAGACTTAAGTTGTTGCTGTTTTAACTTTATTGTCAAAGCTCTCCCCATTTTGCAGATGTGTAACATGATTATATATATATATACAGTATATATATATATATATATACAGTTAGGCCCAGAAATATTTGGACAGTGACACAATCTTCATGATTTGAGCTCTGCATGCCACCACATTGGATTTGAAATGAAACAACTACAACGGAATTGAAGAGCAGACTTTAAGGTTTAATTCAAGGGGTTGAACAAAAATATATGATTAAACATGTAGGAATTGTAGCTATTTTTATACAAACGCTCCTCATTTCAGGGGCTCAAAAGTAATTGGACAAATAAACATAACCCTAAGTAAAATGTTACTTTTCAATATTTTGTTGAGAATCCTTTGCAGGCAATGACTGCCTGAAGTCTGGAACCCATGGACATCACCAAACGCTGTGTTTCCTCCTTTGTGATGCTTTGCCAGGCCTTTACTGCAGCTGTCTTCAGTTGTTGCTTGTTTGTGGGTCTTTCTGCCTTAAGTTTTGCCTTGAGCAAGTGAAATGCATGCTCGATTGGGTTGAGATCTGGTGATTGACTCGGCCATTGCAGAATATTCCACTTCGTTGCTTTAAAAAACTCCTGGGTTGCTTTTGCAGTATGTTTTGGATCATTGGTGAAGCGCCGTCCAATCAACTTTGCTGCATTTGGCTGAATCTGAGCAGAAAGTATATCCCTATACACTTCAGACTTCATCCGGCTGCTTCTGTCTTTTGTCACATCATCAATAAACACAAGTGACCCAGTGCCACTGGAAACCATGCATGCCCATGCCATCACACTGCCTCCACCATGTTTTACAGAAGATGTAGTGCTTTGGATCATGAGCTGTTCCAGTTCTTCTCCACACTTTCTTCTTCCCATCATTCTGGTACAGGTTGATCTTAGTCTCATCTGTCCAAAGAATGCTGTTCCAGAACTGGGCTGGCTTCTTCAGGTGTTTTTTGGCAGTCAATTCTGGCCTTTCTATTTTTGAGGCTGATTTATGGTTTGCACCTTGTGGTGAATCCTTTGTATTTACTCTCATGAAGTCTTCTCTTTATGGTAGACTTAGATACTGATACACCTACTTCCTGGAGAGTGTTCTTCACTTGAGTGGATGTTGTGAAGGGGTTGTTCTTCACCATGGAAAGGATTCTGTGATCATCCACCACTGTTGTCTTCCATGGACGTCCAGGCCTTTTTGAGTTCCCAAGCTCACCAGTGCACTCTTTTTTTCTCACAATGTACCAAACTGTTGATTTGGCCACTCCTAACATTTCTGCTATCTCTCTGATGGATTTCTTCTTTTTTTTTTCAGCCTCAGGATGGTCTGTTTCACCTCCACTGAGAGCTCCTTTGACCGCATGTTGTGTGTTCACAGTAACAGCTTCCAAATGCAAATGCCACACCTGGAATCAACTCCAGACCTTTTAACTGCTTAATTGATGACAGATTAATGAGGGAAGAGCCCATGCAGCCTTGTTATTTTTATTTTTTTTTGCAGCCTTCTGAGTCAATTGTCCAATTACTTTTGCTCCCTTGAAATAGAGGCGGCTATGAATTAAAGAGCTGTAATTCCTAAACCCTTGCTCCAATTTGGATGTGAATACTCTCAAATTACAGCTGAGAGTCTGCACTTTAAGCCCATATTGATTATATAATTGTATCCTGAATATGTTTTCGTAAACAGCTAAAATAACAAAACTTGTGTCACTGTCCAAATATTTTTGGGCCTAACTGTATATATATATATATATATATATATATATATATATATATACAGTGTATATATATATATATATATACATACATACAGTGGGGTAAAAAAGTATGTAGTCAGCCACCAATTGTGCAAGTTTTCCCACTTGAAAGATGAGAGAGGTCTCCAATTTTCATCATAAGTATACCTCAACTATGAGAGACAAAATGAGAAAAAAAAATCCAGAAAATCACATTGTCTGATTTTTAAAGAATTTATTTGCAAATTATGGTGGAAAATAAGTATTTGGTCAATAACAAAAGTTCATCTCAATACTTTGTTATATACCCTTTGTTGGCAATGACAGAGGTCAAACGTTTTCTATAAGTCTTCACAAGGTTTTCACACACTGTTGCTGGTATTTTGGCCCATTCCTCCATGCAGATCTCCTCTAGAGCAGTGATGTTTTGGGGCTGTCGCTGGGCAACACGGACTTTCAACTCCCCCCAAAGATTTTCTATGGGGTTGAGATCTGGAGAGCCACTCCAGGACCTTGAAATGCTTCTTACGAAGCCACTCCTTCGTTGCCCGGGCAGTGTGTTTGGGATCATTGTCATGCTGAAAGACCCAGCCACGTTTCATCTCCAATGCCCTTGCTGATGGAAGGAGGTTTTAACTCAAAATCTCACGATAAATGGCCCCATTCATTTTTTCCTTTACACGGATCAGTTGTCCTGGTCCCTTTGCAGAAAAACAGCCCCAGAGCATGATGTTTCCACCCCATCCTTCACAGTAGGTATGGTGCAACTCAGCATTATTTTTCCTCCAAACACGACAAGTTGAGTTTTTACCAGAAAGTTCTATTTTGGTTTCTTCTGACCATTTGACATTCTCCCAATCCTCCTCTGGATCGTCCAAATGCTCTCTAGCAAACTTCAGACGGGCCTGGACATGTAGTGGCTTAAGCAGGGGGACACGTCTGGCACTGCAGGATTTGAGACCCTAGCGGCGTAGTGTGTTACTGATGGTAGCCTTTGTTACTTTGGTCGCAGCTCTCTGCAGGTCATTCACTAGGTCCCCCTGTGTGGTTCTGGGATTTTTGCTCACCATTCTCTTGATCGTTTTGACCCCACGGGGTGAAATCTTGCATGGATCCCCAGATCGAGGGAGATTATCAGTGGTCTTGTATGTCTTCCATTTTCTAATAATTGCTCCCACAGTTGATTTCTTCACACCAAGCTGCTTACCTATTGTAGATTCAATCTTCCCAACCTGGTGCAGGTCTACAATTTTGTTTCTGGTGTCCTTTGACAGCTCTTTGGTCTTGGCCATAGTGGAGTTTGGAGTCTGACTGTTTGAGGTTGTGGACAGGTGTCTTTTATACTGATTCTTCTTCTTGCTCTGAGAGAGAGCAGTCACATTTTTCTTCCCTCCTCCTGTCTGCCTTCCTGACCTATTCCCAGCTTTGCAATGTTGCATTTTTGTCTGTGTTTAGTCGCTCTTCTTCTGCTGAATCTTAATCTAAACGGAAATTATGGATTTGGAAGCGGCTTAAATGTGCTATTGTCACTATTTTTCAACAAGAATCGGGCCAAGGGGGAGCCCAAGAATTGGAACCTGCGAGAAGACTCATGGACATTGGAATTCATGCGTCTGTGGAAATGTGATATCCTACCGTGTAGCAATGATCACACTTGAGTTATTTCTTTGGCTAACTCTGCCGTTTATTCTGCAACACACATAATATGACTGAACATGGATTCTGCGCGGGGTTTTCACACTCTTGTTCTAATGTGTCCCCTTAATAGTAGTGCTGAACAATACAGGTAGTTCCCCCTAGAGGCATGTGCCAGTAATGTTTTAAATTAGACTTGCAGTCTACCACAGGAAACATTATTGGTTATGATCTCAGGACTTCTATTTTTGGCTGTGAAGTTCCCTGATGTATCAGAAATTGAAGGAAGGTGAGAGAGCTGATCAAAGCGGACCCGGCAAGCTCCTTCATCAAATTCGACCAGTTGGGGAGGGCACGAGTAGCGGCAAACGGTGAACTGAATGACAGTGATTCAGCAGAGGAATACATCTGGAGCCCTGTGCTCTCCATGGAATAAAGTTTAAGCCTGCACATGGAAATTATGAAAGCACAGAATTGCACGGGTGAGGAAAAATCTATTCTCTGAGTGCACTGTGCAGATTTGATTTGACCTTGTCTTGGTGCCCTGTATTTACATTCCTCCTGATGAAGATAAGCGGAAGGAGCGGCTCTGCCTGCTAACCCAAACAATCGACACAGTTGTTGTTGTTTCAGCAGATGAACGCTCAAGAACAGTGCACCATGTGACAATTTACCATCTGCAAGCAAGAGCGAGAGACTCTAGACTGCTTAGATCACATGACTTTAACATCTATCCACTGCCAGGAGGCGCCCTCTGCTGTTCACTAGCAATTGACACACCTACATTTGCATTCAACATTACACTACTGATACAATTACTGATATACAGTATATTCACAATACACTGACTCTCTCAACTACTGCTTTGTCATTGTGTGATCTATTGTCTGCTAATTGTGCATTTGAGAGTTTTTTTCTTGTAATTCAATTCAATTCAATTCAATTCAACTTTATTTATATAGCGCCATTTCACAACAACAGTCATCTCATAGCACTATCAACTGTAGGGGGGACCCCCACAGTTGCAGAAAGACCCCAGCAATCAGGCGATCCCCTGTGAGCAAGCACTTGGCGACGGTGGAGAGGAAAAACTCCCTTTTAACAGGAAGAAACCTCCAGCAGAACCAGGCTCAGGGAGGGGCAGTCATCTGCTGCGACTGGCTGGGGGGTGAGGGGACAGAGAAGAAGAAAAGAACAGACATGTAGAGAGCAAACAGCACGATGGGGACTCAATCTATGGGAGAGAACAAACAAATGTTAATGACCAGCAAAAAAAAATATTTCATAGAGAGTGAGGAAAGGAGTGAGGCCCAGTGCATTACTGGAGGTCCCCCGGCTGACTAAACCTATTAGCAGCATAACTAAGGGAGGGTTCAGAAACACATGATCCCTCCCTAATTGTAGGCTATATCAAAAAGGTAGGTTTTAGCCCTATTCTTAAAAACAGAGATCGAGTCTGACTCCCGAATCCAGATTGGCAGCTGATTCCACAGGAGAGGAGCTTGATAACTGAAGGCTCTGCCTCCCATTGTACTTTTGGAGATTCTAGGTATTACAAGTAAACCTGCATTTTGGGAGCGTAGTGCTCTGTTAGGATGATACGGTAGTATCAGATCTTTTAAATAAAAAGGAGCCTGATTGTTTAGAGCTTTGTAAGTAAGAAGAAGGATTTTAAACTTAATTCTAAACTCTATGGGAAGCCAGTGAAGGGAGGCCAGAACCGGAGAGATATGATCTCTCTTTCTAGTACCTGTTAAAACTCTTGCTGCAGCATTTTGGATCAGCTGAAGACTTTTTAAAGATGTTTTAGGACAGCCTGATAATAAAGAATTACAATAATCTAATCTCGAGCTAACAAAAGCGTGGATCAGCTTCTCAGCATCACTCTGAGACAAGATGCTCCTAATCTTGGCAATATTACGCAAATGATAGAAGGCAGTCTTAGGAACAAATTTAATATGTGAATTGAAGGACAAATCCTGATCAAAAATAACTCCAAGGTTCCTCACAGAGCTATTAAGAGAAAGAGTAACTGCATCAAAACTGAAAGTTTGATTTGGAAAGGAATTTCTAAGGTTTTTTGGACCAACAAGAATGACTTCAGTCTTATCTGAATTTAATAGCAGGAAATTACAAGTCATCCAAGCTTTGATTTCCTTAAGACAGGCTTCTAACTTGGCTAATTGATTAGTATCATCTGGCTTCATTGACAAGTATAATTGTGTGTCATCTGCATAACAGTGAAAATGTATACAGTGCTTTCTAATAATGTTGCCTAACGGAAGCATATATAAACTAAAAAGAGTAGGGCCAAGCACAGATCCCTGTGGAACTCCATGACTAAGCTTTGAGCTGAGAGAAAACTCATCATTTACATGAACAAACTGGAACCTATCAGATAAATAAGATCTAAACCACTGCAACGAAGTTCCATTAAGTCCAACATAGTGTTCTAATCTATCAAGTAGAATATTATGATCAATAGTATCAAAAGCTGCACTAAGATCTAAAAGGACAAGTACAGAAACTAGTCCATTATCAGATGCAATGAGGAGGTTGTTAGTGACCTTCGCTAAGGCTGTTTCAGTACTATGATGGATTCTAAACCCAGATTGAAACTCCACAAGTAAACCATTTCCCTGCAGGTGGTCAAATAATTGCGTAGCAACAACTCTTTCTAAAATTTTTGAAATGAAAGGGAGATTAGAGATTGGTCTATAGTTAGCTAAAGCTCCTGGATCTAGCGTTGGCTTTTTGAGTAAGGGTTTAATTACAGCCGTTTTAAAAGCCTGCGGTACATGGCCTAAAGTTAATGAAGAATTGATTATATGAAGAATAAAGCTACCAATAAGTGGGAAGACTTCTTTAAATAACCTGGTAGGAATAGGGTCTAAAAGACAAGTTGAAGGTTTGGATGAGGAAACTATTTTGTCTAACTCACAAAGGTCGATTGGAGTAAACTCATCAAGACAGACATCAATAGAAGGAGTTGTAGTAGTTACAGTATTTAAGTTAACTGTGGGAAGAA
Organism: Pholidichthys leucotaenia; assembly: GCA_020510985.1. NCBI lineage: Eukaryota > Metazoa > Chordata > Actinopteri > Cichliformes > Pholidichthyidae > Pholidichthys > Pholidichthys leucotaenia. The sequence continues at coordinate 213,025,214 of CM035844.1, forward strand.
TCTGATTGATTTTATCTCTGATGGATGAAATTTTATTATTGAAAAAGTTCATAAAGTCCTGACTAGTAATCTCTAAGGGAATGCTAGGATTGACAGAGTCCTGACTCTTTGTCAACCTGGCTACAGTACTGAAAAGAAACCTGGGATTATTCTTGTTCTCTTCTATTAATGCAGAGTAATAACTCGTTCTAGCTTTTCTAAGAGATTTTTTATAAATTAAAAGATGATTTCTCCAAGCTAAATAGATTTCATCTAAATTAGTAGAGCGCCATTTTCTTTCTAATTGACGAGTCTTCTGTTTTAAGCTACGAGTTTCTGTGTTGAACCAAGGAGTTAAAAATCTCTGATTAGACTTTTTCTTTTTTAAGGGGGCCACCAAGTCTAGAGCCTGATGCAGAGAAGCTGAAACACTATCCACCATGTTATCAATTACAGAAGGAGCAAGCTGTCTATAGCTTATTTCCGTTGTGTTGACACATGGCATAGAGGAAACAATCTGCATAAATTTGGAAACAGCATCATCTGAGAGGCATCTACTGTGATAATATTTTTCTTTAGGAGCCAAATAGTCAGAAATAGTAAAATCAAAGGTTAACAGACAATGGTCTGACAGTACAGGGTTATGAGGAGACACTACAAGATTTTCTATTTCTATGCCGTATGTCAGAACAAGGTCCAATGTATGGTGGAGGTAATGGGTAGAATTTCCTACTTTCTGAGAAAACCCAATCGAGTCTAATATTGAATTAAAAGCCACATTAAGGCAGTCACTATCTACATCCACATGTATATTAAAGTCCCCTACTATAATTATTCTATCAGATTTCAGCACTAAATCAGCTAAGAAATCAGCAAATTCGGATAAAAATTCTGAATAGGTTGATGGGGGACGATAAACTATGGCAAATAAAATTGGGTTTAACCTGGAATTGCTAAAGTGCCCAACACTGAGGACCAGGCCCTCAAAGGAATTATAACATGTTTTTTGCTTTACATTAACTAGTAATTTGGAATGGTAAATTGATGTTCTGGTCCTCCACGACCAGAACTTCTGGGATTTTGACAGTTTAAATAACCAGAGGGAGTTGATTCATTTAAATCAACATAATCCTCTTGCCCTAACCAAGTCTCTGTAAGGGAAATTAAATCAATCTGATGATCAATTAACAGATCATGGACTAACAGAGACTTGGGAGTTAGAGACCTAATATTTAATAAACCACATTTAATTTTTAAATTATGAGGAGGAACAGAGGCCAAATCATTCAATTTAGAGGCTTTATGTTTAATTTGAGTTTTACCAATATTTTGCTTTATCACTTTGGGATGCTTATACATTATATTTTTATTTACTTTGAAGGGAGCAGACAACAATTCTCTGATGGGGAAGACAGGGGCTAAGCTGAGGGGTGGCGGATGAAGAGGAGCTGCAGAGAGGCGTGTAAGACTGCGACTCTGCTTCCTGGTCCCAACTCTGAGTAGTCATGGTTTTGGAAATTTGGATAAAAAAGATGCCAGATTGTTAGATAAATGAGAAGCACCATCCAAAGTGGGATGAATGCTGTCTCGTCTCATAAGACCAGGTTTTCCCCAAAATGAGCTCCAATTGTCAATGTAGCCCACGTCATTTGCAGGACACCACACAGACAGCCAGCGGTTCAAGGATGACGAGCGACTAAACATGTCATCACTGGTCAGATTGGGGAGGGGCCCAGAGAATACTACAGTGGCAGACATCGTTTTGGCAAAGTCACACACCGATTCTATATTAAGTTTCGTGACTTCCGACTGCCGGAGACGGATGTCATTAATGCCGGCGTGAATAACAATTGTGGAGTATTTACAGTTACTTTTAGCCAGCATTTTCAAATTTGACTCGATGTCGCCTGCTCTGGCCCCAGGAATGCATGTGACTATGGCCGATGGAGTCTCTAGGTTCATGTTTCTGACTACAGAGTCACCAATGATCAGAGTTTTTTCCTCAGCGGGTGTGTCGCTGAGCGGGGAAAAACGTTTAGAAACGTGAACAGGTTGGTGGTGAACCGGGGCTTTGCGACTAGGCTTCCTTCTCACCGTCACCCACCCAGTCTCCTCGCTGCTGAGGAGAGCCGGGGAACCGGTGACAGGGGGACCTAAGCTAGCTAGCTCCACTGCAGCTAATGGGCGTCCGTCGAGATTAACTGGCGCAGACGGTGTTTCAATGCAGCGGAGCCGGGATTCCAAATTAGACAACCTCGCCTCGAGCGCCTCAAAAAGCCAACATTTATTACATTTACCGTTATCACTAAAAGAGGCAGAGGTGTAGCTAAACATCTGACAGAGAGAGCACACCAGAGGAGGAGAGGAAAGAGAGCTAGTAGCCATGGCTAGTGGCTGGAGAGCTGGAGAGCAAACCACACAGGCAGACAGCAAAACAGGAAGTGACGATACGTTACCACAAGGAAGTGACGATCACCACTGACCGTAATCAAAATTTTGGTCATAAAATGAGCTCTATTTTGATCAACAATGCTTTTTTCTCTCTCCTATTGTGTTTTTCCCTATCCTTCCCCCCTCCCCCCTCTTCACCCCCCCCCCATATGACAGGCGCCTCCTCATGGCTGCCGCGTCATTGGGATGCGCCTTTTGTGCGCGCCCAATGTCAAGTCAAATTCCTCGTATGTTTACTTGTTTACTTGTAAATGTGCCTGGCAATAAATCTGATTCTGATTCTGATTCTGATAACAAGTTCAAACATGTGTCATTAATACAGGTAAAGAGTGGAGGACAGAGGAGCCTCTTAAAGAAGAAGTTACAGGTCTGTAAGAGCCAGAAATCTTGCTTGTTTGTAGGTGACCAAATACTTATTTTCCACCATAATTTGCAAATAAATTCTTTAAAAATCAGACAATGTGATTTTCTGGATTTTTTTTTTCTCATTTTGTCCCTCATAGTTTAAGTATACCTATGATGAAAATTGGAGACCTCTCTCATCTTTTAAGTGGGAGAACTTGCACAATTGGTGGCTGACTAAATACTTTTTTACCCCACTGTATATACACTCTGTAAGTGTGAGAGTTTTGAGTGTTTTAATCATCCCAGACCTTATTAAGCATCAAGGTAATGTACGCTGCAAGAATTGCGGCATTCGGGTGCGATTTGGACATTCTGCACCAGCATGGAATACTATCGGGAGTTAGGCTGGCAGCTACCCGGGAGAGGAGGAAACATAAACAAAGGAGAGGAAAGAGGGCCGGAATTCATGCTAGGCTAAAGGCTAACCCCTCTAGACCAGCAGTACCGTTGCTCCTTCTTTCCAATGTCCGCTCCCTCGATAACAAGCTGGACGAGTTGCATCTGCTGAGAGAAACCCGCAGAGAGTGGAGGGACTGCTGTGTGTTTGCATTCATGGAGACATGGCTCCACGACAACATCCCTTACGCGGCCATTCAGGTGGAAGGGATGACATCGTTCCGGGCGAACAGGGAGGCTGCTAACTCCGGTAAGAGCCGAGGGGGAGCCTATGTATCTATATTAACAAGAACTGGTGTGTTAATGCCACATTAGCAACTAAACACTGCTCTCCATTGGCGGAGTTCCTTATCGTAAAGTGCCGGCCATTCTATCTGCTGAGGGAATTCACCGTGTGTGTAGCTGTTGTTTACATAGCTCCTAGTGCTAATACTAAAGCTAATGCTAACGAGGCACTCGGAGACCTGCATGATGCTATCAGTGAATTTCAAACTTCACACCCGGACAGTTTTGTGGTGGTTGCAGGGGATTTTAATCACACCAGTCTAAAGACTGTGCTTCCCAAGTTTAAACAATGTGTGGACTTTAAGACCAGAGGAGAGAATATGTTGGACTTGGTGTACACAAATTTCCCAAATGCATACAAGGCAACACCTCGCCCCCACCTCGGCCATTCTGACCACCTATCCGTGATGCTGGTGCCTGCCTACAAACCCTTACCGAAGTGCAGCAGGCCAGTAGAGAAACAATTCAGGACTTGGCCAGAGGGTGCAGCCTCGGCACTTCAGGACTGTTTTCTGCATACAGACTGGGAGGTTTTCAAAATAGCAGCCTCTCAGGGAGACAGGATTAATGTGGAGGAGTACGCAGAAACGGTCACCAGCTACATCGCGAAGTGCACAGAGGATGTCACTATATTGAAGACCTTCACTGCATGGGGCAACTATAAACCCTGGATGACTGCAGAGGCGCACTCGCTGCTCACAGCCAGAGATGCAGCCTTCAGAGAGAAGAACAGGATCGCCCTCAGCCAGGTCTGTGCTCGCAAAGGGAATTAAGACGGCGAAACGCGCCTACGCAGAGAAAATCCAGGGACATTTCTGTGACACAGGGAAGGCCAAACGGATGTGGCAGGGAGTATGGGCGTTGACGGATTATAAGTCTAGGCAGGGGGTCGATGATGATGACGCTTTGCTTCCAGACAGGCTCAATAACTTCTTTGCACGTTTTGAAGCATCAAACCCGACAATCAGAGGGAGGGCTGGCCCATCTTCACCATCTGTGGGGCCAGCTATCACCATCAACGCAACAGACACACAGAGGGCCCTAATCAGGGTTAACCCACATAAAGCTGCAGGTCCGGACAACATCCCGGGACGTGTGCTCCGAGTCTGCGCGAGTGAGTTGGCAGATGTCCTGACTGACATATATAACATTTCCCTGAGTCAGGCCATCATCCCTAGATGCTTTTAAGACCTCTATCATAGTACCGGTGGCAAAGAAAGTGGTTGTGTCCTGTCTGAATGACTATCGTCCTGTCGCACTGACAATAATTGTGATGAAGTGTTTTGAACGGCTTGTTAAACCACACATCACAGCCTGCCTCCCTGCATCACATGACCCGCTCCGGTTCACGTATCGTTCAAATCGCTCCACAGAGGACGCTATAGTCACCACCCTGCACTCTGTCATTACCCACCTGGATCAGAAAGACACCTATGCCAGACTCCTGTACACTGATTTCAGTTCAGCATTTAACACCATTATTCCCCAGAGACTGATGGAGAAATTACTCCTTCTCAGTCTGAACACCGCCACATGTCTCTGGATCCTGGATTTCCTGACCAAGAGACCTCATTCTGTCCGGGTTGGAAACAACATCTCCAACTCCATCACGCTGAGCACTGGATCCCCTCAAGGCTGCGTACTCAGTCCACTGTTGTTTACACTTTTAACACATGACTGTGTGTCCAGACACAAGGGGAACCAGATTATTAAGTTTGCGGACGACACCACAGTGGTGGGACTTATTCAGAGGGATGAGGAATCAATGTACAGGGAAGAAGTTAAGAGACCTGGGGGGCTGGTGCAGGGAGAACAATCTGGTGCTCAACGTGGACAAAACGAAGGAGATGATTATTGACTTCCGGCGGTCACGGCCTGAACACGTCCCTCTCTGCATCAGCGGCCGTTCGGTGGAAAGAGTGGATAACATCAAGTTCCTCGGAGTGCAGATCTCGCAGGACCTGACCTGGAGCAAGAATTCCTTGGGGATCAGGAAGTGGGCCCAGCAGAGACTGCACTTCTTAAGGAAACTCAAACAGGCCTCTCTCCCCATCTGCATCCTCAGGACCTTCTACAGAGGTGTGTTGGAGAGTGTTCTGATGTACTGCATTGCAACATGGTGCTCCAGTTGCAGTATGTCAGACAAAAAAGCCCTGCAGAGGATAGTTAAGGGAGCTGAGAAGGTAATTGGAGTTTCCCTCCCCTCTGTTCAAGAACTTTTTCAGAGCCGTTTTTAGAAGCAGGGCACTGAACATTGTTAAGGACCACTCTCACCCTCTGCATAAACACTTTGAATTGCTGCCATCTGGCAAACGATTCCGGAGCATCAGAGGCAGAACCACCAGACTGATCAACAGCTACCTTCCACAAGCTGTTAGGATGCTGAACAGTTGATCCGGAATCTTTTACACATATTACTGCACTTTATGGACATTATGTATATTATATGTATATTATAGTTTTAGTCAGTTTTAAGTATTTATTTCTCTTAGCTACTTAGATTCACTTAGCCATTTTAATTGTTTTATATATACTTAGGCAGTTATTATTTTAACTGCAACTGTAATAAGTTAACATTACTGTAATATCCAAATAAAGATTGATTGATTGATTGATTGATTGATTGATCGATTGATGCAGGGTAGTATGTGAGATTTTTTATGAGCAGTGATGTGAGTCCCTGGTAACAAAGGCTTTAGGGGTGTACCCTAATCTCTCCTAGGATGCCAATACGGTTAGGGCAGGCCCTGTCTGTTGATGTTTTAACATAATCGAACAACTGTATAAATCCATTTAACTACACTCCTGGATGCAAGTGCATGTACCACAGTCATTCATTAGCATCTCACACCTCGTCTTTAGATGTTAGTCCACTTTAGAGCTCATTTATAAATTGTTATAAAAAAATTCCAAGCTTTGATAAATGTGTTCTTTTATGTTTAAATGCCCACATTTTAAATTTGTACAGTTGGTACTGCATATGTTGTGCTTCTTCAAAATTTTCAATTCTGCCATAAAATCATTCAAAGTGAGCCTGGGGGTGATTTACTTTGGAGCTAAAGCTGGGAAAAACTGGAAAGACCATCAGATCAATAAAATCAAAAGCAATCTTTTCTATGCTCCTTGTAGAGTAAAAAAACACAATGGAACCGATAAAAGTGCAGTTTATCTTTCTTCATAAAGGAATCAAACATATCGAGTATCCAGCAATAAAAATACTAAAAGAAACTTTTTTTTTTTTGAGTACACATGCGTGCATTTTGCTTTTTCAATCTGCTAAGGTTATGATGTGCAATGCTGTAACTAAGTGCTCCATTTAATGACACACAAATATTAACCAGTCAGTTAACAGATCACCAACAAAAGCCATAAACCCACATGGCAGAATTTCAGTGATCATCACAGACCCGATCAACCATCCCCCGTCCCTTTTAAATCAGTGAGCGCTGGCCTTAAGAAGTGGTCTGTTCCCGGGTAATGAGGAGGAGGATGGTGTTGAGGCAGGTGCTGCTGCCAGGGAACAGTGAGCCACTTGTGATTCCTTTGAGGGACGCTCCACAGTGTCGGCCTCCTCCCCCGTCACTCCATCTCATACTGTCTCACCCCCACCACTATCATTGCAAACAGGTGTGATTCCTGTCTATTCTCCTCCTCCACATTTCCCCTTTTAAACGTTTCCTTTTGCTAGCATGTTACTTACAAGCCTCCCATTGAAATTCCTAAGATACTGGATCCCCATCACCCCATCGGCCACATTTTACCACCAACTGATCCATTCCTTGGATAGCACTGACCAAAAAGAAAGGAAGCAGCTCTATGGGAGATTTTATCATTGTTTTGTTAGCATACAATTCACCGGAGACAAGATAAAGACGGATCCTTCAGAGCCTCCATGCATTTATTCATTACTGGTGAACTGAATTTCTTTCCCACCATCAATATTTGCAGCACCTGCAGTGCAGACGAGCACTCACCACCGTGACAATTCTGTCAAGGGTAATGAACTCTGAAAGAGGCAGTGAACTATTAAGAAGTGATCAAATTCCCATTTGGGCCATCAGTGAAACTCATTTTCTCTGTGCTTTGTCTCATCACAGACAAGTGGCTCTGCAAATGAAAAAAATAAATAAATACAAAAACCATGTTAACCTCAAAGTCAAATGAACATGGAGGCTTCAAGTCTTTGCGACACTTTTCCTTGGCATTAGAAGTGGGTACTATAACCAAAATCATACTAAAGTAAAAGCAGCATTTTCTTGTATTAATTACACAAGTACCAAAAAAGGTACTTGAATAAGAGTAAAACGTATGTACAAAAGTCACTGATTTGTGAGATTTTTCTCTTTGTCACTTTTTATTCATAAATTATATACATTTTTCTTTGGATGTTACTCTCTTTTTTGCAGAAATATGCAGCGTTTTACGAATCCACTTTATTCCTAGCCCCCCATGATGCCTTCTGTGAATATGGGCATAACTTCCGGTAACTACCTTTATAGGCATGGAGTTTGTGTCATAGTACCTGCCTTCCGGCAGCACAAGATGATTTGATGGAGGACCCAGGTCTCACAGACTCCAGATTAACATTTTTTGATGAACAGAAAACTCAAAGAACAAAACGTAACATAAATAAACAACTGCCTCAGGGGCAGACAACAACGCAAGGAAAACAAATGAACCGATGATGACGCCAGACAGAGCACATGCACACCAAACAATCAAATAGGGTAATAATAATTACAAATGTGAGACAGCTGAGGCGACAATCAAGGGCAGAACAGGAGCACACTTGAGGGAGAGGCTATGGTTACAGAAACCTGAGGAACTGGGAGACAATAGGTAAACTATTATATCACAGGACCATAATAAGACAAATGGGGTGGCACAGCAGACCCAGGGACACACAGGACACAATAACTATACTAAATAATAATAATAATCATTCATTCATTCATCTTTCTTCCGCTTAATCCTTTTCGGGTTGTGGGGGGGCAGGAGTCTATCCAGCATCTTTGGGCGAGAGGCAAGGTACACCTGATCGCCAGTCCATTGCAGGCCAACACAGAGAGACGACAACCCGTTCACTCTCACAGTCATACCTAAGGACAATTTAGGATCCCCAGTTTGATGCCAATTAACCTAACTTGCATGTTTTTTGCATTGTGGGAGGAAACCGGAGAAATCCCCGGAGTAAACCCCGCAGACATCGGGGAGAACATGCAAACTCCACCACAGATCACTGTTGGTTGGGGGCTGGGATCGAACCCAGGATCCCCCCGCCAAGGGTGAGTTGCTGTGCTGCCGCAGTGCTAACCACTCCTGCCACGCGCCGCCCAGTAATGATAATAATAATAATAATAATCAGAAAGGATCAACATGAACAAGAAGTGTGACACGGTCCCAGACCGTGCCCAAAACCTGGCATAATCCCCCCTTTAAGGGGTGGATTCCAGGCACCCCTAAAAGTTAAAAAAAAACACCCCCTAAACAAAAACAAAACAAAAACAAAAAACCAATAAACACCAAAACGGGCAGGAGGAGGGTAAAAGGCACGGTAGGAACAAAACAAACATAGAAATCTCACAAAAGAACTACCAAAAAACAAAACAAAAATATCCAACAGATAGTGTCCAGAGTCCCGGGGTCACTAGACCGGGGAGCACAGTGAATTGGGGGCCAACTAGCATCCAGGAACCCCTGAAACCAGAGAAGATGACGGGTCTGGTGGTCTTCCAAAGCTCCTGGACCACCAGACCGGAATGCAGGATAGGTGAGTGGCTCCTACCAATGTCCTTGGGCCACCAGATCATGGGACGAGGTGGGTCAGGGGGTTTCCCAAAGTCCAAAGGACCCCAACCCAGAGAGCATGGCAGGTCGGGTGGCCTCCCACTGTTCTTGAGCCACCAGATCATGGAATAAAATGGGTCAGGAGACCGACCAAAGTTCACTGGCTCCCAGACCGCAGCACGGGACTTGGTTAACACAACCTGAGGAGCCATTTGCTCCAAAGCCGGTGACTGCGGTGCACTGACCTCAGAAACAACAGGTGGAGGGCCCCTGACCACAGTGGGAGACGTCTGCTGCTGGGGAGCGTAGACCACACTGAGAGATAACTGCTGCTGGGGAGCGTTGACCACGGAGAGTACTGGAGCAGTTGATGTGCACCTTGGGGGCTGCTGGAGCTAGTATGTGCACCACAGAGGAAACAGGCATTGAAGGGTGCTCCTCCATCCCTAAGGCAATGATTATACCACAGGACCATAATAAGACAAACAGGGGGTGACACAGCAGACCCGGGGAGACACAGGAGACTATACTAATGGTGACCACATGAAAAACGTCCCCGCCTTCATGTTCCTGGGCACCCACATCTCCTCTGACCTCTCCTGGACTGTCAACACCAAGGCCCTGGTTGAAGAAAGCCCAGCGGCGACTTGCACTTCCTCTGTGTCCTGAGGAAGAACAACCTGGACCAGAAGCTGCTGCTGGCTTTCTATCGCTGCTCAGCGCAGAGCATGTTCACCTACTGTCTGGGTGTGTGGTACACCGGTTCCACGGCCGAGAACAGGAAGGCTGTGCAGAGGGTCATCAACACCACCCAAAAAATTATCGGCAGCCCTCTGCCCTCCCTGGAAGACATCTCCAGAGCACCTGTCTTCAAGAAGGATCAAGGCCATCACAGGCGACCCCTCACATCCTGCCCACCACCCTGTTGATGTGCTTCCCTCTGGACGACGGTTCAGATCAATCAGGTCCCACACCTCCAGACCTGACAGTTTCTGCCCCTGGGCCATCCGAACTGCAAACAGTCAGAGGCCACACCTCCTCCCAGTGAACACTCACATGCACAGAACTGAGGACCTTTTATTTATCACTATAACTCACCTGTCATTGCACTCCTCACCTTTCATATATATTGACCCCATCCCGTGAAATCACGACTGTGTAATTTTCATAATCCTTGGGCCATTTTACTCTATTATGTTTTCTGCACTCTGCACTCTTGATGTACTTAGTTCCACCCGCAAAGTCACTACCGTACCTGTGTATATACCAATGGGCTACTTGTTATTTTTATCTCGCCAAGGAGGTTATGTGATCATCGGCGTTGGTTTGTCTGTCTGTTTGTTTAGTTGTTTGTTTGTTAGCAAGATAACTCAAAAAGTTATGAACGGATATTCATGAAAATTTTCACAGATTGTCAGAAATGGGGTATCCTACAGATGATTACATTTTGGTGGTGATCCGGATCACCGTCCACAAGAAAACCGCCATTACGCAAAAATGCCATTTTCGTGAATACTACTAAACTCCACTAATCCCTATCATTGTCAATCCTATCATTGTCAATCCAATTGCTTGTCATATGTTTTCATGGTCAAGGAATCTGAAAACGTACACACAAACACTGTATGGGGGGAACTGTGGCGCTAAACCCCCATTATGGAAAATGCCATTTTCGTCAATAACTACTGAACCACTAATCCTATCATTGTGAATCCAATTGCTAGTCATATGTTTTCACGGTCAGGAATCTGAAAACGTACACACAAACACTGTATGGGAGGAACTGTGGCGCTTCGGCGGAGGTCTGCGCTCTCCGAGTGCTTTTCTAGTTACTTTTCATCTTTACCTTAGTCATATGGTTAATGTGTGTTCTGTAACTGTTTTATTTCAAATTCTTCTCGCTTACTTTATTATGCAGTAGCCTAGTGGAGCACCCACAATTTCGTTGTGCCTGTACAACTGTACAATGACAATAAAGCCTATTCTTATACTAAATTAATAATAATAATAATCAGAAAGGAACAACATAAACAAGAGGTGTGGACACTGTCCCAGATGTGCCCAAACCTGACAAGTTGTTATGGAAATGGGACAGTTTTCCTTGTCAAAAAAAACAATGACTTCGGTATCAGAAATGTGGGAAAGTGATCTTTTGCACCTCAAAAACAGTAATATAATAATACATCTTTCCACGGCTATCGGGGGATGGGAAGATGACCTTAGTGCCCTCATATTACACACAATAGTTCCATTAATTAGCTACATTGCTAAGATGGGAATGCTATGAACAAATAAAAGCTCTGAGATCAATATCCTCCCTGCAATAAAGTTGGCTGCATTTTGTTAAAAGATGTTGGACATAAACTAATTTACCTCAGAACAGTTGTAGAATCTAACTAGAAAAGCACTCGGAGAACGCAGACCTCCACCAAGCGCCACAGTTCCCCCTATAGAGTGTTTGTGTGTACGTTTTTAGATTCCTTGACCATGAAAACATATGACTAGCAATTGGATTCACAATGATAGGATTAGTGGTTCAGTAGTTATTCACGAAAATGGCATTTTCCGTCATGGCAGTTTTCTTCTGGATGGTGATCCGGATCACCACCAAAATGTAATCATCTGTAGGATACCCCATTTCTGACAATCTCTGAAAATTTCATGAAAATCCGTCCATAACTTTTGAGTTGTCTTGCTAACAAACAAAACAAACAAACAAACAGACAGACAGACAGACAGACAAACCAATGCCAATGAAAACCATAACCTCCTCGGCGGAGGTAATCAGAGCCACAAAGAAACCACAACATCATGCTTCGGTGTTGTGTCTGCCTCAGCAGCAGACAGCGGGGGGTGCGCTGGCCCCTGGATGCGTATGACTGAGACACACTGGCCTCAGGAACAGACCGCGAAAGTGCACCGGCCTCAAGAGCAGATAATGGAAACTCACTGCTTCAACAGCAAACGACGGAGGCCCACCGGCCTCTGGAACGGATGGCGAAGATGCACTGGCCTCTGGAAAGATGCAAAGGCCGACCGGCCTCAGGAAACAGATGGGGGAGGCTCACCGGCCTCAGGAGCAGATAGATAGAGGCACACCGGCTTCTGGAACAGACGGCGAAGGCGCACTGGCCTCAGGAACAGACGGCGAAAGGCTCACCGCCTCAGCATCAAACGACGGGGGTGTTCCGGCCCTTGGATGCAATGACTGAGGCACACCAGCCTCAGGAACAACAGGTGGAGGCGCACCGTTCTCAAAAACAAATGGTGGAGGTGCACCGGCCTCTGGAACTAACGGCGGAGGCGCACCGGCCTCAGCAGCAGACGGCAGAGGCTCACCAGCCTCTGGAACAGATGGCAGAGGCACACCGGCTTCAGCAGCAACCGGTGGATGTGCACCGGCCTCAGGAACAAACAGTGGAGGTACCCCGGCCTCTAGAACTGATGGTTGGAGTTTGCTGAGCTCAGAAGCCAATGGTTGGAGCGCACTGACCTCAGGAGCTGATGACTGCTGGGATACGCTGAATTCAGGAACAGTTGGCTGCTGGAGTGCACTGACCACAGGAACTGGCGAGTGCTGAGGCATGCTGAACTCCATCCCCAACACGGCCGCCTCGGATGGGGAGCTCGGGAGAATGGAGATGGGAGACACATGTAAGGATGGTGGGATCAGAGCTGGTCAACCCTGACACAGCTCAAGGGCTCAAAACCAAAGCTTGGCAAAACAAAGGCAAGGCACAGCAAAATATAAAGAAGAAGAAGCCAGCTTTATTGTCATTCAGTCCATACATCCATTCATGTACAGTATCAATCAATCAATCAGTCAATCAATCAAACTTTATTTGTATAGCACTTTTAAAACATTAAATGCTGCGCAAAGTGCTTTACCTAGATAAAAAACAATAGACACATTTAGTTACATATTTTACATGCTACATCCCCACCCCTTCCAACCCTCCCATAAACATACACACAAACACAACACACACAGGCATATACATCACCCCCTACTTCTCTTACACACATATAAAATAAAAGAGACATTGCTCGGCACCGAGGCACTACGTGAAGGAGCAACCATCCTGTGGAGCCCCCCACGCCGGGACACCACACAGCCAGTCACCATAGAAGGCACCACAAGGGCCGCGCCAACCAGGACAGGCCGGGGCCCGCACCACAGCTGTAGGCAGTGGTATAAAGCCCCCACCCACCCAAGCTAGAGCGACCCACGAGACCAACACCCCTGCAGATGGGCCAGGCAGCATCCGGCATGAGGGGCCCCACTGAGGAAACACTGGAGCTAAAATACATAAATACAAAATAAAACTAAGAACACAAAGAGCAAAGGGAACTAAAGACCCATACTTAGAAACTGAGCGAAAAACACATCAAAATAAGAAAATCTAAAAGCAAATGAACCTAAGAAGAATGTAAAAACAAGGGAAGATAAATGACTACTTCAGTAATAGTTACATGGTTTCTTAAAAGCCAAAATTTAAAAAGGTACAAAAAGAACTAAGAACCCATACTTAAAAAACAAAATTGAACTACACACATCAATAAGAAGATGAGGAAAATCTAAGAACAAATGGTGCCAAAAAGAACATAAAACACTGGAACATAAATGACTACTTAAGTAATCGTTAAACAGGTTTATTAAAAGCCAAATTAAAAAGGTGGGTCTTGAGCCTGTTCTTACAAACATCTATTGACTCTACGGCCCTGAGGCTTTCTGGCAGGCTGTTCCACAGACAAGGACCATAATAATGAAAGGAAGCTTCACCAAAGTTCTTGGTCTTGACTTTGGGAACCATTAAAAGGCCAGTACCAGAGGACCTCATGGTTTGCGAGGGCTCATAAGAATGAAATTGCATTTTTCCTATCTACATGTTAATTACATCTAGAATCAGAGGGGCCACTGCCATGCAAGGCACCACCACAAACAACTTTTTCTTCCCCCATTCTATTATGCTGAGCACCAAGCTAGAAGGCAGGAAGTACCATTTTTTATATGATCTCTGGTATGACCCGGCTGGGGCTTGAACGCATGACCTCCTGGTTGTGGGGCGGATGTTCTAATGCTAGGCCACGGCCTAGCAAGGAGCGGCAGGATACAGGCAAACAGAATTCAAGACTAGGCTAAACAGAAGCTTGTTGTTCATGCCATATAACTAGGACACCAGACCAGAACAAAGGCAGACATGGGCTTAAATAAGACAAGGGGTAATCATTGAATACAGAACAGGTGGAGATGCTAATCAAGACTGACAGAGACAACAGGGAAGTGGCTACAGACACAGGAGAACTAAGGGGCTGAGACAAAAAGGTAACCAAAAACAGAGAATGCACAAAATATGAACAAAGAACCAGTGGACTAAGGCAGAAGATAATAGACAAGAACCTGACTGACTATCATAATAATAATAACAGACATAAGGACAAAATGGAACTAGACTGAGGCAGGAAAATCATAATGCAACACCGAGGACATAAAAATAATAATGAAGAGCCAGAACCAAAAACAGAAAATCATGCAATAATGAACTCAAGGCGAGAACATGGGATGAGCCCATGTCCCGGAGACAAAAAATACAAACTATAAAGTAAAGTGAAGACATGGGCCCAACCCACGTCGTGACAGTCTGAAAGGATAAAATTCTTAAGTGATCATATAAAACAATGATTTCTATGAAGTAAAATGATAAAATTACTAAAGATGAAGTAATTTCTGGTAAGAACAACTTATTACAGCATTAAATCAGTGAAATTAAGAGTTACCCAGAGTAGGACCAAATTTAATTGAATAAAAGTATATAAATCTACTTGTAAAAGTAAAAATATGTGAAAATGTTGAGTACATGTACCTGAGTAAATGTAACTAGTTACTACTCATGTCTGTTAAGTGATTGACTACTGACAGTCATAAAATGTAATTAACTTGAATAGAAATACATTTTCCTTGTTTGGGGGAAATTTTCAAAATTTTTCTCCTTAGCAACAAGGTACACTCAGCAGTTACTTCATTAGGTATATCCATAGACTACATAAAGATGGATGACATGAAGCTCACAAGATTTGATAGCCCCCTGGTGGTTGACTGCAGTAAGACTTTATGTCCTGCTACCCCATTATTGTGTGTAACATTTTGCCAAACTGAAAGCTTGAATAAGTTTTTCCAAAAGATCATTTCTATCCTAGTTAGGTTTTATTGCGCTGATGCATGTTCAAGTGTTTGTTTTTCAGATCAATTCTGTTTTAATTGGTTACGATTGAGGGTGGTTGTGGATTGGTCAGAGTTCAAGAGCTGCAGATGACTTGCTGTATAGACTGTAATAGACAGCTGTATGGGCAGGAATTCAGTGTTGTGACTCCATGTCATGGTTGCTATGGTGCCTTCTCTGGCAGCAAATTATATGAAAACTACAAAAGCAGAGCAGGAAATTCAGGAAGAAGAGCTTCACTTCACTCTGTAAATTCAAGAAATCTCTGTGTGTCACGATCAAAGGACATCATAGGATGGCCTATGATGTCTGCATGATGTCCTATGATGCTCCTATGATCTCAGGCTACATAGGACTCGCGATGCCGTCATATAGGCGATACCGTCATATAGGCAATAGGACTGGCTACCTATGATGTAATCTCCTATGATGCCTGCCTTGATGTCTTTATGATGTCATATAGACCAACCACACACTACATAAATGGAGAGCAATAGAGTGAGGATAACTGCTGCACATCAGGAAAGATCCCGTGAAGATGGCACAGATGAGGTTTGAGCAGTACCTCCCAGGCATGACTGTGTTGCACGTCAGAAAAGATGCCGTGAAGATGAAACACCTGAGGTTCGAGCACGTCAGGAAAGATCCTGTGAAGATGGCACAGCTGAGGTTCGAGCAGTACCTCCCAGGCATGACTCTGTTGTACGTCAGAAAAGATGCCGTGAAGATGAAACACCTGAGGTTCGAGCAGTACATCACAGGCATGACTGTGTTGCACATCAGAAAAGATCTGAGCGAGGGGAACATCATGAGCCGCCTCATTTCACTTCAACAGGGGAGTCGGTCTACGGCCTTCTCCATTCAGCGAAATTGCCAGTATGTGGACTACAGGCGGGTCCCAGCGCCTAAATATGCAGTCGGTCAGAGTCAGAGTGTGTGGTTGTCGGTGGACCAGGTTCCTCTGAAGACAGAGTCTAGGAAGCTGTCACCTCGCTTCCTTGGTCCCTTTCCCATCTCTAGGATCATCAATGACATGACGGTCCGTCTGAATCTACCGCCGACAATCCACATTCACACCACATTCCACGTCTCCAAGATCAAGCCCCTCTCTGCCAGCACTCTCTGCCCCCCCCAAAAGCTTCCTCATCCCCCCCACCACCAGGATCCTCGATGGCCAGACCACCTACACCATTCAGAGGATTCTGGACGTTCGCCGTCAGGGAAGGGGCTTGCAATACCTGGTCCACTGAAAGGGCTATGGACCAGAAGAGAGATCATGGATCCCCAGTGCCAACTTCCATGACAAGGGGATGGCCCATGCCTTTCACCAGGCTCATCCCAACATGCCCAGTGGGTCACCAGGAGGCACCCCTTGAGGAGGGAACACTGTGATGATCGGGTGAGCACGCTCCCCCTCTCTTTCTGTGGGAGGTTTGCCTCCTGTTTCCCGGCTCCGCAGGTCATCAACACACCTGCGTGAGTGGATGCACCTGCTGCCTCTTCTCTGCCAGTGCTAATAAGGATCAGTTCGTGAATGCTTCAGTGCTGGACCGTTGGGTACTGCTGCCTTAAAGCTTAGGTTTGAAAGTTATTACTGAAACTCAGCCTAATCCTCCTTCTCCTCCTCTTTCCCCAGGTTGCTGCCATCTCAGCAGTGTGTCATCTGGTGTTAGTTGCCTTGCACATGAGCCTCCAGCTAAACAAACCATGACAACTGAAAGGAGTACTCTGCTACACACGTGGACAAAATTGTTGGTACCCCTCTGTTAATGAAAGAAAAACCCACAATGGTCACAGAAATAACTTGAATCTGACAAAAGTGGTAATAAATAAAAATTCTATGAAAATTAACCAGTGAAAATCAGACAATGCTTTTGAATTGTGGTTCAACAGAATTATTTTAAAAAACAAACTCATGAAACAGGCCTGGACAAAAATGATGGTGCCCTTAACTTAATATTTTGTTGCACAACCTTTTGAGGCAAACACTGCAATCAAACGATTTCTGTAACTGTCAATGAGACTTCTGCACCTCTCAGCAGGTATTTTGGCCCACTCCTCATGAGCAAACTGCTCCGGTTGTCTCAGGTTTGAAGGGTGCCTTCTCCAGACGGCATGTTTCAGCTCCTTCCACAGATGTTCAATAGGATTTACATCAGGGCTCATAGAAGGCCACTTTAGAATAGTCCAATGTTTCACTCTTAGCCATTCTTGGGTGTTTTTAGCTGTGTGTTTTGGGTCATTATCCTGTTGCAAGACCCATGGCCTGCGACTGAGACCAAGCTGTCTGACACTGGGCAGCACATTTCTCTCTAGAATACCTCAATAGTCTTGAGATTTCATTGTACCCTGCACAGATTCAAGACACCCTGTGCCAGATGCAGCAAAGCAGCCCCAGAACATAACAGAACCTCCTCCATGTTTCACAGTAGGGACAGTGTTCTTTTCTTGTTATGCTTCATTTTTGTATCTGTGAACATAGAGCTGATGTGTCTTGCCAAAAAGTTCCAGTTTTGTCTCGTCTGTCCATAGGACATTCTCCCAGAAGCTTTGTGGCTTGTTAACATGCAGTTTGGCAAATTCCAGTCTGGCTTTTTTATGATTTGTTTTCAACAGTGGTGTCCTCCTTGGTCGTCTCCCATGAAGTCCACTTTGGCTCAAACAACGACGGATGGTGCGATCTGACTCTGATGTACCTTGACTTTGGAGTTCACCATGAATGTGTTTAGAGGTTGTTCTGGGCTCTTTTGTTACTATTCGTATTATCCGTCTCTTCCATTTTTCGTCAAGTTTCCTCCTGCGGCTACGTCCAGGGAGGTTGGCTACAGTCCCGTGGATCTTAAATTTCTGAATAATATGTGCAACTGTAGTCACAGGAACATCAAGCTGCTTGGAGATGGTCTTATAGCCTTTACCTTTAACATGCGTGTCTATAATTTTCTTTCTAATCTCCTGAGACAATTCTCTGCTTTGCTTCCTCTGGTCCATGTTTAGTGTGGTACACACCATGTCACCAAACAGCCCAGTGACTACTTGTCACCCTTTAAATAGGCCGACTGACTGATTACAAGTTTGTAGAAACCTGTGATGTTAATTAGAGGACACATCTTGGTTGAACATGTCCCTATGGTCACATTATTTTCAATCTTTTCTAGGGGTACCATCATTTTTATCCAGGCCTGTTTCATGAGTTTGTTTTTTAAAGTAATTCTGTTGAACCACAATTCAAAAGCATTGTCTGATTTTCATTGGTTAATTTTCATAGAATTTTTATTTATTACCACTTTTGTCAGATTCAAGTTATTTCTGTGACCATTGTGAGTTTTTCTTTCATTAACAGAGGGGTACCAACAATTTTGTCCACGTGTGTATATGGACACAGAAAATTACCTAACACAAAACAGCTGGGAGACAAATCAAGGGCTAAACTGGAGCACGTGAGGAAATGTAGCTATGACTATGGGAGACATGAGGAGCTGAGAACAAAGGGTGAGCAAGTGCATACAGAGGATGGACACTACATTACACCAGACTAGGGGAAACAGAAATACAGGGAAAGAAAACATATTAAACCCCAAAATGGAACAAAAAGCATGAACATGGTTGAAAATAATGTTCAGATCATGACACTTGATGGCTTCCACATCTAGAAAACGTGTGCCCTTGATGACCCCTTTGAGCTTGGGGAAAAGGAAAAAAGATGAGTAGGATGGTTGCTTCAGCATGCCGTTGTTTTTCTCAGCCAGGAACTGCCAGATGCTCAGGGCATTGTAAGCTGGTGCATTGTCATGGTGAATCAGTCATGAGTTGTTTTTCCACAGCTCTCGCCTCTTCTTGTACACCAAATGAAGCAATCGTCCCAAGATCTCTTTGAAGGCATGCTGGTTGATCGTCTGGCCATGAGGCAATGCGTTAATCCCTACCCCAATTATAGCTCACACAGCACACTAAGTCCTGTTTCTTTTCTGACACACCTCGTAGTCAGAAGGTTTAAGCTTTAATGTCACTAAGTGTACCTCTGAAACTGGAACAATGTCAAAATCTAGGTGGGGAATATGTGACGGAGTCAACAAAAAACATTCCTACTTGGCTTGCCAAATGTGTTGACCCTCTTGGTTACACAGGTAGAATGTGTAGTTCTGGTACGGGAGATCATGGGTTTGATCCCCATCTAGATGCCACCAGTTTGACTTGTCCCTTCCCCTCACTCACACATACGTCCTCATATATCACCACCCAAAGGAAAATTGCAAGAGCAGAAATACTCAGCTCCTTATGGTTTTCACCCACTCCGAACTAGAGAGTAGCTCTCAACTGAAATAGGAATCAGCTAGCTAAAGAAAGAAAACAATTTCTTACATTCATGTCAATCCAAATCATACAGTGAGATCAATTTTACTGCTGCATTTAAAGGGGAAAAAAGTACACCTCTAACATTTATCCAGGATGTGTAATGAAACACCTTCAGTTTTTCATCAAGCAACACAAACGTTGACTTAATTGTGTTTTCACATAAGACGACTCACACAAAAGTTATGTGAAGGTTGTGGGTTATTGACGAGAAATCACAATTACTGAAATGAAATAAAAATGAGAGCGAGCGAGAGAGAGAAAGTTAATGAATACAAATCTCAACAACTGATCCTCAAGCCGGGCTCACGCACAACATGGCAGCCATGAATCAAATACTCTCTCATCTCCAGCGACCAATTTCTCATTCTCTTATCATTGTTGACACACTGTCATTGCGGGGTCTTGCTGCCTAGCAACACAATCCAGGCAGGGTTTTTTTTTTTTCAATCTGCTGTCAGTGAAAAGCTCCACCCCTCTCAGTCCCTGGAGGAATGATTGAAAGGTCATTTCACTCGTGGCCTTGTCTCACAGAGCAAAGATTGTCTTTTCGGAAACCTATAAAAGTGTGTAACAGAGGGAGGGGATACACAGGCGTGAGTGCGAAACACTTCATGATGAGGGGAAAGGGCGGTGGCGGTATGCTAATTGAAGTGGTGTGTGTGGGGGGGGGGTTGGCAACCAGATCAATAACGCCACACTTGCCTCATCACAGGCTGAATGCAAACCCCATCGGCCTGTTCTATTGTTGTTCTTCGATAGGTCAGGGGCCCTGCGGAGTGATATTAAAGAAGAAAAAACTGGGTCATAGTATTGTGTTTTTGGCCACATTTCATATCAGAGAGGGAACATTTTAGTCACCCTCTTCATGCTGGAAACGAGCTCTTGAAAAAGAGGTTCACCATGGAGCTTTGAAGTAAAACCAGGATTGTTGTCAGATATACTAGTAGCATCTCATCTTTATGCACTGTTGTCTTTTGATTGTAACCAAGCCAAAAGCACTGCTAGTATTACACAAAGACATCTGCATCTCATCAGTCAAGTGAACCCAAGGCATCAAACATTGTCATTATGTCGGAAAGTGCAGCAGAAATATGAATAAGTTGCTTTGATCCACTTTTGAAAAAGTCTTCAATAGCTGTTTAGAGGTGTTGGTAAAATGGGACACAATGCACTTCAAGGCCATTTCCCTTGATTACAGAATTTGATAGATTTTGACAGAAAGCTCACAGGGTCAAGTGCAGCTCCAGTCACTTAATTTCTAATATGACTCATATTCAGATTCACATTACGGAGAGAATGGCGAGAACATGGCTTTCAAAACAAGTTGCCTAGGCAGCTAGTTTTTCAACCTTTTTTGAGCCATGGAACCCTTTTTACATTGAAAAAAATCCAGCAGAACCCCAAAAATCTGAAATGTTATAAAATAACACATTGTAGCCTGTTAGGCATATCTATTTACAATTTAGTCTTGTAGTGTATATATAGATTCAGTGTGAAAATGAGGCGCAATAGAGAGCCTGTCACGCCCCCTCTACTTCTGCATATAGCACCTTAAATTGAAATTCTCCATTGAAATGAATGGCAAGAGAGAAATTATCTTTTGATCCTGATCAAATTTTGCTAGGAGTTACACATATGATGTTTGTCAATTTAAAAGGTAATTTTCCACGTAATTAAAGTTGTTGGCTGTCGTATAATAACAGAGTAATATTTAGTTTTTGTTTCAAGGATTAGTGGACAATAAGTCCCATCATCCCACATCACTAAATACGAGCATGGCGGGAGTTTAGTAAAACCTCGCCTCCTGTTTCCTGACTGATGAAAAAAAGGGTCCAAAGAGGGGAAAAACAACACAAAGGTATTGTTTTGTATAGTGAGAGCTGCAGATGAACCAGAGGACTATGTTACTTCACCCTGGGCAAGCTTTGAAAAGATGAGGTAAGCTCCGTCCATCTGTGTTTGTAGTTTTTTAATTTACGTATTTCCACAACCTTATACCTTAACAGTTAGACAACAACCTACACTGTTTTTTACATGGAAAATTATCTTTTAAATTGGCAAGCATCAATATGTGTAACTCGTGGCAAAATTTGATGGGGATCAAAAGATAATTTTGTTCTTGCCATTCATTTCAATGGAGAATTTTTCTGATTTAAGGTCCCATATGCAGAAGTAGAGTGGGCGGGACTTTGGCTCTCTATAGCATACAAAGTCAATGAAAAGACGCAAACACTTGAATTTGCTCTGGGCGACGTGAGTGCACACAATTTATTTTGTTCAACTTGGGACAGGCGTTTGCTTGATGCTTTTGGCGCTACTTACTGGACCCATCTGTTGTCCCGTGAAGGTTTTTTTTTTCACAACAGACGTGCTTTTCTCGACTCAACACCGGTGGACCTGTGTATTCACCACTCGTTTGGTGCTTTGGGCAGCTCACATTGGGATGTGGTTTCTGGGGGAGGTGGTGACATTTTCATAATAGTGATAGAGATTCCTGATAATGTTATGGGCTCAGCAATAGTAAACCTGAGGGTCCTGAAACTACTGCCTCCAGTTGAGCAGAAATCCCCAACTTGGGTTCAGTGTCCATCCAGAGGAGGACAAAGAAGAAAAAGAAGAAGAGGGATTGTGTTTGTGCTGCCACCCACTGGCATGGAGTAACCATGAGGCACCCATACACAACAATGGCAAATTTTATGCGATATTTGAACCAATAAAGAAGTGAAATTAGACAATTTCCCGTGGAAAACCTGAACTCGGCCAAGGACCCCCAGTTGAAAAACAAGAGGCTAAAGTTCCAAGCAATATCTGTAGATCTGGACAGGAATACTACAGCATTTAGATTCAGCTACCTGTTTTTTCTTAATCAAATGGGTATGTAGATATTGTCAACTTAACTAGAATTAGTGTTGGAGTCAAGACCACACCAAGATCAGAATGTGGATAGACCAAGGGCCATATTACCACAGCATTTCCAAGTTGATTCCGCAATTACAGCAGCACAAAAATAAATTTTGCACCAGGCACAACGTGCAAAGAGGCTGTCCTAATGCTTTTAATTATTCAGAGGTGTGTTTGGAACGTAAAAAGAAGTAAACCAGTTGCTGTCTTTGCTCTCATTCCCTTTAATAAACAGGGGTGCAAAATCAAAGCTTTAATACTGTCACAACTCGCCGCTCCCAGTCATCTACCTCAGCTGCGCGCACACCTGCGCCTCGTCAGTCACGGGCTATTTAACCCACTCGGCCTAGAGCATCGGTCTGGAGCCGTCTGTGTATCTACACTCTCAAACAGACACTCCTCGTTCACCCACAGACCATACACATACCACATACACGCACTCAATCACCCCTTGCTGTTGAATAAAGCTGTCGAATCTTACCTGAGCCTGCGTGCGTGTTTCCTGGGCCGATAATTATGTCAAATACTAATATGACAGCGTTTAAATGGGAGGACAAATCCATTTTTGTCAGGGCGCGGGTTGGGCCCCATGTCCTCATCCTGAGTTATAGTTTGTATTTCTCGTTTTTAGGGCATGGGCTCCAACCCATGTTCTCACTTTGAGTTTGTACTGTGAGATTTTCTGCATTTATTATAATTTATTGTTATAGTCATGATTCTGTTTTTGTGTTTTTATTTTCCCTGCCTCAGCTCTGTTTGGTTATTGTGTTTACTTTTTTTATCATGTCTTTCATGTCCCGTAGGATTTGTCCTTGCTCGGTTTTCAGTTGTTTGTTATTATTGTTTATTATTATTGTCTTGGTTTTCAAGGTCTTATCTTCCCGGTTCTATTGTCATTATGTTTCATGTGGATCCCATCAGTGACTGTATGTCCAGCCCCGCCCGTCCTGTTTCCCATACCTGTCGTCATTGTTCCCCCACGTGTCTGTTGTCTGTCATGATTGGTTTCCCCATCTGTTCTGTGTTGTGCTGATTGTCCATCGTTTTATTATGCCAGTTTCTGTTTGTGTCCCATACGGGTTCCTCACGTCATGCTGCGTGACCAACACGCTTTTGTTCGTCTGTCTCTGTCTGCCTGTTTAAGTTTTATTTTATGTCCTGTTTGCCCATCCCCGCCTGCCTTTCGAAATTATTATTTAGACCCTCGAGATGGCCAGGGTATGACCAGCTCTAAATAACTGTTAAACTTCAAGTCTCGCGCCTGGGTCCTGTCTCTACAAATTGTGACAGTTTTCTGCTGAGGACAATGATTATGTTTACATATACACTAATAAAACATTTATGATTGGATTTCTGCAGTTATCTGATTATTCAAGTGGCCATATAAACAGAATAATCCAATAAAGGCCATGTAACTGGGGTCATGAACTCAAGTGGTTTACCCTCCAGTAATTCTTTTATTCAGTGCATGTAAACATGAGAAAACTGATTATTGGCATTATCAGTTTATTGCCAGTAATCAATTTATTGTGACCATGTAATTGGGGTCATTGTGGACTTGCTCACAAAGTGAAAATGCATTTAAGGGCAATGGGCTTTTAAGGAGCTTTTTAACCTCCTTCTCCACAGCCCTGCTTGCGCTGAGGAGACGTGATCATAATTATGCACAAACTTCACCCAAACTTCTCTTTTAAACCGAGAGAGAGCAAACCGTTCATCTTGGTTGTGCTGCACGGTGGCGCAGTGGTTAGCACTGCGGCAGCACAGTTTACCCTTGGCCGGGGGATTGTGGGGATCGTGGGATCGTGGGTTCGATCCCAGCCCCGACCAACAGTGATCTGTGTGGAGTTTGCATGTTCTCCCCGTGTTGCGTGGGTTTACTCCGGGATTTCTCCGGTTTCCTCCCACATGCCAAAAACATGCATGTTAGGTTAATTGGCTGTTCTAAATTGTCCCTAGATATCTGTTTCCTATAGGCCCTTAGAATAGAGGGTTAGTATTAATGAAAGCGCTTTGAGTGGTCTTTGTGACTAGAAAAGCGCTATATAAGTGCAGGTTAGTTAGTTAGTTAGTTAGTCCATTAATCTCCACTGCTGAATGCAAAATTGTTGTTTTAACTCAAAACAACTATCGGGATATTTTCATTTTGAATCATTCTGTTAAAATAATGACAGTGAATAAAGTTAACCATTGTAAAAAAAAAAAAAAAAAACAACTGTCATAATTAGATAATGATGAATGTCGGTTTTGCGCGCACCTGTCAGCTAGTCTCTGGGGTCATGGTGACAGTTCTTTTACCAGTACGGCAGACTCGTCCCGCTGGGGTCCAATAATTAAAGAGAGGACAATCCACTTTTCTCTGTTCAGAGAAAAGCTCAGCTGTGTCTTCAAATAGTTTGTATTTAATTGTCCTCATTTAACAGAAAACAACAGCTGTGTCTGTGGTTTTCATGATTTGCTGTTTTCAACTAAGAGAACAGCGAATCCAAACAAGGCATTTCAGGCAGATTTTTCTGCGGTAGTTTCTGTGGGACAGGAGAACTCCAAAGCAGGTGGACTTTGAGCTGTTTAACTTTACAGACCCTATAATATCACTAAAATCCAACATAATACACTGAATAAAGGGAAACATCCAAAAAGTATCATCAGTGTTGTTTAAGTTAAATGGTGTCTAATTGTTGCAGATCTCTAGCCCATTCCACTCCCATCCTTCTCCAAATGCGTTCAGATCTAAACCTGATCAAACGTCCACAGAATACACTAAAATAAGTCTGATCCTCTGCGGTGACACCCTTCTACAGTCAGGAGACCCTCTGAGGTCCCATTACCCTGTATTGGTCAGACCTGTTTTGCAGCAAAGAGAGGAGCCTCTACAAAATTCAACAGGTGGTTTTAACACCGGAGCACCTCTGTGTTTAGAGCGGTTATGTTATAAATAATAACGGTCAAAATAAGGGTCAGCAATTCAATTTGTTTGCAATTTCCGATAAACTAACAGCAGCATATTAATTGCAGTAAAATGAATAAATAAAAATTTCCTTGAAAATGCGATTTCAGGTCCTGAACTCAATTTATTATTTCAGAACAAGAGGAGAATACTGTTAACCTTTTTTTTTTTGTTGTTAATGAACAAATTGTAAACATTTTCAGGTGGAAATGAAAACAAAATGAGATGCTGCTTTCCCTCGGTTTATTAGTTTAACATGAGCACCCCATTACCTACACTTAAAAGAACAAAACAAAAAAACAACAACACTGAATTGGAAATAGCAGCCCAGGGTCACACAGAAAAGAAAATGGAAGTTGGAGAAGGGGACTGAGATGAAGAGCTGCATGTTTATTCAGCTGAAGCAGCTGAATGAAAGTAGTCACATCACTTCTCCATGTGACGAGACGTGACTACATTTCTAAGTGACATCTTATTTGCCGCTGTCAGAGGAACAAACTGATTCACTTGGAGTCTATTCTTAGTCAGAAAACAAAGCCAGAACAATTCATTTTTTCTAAGCTTGTGCCCAAATATACTCCAGTCCCAGAGGGAAGAAAAGTTCACTATCCAACAAGTCCTTCAACTGACATGTCCAGAGAAAATTTTTTCAAACAACCTGGCGGACCTTTATGTTTCACATGCAGCTTCTTATTTTGTTAAATTTGCATATTAAATATACTATTTTTTAAGTGTTAGGGTGTACCTTAAACACATCATACATCTAACCTTCCTCCAGATCACTTCATGTAATCATTTTCACAGCCACTAGATGTCACATTTTTCCACAATGTTACTACAGATCATCCGCCTTCTATTGTTGTTTTCTGATGGAAGACAGTTTCATTATTTTACTGTCTTTGAACTATAGCCACAAAAATACAGATCTGAGATTCATTTAATTTGAAAGTTGGCTGTGAGGTAGCTTTTTAAAAGCTTATGAAATCCAAATGAAGATTAAAAAATCCATGAAATGAACCAGAACATCAATGATGGAGCAGCTCTTTCCAACCTGATGAAATTACCAGAAAGTGCTCAGATTTCCTAACCGCTGACAATCCTAGATGGGTCTGCATCTAGGCTGTGCTTAAGGTCAAGGTCAATGGCCTAGGAGGAGTAACGATTTTTGTGAAATCATAAATGCCAAGATCTCCTGATCTTTGACAAAGATTTTGAACTTGAGCTCAACCTGGATGGAGACAAACCTGAGGATCATTGTATATGAATTTGCTGAGAATTGGGGCAATTGCCTCGGAGGAGTTAACAATTTTCATAAAATCATGTAAGTGCTGAGATCTTCTGACCTATGACCTTGAGCATAACCTGGATGCAGACCCACCTAAGGATCACTGTAAGTGAGTTTTGTGAGCATGGAAGCTCGCCTAGGAGGAGTAGCAAGTCCCTTGAAATGTTTGTAGACGGATGGGTGGATGGAGAAAAAAATTACTTAAAGAGAATGAAAAGAACTGGAGGTTATTATTGTTAAGAATAGGCTGAGGAAACGTTACATATCACAATCAAGCAGATCTTAGAGATTTACAAAGACCAGCAAGGTCATTAAAAACTGTAATTTTCAAACAACCAAAACCACTATTCTTCTTTGATATTTCCATTGGAGAATCTGGTCGTAATGTTTGCAGAATGCTTTCTTGCACACGGCTTGACAGGAACAAGCTTGGCAGGAACAAGGAATGTTTCAGATTAGTTTGGTTTAAAGAGATAAAGTATACTTTAGCAACCTTTAATTGCATTTTCATTCACTGAACATACTTGTTACTCTCATATTCAACAAAAATACTGCTACAGCAACATAAAACACTTGATAATAATGAATGCATTTTCAATTTTAAAAATTTATGACAGCAGTTTGTAATAATCCTTTTGAGTTCATTATGAAAAGAGGGTTGATTTCTCTGCAAAACTACCTTTAATATTGTCACATTTTCCAGAGCTCCTGACCTTAATGGTGTGTTATAAGCTTTTATTCACTTTATATTGGAGTGTATGTCTGCTCACTCAGACAGAAACTCTCCCTCTTTTCATACTTTTGGGCGAGCAGCCTTAATCAATAACATTAGTGCAAATGTTTGTATGTGTGTGTCCTTTTAGTGGGTTGTGTGCACAGGATGAGGTCACCATAACATTAGTGTGTAAATTTAAATGCTGAAAAACAAGGCCTACTCTTGTTTTAAGCTGTGCCAGCTAATGAGAAAATGTCAGTTTTCTAAAAGCATTATTTGGCCCACATTAATCAAAATGGTTAATACATTAATTATCCCAGCCCTGATTTATGTTAAATAGCAGCATTACATTTAGGGAAAAAGGTAGGAATGGTATTTTTTTGTAAATCACTTTTTAATTTTCTCTTCAACATTTTGAAAACTGTCTTGAAATTTTAGACAAACTCTCTTTGAAATGTTGATGTTATAATGACAATTAAACAAAATTTTTAACCCAAGATGGCAGTTACTCTTTTTTTCAACTTTACTGTAAATAATGAAAAATAACAAAGTAGGGCTGGGATAATTAACGCATTAAAAAAAAACTGTCACTGCCGAGCCACTCCCTGACGTGGTGTCAGCAGTGGTGACTGGTTTGTTAAGACAGCTAGTTGAGCTTAAAACAAGAGTAAGTCTTGTTTTTAAATATTCTATGCCTTGCGACTTCTGGTTATGGGACGTGTTTCACACTGCTCTGCTCTTGAAAATAAAAAAAATTACTAAAACTCTCTTAATTGGAACAAAAACCCATCCTAGCATTCTGGCGCGGATATGGTAAAGACTAAGGTTGGAAAATTAGGTGGAGGAAAAGGTAACTAGACAAAACAACCCAAGCTAACAGACTTTCATGCTGGAGGCGAAACAGAGAAAACTCCAGAGGCAATGGCGGAGGAGGGAGTCAGCGGCGGAGTGGGAACAGTTGAAGAGGGGACAAACGTAGTGCTCACTGCCATCAACTCCATGAGAACAGAGTTTTCGTCTAAATTCTACGGGATTATAGCAGCGATAGAAGGTATGAGAAAAGAAATAAATGACTGCATGGAGCGAGTGTCGCAGGCGGAGCTCCGAATTTCAAGCGCTGAAGATGACGTCACCAGCCTGCAAACTATACTGCAAACACTGGAATCAAAATTCAAACGTCTGGAAGATAACGTCCTAGACTTGGAATCCCACTTGCAATGGAATAATTTGAGGCTGGTGGGCCTCCCGGAGGGAACGGAGGGACGGGACCTGTGTTCTTTTATGGAAAAGTGGATTCCAGAAGCACTGAATAACACGGATCTGCAGTCATCGGTCATTTTAGAGAGAGTTCACCGAATCGGCCCACCGAGAGATAATAAGACACCACCGAGGACGCTGATTATGAAGTTCCTCAACTACAGAGACAAGATGACAGTCACCAATGCGGCGCGAGCTAAAGGGGAAATTAAATACCAGGACCAACAGGTGCGGTTCTACCCAGATTTGGCCACAGGAATTCAACAATTAAGGAGGCAGTTCGACCCCGCCTGCAAAGAGCTGCGCAACCTAGGAATTCGTCAGAGTAATTCATCCGGCAAGACTGCTGGTCACATATAAGGGGAGAACCCACACCTTCAAGACCCCTCAAGAGGCGCAGGAGCTCATCAAGCAGATCCAAAAGGAAACTGGTGGGAGCTAAGCATGAACATGACAAAGGTAGAACATTTAAGCATACACTACCGTTCAAAAGTTTGGGGTCACTTAGAAATTTCCTTATTTTTGAAAGAAAAGCAATATTTTTTTCAATGACGATAACTTTAAACCAATCAGAAATACACTCTAATATCTAATATACATTGCTAATGTGGTAAATGACTATTCTAGCTGCAAATGTCTGGTTTTTGGTGCAATATCTACATAGGTGTATAGAGGCCCATTTCCAGCAACTATCACTCCAGTGTTCTAATGGTACAATGTGTTTGCTCATTGCGTCAGAAGGCTAATGGATGATTAGAAAACCCTTGTGCAATCATGTTAGCACAGCTGAAAACAGTTTAGCTGGTTAGAGAAGCTATAAAACTGACCTTCCTTTGAGCAGGTTGAGTATCTGGAAAAAATTATTATTTCAAATACAAATCATTATTTCTAACCTTGTCAATGTCTTGACTATATTTTCTATTCATTTTACAACTCATGGTGGTAAATAAGTGTGACATTTCATGGAAAACACAAAATAATTGCCTGGGTGACCCCAAACTTTTGAACGGTAGTGTATGTACAGACATCTGATTGATCTGAAACACAAACATGTCTACAAAATACAGACTATTAAAAAAAAAAGTTATGATGTACAACGTTGCTATAAAACTTTGAAGTTATGATGAAAAAACTACAGAAGAAAGTTAATGTCATAAGAATAGTAGTAGTGTCAGGGTGATTGAGAGGAGAAAGAGAGAGTGGTTTGACTGATCCTCGCAGGTGTGGAACAGTCACTAGCTATAACGGGAGATGGAATTTTTTTGATTTTGGGGGGATTACCACGAATGTGGGGAAAAGGAGTTTGTTTTTGTTTAGTTTGTAGGATGAATGTTCCATCATCCATGTTTTTGCTTCTCTGTAAGAGTATGTTCATATTGCAAGGTAATCTCAAACTCCTTATGATCAAAGCGTTAATCTTAATTTAACTTCATGGAATTGCAGAGGTCTACAAAATCTTAAAAAACTTAAACAAGTCATGAATAAAATAAAAGACATAGATTCAAAAATTGTATTTTTACAAGAAACTCATCTATTAGAGGAGGATGTAAAAAGAATTAGGAGAAGATGGCAAGGTAATGTGTTCACCTCATCATTTTCATCCCGAGCTAGGGGAGTTATGATTCTCGTACATCTTTCATCTTCCGGTTCCGGTTCCGCCGGACCGGTGGCGCCACACGAGTAGGCTGCCTGTTGCAACAGCCTTTTTTTTTTATTTTTTTTTTTTATCTTCCTTCTTCTTTCTACACCTTTCACTCTGTATATATATCACGGACGCACGGATCGCCCCGGGGGTCTCCCGGGTCGGCGGACGGAGCCACGGTTTGCAGCGGGAGACGCTACAGCGGGGAGGAGCTAGTGCTAGCTAGCACTTGGCCGCCGCCCGGTGCTAATGGGAAACTCGACATACCGGGAGCTGTAGCGAAAACGACGCGGGTGCCGGGCTGGAGTTTAGGCGGCGTGCAAGAAATATAAGACAGAATAATAAAGAGCGATGGCAAGAACCAAGCAGACCGCCCGTAAAATCTACTGGAGGAAGAAGCCCCCCAGGATGCAGCTAGCCACCGTCACAGGCCCGTGGCTCTGAGAGAGATCCGTCGCTGCCAGAAATCCACGGAGCTGCTCATCCGTAAGCTGCCCGTCCAGCGCCTGGTGAGGGAGATCGCTCAGGACTTCAAGACCGTCCCGCGTTTCCTGAGCTTCGCCGTCATGGCTCTGCAGGAGACCAGCGAGGCCCACCTGGTGGTCTCTTCTTCGCTAAGGGGGTCACCATCATGCCCAAAGACTTCCAGCTGGCCCGCTGCATCCGCGGAGAGAGAGCTTAGACTTTCTGCTGCACATTCACCAACCAACCATAATGCTCTGCACTGTGTGTCTATATATATATATTTATAGTAATATGGACATATGTTTAGTAGATGTTTTTTCTTGCCTTCTGATTATTGCTCTGAGTGTTGCTATCCCTGTGCTGTTGCAATCCTGGAATTTCCCCATTGTGGGACTAATAAAGACTTATCTTATCTTATCTCTTACATAAAACAGTCCCATTTCAAACGAAAAATGTAATTAGAGACAAATTTGGAAGATATCTAATTATCCAAGGATCTTTGTTATTAGAAAATATAAATCTGGTTAACTTATACGGTCCCAATATTGATGATCAAAACTTCTTTGTTAATTTATTCCTCACTTTATCATCACTTACAGGGCAACATACAGTATAATAGCAGGGGATTTTAATTGTACATTGAATCCCAGTATAGATAAATCAACAGGACTGGACTGTACGCACAATGGATGTTGGATGACTATTAATCATTTTATGAAAGAATTGAGATTGCTAGATATATGGAGAGAAATTAAACCACAAGTCAAAGCCTATTCTTGTTATTCTAATACCTATAAGACATTCTCACGTATTGACTACTTTTTGATCTCTACAGAATTAAGGTCCAAGATTCAAAACTGTTTCTATGATAACATTGTGATCTCTGATCATGCACCCTACTGTCTAGTATATGTAGATAAGAAATTGACAAAGGGCCCAGTTAGGTGGCATTTTCAACATAAATGGCTTCAGGATGAGGAATTTGTTAAGTACATAGAAAAACAGATAGATGAGTTCTTTGATATCAATACTACACAAACAACGGCATGTATAAAGTGGGAGGCTTTCAAAGCTTTTATTAGGGGGCATATTATTAGTTATACAGGTTCAAAATCTAAGAAGACCCGAGAGGAGAGAGTCCAATTGGAATGTAAAAAAAAAATTCTTCAAGAAAAGGTATATGCAGGAAGTAACCCACAGTTAGAGAACGAATTACTGATTCTGAGAGCTGAATATGACAAAAAATCAGCGAATAGAGCTGCCTCGAGTCTTCTAAGATTGAAGCAAACTTTTTATGAACAAGGTGAAAAATCAGGAAAATTATTGGCATGGCAGATTAAACAATTAGAATTTAAAACACCAATTACCAGTATTATAAGTAACGGACAGGTAGTTATAGATCTTTTAGAAATTAATAGTGCCTTTAGAGATTATTATGAAAAACTATATGATACAAAAAATGAAACTGACTTAACAAAACTAAATGGGTTTTTGGGTGGATTATCCATACCAGGTATTCCAAATGAAAACAGGGAGATACTGGAGTCTAAAATTAGTCAAGAAGAAGTTGGGCAAGCCATTGATAATATGAAATCAGGAAAAAGAGCAGGACCAGATGGTCTTCCAGTTGACCTTTATAAAAAATTTAAGAATAAATTAATAAAACCACTTTTGGAAATGGTTTTAGAAGCATTTCAAAATGGTAATTTACCACCATACGTGAATAATGCCTTAATTATACTGTTGCCAAAACCAGGTAAACCCCCTAATAAATGTGAAAACATGAGACCAATAAGCCTATTAAATGCTGATCTTAAAATAATCTGTAAAATTTTAGCAAAACGACTACAAGAAATATTACCAAATATTATTAACTGAGATCAGAATGGCTTTATAATGGGAAGACAAGGCTTCCATAATGTAAGAAGACTATTTAATATTATTTATTCCAATAAAGAAGCACCGGATACAGCTCTCCTATCATTGGACGTCGAAAAGGCCTTTGATAGGGTCGAATGGCCCTATCTTTTTGAAGTCCTACAAAGGTTTGGACTTGGAAATAATTTCATGAAATGGGTCCAGATAATATACAATAATGCTACAGCAGAAATCCTAACAAACAGCAATATCTCAAAATCAATAAAAATCAATAGAGGATGTCGACAAGGCTGTCCACTTTCACCTTTATTGTTTACTATGGCAATTGAACCTTTAGCGATGGCAGTACATTTACATCCACAAATATATGGAATTAAAGTAGGACCAACAGAACATAAAATCTCCCTGTATGCCGATGACATAATTTTGTTTATGTCGAATTTTAAAAAATCAATTCCGACCTTGTTAAATTTAATAAAGAACTTTGGGGAAATATCAGGATATAAAATAAACAAAACAAAATCTTCAATATTAATGTTAAATGAGACCCAGAGAAATCACCCAGCTCCTGAGGTAAACCAATTCAATGTTGTAAATCAGTTTAAATATTTAGGAATTCAAATTTTGCCTAAGCTAGAATCAGTTGCCAATGCCAACTATGAAGCCTTAATGACAAATATTAATGGGTTGCTTCAGAGATGGATGTCACTACCAATGTCGATGATCGGGAGAATTAATATACTTAAAAGTAATATCTTACCAAAAATACTTTATTTATTTCAAAACATTCCTTTACCACCACCTTCAGATCTATTCTCAAGAATTAAAAAAAAAAAGTTAGTGGAATTTATATGGAACAATAAGAAGGCTAGATTACGTTTGTCCTTACTATATTTACCATTTGATCGTGGAGGTCTGAAATGTCCAAACTTTATGTTGTATTACTGGTCAGCACAACTGAGGTCTATGACACATTATTTTTCATCAAATGATCTTCCTCACTGGACTGGAATGGAATCATACAATTTACCTCTACCTCTTCCCTTATTCATATACTCAGACTCGGCTAAAAAACTACAGAAACAAGTTAAAAATCTAATTGTAAAGCACATGATCAAAATATGGTGTGAAACTAAAAAATATTTAAAAGAACCACACTCACTGTCGCAATTTAGCCCAATATGGGGTAATCAATATTTTACACCAGGGAGAGCGGATACCGTATTTAAAGTATGGAATTTAAAAGGGATTCAAAAGATTCAAGACTTATATTTGTCACGCTCAGATAACATAATGTCTTTTGAAGAACTGAGGATTAAATTCAATCTTAATAGAACACACTTTTTAAAATATCTTCAGCTTAGAAATTTTATTCGATCAAATCAAAATAATGCTCTCACCCGACCTACTTATTCATCTTTGGAAAAAATTTTGGTGAAAGATAGTAAGAGAAAGGGTATTATTTCAGAGTTTTACAACTCATTGACACTATTCTCAAGTGAAAACTCACAGAAAAGACTGAATTACTGGAAAGAAGACCTGCAAATTGAAATTTCAGAGGAACAATGGGAAATGGCTTGTGCAGGAGCTCAAACCAAATCAATAAATGTACGTCTTAAACTGATACATTTTAAATGGTTAATGCGGATGTATGTTACACTGGTGGAGTTAAATAGATATAACAAAAACATACCAGATACATGCACAAAACGTATGGAAAGTAAAGGAACCCTATTTCACTGTTTATGGGAATGTAGAAAAATCAGAATGTTTTGGGAAGAGGTGAGGGTAACAATTGAAAAAATAATTTCAAAACAAATCACATTGAACCCTAAACTGTTTTTGTTGGGTCTGTATCCAGAAAAACAACTTCAATAAGAGTGAAAGAGCATTCATAGACCTCGGTTTGCTTAATGCCAAAAAATGTATTGCACTACTGTGGAAAAAGACTCATAGACCAGATGTGACTCAGTGGTTACGACAGATGTTAACAAACCTTCCACTAGAAAGAATAACATACATACTGAAATCAAAGGAAAATGTGTTTGAGAATATATGGAGACCTTTCATTGATTATGTAAAGAAATTAAACATAACTTCTGAAGAAGAAGGTGAATGATATGTGTGGGCCTTGCAAATTCCAAGCTGGTGAATGTATATTATGTATTCTTATGTAATAGATTACCTAGACTAAACAGAGGAGCATTGTTGTTGACTTGTGTTTGTTAATGGCTGTTGTTGTTTTTATTACTTTTTTTTGTTATTGTTCTTTTTAATTTTCAAATTACTTTTGTGTTAGTGTCTGACTGTGTGTGCTATGTTTGTAAAAAAAAAAAAAAAAGGTTCAATAAAAAATATTGTGGAAAAAAAAATATTCTGTGCCTTGCACTAATGCAGGATGTAAACCTTATCAGCATTTTTGGTTAATCTTCCCCATGTGGATTCCCTAATACTCATATAAAAAAACAGGCCCACACATAAGGTAGAACTGTTATAACTCTGAAGATCAGGTAATAAATAAACTTAAAATAAAGTCAGCATCCACTAAATTGTTCATTCAAGCTGCTTCCCTGTGTGTTTTTCTCCCACCGTATAGATCCACTGGTCCGGTCAATAAAGTTTTACATTATTATCAGATGTAAAACAAGGCAGGCACAGCTGTAGGCAACCGTCAAAGCTTAAGGCCCCGGGATGCATCGTGGAGGAGAACTAACAAGCACATCCCTCATTAACATTCCCCCACAGCCACCTTCAACAATACGCTTGCCCTAGTGCGAGTGGCGGCGCACGGCAGGGAGATGGATTTCTCTGTTCTGGTGTCAGAATATTTTAATGTGTCATCAAAGTGGCAGCTCATTTTCTGGCACAGCGAAACGCTAAGCCCAAGCCAAACACTGGAACAAGAAGCCTGTCTGAGGGATAATATTAGCATATAGTGCCTCCGTGCTTTGATACGAGCACAAATTCAGACAGGACTTTATTGACTCTGAGGCAGCCTGAATGCTGCTGTGATTGTAGGCCCTTTGTGCCACCGGCATGAAATAGAGATCCATGGTGGCACGTAGTGTGCCTCTAAATATGTGTGTTTGGGGGCGGCTTTTTCTCTGTGATTCAAATGAAGAGCAATGAAAAGAGTCGTAAAGTCCTTGGTTTGCTCAGATCAACCTTATGTTATAAGGGCTCTGTTAAACCAAGCACACAGCTCTTGCCTTCAGACGTTTCCAGACTAGCTGGGAGAAATAGTCTCTCCAGCCTGTCCTGGGTCATTCCCGGGGTCTTCTCCCAGTCTTACGTGCCAGAAACGTGTCACGTTGTCCAAGAGGCATCCTGATCACATACCCAAACCACCTCAGCTGGCTCCTTTTGATGCGGAGGAGCAGCTGTTCTATTCTGAGTCTAACTTTAAGGGGGAGTCTTGCCATCCTATAGAGAAAGCTCATTTCTTGCATATGAAGATTGCAAATTTACAAGAAAAAATTGAAAATTTACAAGAACAAAGGTGCAAATTTAAGGAAAAAAATGCAAATTTGCATGAAAAAAAATTGTATATTTACATTGTAACCAGGGGGACAGACAGTGAAGCCCAACTGGTGGTTTGAGCTCACAACCTCTCATACCAGAGTCCAGCGCTCTACTTGTGCCACCAAGAGGGTCAACCCACTTGGTAAGCTATGTTGGAATGCTTTTACTGACTCTGTTACATATTTCCCCTCCAGATTTTGACATCATCCCAATGTCAGAGGTGCATTTTAAGCTTTCAGGATCCTTTAAGGATATCCACCATCTGACACCAGTGGCATCTGTGCAATGGGACTAATATGCCACGAGTAAGTCCTGCCAACAACATCAATTGTAACCAAGGGAGCAGGCGATTAAGCGCAACTGGTGACGTCCAACCAGGGGTATGAACGCACAACCTCCTGTACTAGTACCAGTTGGATTTCCTGGGGCACTTGCCATAAATTTTGAATGTCCTGCCACCTGACGTCAGATTTCTAACCAAAAACATGGATCGGCACAGCATTTTCACAAAGTCATAAACCAAAGATAGATGCCTCCACTGAAGCAGCTATTGGGTTCACTTTGTCGGAGATACTTGAGCTTCTACCTACAGTTGATGCTGGGCGCAGTTATTTTGAATCCTTTGTCCCTTCCTTACTTGATTAGAGCGCTATTGTCAGAAAGCTGACTTCAAGACCCATGCCACTCGAAACTTCTGCCGATTGACTGATAAAATCTGACTCCTGGAACTATAGCGTCTGTAAAGGCATACCCTCCATCTTAGGTATACAACCTCCTAAAAAGTCCTCAAAACATGTAGTCCCCTGCTTCTCAGCCCTCTGCAGTGGGAAAAGAGCTGAAACAATTGTGGCTCCAGTACATGCTAGGAAAGCACCTCATGGCAACCTCACTGACCTTCCCTTATTTACTATCTTCTCTGTGTCTTAAGGTTAAACTCAGTAAGGCACTTTCCAATTGTGTAATCCACCGATTCACATGCAAGCCAGTGTAAAGCCATGTGAGGTGCTCTTCTGCAGGAGTCATTTGAGTCTTTGGAATAGAAAGGACCCCCCCCCCCCACACACACACACACCTTTTTTGTTGCTTTGGTAATGAGAAAGAGGAAAAACAACACTGACACCGCTGTGGCTGCTCCATCACATAGCACTCAGAATGAAACCATCTCATCTGTGGTCAAGAGCCGCCATGAGCAGCTCTTCACACTCTGGTTCCACTGAACTGCTCTCAGAAAGGCAGCTCTTGCACTCTGCTGGTCTTTGCTGTCCACAGCCTGTGTGACTCATTTCCTCTTCAGAGAGTCTGAGCACTTCGGCCACAGCTCAAAAGCGGCACAGAGAAGAAAGGCCGCTGCTGGCGGCTTTTCACATTTTCACCGCAAACTAAAAAAAAAAAAGAAAAGGCACAACTCAAAAGGTTGAAGTTGTTGAGTCTGGGTGTTACTTTCTGTTTGTGATTACTGAGGAAAGTGGGGTCAGCCTTCTCAGAACCAGGCTGTCAGTCACCACCGGACGAACCGCCTTACACCTGTCGTCTGCAGGGAGATCCGAGCGCTTGAGTGGTGTTAACAGACCTCGCTGTAAACCACGGCTGGGATATGTGATCCAGAGGTTCTCAGCGCGTTTTCAGCGCTGCCACCAGAGGACAAATTACTCGAGTAATGTGTAGTCGTCCTGTGGTTTGTAGCATTACACTCTCATTTACTCCCCCTAGAAACTGAAATGTGGCTGGGAGAGATAAGCTACACATTAAGTCCTTGGAGTGGGGAAAAATGTACAGCAAATTTAATGGAAAATTCCTAAGGTATGAGCCGCTGTTGCAGTCGCAGGCCCAGAAAAGCTGAACAGAAAACAACTTTTTTAACAGATTTCGTGGTGGGCCAGTTGTCTTACCATTGAGCGATTTCTCCCCGGCAACATAAGTAATCTGGGGACTGAATAATGCTGGCAGCGCTCCAGTGCAGCTAAATTGAAAAACCTTGAGTAATTTGGCCAGCAATGAGAACGTGATATCCACACTGCTGGGCTTTCAAGGAGGGATTTGTGTTGTTTTATTCATCTCCGGACAAAGATGAAATATGGAAGCTAAACAGCACCTGAGTCTTTTGTCTGTCATATAGTGCTCCCCCAGGATATTGGATGGGTTGCTATTTTAAAGCCACTCTCCAGTCTTCCCCAAGACTTTGAGGCCTTGATTTCTAGATGAAATGCAAAATTTACTCTCATCTGAAAAGAGGACTTTGGACCATTGAGCAACAGTCCAGTCCATTTTCTCCTTAGCTCTGTTAAGGCGCTTCTGACATTGTCTCTGGTTCAATAGTGGCTTGACACAAGGAATGTGACAGCTGTAGCCCATGTCCTGGATACGTCTGTGTGTGGTGGCTCGTGAAGCACCGATTCCAGCAGCAGTCCACTCCTTGTGATTCTCCCCCAAATTCTTGAATGTTCTTTGCTTCACAATCCTCTCAAAGCTGCAGTCATCCCCGTTGCTTGTGCACCTTTTGCTGCCACACTTTTACCTTCCACTCAACTTTCCATTGTGTATCCACATCTTTGGCCACCCATGACACATAAAATGCCTGTATCATGCATATCGAGTACAATTTGACACAATATGAGCCAGGACTTCATGCAATGCTTCCCTCGCTCTCCAGCTGCTGCTGAAGAGACACAGGCTTAGTGCTGCTGCTCCCCCCTCCCCCCCTGCAAGCAAACGTTCAAAATAAGAGCTCCTATCCAGTCCTGCAAACCTTCAAAATAAGAGTGATTGGCCAAATGAACTGATGGAACGTAGACATAAAACACCAAAATTGGATCCCCAAGTACTAATGATGTGTAGTAAACTGAAATATTTCCAATGTGGATAAACTTGATTACTGAAATTGAGTTTTGTCAGGATGAAAAAAAGACACTCATCAGTTACATATCATTGTGAAGAACTTTCTCTGAGGTAAGCTTTCATTTTATTAAGTTATTTTGCAAGTGAAACTGTCCCTCTAGATCAGAGGTCTCCAACCTTGGGCCCCTCAAATGTTCAGGTTCCTGTGGGACATTTTCTAATTTTACTTCTTAGTTGGTCCAAGAAATTGTAAAAAATTTGCCGTTGTTGGAATGGGGGCAAGAGTGCCTACAAAACATGTGCACAATGGCAAATAATTTGCAATTTTTGGACTAATTACTAAGTGAAATTGAAAAATTTCCCACAGAAAGCCGAATGTTCCAGGGCCCCAAGGTTGGACACCCCTGCTCTAGTGTGTGCATATATATAATTTGCACAGTATATGCATTGAATATTATATTTTCTTATAAAAATGTAAGAAACCAAATTTTGAAGGATATTCAGAGCATGAAATGCATAATGCAATATATAGCGTGCATTGTGATAGAGAAATATCGCGAAAATTTTTCTGCTAAATCACCCAGCCCTACTTGGATAACAGCACCCTGTGAACAGCCAGCTTCTTTAGCAATGACCTTTTGTGTCTTCCCTGTGATTGTGTAGCCTACTGAACCAGACCGAGACCATTTAAAGGCTCAAGACACCTTTGCGCTTTGAGTTATATAGCTGATTAGTGTGACACCAAGTCCAAGATACTGAGCTTTTTCCCACAATATTCATTTTCTGATACTGAATTGTGGGTTTTCATTAGCAGTAAGCCATAATCATCAAATGAAAATCCTTGAACTAGATCACTAATCTATATGAATTAAACTTTCAAATTTACTGTGATGCAAATGTAGTGGGATTAAGTCAGATTTCAGTCTCTCTGATGGCACATACAGGTGTATTTATCAAAATTTTCTTTAAAACACACAAACACAAATGACAGAGTCCAAGCAAGTCACATTTAATGCCCTGGGCTTTATTATCTTATTTTAATGAGAGTTCTGTCACATTTTTTTTAAAATCTCTCTCTTTTTTTTTTTTTTTTTTTTAAAAGTCTTTTCAGCCTCCAGGTGGGACAAGTAAACCTTAAGGATATATCCTGCCATTGGACTGGGCATTCAGATTCTGACAAAGACAAGAAGCACTACTAAGTAATGCTGCCTTTGCACCTAACTCTTCACAGAAGAGAGTACGTAAAATTCCCCAAAGGAAGGCACCCAATACTTGTGGTTTTTGGCCTTGCAGCCGTCTGGAGATTTTTTTTTTCCCAAAGAAAAAAAGAAAGGGGGGGGGGGGCAGAAAAAAAAATTAGGAAGAGTAGAGAAGTGACCCTCTCTCTCCTAATTAGCATTTTTATTATTAAAAACTGGAATGATGAAACATACAGCAATTACTGCCCATTCACCTCCCTTGTCACCTATGCATGAAAAAGTAAAATGAACAAATGAGTGAAGTCTTCAGCTTTTACAATCAAGTTTACCACAAGGAAAAAAAAGGAGAAAATACAAAAATAATCTGTTGTTTTGGGATAAAACAAAAAGAAAGAAAGGGGACTCCAGTTGCATGAAAATGAAGGAACACTCCTTACAAAATTAAAAAAAAAAATACAAAAGCAGCATTGATGTTTATTAAAACCATCAACAAAAACATAAAAAATAGTGCTAAAATCAGAAGCAGCACAAGCGTCCAGGAAGGTTACTTGTGTTTGGGACAATGTCGATGGGAGCTCCCAGTAAGAGAGGAGCAACCTCTCCTCGCGGGAACCCAACGCCTCTTCTTTGAGGTTCTCCCCGCCTCGGTGCAGTCTTCCTCGTGACCCACAGAGCTGCACAGGGGACCCAAAAATTAAAAACTGTGTTTAGCGGGAAGGGGTGAGACCTGCTTTTTGTTCACGATACACAAAAATACCCAGGAGTCCGTAGTTACCTAACATTTACTACAGCACAGGAACCAACAAAGGTACAGTGTACAAATTAAGAAAAAAACAAACAAAAAACAAACAAAAAAAGAAAAAAAAAAGAAAAAAGTGTAAACACAGCACAATAAATAGATAAAAACAGCAGGCTCTGCACCATGCACATGATGTGATAAAACTTCTCTATACAACTCCCACATCTCTCCCACTTGCCACAAGTTACTTGGCTCACTTAGGGTTTTTTCTTTGACTCCAGAGTGCAAAACATCACAAATGGACAGTTCTGTATTCAAGTAATATATATACATTGGGGGGGGGGGGGAGGTTATTACAAATATGTAGTTACTGTACATATACTGATTTTGCCATATTCATAATTTACAGGTGACAATATTTTACTTTATACAGTAACAAAAAAAAAAGCTTTAAAAAGTATGAGAGATGAGAATTGCAAGCGTTCTGCCAGTCTGCGTTCCCAGAGTCCTGCCGTCCCTTTTGCATTCCCGATGCTACGATGCACAGCACCTAGTGAGCGGACTCCTCGCTGCCATCGCTACTACGTCACCTCCATGGCCACTGTGTTGTCTGCTATACTGTTCAGTGCTGGCTTGTCTTCGTCGTGATTTTCTCTGTGGGATAAAAGCAGACGAGATTATGTCGTTTCAGTTCGGTAGCACATTAAGCTGCCATCATCACTTGCGGTCATTGTGATGTGAAATATTTTTTGTGACCATCTGCCGAGCTGAAACGACTGCTTTACATGTTAATAGAAATGTCTGCACCTCTTTCATCTAGAAAAGCAGCAGTTAGTCTGGAGAAATTCTTTTAAGCCCACACCAGACAGGTACTTCTTTCATCAATATGTCTGAAACTCAACAAGCTCTTCCGATGCACTTAATTTATACAGACAGATGAATAAATGAACACATTCATATGAAAAATAAATACAGAACATTTACTTTTGTGGGACTTGGCATTGATCTTAAAGGCGGCATTTATAGTGCTCTTTGATAAACAATAAAGACAACATACTTGGGATGCTAGCTGACAATTTTATTCACAACCGCCACAATATCGAACAACCACTGAAGAACAACACATCCGCTAGCTCCACTTCCACTCACTTTCACAATCGAAGCCTTGCAGATAATAGTGTAAAACATTTGGTAAATGACAGTTATACAGAATATGTTGCATCTGAAACTTAATCTCCCTCTCCTTTTTTTAAGTCATATTCAAACCCAAGTAAGTCCAACAGCATAAACATCCAAATACAGTATATACACATGTGCTCAAACAATCCCTGAGCTTAAAGGCAGAACATAAATAGAACTACATGCTCTCGAGTTTTAATTTTGAGTAATACTTTGACCCCCTATTAACCAACAGTCCATTGCCCTTCACTCAGCGCCTTGAGCAGCTGGGGAGCTGATGCACCCCTTTCTGTGAGGCAGTCTGCAAGTTGTTCTTTTGTGCTCTGCCACAGTATTAGTTCAACTTTCTGCATCTGAATAAGCTCTTTGATGCAACTAATCTCCAAACGAAGTCTCTTCTCAGAAACTGACTTGATTTTAGTGCATCTGTTAGCGAATGGTTATCTGTTACACAGACCATTGGAGAGGCATGTTCAGTGTCTCCTGTGGTCAACTCAGAAAACAGTGTAGTTAGAAAAAGTGTATTGTCAACTCCCTTGGACATTGCCACGGTTCCTTTGACTGCCAAGAAAAGTGAAAACTTTCCTTTTTCTCCCATGAGAACAATGAAATGTCCTCCCTGAGTGCCTCCATCAGACAGGTTTCCAAATGAGGCATCACTAAACACACTTATCTTTAGTGCACTGTCTTTGCCCAAATGTGAAAGGTTTACACTATTCCGTTTGCTTCATGGACAGGGATGAGAATGGGGTTTCGGAAAAAAAGAGGAAACTAAGCCCGTGGTCTTAGTTAGGCCTGCGTCCCCCAGAAGCTAACAAAATCTGGTGTTTTAGAATGCTCAAATGGGGTCTTATATTTAAAGTTAGAAGTAAGTACAAATGCATT
The DNA here is from genome assembly GCA_020510985.1 of Pholidichthys leucotaenia. NCBI lineage: Eukaryota > Metazoa > Chordata > Actinopteri > Cichliformes > Pholidichthyidae > Pholidichthys > Pholidichthys leucotaenia. The sequence continues at coordinate 213,068,540 of CM035844.1, forward strand.
TATAGTTTACCTTTTTAATCTGCTGCTGCATCACATGTGTAAATTTATGATATCTGAATGGTATGTTGATGTAATAATACTAAATTATATTTTACTACTATTTAATATGTTTAGAATGGTAAATGGCGTTCACTTATATAGCGCTTTTTCTCATCTCTGGATGACCAAAGCGCTTTACAGATCCTGCTATCCACCCATTCACGCACACATTCACACACTGATGGCAGCAGAGCTGCCATACACACACAGGTGCTAGCCTGGCCGCCAGGAGCAACTGGAGGTTCAATGTCTTGCTCAAGGACACTTTGACATGCAGACTTCAGACAGAGTGGGAATCGAACCCATGACCCTCCGATCAGTAGTCGGTCACACTACACCTGCGCCACAGCCACCCCCTAAACTGCCGCCCCTAGAACTGATACAGAATTACATTTACATAGTTCTAGAACAGAAAATAATTTAACCAAGTAAAATAAATTATAAATATTAACAAAATTCCATCAAGTCCATCACCCATTTATTATCCTACACTTTATTACATGTATAGTTTATTTCTCTTATCTTATCATGTTTAATGTTGCAGCATTGTACCGAGACAAATTCCTAGTTTGTGTACTACATGAACAATGGCAATAAACCTGATTCTGATTCTGATTCTGAAAATATACTGACATTCTGCAAGCATTTTGATTTATTAATGTGTGCATTTGTTAGTGTTACTAGGAATATAAAAAAGTTGCATATTAGTATATTTTAATATTTGAAAGATAATCTAAGTAAATAAAACCTAAAAGATGTTTAATTAGTGTTTCAAATTATCAAGTGTTTCAAAACAGGCATGACGTCACAACTTACACATGCTATTTCATAAATTCATAACGCGAAAATTCTCAAGTACATTACTTATAAGGCGAAAAAAATCTTACCTCGGAATGTGTCTAACGATCACTAATTGCTGTAATCGGGGCCGATTGTGATGAACTTTGACTGGCATCTGAATTTAACCGTGTCCATCGATCGTTTTGAATGCAGCACGAGCGACTAATTCGATCTCCTTGTAGCCACAATTTTGAGATGTTTGTTTTTTTCCGAGCCATTCCCAACAAAACTTGTTCCTTATCCCTTTGTCTTCTTGCTTTGTTGTCTTTCGTGAGTTTTAGGTTCACCATTTTCACGAAATCGGGAAAACTCGGTTGATTGAATTGTCCACCATTTGCATTTCGCTCCGCGTGTGGGATATGACAAACGGAATAACAAAATCGTTGATTGGTTGCTTCAATAAGTATCAGCCAATCAGTGGCCTTGTTACATTACATTACTGATCTCGCTGGGTAGCGCGTTCTGCGCGGTGGATTTGAGCAGCCGATCGAAAATACGACTCGCCGCTCATAACAGACCCCCCCACCCCCACCCCACCCCAAAAATTTCTCCTCGAATTTAGACGATTCACGAGAATGACCCTAGACATGATCAAATCCGAGGAATTCCTCATCCCTGCATGGATCATGTAGACCGTTGCATCTTTCAGTGTTGATGCCAGGTTATCTGGTCTACTCTGCCTGGCAACCCAGAGAATCTGACCAAATCTTTGATCCGAGTTGGTCTTTTTCCTCCTCACAGAGAGGCGAATCTTGCTGTACTGCTCGCGATGGGTCAATGTGTATGGGCTGCATGTGCTGAATGTATTTCTCCTGGTGTATTTGTACCTTTCTATCGAGAGTCACACAGTCTATTCCCACATAAAAGTGTTCATGTGCCTCGTGCTCAACTTGAAAAACAAATTTCAGGTGAGGTGTGACTGTTGGAGAATTTTTGTGTGCCTCCCCATATGAAATCATCTACATGACAAGTGAGTACCCCAGACACGGTGCAGTCTTGATCTAACCAACAGAAAACCGCCGGATCGACCTTTGACATGGGTCCACCTGCTTTCACCACCATCTCTTTCACTCTGTTGTACCAGTACAATGATGCTAAGCCGTGTACCAGTACAATGATGCTAAGCCGTACACACTTTTTGAGCTTCCATAATATTCCATTACGGATGGCTTCAGGAGGTGGTCTAATGTAAATGTCATGTGTCACCTCCATTCCCTCAAGGAATGCTGATTTGATGGCCATAGAACGAAGTGACCATTGTTTTTGACAAATAACTGCCGTCAGTAGTCATAAAGACTCTGAATCACAGGTGGGGGAGTCCTTTTGCAGCTCAGACATCTCCATCTCCTCAAAACCTCTTGCCACCAGCCGAGCTTTTCACACTGATCCTGAGACTGTTTCTTTGAGAGTACACACCCACCTTGTTGGAATACACTTTAGTCCCTCATTCTTCACCTCTACAAACATTATCTCTCCAGCATTTTATTTCCTCTTGTTTGGCTTTGTCAAATGATAACTCATTTACCACAAACATCTTCATTAGTGTTATCAGTGACAGTGGGTTCCATCTCAAGACTGTACCTGTGTTAGAGCAACAGATTTTGTGTTAGCAGCTAGACAGGGGGTCTGCAACGTTTTCCAACCCAAGAGCCATTTTGCCCATCTCCGAATAAAATAGAAGTGGCTGAGTGCCGCAACAGCAATTTGACCTTTAAAATAAAGATTATGCTGCTTATTAAGTTTATATATATATATATATATATATATATATATATATATATATACACACACACATACATACATACACACTACCGTTCAAAAGTTTGGGGTCACCCAGACAATTTTTGTTTTCCATGAAAAGTCACTTTTATTTACCACCATGAGTTGTAAAATGAATAGAAAATATAGTCAAGACATTGACAAGGTTAGAAATAATGACTTGTATTTGAAATAATTTTTTCCTTCAAACTTTGCTTTCGTCAAAGAATCCTCCATTTGCAGCAATTACAGCATTGCAGACCTAACATGATTGCACAAGGGTTTTCTAATCATCCATTAGCCTTCTGACGCAATGAGCAAACACATTGTACCATTAGAACACTGGAGTGATAGTTGCTGGAAATGGGCCTCTATACACCTATGTAGATATTGCACCAAAAACCAGACATTTGCAGCTAGAATAGTCATTTACCACATTAGCAATGTATAGAGTGTATTTCTGATTAGTTTAAAGTTATCTTCATTGAAAAAAAGTGCTTTTCTTTGAAAAATAAGGAAATTTCTAAGTGACCCCAAACTTTTGAACGGTAGTGTGTATGTATGTATGTATGTATGTACATGTATATATATTAGGGGTGGGTTCAAAAGATCAATATATCGATATGGATCGATACATGTTTGACTGAGCCGATATCGATCCACAAAATCCGCGGATCGATCTTTTAATATTAATATGTTTTAATATAATATTTTTACGTTTGTGAACGTCTACTGAGTATAATCGGGTCGAAACCGGGTCAGTGAGCCAGGAACAACAGCCGAGACCAATAAACAACCGACGCGCTAACGGAGCTAGCAAGCTAACGGATATGCTAGTTCTTCTTCTGTGGTGTTAAAACGGTTCTCATCCGGCAAGAGTTTCCTGCCGCGTGTGCTCTTTCGTGTTTACACGAGCGGAGATAATAACGTGCGTCTCTTAATTTAGCAACAAAAGTCACCGTAAAGATTGTCCTCAACAGCTTCTGAATATTTTTCATAAATAAAACTTCTGTGTTCCCTGCGGCGCGGGCACACGTCTTTTGTGTTTACATGACGCGGAGATAATAACGTGCGTCTCTTAATTTAGCAGCAAAAGTCACCGTAAAGACTGTCCTCAACAGCTTCTTAATATTTTTCATAAAGCGGGGTTAAACGGACTTTTACTCCATGCAGCGCTGTGTTGGAACAAAGTTGACGACTGAAAGGGAAAATGCGCGGAGACTAAAACCCGTGAAGCAGAGACTTGGAGCTGCTGACACTGTAAGTATAATATTTGTTTCTTTTAACGTTTGTGTCGTCAATTAATAATTTATCCGGCATGATGATGGTTTCTTTTACAAACTATGGACACAGAGAGAACTGTTGGTTAAGCGCTGTGAATAAATGCAGAATTAAGGTATATTTTATGAGATTATGGACTTCTGCCACTTAAGCGATGTGAAGAGAATAAATCACAATAAAATTAATAAAGGCTGCAGTACAACAAGCTATTTTTACTCAGTAGAACTAAATTGAAATGAACAAACCTCAGGAAATGAACTGAAACCCTTTTCCAACATTGAAAGTTAATTTGTCGTTAAAATATAAAAAAACCCCCTAAATTATTAAACCCTACTGTGGTGTGGCGATCTAAAAATATGAATGTTAATTTTACTGTGAAATCTATTCTTTTTATCTGCCTTCAGATGTGTGAAGACTGGAAGCTTCATCCTCCCTGAGACCTTCTGAAGGTCAGAGGTCATCAGTGGAGGAGCATCCCTGCTTCATGTGGATTTCAGCACAGAAGACGACCTTCAAGATTCAAGGAGGTGCTGCCATCACTTTCTCCACACTAACATGCATTCAATGCAATTTAGTTGTTGTAATGACAAATTCTTTTATTTCTTTTTTTAAAGTTCTCAGCAAGAACACAATATTGGTCATTTTTTTTTTACAATTTTACTGAGCATTTAATTCTAAATAAATCACTGTTTAACAAGAAATTTTTGGCAATCCTGTACTTTTCTTGTGGTGTTACGTAGAATAGCATCACTACAAACTATGGAAAAAGCAGCTGCTTTAAAATTTGTACTTCCTCACACAACTTTGAGTGCAAAAAAACTCTAAAAGTGCCATAACTTTTTGGAAAAGCTCCCACAAATCCAGGCTTTTTGGGCCACAACAATCACAAAAAGAGCTGACAGAATCCTGGAGGGACTGAAATACAATCAGATTATGGATGTATGGTTCATGCATTGAATTTGTTTACTTACTCTGGGTGGTGAACTTGACACGACACACCCTTTGCACTAAAGAAAGCACCTGTGAGCACTTTATGAAATGATAAGTTAAATAATAAAAAGTGCATTATTGTAACTGATTTTGGGTCAGTTCTATATGTGATAATTTATGTATTAACAAAGTTAGAAGATTCTTGGTACAATTTGCAGCACTAGGTCTCGAAGATTTTTGTTTCATGGGAAGTAAAATGGCTATTAAAATGGTAATTCCCCAGATTAAATTGGGATCGGATCAAATCGGGATTGAATCGGAATCGAATCGATTCATAATCTCAAGAATCGGAATCGAATCGATTCTGGAAATTAGGGATCGTTCCCAGCCCTAATATACTGTATATATACAGTATATGAATATTATGTGTTATTAAAGACTTCATACAACAGTGGAAAAAAAACTGTCAAGCTTTATAGATAGCTTCATTTGTGAAATAAAAGTATTAGAAATATATTACAAACTGTCTTGTGCTGATAAATAAGTTTCTGAATATCTGACCATAATTTTTTGTATAGTTTAAATCTGAAAAATATGATCCATCTCCTACTTTCAATAGTGATCACACAGCTTTAGTTCCTGATATTTTAATACATTAGAGATGAAAGTTTTATTTAGAAAAAGCTACTTTTCAACCTTTTTGTTTCCTCATAATGCTCCTTATTCAAATGTATTAATATAAAATAAATCTGTATCCCTCACCTGTTCTCAAGACTCAATTTGACAACTACTGGATTGGTTGTTTGATATTCTTCTTTATTTTGGAATAAAACAAAAAGAACTCTAAACAACCTTGTAAATAATATAACTTCAAAAGTCATTTGGTGCAAATTAAGCCAATTAGAAATAATTACAACGGAGTGGAAAAACGTTTAAAAAATCTTCCACTGAGCTAAATATTGGTTATAATTTTTTTTAAAAAAAATGTGTGGCATTGATAGATTTATTTATACATTATTTATATTGTGTATATTATGTTCAGTGTTTAGTTTTTTCTTTTTTGCTTTTCTGGTCTGTATGCTCCTTTTATGTGCTGCTGGAAATTTTAAATTTCCCAGAGGGAGTCATCCCAAAGGGATTAGTAAAGTTAAGTCTAAGTTTAAGTCTAAGTCTAGATAGTCTGCACATATAATTCACTGTCCAAATCCCCCCAGATAAACTAGCAGTTATCCTACAGACACAAAGGTGAAAACATCCTTAAAAGAAAAGGCTCGGACTTCTGGTCTGGACACCATGGTGGTAGCAGCTAAACGCTGAAGCTCCCAGATCCCATCTGTGAAAATACCATGAAAATAAGATTTAACAGATTTATGGAAGTGTGAAAATCAAAAGACAAAGTTATTATGCCTAAAGGAAAACAGAAGAGATCAACATTTACCAGGCCAAGACACGCATCGGCCTGAGAAACTGACCTCGAAGACAATAACCTCTCAGAAATGGAGGAGCAAAATGAGGCTAGCAACACGGCTAGCTTAAAAACAATACTTCAGGAATTAAGAGAATTTCGCCGACAGTGTGGGGCCGAATTTCGTCAACTTAAAGACGAAATAAAAAGGACAAACAGAGTGAACCAGGCTGGCTGCATGCGTGGAAACCATACTGAGAGAAAAGTTGGAAATTCCCCAATCCAAAACAGAAAGGGTGCACCGTTCATTAGCCCCAAGGCCGTTGGCGGAAGCTCCCTCGCCATCAGTGGTGGTGAAGTTTTCCAACTTCAGAACAAAAGAAGAGGTTTTGAGACTGGCTTGGCAGAAAAAAGGATTTATGCACCAAGAAAGGAAAGTTTTTGTGGCGCATGACTACGCCCCGGAGGTCCTTAAAAAACGTTGGGAATACAATGACGCTAAAAAGGTACTAAGAGAAGAAACTGCGCTTTCAAATTCCATTCCCGGCAAAGCTGAGGGGTTTTTTTTTTTTTTTTTTTTTAACAGGAAGAGACGTGTCTCGACAATTCGGCAGAAGAAGCAACCAGGGATATGGCGAGAAGAGGGCTCCCAGTACCGGTGTATAAACCCGCAGCAGACCCGATCGAAAGAATCAAGGCTCAAACGTGGTGCACGCAGAGACCCTCAAAATCAACGTGCCAGCAGCAGGAAACCCAGCGCCAGGGCTATAAGTTAAAACTGGACGCTTTCAGGAGGGAATAACGATATTTTTAGTCAATCTGCACATCCAACCCTCCTACAAGGTAACAAACATTAAAGGAGATGCAGAATCAGCAAATATGAGGTGGTAAAACATTTCATGGAACAGTCATAATATTAGAAACATTAAATAAGTCTTAAAAAAAAAAAAACTTGTTAAAATAGAAATGTGACAATGAACCACATGATCTCTCCACACTAACAAATACTGTTTTACCGTGATTGTTTGCTGTGATGGTGGTGGGAGGTTGCGCATAATTTCATAGGGTATAGGCATAAAAAAAAAAAAAAAATCTATACAAGTTCGGATTGGGATCTGAAAATCACGTTAAAAACATGGGACAACTTACAGGGGTAAGACAGGGCCCTCAACACTTAAAGTTTGAGGAATTTCCCTCAGAGCCAACACACCAAGGCTCCTCTAAGGTCACTAAAAAGACCTCAGCTCAGGAAGATCTTTTGACAGTTTTATGTTTTAAAGTTTTATATGCCATGTTCTTAATGTTTTTTTTCAGTTTTTGAGTAGCATAAAAGAGGGCCACTATACTATTATACTAAATAAGACAATACAATGGAGAAACAGGGTTCAACCAAAATAATCTCTTAATGTAAAAGGGATCCTGAATCCAGTTAAAAGATCCAAGATTCTAGGCAAAATGAAAAAAAGACAAAGCAGGAATACTATTTTTTACAGAAGACCCACCTAACAGACTTGGAACATACTAAACTAAATAGACAAGGGTTTAAACTGATCTCTTCATCTTCATATAAGTCAGGGAGGAGGAGGAGGGGGGTAGCGACATTGATCTCAACCAAAATTGTATTTGAAAAAAATTCAGAACACAAAAATAAAGAATGGAGATTTAGCATGGTACTTGGTCGGCGAGAGGGAGAAGATATCACCCTGCTGAATGTATATGCACCTCCAGGAGCTAACTGGAAATTTTATGAAAATGTATTTGGCCTAATGATAACTAAAGCCCAAGGTTTAGTGATATATGGTGGAGACTTCAATCTAAGACTGAACCCATACTGGGATGCATCAGGTAATTCTCCACATCAAAATAACACTCAAAGTAGAAAAACTAGGATGCTACTAAATGAAATGGGAATCTGTGACGTGTGGAGGGAATTCAACCCCAGTGTAAAAAATTATACATTTTACTCAGCATCACATTCATCATATTCAAGGACTGACTATTTTTTATGTTTAATAGAGACACTGTAAGAGTAAAAACACGTAAAATAGGACTGATGGATCTCTCTGACCACAGTCCGATCTATATAGATTTAAATATCCAAAAATACACAAATAATACATTTTCTTGGAGGTTAATTTCAAATGTGCTGAAAGGACCAGTGAAAGATGAATTGGAGTCAGATATTCTCAGATATTTGGAAGAAAATGATAATGGAGAAGTAGCCCCTTTAATACTGTGAGACGCATGCAAAGCTGTAATAAGGGGAAATATTATTGCAAAACTGGCACTCCAAAAGAAATTGAGACAAGAAAAACTAATCACACTAGAGTCAGAACTTAAACTAGAAAAACAGCACAAAGACAACTCATTCTAATGACTCACTCAAAATTAAGGAAATTAAAAAACAAATAAACAAGATCTACACAACAGAAATCCAGAAGAAACTTACATTTCTGAAACAAAAATATTATGAAACAGGTAGCAAATCGGCAAAATTACTAGCCTATAAATTGAGGAAACAACAAACGGAGAGAGCAATCTACAAAATCAAGAGACCCAGTATCAAAGGAAATAAAAATTAGAACTCAGGAAATTCATAAAAGCTTTGAGAATTACTACAAGAACTTGTACTCCCTCAAAAAACACAAAAAAAGACACATCCGAAGCCTTCCTAAATACATTAAATCTTCCCCAACTTACTGAGTCACAAAATAAAAGACTACTGGCAGAAATACAACCTAAAGAATTAGAAAAAGCAATTATGAAACTTAAAGCTAACAAATCCCCAGGAGCAGATGGCTATACAGCAGAGTAGTACAAAACTTTTAAACAGCAACCATCTCCTCTCCTCCTGAAAACATTTAACTATGTCCTCCACAAAGGGGAAATCCCCCCCCCCCCCCCGGGAGAGAAGGGATCATTGCAGTCATACCTAAACCTGAAAAGGATAAATTAGACTGCTCCAACTACAGACCAATCAGTGTGTTAAATCAGGACTATAAACTTTTTACCGCTATCCTTGCCAAAAGGTTAGAAAATATACTGACAGACTTAATTCATTTAGACCAAACAGGTTTTATAAGACAAAGACAGACACAAAGATGCATGCATCGTCTGTGGCTGAGTATATAAGCTGACTGTATATGCCTCACTAGAGCTCTCTCACTTGCTTGTTGCTGACTTAGAGACGCAGGGCTCACTCCAGCGCGCTGCCACAGCGCTGAGTGAGCCTCGTGATGGAGGATGAATAAAGCACCTTTTTAACCTTCAGTTCGCCGTCCGCCTGCACTTATTTGATCCTTGCCTCCACACTGGTAACCCTTATTCGTATCCTCCACACTGGTGTTACAGCAGCCGATAGGAAGAGACTGAACAAACTGATCAAGAAAGCTAGCTCTGTCCTGGGGCAGCACCTTGACCCAGTGGAGGAGATAGGAGAGAGAAGGATGGTGGCTAAACTGTCATCTCTGCTGGAGTCCGAGTTCCACCCTATGCAGGACATACTGAATGCACTGAGGAGCTCATTTAGCAGCGGACTACATCATCCTAGGTCAGGGGTCGGCAACCCGCGGGCTCCAGAGCCACATACGGCTCTTTCATCCCTCTGCTGTGGCTCCCTGTGGCTTTGGAAAATAAATGAGCATTTAATTAAAATGCATCTTATTTTAGTTCACTAGTTTTTAACATGTAATTCTAAATTTGAAGATTATGGTGATCTTGTAAAATTTAAATAAAACGTGTTAAAGTTTAATCACCGTCAGTTCCGTTTGTCTCTGGACGAGCTGGAAAGCACATATTCTGATCTCCTGCTGCACAACAAAGTCCGGTGGCTGTCCAGAGGGGAGGTGCTGAAACGCTTTGCTGCGTGTCTGGAAGAAGTGAAAACTTTCCTGGGCAGCAAAGGGCTCAGCTTTCCTGAGCTGGAACAGCCAGAGTGGCTGGAAAAGCTACACTTCATGGTAGATATGACAGCGCACCTGAACACGCTGAACACAACTCTTCAGGGAAAAGGACGCACACCCTGCACATGTTGGAGAAGGTTTTGGCATTCGAGCGCAAGTTGACGGTGCTTGCCAGAGATTTACAGAAAGGTACAGTGTCTCACTTCCCCAGTTTGAGAGAGTTCAAACAAGCTCACAACATGATAAATTTGGAGTATTTACATTCTGCAATCATCGCAATGCAAACATCGTTTGGGAAACGATTCTGTGAGTTCAGAGTTCAGTTTGACAGCTGACTGCATGCACCAGTAAAAGGATGGCACACAGATGGGGACGGCATTTTTGGTTTGATAATTTAAGTATGGTGTTTTTTTCATAAATGCAAGAAGGACTCAAATAGAGTATTTTACTTGAAAGTAACCTTCAACCCGTCTTTTTTTTTCGGAGTTCAAAAAGTTTTTGTTGCATGCAGAAATGTAATTTCATTTTCTCTGCAGGAGTTCATTGATTTCATAAACGCAACACATTATAGTTTGTTTATACATAGCATAAAGGAAAAAAAAAAAGTGTTACAGCTAGGCCCAGAAATATTTGGACAGTGACACAATCTGCATGATTTGGGCTCTGCATGCCGCCACATTGGATTTGCAATGAAACAACTACAACGGAATTGAAGTGCAGACATTAAGGTTTAATTCAAGGGGTTGAACAAAAATATATGATTAAACATGTAGGAATTGTAGCTATTTTTATACAAACGCTCATTTCAGGGGCTCAAAAGTAATTGGACAAATAAACATAACTAAGTAAAATGTTATTTTTCAATATTTTGTTGAGAATCCTTTGCAGGCAATGACTGCCTGAAGTCTGGAACCCATAGACATCACCAAACGCTGGGTTTCCTCCTTTGTGATGCTTTGCCAGGCCTTTACTGCAGCTGTTTTTAGTTGTTGCTTGTTTGTGGGTCTTTCTGCCTTAAGTTTTGTCTTGAGCAAGTGAAATGCATGCTCGATTGGGTTGAGATCTGTTGAATGACTCGGCCATTGAAGAATATTCCACTTCGTTGCTTTAAAAAAATTCCTGGGTTGCTTTTGCAGTATGTTTTGGATCATTGGTGAAGCACCGTCCAATCAACTTTGCTGCATTTGGCTGAATCTGAGCAGAAAGCATATCCCTATACTCTTCAGAATTCATCCGGCTGCTTCTGTCTTTTGTCACATCATCAATAAACACAAGTGACCCAGTGCCATTGGAAGCCATGCATGCCCATGCCATCACACTGCCTCCACCATGTTTTACAGAAGATGTAGTGCTTTGGATCATGAGCTGTTCCAATTCTTCTCCAAACTTTCTTTTTCCCATCATTCTGGTACAGGTTGATCTTAGTCTTATCTGTCCAAAGAATGCTGTTCCAGAACTGGGCTGGCTTCTTCAGGTGTTTTTTGGCAAAGTCAATTCTGGCCTTTCTATTTTTGAGGCTGATTCATGGTTTGCACCTTGTGGTGAATCCTTTGTATTTACTCTCATGAAGTCTTCTCTTTATGGTAGACTTAGATACTGATACACCTACTTCCTGGAGAGTGTTCTTCACTTGAGTGGATGTTGTGAAGGGGTTGTTCTTCACAATGGAAAGGATTCTGTGATCATCCACCACTGATGCCTTCCGTGGACATCCAGGCCTTTTTGAGTTCCCAAGCTCACCAGTGCACTCTTTTTTTCCTCAGAATGTACCAAACTGTTGATTTGGCCACTCCTAACATTTCTACTATCTCTCTGATGGATTTCTTCTTTTTTTTTTTTTCCCAGCTTCAGGATGGTCTGTTTCACCTCCATTGAGAGCTCCTTTGACCGCATGTTGTGTGTTCACAGCAACACCTTCCAAATGCAAACGCCACACCTGGAATCAACTCCAGACCTTTTAACTGCTTAATTGATGACAGGTTAATGAGGGAAGAGCCCATGCAGCCTTGTTATTTTTTTTTTTTGGCAGCCTTCTGAGTCAATTGTCCAATTACTTTTGGTCCCTTGAAAAAGAGGCGGCTACGTATTAAAGAGCTGTAATTCCTAAACTCTTGCTCCAATTTGGATGTGAATACTCTCAAATTACAGCTCAGAGTCTGCACTTTAAGCCCAGATTGATTACGTAATTGTATCCTGAATATGTTTTCGTAAACCGCTAAAATAACAAAACTTGTGTCACTGTCCAAATATTTTTGGGCCTAACTGTATGTTCAGTGTTATTTCATTTTGAGTGTCAAAAGGGTTTTGTGGCTCCCAGTGTTTTCTTTTCTGTGGGGAAACAGGTCCAAATGGCTCTTTGAGTGATAAAGGTTGCTGACCCCTGTCCTAGGTGCACAACCGAGAGGTTTCGCAGGTCCTTCCTACCTACAGCTGTCAGACTGTACAACCTAAGCAGGGCTGCTCGCAGAGATAGCAAAAAGACGTGACAACCTAATAGTATTGAATGCAAAAGACGCAATAGACTTACACAATGGTCCCCTCTGGTATACAACTAGGAAAATACCGGTCGCTACGGAGGGCGACAATATGTATGGGTACATAATCATACCATGTTGGATAACTAAGTAGACCAGGGGTGTCAAACTCAAATTCACAGTGGGCCAAAATTAAGCAGTGAAGTAAAGTCACGGGCCAAACTCAATATTTAATGAAAAATTAACTGCAACTGATATGTAATGTTTAACCTTTTCATATGGAAACAAACTTTAGTTTTGCTTAAACACAGAATCTGGAACAACCAAAGCTTGATATTACAAACACATGAGAAATTAAATTTGAAATAAAAGACACATCAGTGGTATTCATTTCTTATTTAAATAAATAAATAAAGTATGTCTCTCCCCGTATCCTTTCAAGTTCCTTTTTAAAGTAAATCTTTTTCAAAGCCAGCAACAAAAGAACCAAAAATAATAATGTCATTCAATAAAAATCCAACATTTCAACTATTAACAGACCATGCCTTGCAGTAGAAAAAGTGCATAAATAACAGATATATTCAAGCTCAGTTTGCTACACTCTGATCTACTCTGCACATTGGTCTAAGCCAGATACCTGGCATCTTTTCTTAGATGCAAGTTCATCAATGTCTGGGGTCAGGCTCTGAGCTGAGGAAAACCTCAGGACGGAGTGAAGGTGTTCATCAGTGAGTCGACTTCTGTGAGGTGTTTTGTTCACCTTCATCATAGAGAACAGTTGTTCACATAGATATGTGCTGCCGAACATTGAGAGCATTTGAGCAGCTTGGGTGCGTAATTGAGGCATTGTGTCGGGGAGGAAACATGGAAACCGCGCAGCACCAACAGAGTCATATTTTGATTTGAGCATGTCATTACATTGGAGTTCAATTAGCTCCATTTGGAGGCTGGTTGGTGCGCTTTCCACGTCGATCGCAAACGGATTACTGAGCAGTTCAAATCTCCCTTTCTGATCCTCAAAGTCGGCAAATCGCTGGGAAAACTCGGCGCTGAGCGCGTCGATTTTTTCAGCAAACTGTGCGCTAGGCAGCACGGCAGGAGAAATTTGCTCTACCATGGTTTGGCAGCACGGAAAATGACCCAAGTTTCCTTGCAGCATCTGAGTCTTCCACAGACACAACTTAGTTTTAAAGGCCCTCACTGCTGCGTACATGTCTGTGATGATGTGGCCCCGTCCCTGAAGCTGCAGGTTAAGCACATCGAGATGGCTCACAATGTCAGACAGAAATGCAAGCTCACACGGAAACTTTTTATCTCTCAGCTCTGTTGTGTCCTTCCCTTTGTTTTCCATAAACTGACAGATTTCCTTACGTAGCTCAAAACATCTGTTCAGTACTTTTCCTCTGCTTAGCCATCTCACCTCTGTGTGATAGGGCACATCCCTGTATTCCGAATCCAACTCCTCCAGAAAAGACTTGAACTGCCGGTGATTCAAACCTTTGGCTCTTATGAAGTTGACTACTCGTTTTATAGAGCTCATAACATGTTCCATTTGCAGAGCTTTGCCACAGAGCGCTTCCTGATGTATGATACAGTGATAAACTGTAAGTTCACCTGCATCTTCCTCCCGCATCTTCTCCTGAATCCTGCCGACCAATCCACTCTTTTGACCGCACATCGCGGGCGCACCATCTGTCATCAGTCCCACAAGTTTATCCCAAGGCAGGATCATTTCAGTTATACATTTGGATACCTCTTCAAAGATATCTTTTCCTGTGGTGGTGTCATGTATTGGTTTTAATCCTAAAAGTTCCTCTGTGACGCACAGGCTCGAGTCTACTCCACGGATGAAGATTGACAGCTGGGCAGTATCAGACATGTCGCTGCTCTCATCCACGGCAAGGGAGTATGCAATAAAATCTTTTCCCTTTTTTATTAGTTGTTCATGTAGATTAGTGGAAAGCTCACACACGCGCTCAGCCACGGTGTTTCTGCTCAGGCTCACATTTAAAAATTCTTGCTTTTTATCTGGGCACACGATGTCGCAAACTTTGACCATGCACTTTTTGACAAACTCTCCCTCATTAAAGGGCCAGGCTGATTTTGCTATCTCTGCTGCCACAATAAAGCTGGCCTTTACAGCAGCTTCACTTTTTGATTTTGCTTTCATGAACATAGTCTGCCGGCAAACCAGACTTCTTTTCATCTCCTCCACCTTCTGCAGCTTCTGCTTTACGTCCAGGTCCTTGTACTTTTCATAATGTTTTGTTTCATAGTGTCTTCTTATGTTATATTCTTTTGTTACAGCCACATTAGCGCCACACACAAGACAAACAGGTCTGTCCTTTATATTCGTGAACAGATAATCTGCCTCCCACCTGTCTTGAAAGCTCCTGTTGTCCATCTTTCGTTTGGCCATTTTTGTGGAGGGTGAAATTAATTTGTCCGATGTGACTGGAGCATGGTTGTCGATGACTGTCAACAGAAAAAAGGAGCGCTTGCCGGTTTCGACTGCGCGCCAACATACTAGCAAAGCATTGTGGGATTTGTAGTATTAGCGGTACAGTATATACCACGGGCCAGCTCTAATGCACATTTGATATGATCTCGCGGGCCAATTATAATTACACTGCGGGCCAAATTTGGCCCGCGGGCCTGAGTTTGACACATGTGAAGTAGACGGTTATGCTGTTTCATTCCATCTAGCTACAATGCTCCGCACTGTGTGTATTTGGGTGTTTTTATTTATTAGGGGTCCAATGTGTGACATTGGTGGCAAAATTTAAAATTGATCAAATCTGCACATGAAATTGACTAATCACTATCCAATTGTGTCAGGTTTATGAAACCATTAACTATTTTCGTAACGGCATTTGCGTTCAGGAACTCTTGAGGATGAGCGCTCACTTCAACTACTTGTAAATGGGGACGTAAACGGGACACTCGGGCTTTTGTTTCCCCGTGTGCCAATGCACTTTGCAATGGCACACGTTTTACATGAAACAACTTCAACACTTCCAGTATTTTTCACGCATCAAAACTCATCAACAGCTACATTTTCATGACATATTAAGATGTGATAACGTGTATACATACCTTCAAATTCTCCCTGTTTGTTGGATAAGACGTAAAATCACAAAAGGCGTAAATGCGGGACACTGAAGTTTGGACCTTCGATAACTTCAATATAAAGTGACCACGGTTAATCCTCTCCACATGGGTTGAGCACATCCGGGGTAGAGAAAATAAAAGTGCTTTCCCAGGGCGCTCACCTCGCCAGACGGGGCTGCGCGCGGCCGACCAAGACCGAAGACGTAATTTTTTTTAAAGAACACCATATTCGATGTGTCATAAATGTTTGAGATTTTATTGAAATATTCTACATCTGAGCTTCACAAAGACTGATCTCCTTTTTACGTGTATGGTTTGGGATTTGAAAGGTGCAAAGTGAAAAGCATCAGCACTTCCTGTTTTCTGGTTACTTTACCAAATAACTTGCATGTTGCTGCGTAAATTTGGGGACACGGAAATTTACGTCGTACGGGTAAATTTGCAGGGGTCGGCGTACAAAAACCATAGATCCGATCACATTGGGGAATGTTTTATTTTGAATTTGCATTACAACTCTGTTATCTCTTGCATTTTGAGTAGAAAGAGTTACTCAGAGATCACGTTACAGTACTTTGAAATTGATGCGATTTTCATGTCAAAAACTGGGAAAAATGAGGGGACACGACCAATAGTTTCAATTCTAACGGCAAAATCAATGATTTTTTTTTAAAATTGCAAGCAGGTCTCGAACTCTTATGTTCCCTTGCATATTATAAAAATGAAACCGACATCTGTAAATTACAGAAAAAGAGAGCGCTTGAAAGTCGGATACTCCTGAAATAGTGCACTGGACCCCCCCCCCAAAAAAAACCCCCACATTTATATATTTATTCCATCTAGCGACTATGCTCCGCACTGTGTTTATATATTTATTCCATCTAGCTACAATGCTCCGCACTGTGTGTTTATATATTTACATGTACATATGTATACTTGCTGCTCTTGTATTTTCTTGTCTTCTGATTGTTGCTCTGAGTGTTGCTATCCCTGTGCTGCTGCAATCCTGGAATTTCCCCATTGTGGGACTAATAAAGGCTTATCTTATCATTAGACGCACTTTACACATAATTCATCATAAAAAAAAAAAATACTGTAATTTAAATGCAGCCATACTGGGATTAGACACTGAAAAAGCATTTGATTCGGTTGACTGGTCTTTCCTATATAGAATCTTGTCCAGTTTCAATTTTCATAACTTCTTTAGAACTATCCAGGCATTATATAAAAAACCAACAGCTAAAATAAGGATTAACGGTAAATTATCATCATCTTTTGAACTGGAGAGAGGATGTCGTCAGGGCTGCCCCTCGTCTCCACTGCTCTTTGCAATCTTCATAGAACCTCTGAGCCAATGGATAAGACAGAATCAAAAAATTCAAGGTATTACACTTGGTCAGAAGGAACATAAAATAGCACTCTTTGCTGATGACATTTTAATATGCCTGGGGCAGCCGGACACCTCTTTTCCAGAACTAATCAGTTTTTTCAGAGTATGGAGTTATCGGGGGTACGAATTGAACATGCAACTATAACCCAAATCAATATTTACTAAGCAAATTCAAAACTAACTGGGAGATGGAATCTATGAAATATCTGGGGGTCAATATCCCGAAACAACTCAACAAAATTATAACACTCAACTATGATCCACTGATGGCAAAAATAAAATCAGATCTAGCAAGATGGAATATGATACCATTCTTGGGTACTGCACAAAGAATTGAAGCAGTCAAAATGAATATACTTCCACGTCTTCTATACCTTTTCCAAACAATACTGGTAGAACCTCCCAGTAAAACATAACTGGACAGAAGGATCTCAAGATTCATATGGCAGGGCAAGAGACCAAGGTATAGAACCCTACAGCTAAAAAAAGACAAAAAGGTGGACTCGCGCTGCCAAATATCAGGGACTATTTTAAAGCCGCGCAAATAAAAAACTTTAGTAGAGATATGCAACCCATTCTACACTGCACAAAGGAAGGAGATAGAATGCCAAATAACAAGTGACATTCCCCTACAGGCGATAATAGGGAATAATGCCTTACCTAAACATTTGAATAACACTAACCCGTGGATAGAGACCCCGCTAAAAATTTGGTTTAAGATAGTCAGAGAGAATCAAACTAAAGAACCCTATCGATTACTGCAATGGATTTCCTATGATCAGGATTTTACTCCTAATAAAACAGACACTAGATTTAAAAAGTGGAAAGCGAACAGACTGATAAAATATTACAATTTTTTTAAAGGGCAAACTTTAAAAAGTTCTGAAGATTTGAAAAAACAAGGTCTAATAAATCAAGACCTTTACAGGTTCTTTCAGCTTAGACACCACATAAACAAAATACTTAAAAAGGAGGATTTGGAAAGGGCCCAGTCAGGTGTTCTGAAGGTCTTCTTAATGGCATATAAAGGGATCCCAGGGATCAGATACATCTCTAAAATATACCATGGTCTTCAAGATTTAAAAGGAGACAACACACTTCCGGTCTGGACGCCATGGCGACTGCAGCTTAACACTGAAGTTCTCAGACCCAATCCAGGATAACACATTGAAAATCAAACTTAACGGATTTTTGGAGGAGTGAAAATCAAAAGACAAAATCATCATGTCTAAAGGAAAACAGAAGAAACTGAAATTCTCCAGGCCAGGACACGTATCGGCCGGAGAATCCGAACTGGAAGATCTCCGTTCAGAAGACGAGGAACTGGTGATAGCTAACAAAAGGGTTAGCCTGAAATCACTATTTGAGGAGCTACGACGATTTCGCCGAGATGTTACGGCCGAATTTCGGGAATTCAGAGAAGAATTGAAAAGGACAAACAGCAGAGTGGACCAGGCCGAGAACCGAATCTTGGAAACAGAGGATCGAATAAAAGTGCTCGAAGATTCTGTGCTAGACCTACGCAAAAGACAAGCAGCTATAGAGGCTAAGCTAACCGACCAAGAAGGAAAACAAAGAAGAGACAACATAAGAATTCATGGTCTGATAGAAGGAACCGAAAATGGTTTTAACTCAATGGCAGAATGCGTGGAATCCTTACTAAGAGAGAAATTGGATATTCCACAAACCACCGACTTGAAGATAGAAAAGGCACATCGTTCATTAGCCGCTAGGCCGGCGGCGGAAGCGCCCCCACGTTCGGTGTTGGTAAGATTTTCCAATTTCAAAATAAAACAAGAGGTTGTAAGACTGGCCTGGCAGAAAAAAGGATTTATGCACCAGGAGAGAAAAGTCTACGTGGAACACGATTACGCCCCGGAGGTCCTTAAAAAGCGCAGGGAATACAATGACGCGAAAAAGGTGTTAAGAGAGAAGAAATTGCGCTTTCAGACACCATTTCCTGCGAAGTTAAGGGTCTTCTACGGCGATGAAACGTGTCTCTATAATTCGGCGGAAGAAGCAACAGCTGACATGGCGAAAAGAGGCCTCCCGGTAACGGTATTTAAACCCGCAGCAGACCCGAGTGAGAAGATCAAAATGCAAACATGGACAACACAAAGACCTTCAAAATCCACGGACCAGCAGCGGGAAACCCAGCACCAGAGCGTCGCGGATAAACTATCCGTTTTCAGGTTGGAATAGCGACCTTTTTTTTTTTTTTTTCTCTTGAATCAATCCGCACATCCAACCCCCCTCATACAAGGTAACAAACATTAAAGGAGATGCATATTCAGCATGTGGTAAAACATTTCATGGAACAATTATATTATTTGAAACAAATAAGTCTTTGTAATAAAAAAAAAAAAAAACTTGTTAAAATAGAAATGTGACAATAATCCACATGTTCTCCTCATACTAACAAATACTGTTTTTGCGTGAATGTTTGATGTGATGGGGGTGGGAGGGTGCACACAATTTCACAGGGTTTAGGCATAAAAGGAAAAAAAAAAAAAAATCATTACAAGTTTGGATTGGGTTCTGAAACTCACGTTAAAAGCATGGGACTACTTTCAGTGGTAAGAGAGGGCCCTCAACACGTAACAGAGTTTGAGGAATTTCCCTCAGAGCCTTCACTCCATCAAGGCTCTTACAGGGTCTTTAAAAAGACCTCAGCTCAGGAAGTTCTTATGACAGCTTTTTGTTTTAAAGTTTTTTACACTACGTTCTTAATGTTTTTCTTGTTTTTAATGTTCTTTCAGTTTCTGAGTAGCACAAAAGAGGGCCACCACACAGTTATACTAAACAAAACAACACAATGGAGAAACAGGATGTAACCAAAATAATTTCATATAATGTAAAAGGAATCCTGAATCCAGTTAAAAGATCCAAGATTCTAGGCAAAATGAAAAAAGACAAAGCAGGAATAATACTTTTACAAGAAACCCACCTAACAGACGTTGAACACAATAAACTCAGTAGACAAGGGTTTAAAATGATCTCTTCATCTTCATATAAATCAGGGAGGAGGAGGGGAGTAGCGACATTGATATCAACCAAAATTACATTTGAAAAAAAATCAGAACACAAAGATAAAGAAGGGAGATACAGTTTGGTAACTGGGCGGCTAGAGGGAGAAGATATCACCCTGCTGAATGTGTATGCTCCCCCAGGGGCTAACTGGAAATTTTATAAAAATGTATTCGACCTAATGATAACTAAAGCTCAAGGTTTAGTGATATGTGGTGGGGACTTCAATCTTAGACTGAATCCATACTGGGATGCTTCTGGTAATTCCCCACATCAAAATAACACCCAAAACAGGAAGACTCGGATGCTACTAAAAGAATTGGGAATCTGTGACGTGTGGAGGGAACTCAACCCCAGTGTAAAAGACTATACATTTTACTCAACTCCACATTCATCTTACTCAAGGATTGACTATTTTTTTATGTTTAATAGAGACATTGGAAGAGTAAAAACATGTAAAATAGGACTGATGGATCTCTCCGACCACAGTCCGATCTACATGGACTTAAATATCCAAAAATACACAAATAATACATTTTCTTGGAGGTTAAATTCAAATGTCCTGAAAGGACCATTGAAAGATGAATTGGAATCAGATATTCTCAGATATTTGGAAGATAACGATAATGGAGAAGTATCCCCTTTAATACTGTGGGATGCATGTAAAGCTGTAATAAGAGGAAAGATTATTGCAAAACTGGCAACCCAAAAGAAACTAAGACAAGAAAAACTATCCACATTAGAGTCAGAACTTAGGAACCTAGAAAAAGAACACAAAGGCAACACTCATTCTACTGACTCGCTCAAGATTAAGGAAATTAAAAACCAAATAAATGAGATCTACACAATAGAAATCCAGAAGAAACTTACATTTCTGAAACAAAAATACTATGAAGCAGGCAGTAAATCGGCAAAATTGCTAGCCTATAAATTGAGGAAACATCAAACAGAAAGAGCAATCTACAAAATCAGAGACCCAGTATCAAAGGAAATAAAATTCAGAATTCAGGATATTCTTAAAAACTTCGAGAATTACTATAAGAACTTATACTCCCACAAAAAACATAAAAACGCATCCGAGGCATTCCTAAACACATTAAACCTTCCCCAACTTACGGAGTCACAAAATAAAACACTACTGTCAGAAATACATCCTAAAGAATTGGAAAAAGCAATTATGAAACTTAAAGCTAACAAATCCCGAGGAGCTGATGGCTATACAGCAGAGTGGTACAAAACCTTTAAACAGCAACTATCTCCTCTCCTCCTGAAAACATTTAATTATGTCCTCCACACAGGGGAAATCCCCCCCCTCCTGGAGAGAAGGGGTCATTGCAGTTATACCTAAACCTGAAAAGGATAAACTAGAGTGCTCCAACTACAGACCAATCAGTGTACTAAATCAGGACTATAAGCTTTTTACCATTATCCTTGCCAAAAGGTTAGAAAATATACTGACAGACCTAATTCATTTAGACCAAACAGGTTTTATAAGACAAAGACAGACACAAGACAACATTCGACGCACTTTACACATAATTCATCATATAAAAAAATATAACTTAAATGCAGTCATATTGGGATTAGATGCTGAAAAAGCATTCGATTCGGTTGACTGGTCTTTTCTATATAGAATCTTATCCAGTTTCAATTTTCATAACAACTTCATTAGAACTATACAGGCATTATATAAAAAACCAACAGCTAAAATAAGGATTAACGGTAATTTATCATCATCTTTTGAACTGGAAAGAGGATGTCGTCAGGGCTGCCCCCTGTCTCCACTGCTCTTTGCAATCTTCATAGAACCTCTGAGCCAATGGATAAGACAAAACCAAAAAATTCAAGGTATTACACTTGGTCAGAAGGAACATAAAATAGCACTCTTTGCTGATGACATTTTAATATACCTAGGGCAGCCGGACACTTCTTTACCAGAACTAACCTCAGTTTTTTCAGAGTATGGAGATTTATCGGGGTACAAATTAAATATGCATAAAACCCAAGTTTTAACATTCAACTATGACCCAAATCATTATTCACTAAGCAAACTCAAAACTAACTGGGAGTCGGAATCTATGAAATATCTGGGGGTCAATATCCCGAAACAACTCAACAAAATTATATCACTAAACTATGATCCACTGGTGACAAAAATAAAATCTGACCTAGCAAGATGGAATATGATACCATTCTTGGGTACTGCACAAAGAATTGAAGCAGTCAAAATGAATATACTTCCACGTCTTCTATACCTTTTCCAAACAATACCGGTAGAACCTCCCAAAAAACATGGCAGGAGCTGGACAGAAGGATCTCAAGATTCATATGGCAGGGCAAGAGACCTAGAATCAGATATAGAACCCTACAGCTAAACAAAGACAAAGGTGGGCTCGCGCTGCCAAATATCAGGGACTACTTTAAAGCCGCACAAATTAAAACTTTAGTAGAGATATGTAACCCAGTCTACACTGCACAATGGAAGGAGATCGAATGCCAAATAACAAGTGACATCCCCCTACAGGCGATAATAGGGAACAATGTCTTACCTAAGCTTTTGAATAACACTAACCCGTGGATAGAGAACCCGCTAAAAATTTGGTTTAAGATAGTCAGAGAGAATCAAACTAAAGAGCCCTATCGACTTCTGCAATGGATCGCCTATGATCAGGACTTTACTCCTAATAAAACAGACACCAGATTTAAAAAGTGGAAGGAGAAAGGGCTGATAAAATATTACGATTTTTTTAAAGGGCAAATCTTAAGAAGTTTTGAAGATTTGAAAAAACAAGGCCTAATAAATCAAGACCTTTACAGGTTCTTCCAGCTTAGACACCACATAAACAATATACTTAAAAAGGAGGTTTTGGAAAGGGCCCAGTCAGGTGTTCTGAAGGTCTTCTTAATGGCATATAAAGGGATCCCAGGGATCAGATACATTTCTAAAATATACCAAGGTCTTCAAGACTTAAAAGGAGACAACACATCTTATATAAAAGAGAGATGGGAAAAAGAGGGGAATTTCACTTTACAACTGGAAATATGGGAAAAGCTAAATAAACAGCAATGGAAAAGTACCTCATCCCTGCAGTGGAGAGAATTTGGATGGAAAAACTTGGCAAGATTTTTCAGAACACCTGCACAAAACAAATTTACCCATAAGGGATTGAACTGTTGGCGCTTGTGTGGTGAAAAGACTGCAAATCATTTTCATGTGTTTTGGTCATGCCCAGTTATCCACCAATATTGGACCAAGGTACAGACAATATTGGGGAAAATATTCAAAATTACAGTTCCCTTTTCTTTTGTAACTTTGTATTTGGGTTTACTACCGGACTCACTGGAAAGACGAGGAGAAAAATACTTATTCAATGTTTTAATATTGGCAAGCAAAAAAGCTTTAACTAAAAAATGGATGTTGAAGGACTGTCCTACACCTGAAGATTGGACTAACGTGATCCAAGACATTTACTCGATGGAAAAGTTGACATTCGCACTGAGACAGGACATGGATGTGTTCATGAACTTTTGGCAACCCTGGACCGCATATGTGTCTTCCATTAGATCTAATCTTTGACAAATACCATTTCAATAATGGTTCCGCTCTTTGTTCCATCGCTACTCAGATGCTCTTTTATCTTTATTTACTGACTTTTTCTTTTTGTTTGTTTTTTACTGGTTTGTTTGTTTTTTTTTGTTATTTGTTTCTTGTTTTTTTTTTCTCTTTAATTTCACTTTTTCTTTCACTTAAAAAAAAAAAAAAAGGGGTGTTGTAAGAATTAATCTTCCAATGTTGTCAGATATCAGAAAATAAGGGAACATGTGATGAAAATGTAAACACTGCATTGCTGTAACGACCTGTATACCCTTTACAAAAACTTAAATAAAAAAAAAAAAAAAAAAAAAGGAGACAACACATCGTATATACAAGAGAAATGGGAAAAAGAGGGGAATTTCACTTTACAACTGGAAATATGGGAAAAACTAAACAAAAAGTACTTCATCCCTGCAGTGGAGAGAATTTGGATGGAAAAATTTGGTAAGATTTTTCAGAACACCTGCACAAAACAAATTTACTCGTAAAGGGTTGAATTGCTGGCGCCTGTGTGGTGAAAAGACTGCAAATCATTTTCATGTGTTTTGGTCATGCCCAGTTATCCACCAATATTGGACTAATGTATAGACAATATTGGGGAAAATGTTCCAAGTAACAGTTCCCTTTTCTTTTTTAACAGTGTATTTGGGTTTACTACCGGAATCACTGGAAAGACGAGGAGAAAAATACTTATTCAATGTTTTAATATTGGCAAGTACAAAAAAATGGATGTCGAGAGACTGTCCTGCACCTGAAGACTGGATTAACATGATTCAGGACATTTATTTGATGGAAAAGTTGACATTTGCACTGAGACAGGACATGGATGGGTTCTTGAACTTTTGGCAACCCTGGAATGCATGTGTGTCTTCCATCAGATCTAATCTTTGACAAACACCATTTCAATAATGGCACCTCTCTTTGTTCCAATGCTACTCAGATGTTCTTATATTTTTATTCTCTTTTGTTTTTTTATTTTTCTTTTCTTTCACTTAAAAAAAGGTTGTAATATTTTTTTTCCAATCTTGTCAAAAAACAAAAGGGGAATATGTGATGAAAATGTAAACAATGCAATGTTGTAATGACATGTAAATCCTTTACAAAAACTTAAATTAAAAAAAAAAGCTCACCTCTACATCACTGTCAGAACACCAGATGTTTCAACTATGTTTCTCTGTTAGGCATTTCTGGTTGTGTTTCATCAGTCTGTCATCATTGGTGGAACGTCAAGTCTCACTCTGAATTCCAGTAGTTTCTTCAGTGCACTGGGGCTGAAACACGTTTTCTTGAACCTCCGTTTCATTTTGTGTTCTCCATGTTTTCAGCAGTTCCTGACATTCCTTGTTTTTCCACCAATGTCTGTTTTCTGCATTTCCAATTGTTGTCTGATGTTCATCACTTTTAAGATTCACTTTTCTCAGTCTGAGATGATGCACTCTTATGCAGGTTCCTGTGTGTCAAACAAACACCACTGCACCATTCTGGCCAATAACTGCTGGCCCTTTCCACTCTGGACAGTCCACTCTTTTATAGTAGACTTTATCACCTGCTTCATATGTTTCATCTGTGTGATGGACCCATTTACGTAATCCTCTCCGTATTCTTTCCGAACATTCTGCTTCTGTCAAAGCTCTTCTTGCAGTGTGCAAAGCAGAAATGTATTTTGCAACCCATTTATTCGTAGTGCTCCCCAAGTCTGGGAGTTTATTATTTAACACAGAGAGGAGGTTGGGATTCTGTCCAAACACCAGTTGATATGGGCTGTATCCATGAACATTGTATATAGTGTTTTTTGCCATGAGTGCCCAGTCTAGTGCAGTGTTCCAGTCACAGCAGTTACTGGCTTTTACTTTCATTATGAACTTAAGAGTGTTTGATTACATCTCTCCACTGCTCCAAGGGCTGTAGGGAGCTGCTGTCTTAACTTCTATGTTGAAATTCTCTGCCATATCTCTGACTTCATTATTATTGAACTCTCCTCCATTGTCACTAAATAATTTCTGTGGTCGACCATGTACACTTATCCACACATGAAGTGCTTCACTATTTCTGAGGCATTTTTTTGGAGTGAGAATGCTGCCTGCACTAAATCGTGTGAATTGACCAATAATGTGAAGACACCACAGGCCTGGCTTCGGTTCATGTAGATCAACTGCCAGTTTCATTATAATGAGATGCTAGTGGCAACCCAACTGCAGGCCTTAGTTTGATCTTACTGTATCTTTGGCAAATGTCACATTCACTGATGATTTTTTGCAGGATCACGTTGTATTCTGTGGCTTTATTTCTAGAGCTATTTAGCAGCTTCTGTAGTTTGTCAACAGAAGCATGGCCAAACTGTTTGTGAAGCCTCACCCGGATTTTGTGCTTTTTTGCTGAGTTCAAGTTGTCTGTGATTGTCAGGATCTCCTCACCACACTGCTCTTGATTCTCATCTCCCTGTACATGTTTTGTGACATCATCATCAACTGCTAAAATCTGATCATCACTCCGACTCTTGTTTTCCCTGTCCATAATGTTCATACAGTAATGACCTGAGCTGGTAAAGTCAAGTTTCACTGCTTGCCTAAGCATTACTGCACTGTCATTTTCCATGTCCAACACTGTTCCTGCTCTTTTCAAGGAAGTCTTCCTCAGAAGAAGTGGGATTTTTACAGGAATGACTTCAGTTTCAATATTACACTGTCCGATCTTTGCAGGTAGATTTTTTTGTGGAACGAATCACTTTTCCATCGCCAAATTTAAACGGTCTATTACTCTGCTTTTCTCAGATTCTTTCTCGCTTACACTCAGCCTTTTCATGTAACTATCGAGGCATTCTTGTCCACACACAGTCCAAGTGCATGCAGTGTCAATTATCACAGAATCAAAACCCTCAAAGATTTCTGCTTCATTGGGTGACTCTTTAGTAAAAAAGGTAAAGTTACACTCTTCTATGTTACCTGCCTCACCCACTTCTGTAAGTTTGACTTGTTCACTTCTGTATGGACGGTCTTTAGCCCAGTGAAATGTGCTTCGGCAGATAGCACATCTTGATCTCCGACCATACCCATCCAGAGGGCTGGTGCCTGCTTGTGGCATTTTTTGTTTATTATTCCAGGAAGATGACTTTGTTTGCCATTTTTGTTCTGTGATACAGGTCGTTTCCTGATTAATGCCCGTGGCTGAAGCAGATGAATTTTCAACTATTCGTTTGAATGCCGATTTCATTGAGGCAAAGGTTAAGTCTGTGCATGCAGTCAAGGCGAGCTGCCGATCTTTAACATCCAGGCATGCAGTGTCTATCAGCTTAAACGCTAACAGTGTCGGGAAGCTCCATCTTAGATTACGCATGCGGGAGTAGCGCTGCTTAAAGTCTATTATATAATCTACCATAGACATCGCTGTCTTTATCTGGTCAAAACTGGAGTAGGCCTCAGAAACTCGGGTCCAAATCGTGACTTCATTTTTCCAGCTTTCATAGGGCTTCCCCCTCATCAAACGTTGGCGAGACTATTAGGGGTGTTGGGGGAAGGGAAAAAAAAACTTCACATGAGAATGGGGTTTGGGAAAAAAAAGAGGAAACTAAGCCGGGGGTCTTAGTTAGGCCTGCGTCCCCCAAGCCGGATCCAAGGCGGAGCCTTGGTGGGGAGTCTGGGGGGCAACGTTTTAGAATGCTCAAATGTGGTCTTATATTTAAAGTTAGAAGTAAGTACAAATGCATTTATAGTTTACCTTTTTAATCTGCTGCTGCATCACGTGTAAATTTATGGTATCTGAATGGTATGTTGATGTAATAATACTAAATTATATTTTACTACTATTTAATATGTTTAGAATGGTAAATGGCGTTCACTTATATAGCGCTTTTTCTCATCTCTGGATGACCAAAGCACTTAACAGATCCTGCTATCCACCCATTCACGCACACATTCACACACTGATGGCGGCAGAGCTGTCATACACACACAGGTGCTAGCCTGGCCACCAGGAGCAACTGGGGGTTCAGTGTCTTGCTCAACGACACTTTGACATGCAGACTTCAGACAGAGTGGGAATCGAACCCATGACCCTCCGATCAGTAGTCGGTCACACTACACCTGCGCCACAGCCACCCCCTAAACTGCCGCCCCTAGAACTGACACAGAATTACATTTACATAGTTCTAGAACAGACAAAATAATTTAACCAAGTAAAATAAATTATAAATATTAACAAAATTCCATCACCAAATCCATCACCCATTTATTAAAATATACTGACATTCTGCAAGCATTTTGATTTAATGTGTGCATTTGTTAGTGTTACTAGGAATATAAAAAAAGTTGCATATTAGTATATTTTAATATTTGAAAGATAATCTAAGTAAGTAAAACCTAAAAGATGTTTAGTGTTTCAAATTATCAAGTGTTTCAAAACAGGCATGACGTCACAACTTACACATGCTATTTCATAACAAATTCATTACGCGAAATAAGTATATTACTTATAACGAGAAAAAAATCTTACCTCGGAATGTGTCTAACATCACTAATTGCTGTAATCGGGGCCGATTGTGATGAACTTTGACTGGCATCTGAATTTAACCGTGTCGATCGATTGTTTTGAACGCAGCACGAGCGACTAATTCGATCTCCTTGTAGCCACAATTTTGAGATGTTTCTGGGGTTTTTTGAGCCATTCCCAACAAAACTTGTTCCTTATCCCTTTGTCTTCTTGCTTTGTTGTCTTTCGTGAGTTTTAGGTTCACCATTTTCACGAAATCGGGAAAACTCGGTTGATTGAATTGTCCGCCATTTGCATTTCGCTCCGCGTGTGGGATATGACAAAGGAATAACAAAATCGTCGATTGGTTGCTTCAATAAGTATCAGCCAATCAGTGGCCTTGTTACATTACTGATCTCGCTGGGTAGCGCGTTCTGCGCGGTGGATTTGAGCAGCCGATCGAAAATACGACTCGCCGCTCATAACAGACCCTCCCCACCCCACCCCAAAAATTTCTCCTCGAATTTAGACAATTCACGAGAATGACCCTAGACATGATCAAATCCGAGGAATTCCTCGGATCCACGGAGGATTCTCATCCCTGCATTTTACACGATCCAGAATTGATTCACAAAAATTGAGAATCGACTTTGTAGTATTATTTTTTGCAGTGGTGCCAGTGTCCCGTCACATTGCACATATTGCAGCACAGTGGTGCAGTGGTTAGCACTGTTGCCTTACAGCTAGAAGGTTCCTGGTTCGAATCCCCAGGTTGACAGGGGTTGGAACCTTTCTGTGTGGAGTTTGCATGTTCTCCCTGTGCTGCGTGGGTTTACTCCGGGGGCTCCGGTTTCCTCCCACAATCCAAAGACATGCATGTTAGGTTAACTGGCTGTTCTAAATTGTCCCTAGATATCCGTTTCCTATAGGCCCTTAGAATAGAGGGTTAGTACTAGTCAAAGCGCTTTGAGTGGTCTTTGTGACTAGAAAAGCGCTATATAAGTGCAGGTTAGTTAGTAATATTGCCGCTTCATGATATACAATTACATATTGATGCTGCCAACAAAGGAGAGCCATGCAGAGTAGTTTACTAGCTAGCAGACGGATGAAACAGTCAGAATAAAAAAAAAATGGGGACTTCCGGTCTAGACACCATGGTGATAGCAGTTTAACGCTGAAGCTCCCAGACCCGATCCGTGAAAATACCTTGAAAATCAGATTTAATGGATTTTTGGAAGAGTGAAAATCAAAAGACAAAGTCATTATGCCTAAAGGAAAACAGAAGAGATTGACATTTACCAGGCCAAGACACGCATCGGCCGGAGAATCTGACCCGGAGGACATCCCCTCAGAAGCAGAGGAGCTGAATGAAGCTAGCAACAAGGTTAGCTTAAAAATGGTACTTCAAGAATTAAGACAATTTCGCCGAGTGTTGGGCCGAATTTTGTGAAATTAAAGACGAAATAAAAAGGACAAACAGCAGAGTGGACCAGGCTGGGGACCGAATCATGGAAGCAGAGGAAAGAATGAAAGGGCTGGAAGATACAGTGCTGGATTTACTTAAACTAAGACAGTCAAGACTGGAGGCCAAGCTAACCGACCAAGAAGGAAGACTAAGAAGAGACAACATAAGAATTCATGGTCTGAAAGAAGGAGTCGAGGACGGTTTCACCACAATGGCTGCATGCGTGGAATCCATACTGAGAGAAGTTGGAAATTCCCCAATCTACCAACTTGAAGACAGAAAGGGCGCACCACCGTACATTAGCCCCAAGGCCGTCGGCGGAAGCACCATCAAGATCGGGGGTGGTGAAGTTCTCCAACTTCAAAATAAAAGAAGAGGTTGTGAGACTGGCTTGGCAGAAAAAAGGATTTATGCACCAAGAAAGAAAAGTTTTTGTGGAGCACAACTACGCCCCGGAGGTCCTTAAAAAGCGTCGGGAATACGACGACGCTAAAACGGTACTACGAGAGAAGAACCGCTTTCAAACTCAATTTCTGGCGAAGCTGCAGGTTTTTTACAGGGACGAGACGTGTCTCTACAACTTGGCGGAAGAAGCAACCACGGATATGGCGAGAAGAGGGCTCCTGGTAACGGTGTATAAACCCGCAGTAGACCTGATCGAAAGAATCAAGGCTCAAACGTGGTCCACACTGAGACCCTCAAAATCCACGAGCCAGCAGCGGGAAACCCAGCGCCAGAGGTATAAGGAAAAACAGTGTTTTCAGGAGGGAATAACGATATTTTTAGTCAATCTGCGCATCCAACCCTCCTCCTACAAGGTAACAAACATTAAAGGAGATGCAGAATCAGCAAGTATCAAGTGGTAAAACATTTCATGGAACAGACATAATATTAGAAACAAATAAGTATTTAAAAAAAAAAAATTTGTTAAAATAGAAATGTGACAATGAACCACATGATCTCTACACACTAACAAATACTGTATTAACGTGACCGTTTGCTGTGATGGTGGTGGGAGGTTGCACACAATTTCATAGGGTATAGGCATTTAAAAAAAAAAAAAAAAAAAAGATCAAATCATTACAAGTTTGGATTGGGATCTGAAATTCACGTTAAAAACATGGGACAACTTACAGGGGTAAGAGAAAGCCCTCAGCACCTAACAGAGTTTGAGGAATTTCCCTCAGAGCCAACACACCATCAAGGCTCTTCTAAGGTCACTAAAAAGTCCTCAGCTCAGGAAGATCTTTTGTCAGTTTTTTGTTTTAAAGTTTTATACACTATGTTCTTAATGTTTTTTATGTTCTTGATGTTCTTTCAGTTTCTGAGTAGCATAAAAGAGGGCCACCACAGTTATACTAAATAAGACAACACAATGGAGAAACGGTGTAACCAAAATAATCTCATAATGTAAAAGGGATCCTGAATCCAGTTAAAAGATCCAAGATTCTAGGCAAAATGAAAAAATACAAAGCAGGAATAATATTTTTACAGGAAACCCACCTAACAGACGTAGAGCACACTAAACTTAATAGACAAGGGTTTAAAATGACCTCTTCATCTTCATATAAGTCAGGGAGGAGGAGGGGGGGAGCGACATTGATCTCAACCAAAATTATATTTGAAAAAAAATCAGAACACAAAGAAAGAAGGGAGATTCAGCATGATACCTGGTCGGCTAGAGGGAGACAATATCACTCTGCTGAATGTATATGCACCTCCAGGGGCTAACTGGAAATTTTATAAAAATGTATTTGACCTAATGATAACTAAAGCCCAAGGTTTAGGGATATGTGGTGGAGACTTCAACCTAAGACTGAATCCATACTGGGATACATCAGGTAATTCTCCACATCAAAATAACACTCAAAGTAGAAAAACTCGGATGCTACTAAAAGAAATGGGAATCTGTGATGTATGGAGGGAATTCAACCCCAGTGTGAAAGATTATACATTTTTACTCAGCACCACATTCATCATACTCAAGGATTGACTATTTTTTTTATGTTTAATAGAGACATTGGAAGAGTAAAAACATGTAAAATAGGACTGATGGATCTCTCTGACCACCGTCCAATCTATATGGACTTAAGTATCCAAAAAATACACAAATATTACATTTTCTTGGAGGTTAAATTCAAATGTGCTGAAAGGACCACTGAAAGATGAATTGGAATCAGATATTGTCAGATATTTGGAAGAAAATGATAATGGAGAAGTATCCCCTTTAATACTGTGGGACGCATGCAAAGCTGTAATAAAGGGAAAGATTATCGCAAAACTTGCAATTCAAAAGAAACTGAGACAAGAAAAACTAATCACATTAGAGTCAGAACTTAAACTAGAAAAAGAGCACAAAGACAACACTCATTCTAATGACTCGCTCAAAATTAAGGAAATTAAAAAACAAATGAGATCTACACAATAGAAATCCAGAAGAAACTTACATTTCTGAAACAAAAATACTATGAAACAGGTAGCAAATCGGCAAAATTACTAGCCTATAAATTGAGGAAACAACAAACAGAGAGAGCAATCTACAAAATCAGAGACCCAGTATCAAAGGAAATAAAATTTAGAATTCAGGAAATTCTTAAAAGCGTCAAGAACTACTACAAGAACTTGTACTCCCTCAAAAAACAAAAACGCATCCGAAGCCTTCCTAAATACATTAAATCTTCCCCAACTTACTGAGTCACAAAATAAAACACTATTGTCAGAAATACAACCTAAAGAATTAGAAAAAGCAATTATGAAACTTAAAGCTAACAAATCCCCAGGAACAGATGGCTTTACAGCAGAGTGGTACAAAACCTTTAAACAGCAACTATCTCCTCCTGAAAACATTTAACTATGTCCTCCACACAGGGGAAATCCCCCCCTCCTGGAGAGAAGGGGTCATTGCAGTCATACCTAAACCTGAAAAGGATAAACTAGACTGCTCCAACTACAGACCAATCAGTGTGTTAAATCAGGACTATAAGCTTTTTACCACTATCCTTGCCAAAAGATTACAAAATATACTGACAGACTTAATTCATTTAGACCAAACAGGTATTATAAGACAAAGACAGACACACAAGATAACATTAGATGCACTTTACACATAATTCATCATATAAAAAAAATATAATTTAAATGCAGCCATATTGGTATTAGATGCTGAAAAAGCATTTGATTCGGTTGACTGGTCTTTCCTATATAGAATCTTATCCAGTTTCAATTTTCATAACTTCATTAGAACTATCAAGGCATTATATAAAAAACCAACAGCTAAAATAAGGATTAACGGTAAATTATCATCATCTTTCGAACTGGAAAGAGGATGTCGTCAGGGCTGCCCCTTGTCTCCACTGCTCTTTGCAATCTTCATAGAACCTCTGAGCCAATGGATAAGACAGAATCAAAAAATTCAAGGTTATTACACTTGGTCAGAAGGAACATAAAATGGCACTCTTTGCTGATGACATTTTAATATACCTGGGGCAGCCGGACACCTCTTTTCCAGAACTAATATCAGTTTTTTCAGAGTATGCAGATTTATCGGGGTACGAATTAAACGTACATAAAACCAAAATTTTAACATTCAACTATGACCCAAATCAATATTTACTAAGCAAACTCAAAACTAACTGGGAGATGGAATCTATGAAATATCTGGGGGTCAATATCCCGAAACAACTCAACAAAATTATAACACTCAACTATGATCCACTGATGGCAAAAATAAAATCTGATCTAGCAAGATGGAATATGATACCATTCTTGGGTACTGCACAAAGAATTGAAGCAGTCAAAATGAATATACTTCCACGTCTTCTATACCTTTTCCAAACAATACCAGTAGAACCTCCCAAAAAAACATGGCAAGAACTGGACAGAAGGATCTCAAGATTCATATGGCAGGGCAAGAGACCTAGAATCAGATATAGAACCTACAGCTAAACAAAGACAAAGGTGGGCTCGCGCTGCCAAATATCAGGGACTATTTTAAAGCCGCACAAATTAAAACTTTAGTAGAGATATGTAACCCAGTCTACACTGCACAATGGAAGGAGATGGAATGCCAAATAAGTGACATTCCCCTACAGGCGATAATGGGGAACAATGCCTTACCTAAACTTTTGACTAACACTAACCCGTGGATAGAGACCCCGCTAAAAATTTGGTTTAAGATAGTCAGAGAGAATCAAACTAAAGAACCCTATCGATTACTGCAATGGACTGCCTATGATTAAGACTTTACTCCTAATAAAACAGACACTAGATTTAAAAAGTGGAAAGAGAACGGACTGATAAAATATTACGATTTTTTTAAAGGGCAAACTTTAAGAAGTTTTGATGATTTGAAAAAACAAGGTCTAATAAATCAAGACCTTTACAGGTTCTTTCAGCTTAGACACCACATAAACAAAATACTTAAAAAGGAGGATTTGGAAAGGGCCTAGTCAGGTGTTCTGAAGGTCTTCTTAATGGCATATAAAGGGATCCCAGGGATCAGATACATTTCTAAAATATACCAAGGTCTTCAAGAATTAAAAGGAGACAACACATCATATATAAAAGAGAGATGGGGAAAAAGAGGGGAATTTCACTTTACAACTAGAAATATGGGAAAAGCTAAATAAATAACAATGGAAAAGTACCTCATCCCTGCAGTGGAGAGAATTTGGATGGAAAAATTTGGTAAGATTTTTCAGAACACCTACACAAAACAAATTTACTTGTAAGGGGTTGAATTGTTGGTGCTTGTGTGGTGAAGAGACTGCAAATCATTTTCATGTGTTTTGGTCATGCCCAGTTATCCACCAATATAGGACCAATGTACAGACAATATTGGGGAAAATATTCAAAGTAACAGTTCCCTTTTCTTTTGCAACTTTGTATTTGGGTTTACTACCGGAATCACTGGAAAGACGAGGAGAAAAATACTTATTCACTGTTTTAATATTGGCAAGTACAAAAGCTCTAACAAAAAAATGGATGTTGAAGGATTGTCCTACACCTGAAGATTGGATTAACGTGATTCAAGACATTTAATCGATGGAAAAGTTGACATTCGCACTGAGACGGGACATGGATGGGTTCTTGAACTTTTGGCAACCCTGGAACGCCTATGTGTCTTCCATTAGATCTAATCTTTGACAAATACCATTTCAATAATGGCACCTGTCCTTGTTTCCAACGCTACTCAGATACTCTTTTTTTTTTTTTGCTCTTTTTTTTTGTTTTGTTTTTTTGTTTTGTTTTTTTTGTTCTTTAATTTCTCACTTTCTTTCACTTAAAAAAAAGGATGTTGTAATAATTATTTTTCCAATGTTGTCAAAAAACAAAAAAGGGAACATGTGATGAAAATGTAAACAATGCAATGCTGTAATGACATGTATACCCTTTACAAAAACTTAAATAAAAAAAAAATTAACAGTAAAAAAAATGGAGCAGCAAGATATTCAGCCAGTCCCATCTTCAATGAAGGCAAATGTGTGGGTGCATTTTTGGTTCTACAACATTCCGGGAAAGAAAGTATTAGACATGACACATGTAATATGTAAAGTTTGCAAAACGAAAGTCAAGTACTTTGGTAACACCACAAACGCCAGGGCTCACATTAACCATCATCACCCAGAGTTGAAAGACATGGAAAAAGTTTTAAGTCCTCCTGCTGAACAACACACACTGCACCACTAACAAAGTCCCAGCAAATTCTGACTGGGCCAAAAATCATGAAATCTTGTAACAGCACTTTGTTTTGTTTTCTAACCTTGTTTTTTAAGTCTCCGAAGAATTTAGATATTTAAGTTTAGATTTGTGCAGGTTTAAAATGAATGTTACTCATCTTATGCATCAATTACACTCAGTTCTTATTGAATTTGTTCAGTGCATTAAGTTACTGTATTAGTAACTGTACATTGACTGCATACAGTCAGGTAGCCCTACTATTTAATGGATGTTTAAAGTATTGGTGATAGAATTTACTTTTGTTTTTAATGAATAGCCTATATTTCTAGAATGCTGGAGGGCGACCAAACCTACCCACTGTGTAAAAGCTATTAGGAATTGTGATATGCTGAAAAGGAAAATTTTTAAAATTTATTTCATTTGTGTAGTTTAATTTTTGAAACTCAAGTTTTCAAGGAATAAAAAAGCCGTTACTAACGTAAGCCTAATTTTTTCTTTTAACAATATTTTATTGCCCATCAGTTGATGTAAATTTGTAAAAATATACCCCCCCCCCCAAAAAAACCTCAACACACTGTACTCTTGCTTTCAAGCTTACCTCAGCATTTTTTGCGGTGCAATGGATTTTTATTCTGAGATTAATGAGCTTTTGTACTGAACTGAGAGCCAAATGCGAATCGAAATTCGTTTTGAATTGAAAATCCGATTCTGAATTGAATCGTGACCCCACCCCTCCCAACCCAACCACTTTGTTGGGGTCACCCTGGTCTCACTGAATGAGCCGTTTTGATTTTCAGTTCTTACGTCAGACCTGGAGCTAAATGGAATGACACCACCCACTGATGATGTGACGTGTCACCATGACCACCTGAAATCAAACACGGACAGCACAGCAGCCTAGCAACCCCACGTTTTATAACTACTGTCTATATAATCACGTTCTAGACATCCAGGGTCCCAGCTGGTTCACATCAATCCACACTTGATCATATATCTCATTTAGGGTGCACTCTCACTGGTGCCAGGTGACTTGTTCCTCTGTTCTTCCATCGGCAGGGTGTCTGCGCCAGCCCACACTCATTGTTTTTGTTTAGCACGGTTCCCAGACTTCCTTAAGGAGTCCCTTAAGACAGAATTGCACCTCAACCAACTGTCCTAAAACTGGGGAAATTTTCTGTTTTGCAAATTGGGCTTGATCTCACTTATCAAGCGTTCCACACTGTAGGGGTCAAACCTCGGTCACACGAAACGGGCACTACAGTGTGAGCACACCCTTACAGGCATTATTCTGATTTACTTCAACATAACTTGCCTGCGTCGTCAATATTGTGATCCCAGGCAGATCAATTTTGTGTGTTATACTTTATTATTCCCAGAGGGAAATTCAAGGGCATCTGTGGTATAGCACCAATCCCTTCACCATTCACACACACATTCACACCTTGGGCCACTTTAGAGTCTCCATTTAACCTCAATTGCATGTTTATGGAATGTGGAAGAAAACCAGAGCACCCGGAGTAAAGCTATGCAAGCATGGGGAGAACATGCAAACACCGCACAATTAGGCCCTGCTGGCTGGCTAAACACCACATCACCATGCTGCCTTACCAACACTTGGCCATATATCTCATTCCTAGATGTTACTTTAGCTCGTTTTGCTGTAGTTTACTATACTGTAGCTGGGACAGCTTTTCCAACAACCAGTTTGCCACAGTTAGAGCTACACATGTGGACAAAATTGTTGGTACCCCTCTGTTAATGAAAGAAAAACCCACAATGGTCACAGAAATAACTTGAATCTGACAAAAGTGGTAATAAATAAAAATTCTATGAAAATTAACTAATGAAAATCAGACAATGCTTTTGAATTGTGGTTCAACAGAATTATTTTAAAAAAACAAACTCATGAAGGTATTAAAATACCAAATACCAAAATACCATGCAGGAATTTTGGCCCACTCCTCATGAGCAAATTGCTCCAGTTGTCTCAGGTTTGAAGGGTGCCTTCTCCATACGGCATGTTTCAGCGCCTTCCACAGATGTTCAATAGGATTTAGATCAGGGCTCACAGAAGGCCACTTTAGAATAGTCCAATTTTTCGCTCTTAGCCATTTTTGGATGTTTTTAGCTGTGTGTTTTGGGTCATTATCCTGTTCCAAGACCCATGACCTGCGACTAAGACCAAGCTGTCCGACACTGGGCAGCACATTTCTCTCTAGAATACCTTGATAGTCTTGAGATTTCATTGTACCCTGCACAGATTCAAGACACCCTGTGCCAGATGCAGCAAACTCCAGAACATAACAGAACCTCCTCCTCCATGTTTCACAGAAGGGACAGTGTTCTTTTCTTGGTATGCTTCATTTTAGCGTCTGAACACAGAGCTGATGTGCCTTGCCAAAAAGTTCCAGTTTTGTCTCGTCTGTCCATAGG
Organism: Pholidichthys leucotaenia; assembly: GCA_020510985.1. Lineage (NCBI taxonomy): Eukaryota > Metazoa > Chordata > Actinopteri > Cichliformes > Pholidichthyidae > Pholidichthys > Pholidichthys leucotaenia. The sequence goes on from CM035844.1 coordinate 213,106,330, forward strand.
ACATTCTCCCAGCAGCTTTGTGGCTTGTTAACATGCAGTTTGGCAAATTGCAGTCTGGCTTTTTTATGATTTGTTTTCAACAGTGGTGTCCTACTTGGTCGTTTCCCATGAAGTCCACTTTGGCTCAAACAACGACGGATGGTGCGATCTGACACTGATGTACCTTGACCTTGGAGTTCACCATGAATGTGTTTAGAGGTTGTTCTGGGCTCTTTTGTTACCATTCATATTATCCGTCTCCTCCTGCGGCCATGTCCAGGGAGGTTGGCTACAGTCCCGTGGATCTTAAATTTCTGAATAATATGTGCAACTGTAGTCACAGGAACATCAAGCTGTTTGGAGATGGTCTTACAGCCTTTACCTCTAACATGCTTGTCTATAATTTTCTTTCTAATCTCCTGAGACAACTCTCTCCTTTGCTTCCTCTGGTCCATGTTTAGTGTGGTACACACGTCAACAAACAGCACAGTGACTACTTGTCACCCTTTAAATAGGCCGACTGACTGATTACAAGTTTGTAGACACATGTGATGTTAATTGGAGAACACATCTTGGTTGAACATGTCCCTCTGGTCACATTATTTTCAATTTTTTCTAGGGGTACCATCATTTTTGTCCAGGCCTGTTTCATGAGTTTGTTTTTTTAAAGTAATTCTGTTGAATCACAATTCAAAAGCATTGTCTGATTTTCATTGGTTAATTTTCATAGAATTTTTATTTATTATCACTTTTGTCAGATTCAAGTTATTTCTGTGACCATTGTGGGTTTTTCTTTCATTAACAGAGCGGTACCAACAATTTTGTCCACGGCTGTAGCTGTTCACTCATTCAAGAGTTGTTTCTGTGCTTATTATACTGGTCCTGGCCTATCGATCACTCAAACCACAAACTCATGTACCTGATAATACTTTATTTGGGCTTTTTCCCCACTCACATTCAGCCAGTGTTATGTTGCATTAGCTCAGGCTGTATCCAACCCTTAGCTACTGAGAAAATGTTAGCCTCAACCACAAATCTCAAAAGTGACACAAAGAGGGACGATGTGGTAAGCTGTGGTTCATTAGCACTAAAAAGGGCGTTGAAAAATGGTGCAGTTGTATGTAATCCCTGTGGTATTTTAACCAAAGCATGTCACATATTTCAACAAGACCTCTGGAAAATTGAGTATTTTTTTGTTTCATGATATGTCAGCATCTGAGTTTTTTCCTTTAAAAAAAAAAAAAAAAAAAAAGTATAAAACCGATAAAAATATATAGTTAGAAAACACATTATACACAAATAAATGGATGCTTCAGAGCCATCTATCCATCTTCTTCCGCTTAATCCTTTTTGGGTGCCACAAACAAAACTTAACACTTTCTATGATGGTGTCTTATTAAAAATATTTTTCTTAGATTTTAGATCAGACATTTGTGCGTTCAGACCACCATAGAGGTTTGATCTGAGTCACTTCAGGCTGGTAATGTCAACTCAGGATTTAATTCAATAGAAAAAAATATCAGTTACATCATAAAAACAGCAGCTCAATAGTACTTGTATGTAATAGGCATACAAAACTAGAACATATATACACAAACTTTAGTTTACTCTGATTTTATTCTTCATACAACTGCACAAGCTATTCATGCAAGTGTTTGCCTCACCTGGAGCTCATATCTATGGACGACGCTCCGGTTACTTTGGGCATCTGTAGGTTGGTGGTGGTGGACAGCTTTAAGGCAGAGGGTGGCACATTGCTGAGGGTCCGGGGGATGTGGCGTCCAGCCAGGCTGGCAGCAGACTGCACGCTCAGACAGATGTTGTTCCCGATGAGGACCTGAGCGGTGGTGGGGGTGGCGCCAGTGGCGTTGCAGCCCAGGAGCCCTAGTGCTGTCGCTGCTGTATGGGCGCTGGGCGAGGAGTTGAGGGAGCTGGGGATGGTGTTGGCGGGTGATGGGGCAGCCGAGTTGGAGGAGGGCTGGTGGAGGGCCGGGGCTGTGGTAGTGTGTGTGGACTGGTTGGTCTGGTGGAGGGCCGCGGTGGTGGAGAGGTGCAATCCTTTGAAAATGCCTGATGGACACACAAAATGCATGTAAATAAGCAGTGGCACAAACCAGAGTATACAAAACTTCAGTATGCAGGGAGGGAACAGTTTCAAAGAGGTGCAACTACACAATCTAATGCAATCCAGTCCAACAGGGGTGCAATAAATCCAACCCATGGGTGGCTTATGTGCCAGTTTGTTGACACTGTCAGAGCTGCTGATGCAACACACTGGTAATTATCAGGCTTATTCATGCTGGGTTTTTTTGGGTTTTTTTTTTTACCTCCAGTCCCGTTTTCATGTATGAGGTGACATGCATCAAATATATCAACACACATTACACCTTTGCATGACCTATTTAGCGTTTCTGACTTTAAAAACCTTAACTCTGTCCACCCTGTGGCCTCATGTACAAAGGGTACTTGTGCACAAAAACATGGCGTATGTCTTTTTCCACAGAAAATTTCAGATGTATCAAGAATGAAATGACAATGAATGTGGAAATATACGCAGCCCCACACCAACTGCATGGCTGGCATACATACATTTCTACTGTTACTGGTCTGTTGGTGACACTTGGAGGTGATGTTGGGAGACAATGGCGTGAAAATGATTGTACACACCACAGACATGATGAACAAACATCCAAGCGTGCGCAATTACAGTGGGGCAAAAAAGTATTTAGTCAGCCACCAATTGTGCAAGTTCTCCCACTTAAAAGATGAGAGGGGTCTCCAATTTTCATCATAGGTACACCTCAACTATGAGACACAAAATGAGAAAAAAAAAAAATTCAGAAAATCACAGTCTGATTTTTAAAGAATTTATTTGCAAATTATGGTGGAAAATAAGTAGTCAATAACAAAAGTTCATCTCAATACTTTGTTATATACCCTTTGTTGGCAATGACAGGTCAGACGTTTTCTGTAAGTCTTCACAAGGTTTTCACACACTGTTGCTGGCATTTTGGCCCATTCCTCCATGCAGATCTCCTCTAGAGCAGTGATGTTTTGGGGCTGTCGCTGGGCAACACTGACTTTCAACTCCTTCCAAAGATTTTCTATGGGGTTGAGATCTGGAGACTGGCTAGGCCACTCCAGGACCTTGAAATGCTTCTTACGAAGCCACTCCTTCGTTGCCCGGGCGGTGTGTTGGGGATCATTGTCATGCTGAAAAATCTCACGATACATGGCCCCATTCATTCTTTCCTTTACACGGATCAGCCATCCTGGTCCTTTTGCAGAAAAACAGCCCCAAAGAATGATGTTTCCACCCTCATGCTTCACAGCAGGTATCGTGTTCTTTGGATGCAACTCAGCATTCTTTCTCCTCCAAACACGACAAGTTGAGTTTTTACCAGAAAGTTCTATTTTGGTTTCATCTGACCATATGACATTCTCCCAATCCTCTTCTGGATCATCCAAATGCTCTCTAGCAAACTTCAGACGGGCCTGGACATGTACTGGCTTAAGCAGGGGGACACGTCTGGCACTGCAGGATTTGAGTCCCTGGAGGCGTAGTGTGTTACTGATGGTAGCCTTTGTTACTTTGGTCCCAGCTCTCTGCAGGTCATTCACTAGGTCCCCCCCCGTGTGGTTCTGGGATTTTTGCTCACCGTTCGTGATCATTTTGACCCCACAGGGTGAGCTCTCGCGTGGAGCCCCAGATCGAGGGAGATTATCAGTGGTCTTGTATGTCTTCCATTTTCTAATAATTGCTCCCACAGTTGATTTCTTCACACCAAGCCGCTTACCTATTGCAGATTCAGTCTTCCCAGCCTGGTGCAGGTCTACAATTTTGTTTCTGGTGTCCTTTGACAGCTCTTGGCCATAGTGGAGTTTGGAGTCTGACCGTTTGAGATTCTGGACAGGTGTCTTTTAAGATAAGAGAAGATAATGAGTTCAAACAGGTGCCATTAATACAGGTAACGAGTGGAGGACAGAGGAGCCTCTTAAAGAAGTGGTGACAGGTCTGTGAGAGCCAGAAATCTTGCTTGTTTGTAGGTGACCAAATACTTATTTTCCACCATAATTTGCAAATAAATTCTTTAAAAATCAGACAATGTGATTTTCTGGATTTTTTCTCCCTCATTTTGTCTCTCATAGTTGAGGTATACCTATGATGAAAATTGGAGACCTCTCTCATCTTTTAAGTGGGAGAACGTGCACAATTGGTGGCTGACTAAATACTTTTTTGCCCCACTGTAGATGAGTGGATATAACAGCAAGCACAAAGAAGTGCAGAAAATGCCTCTAACAACAATATTGTTAGCATCACTAGAGGCTATTGCAAATCGTGCACTGAGAAGAAAGGGTGTTTAGAGACAGAATATTTTCTGGCTCAGAATGATGACTGGTTTGTCAGCCGGTTTAGGTTTCCACGGGCAGTCCTTGTGGAACTGTGCTATGCAAGCTATGCTATGTGCTATGCTAGGTGAGCTATGGCCGCTCTTGACACGGTGACACACGTGACACGGTGAGAAGCCATGCACTGCCCGTTGGCAGTGCAGGTGCTGACAACACTGTGGTTCCTGGCAACAGGAGCATTCCAGAGGGATCTGGCAGACCCATCAGGAATTTCCCAGTTGACCCTGAGCCGAGCTTCGCCAGCTGTGTGGGATGGCATTATTCGGCTGTCACACAGGTACATCGTATTACCATACAATGCAGTTGAACTCGCCAACATCAAAGCGCAATTTGCAGCCAGAGCCAGTTTTCCTAATGATTCTAATGAACAGCATTGTTGGGAACAAATGACAAGCTGGTACTGTGTGGATGGGTGGCTTCTTGGTGAGTAAATTCATGTAACTGTCCTAATAATAACCCACCTCATGCGCAATGCGTCTGTGCGCCCCCAAATATCACCCTGACTTCAAGGCTTCATTACAACTTAGTGGTTGGAGTAAGTGACTTTTTTTTTTGCTGATTAAACTACAGTTTCACAGCATTCTACCAAGCCCCCAATTGCCTTTGTGTGTAGTTAAAGGTGACGGACATTGACATTTTTTTATTGAACCAATCAACTGATTGTATGAAAATATTCCATTCTTCCCATTCCCCTGATTTAATATGTGTCACCATCCTACATAAATGAAATTATTTAGTCATAGTCCATCTTTCACTCAGTGATGCTGCAGTACCGCCATCTGCCGATAGGTGCGTGCAGCCTTCACGTCAATTCGGTATGAAAAAAAATTGCAGAACGAGAGCAAAGTGATTCGGACAGCGATTATTTTCTAGAGTTTGACGACCTCAATATAAATGATTACATTGACAATGAAGACGTTTTGGGTGGTGTGTGGGCTGTCAGCCTTATTTGTTCGAGGGAGAGGAGGAAGACGCAACACGGACGGGAAAAGAACACGTTTACGATCGGCTGTAAGATATTTCTAGGTAAAAGATGCTTACAAATATTTTTCTTTGGCGACATGCATGGTCACACACTTAATTTTAAAAATAAAACTACCCATTGGTCACTCGCTGCATCTTCTCAGCCGCTGATTAGCACCTGCTGGTCTGTGCGCAGCTGGAGCTGATGAGACAGATGAAGCGGCCGTCATCGTCCACACGAGTGAGTTTATAAACAATATTTATTCATTTGATTTAATTTCCCAGATGAATTATGAAGAAACCATTCAATACATTCAATAATCAATGCAAACGGAATAATCAATGCCAACCCCATATTTTTCAGGCGATACAGATTCATAGTGTTGGGGATTTTTTTGGAGAAGAAGTGATGGTTATGTTGCCTGCCTGTGCGGTGAGCCTCAGAGAAACATTCCCATCTCATCACTACAAGGGATTTTGCCTACCAAGATTAGATTTGTGAACAATGTTATTTAAATAAAGTTTTGTAAAATCATATATTGAGTTATTATTAGTATATTGAGTTTATGAAATATAAATTGATCAAACAGGCACAACCACCTCCCTATACAGCACTGAATATTTCATATTTGATGAGTATGAACACCCTAATATGCTAATATTTGATAAGTTGGTAAGGCAATGCAAACCATGGCTTGGAATTCATTTAAGATGTTTAGTAAACATTTGCAGTGAATATTAAAAATAAAAAACTTACCCGGTTTCCTTCTCGTGTTCTGACAGTTGATCACCACTAGCACTGACCCCGTTCTCAGAGTCACACTTGGAAATCGAGGCACATATAGTTGGAATAGCCGTTTTCTTTATCAGAAATCTTTTGGCAAATTTCATTTCAAATTGACATAATGTCTGGCCCAGGAAACACGCACGCAGGCTCAGGATAGATTTAACAGCTTTATTCAACAAGCAGGTGTGTGTGAATGGATGTATGGGGATGTGCTGACGAGGGGCAGGTGTGCGTGCAGCTGAAGCCGCTGAGGAGCGGCGAGTCGTGACACAAATTGCATCTTATTCTCGAAATCGCTATCAACGAAATCTCTACTGCACATTTTTGGTGTTTTACCGACATAAGTCCATTTTTTTTTGCGTTTTCTGAACGAATTTCACCCATGCCGTTCTGATTTTCCCAGGGACGGGACATTCAAAAACACTCACAGCATGCTCCTCTGGTATAACGTCGCACCCGTACACAACACAACGACAAACCATAATTAATTCGATTCCTGAAATCCTAATGTTAATAATCTATTTGTAATCCAAAAGTATTCCGAGAAATATCCGTAATCGCCGATTTTAAAATGTAAACATCAAAAAAAAAAAAGCAATGTCCGCCGACTGTGTGCCACACCGAAATGACGTCACACAGTCAGTGGCCATTTTAGACGCTGATCTTGGCTGGGTCAGACAGCTCTCCACAACAGCGTACTTCAAGAGCGCATTGTCACCTTATGTGACATACGTTGACACCAAAACATGTGGGGTTCCAATTAGCTCGTCTCAGACAACAATTTGAGATATGATTTAGCGATTTTGAGTTTTCGTCTGTCCGTCACCTTTAAGGCAATAAACACATGCGTAAAGTTTGAAGTGGGTTTCCTCCCACAGGCCAAAAACATGCAGGTTAGGTTAATTGGAGACTCTAAATTGGCCCTAGGTGTGAATGTGTGTGTGAATGGTAAAGGGATAGCGCCGTACCGCGGCTGCTTCATCCATCCAGGTGGATGCACTCAATTTCCCCTCTGGGGATCAATAAAGTATACAAAATCAAATCAAATCAAATGCAACAGTCTCACCCTTTCCCTGGCCCACTTCATTCATTTAGTAGTGTGTGTAATCCATGTAAGTTGTATATAACTATAAAGGATGAGATTTGCATTTTGGACATACAATATGTACATGTGGAGTCTAATATGATCTGCTTTCTACTGACAGGTAACTGTAGCTACCCACTAAATGGGTTCAAATCGTCTTTTTCGTGACAGTTTTCCTTTTTTCAACCAACTGATCCACCCGGCTAGTCACAAATCACAGCGATCAACTGACGCTTCTGAGGACGACTGCAGATGTCAGTCAAAACATGTCAAGGTTAAATAACCATCTCCTTCTCATCCCTGTCTGAATAAAGGAAAACGGTAAACTAATCTTATAGGGCTGTGAGCTGGCTATTGAATTACCTGTATCTGGCGCAAACGCCCAACGACAGCGTGCCAAACACCGCTTTTATGTGCCTCTACCTCATTTGGGAGCGCCTCCAACTCAGTCTGTGAAATTCCATTAAATCCATTAATTTTGATAGTGGATACACGAGAATCAAATGTGCAGCGGTTGAATACAGTGCATCTGGAAAGTATTCACAGCGTTTCACTTTTTCCACATTTTGTTACGTTACAGCCTTATTCCAAAATGGATTACATTTATTTTTTCCCCCTCACAATTCTACACACAATATCCCAAGATGACAATGTGAAGTTTTTTTTTTTTTGTTTTTTTTTTGGTAAAACTAAGAAATCACATGTACATAAGTATTCACAGCCTTTGCTACATACTTTGTTGATGCACCTTTGGTAGCAACTAGCCTCAAGTCTTTTTGAATATGATGCCACAAGCTTGGCACACCTATCTTTGGGCAGTTTTGCCCATTTCTCTTTGCAACACCTCTCAAGCTCCATCAGGTTGGATGGGAAACGTCGGTGCACAGCCATTTTATGAGCTCTCCAGAGATGTTCAATTGGATTCAAGTCTGGGCTCTGGCTGGGCCACTCAAGGACATTCACAGAGTTGTCTTGAAGCCACTCCTTTGATGTCTTGGCTCTGTGCTTAGGGTCGTTATCCTGCTAAAAGATGAACTGTTGACCCAGTTTGAGGTCAAGAGCGCTCTGGAGCAGGTTTTCATCCAGGATGTCTCTGTACATTGCTGCAGTCATCTTTCCCTCTATCCTGAGTCTCCCAGTTTCTGCTACTGAAAAACTAACCACAGCATGATGCTGCTACCACCATGCTTCACTGTAGGGATGGTATTGGCCTGGTGATGAGCGGTGCCTGGTTTCCTCCATACATGATGCCTGGCATTCACACCAAAGAGTTCAATCTTTGTCTAGTCAGACCAGAGAATTTTGTTTCTTACGTCTGAGTCCCCTTCAGGTGCCTTTTGACAAACTCCAGGCGGGCTGTCATGTGCTTTTACTCAAGAGTCGCTTCCGTCTGGCAACTTTACCATACAGTCCTGACTGGTGGACTGCTGCAGAGATGGTTGTCCTTCTGGAAGGGTCACCTCTCTCCACAGAGGAATGCTGGAGCTCTGACAGAGTGACCATTGGGTTCTTGGTCACCTCCCCGACTAAGGCCCTTCTCCCCCGATTGCTCAGTTTAGATGGCTGGCCAGCTCTAGGAAGAGTCCTGGTGGCTCCGAATCGCTTTCATTTGCGGCTGATGGAGGCTACTGTGCTCATTGGGACCTTCAAAGCAGCAGAAATTTTTCTGTACCCTTCCCCAGATTTGCGCCTCGAGAAAATCCTGTCTCAGAGGTCTACAGACAATTCCTTTGACTTCATGCTTGGTTTGTGCTCTGACATGCGCTGTCAACTGTGGGCCCTTATATAGACAGGCGTGTGCCTTTCCAAATCATGTCCAATCAACTGAATTTACCACAGGTGAACTCCAGTTAAGCTGTAGAAACATCAAGGATGATCAGTGGAAACAGGATGCACATGAGCTCAAGTTTGAGCTTCATGGCAAAGGCTGTGAATACTGAAGTACATGTGATTTCTTAGTTATTTTTAATAAGTTTGCAAAAAACTCGTATTCCTGGTAGAATCTGCAGCATTAGGTCTCCCAAGATTTTTTTCCCTGGCAAATAAAATAGATGTTAAAATGGTAATTTTCCTGACTGAATTGGGATTGGATCAAATTTGAATCGATTCAGAACCTGAAGAACTAACTAACCTGCACTTATATAGCGCTTTTCTAGTCACAAAGACCACTCAAAGCGCTTTCACTAGTACTAACCCTCTATTCTAAGGGCCTATAGGAAACATATCTAGGGACAATTTAGAACAACCTATTAACCTAATATGCATGTCTTTGGATTATGGGAGGAAACCGGAGCCCCCGGAGTAAACCCACGAAACCGGAATCGAATATGGAAATTAGTGATGATTCCCAGCCCTAGTCATTATACAGAAACTGTTTTTCAGTGAAGCCAGAATTGATTTTTGTACCACCTTCTGTTTATATTATTTAAATTATATAACAAGGTTACAAGTGGATAGTTTGTTTTCCCAGAAACATTTTAAAATAAAAATCCATGAAAATGGCAGGGAATTTTTTTTTTTTCCAAAATTTACCAATAAAAATTTGTGACTGTGGAAAAATGTTATTTAAAAATAGTCAATCTAGATGGAAAAAAAATGTTTCTAGTGTATTTGATGATTGCAACTTTGTGTAAAAAGTTTGAAATGAACTGGGAAAATGAAGTAAATTAAATGTAAAAATGAAAACAACCTTTTTGCATGACTGCTTTTCCTCATTTTCATGGTCTTTTTTCTCAAGTACATTTTTTTTTCTATTCCATCCACCCCAGCTTTAAAGAATAGGCAAATCAAATACTGAAATTATCCAGTTTACAGGCCAAGTAAAGCATTAATATGAGGATGTAGTGGAGCAGATAACTAAAAAAATCCTTCAAATGGTGACACAAGCATGAAATTTTGCACAGATACCCTCCTGGATATACTCTTTCATATTAGGGTCCTGGCCACGTGAAAATTCAAGATGGCGACCTTTTTTCAAGATGGCCGCCATCAGTATCTGGCAATCTCACACCGAGACCATATATCTGTTGAAATAAACATGCTTTTTTCATTTAAATGAACTTTAAATCATGGGATTGTGATCATGAACTGTTTCTCACAAGAGAGAGAGACTGTCAGGAGAATAACTGACAGTCTTCTTTCAATAGCCTTTGCTTTGACTGTACAGGACTAGCCGATTCTTGTTGGAAGAAGTCGGTCACATTCTTCTTGATGGGTTCATACATGGAGGCAGGGCGGCTTGCCAGAGCATCTGAGAACTCCTGGAACTTGGCATGGCCTCTGTTCATGTGTGTCTTGAGAAGCTCTGCTGTGTTGGGGTGGGCAATATCCTTGGTGTCAATGGAATACAAGTCAGAACTTTCTTCCTGAAAAGGACTGCCTAGGTTTTGCAAGGCTGCAGAAAGCTTGTTGACCTTGTCCAGGAAAGTCTTCTGTGCCTGTGGGTTTTGCTCATGGTGTGTTGCTTGCTCGGGAATTTCTTTGCGTTGGGCCTCTGTGTCATAAACAGATAACAAGCGACTGACCTCTGGGCCAGCTAACATCCATCGCCTGAGTGCAGATGGATCTTCTGTCAACCCAATGGCTCCACCCTCAGCCTTGATGATGGCATTGGTCTGCTCATGGGCTTGATCTAGAGCCATTGCTGAGAAAGGACGACGGGTCTTGTGCACCACAAAGTTGCCAGCTTTAAACTCTTTGTCTAACTCTGGGTGTGAAATCTCTAGCATAAGCATGTCCCTGAGGTGGATGGGCAGCCAACGAGCATAGTTTGTATTGTTGTTGGCAAAGAAACAGGGTATCAGTTCATGTAGTGCCTGGCAGTAGAGAGCAAAATTTCCCTCGCGAAAAGATCTAATCAGCAGAAAGACAACAAGCTCCATGGATAGTACCATGTGCCAGAAGTGAAACTGTGGACTATCCTGTTTTCGGGAGTCACATCACTTCTCAAAGTCCAGTGCCTCTTCATCTTGATTTTCCTGCTCAGTACAGTACTCATCATATGCAGCTTTCAAGAGTTTGTACAAGCTGGAGGCGGTCACTTGGTGCATCTGTCGCGTTCTGGTAACACTTGCAGCTGACAGGAAGGACTCTGCAGTGCCAGATGAAGCCACACCAGCTTCAACTAGAGCTCCTGTCCATCCACTGGCTTGGAGGATAGTACCCAGCGACTTCAGTGCTGCCATCTCAATGTGCAGGCCACCAAACATGACCAGGTACTTGTCCTCACCATACTGACCTGGCCATTGCCACTGCACCTGCTTTGCTATGGCGTAGATTGGCTGGTCAGCTGTGATGACAGGTACCTGGCCAGGGTTGAGGAAATCAACAACATCTTTTACTTTGTTCATTACATGTTTGACTGTAGCAACTGAATGAGCTGGATCCCGCAGGAGAGGAAGCAAAGAAGTAATGGTAACTTCAAATTCAGGGCTTCTCTTCATTGAAGCATGATGTGCTGACCATGTTAGGTTCAATGCATCATCAACTTCTTGTGTCACTGAGACCTTGTCCAGCCACTGGTACTCTAGTGCTAGTTGTGGCCCCAGAATATCTGTGGGTGGTTTTGGCATTGCAGTACCTGGTGGAACAGGATTTGTTGTCTGGAAGGAAGCTGGAGAGATATTTGTGAATGTATCAGGAAGTTCAGGAACTGACTTTACTTTCTCAGGCCCAAACCTGAGTTGCCCTCGTTCCTGTCCACTATTATCCTTTGTGGGATGTTGGAACAGAGAGATGCTTGTGCCATGAAAGGAGGTAGTTGCAGTTGTTGGAGAGGGATTGTGATCAATGTTATCCATCACTGCAGTAGTGAACAACCCTTTCCGCAGCACTGGAGGACAAACCACACCCTCCTCAACATACTTGCTGACTGTTGCATCTCCAAGTTGAGCAGAGATCTCCAGCACTCTGTCATAAGAGATACTGAGACCATGATCGAACAACATCTCAACCAGATTCCTCTTTCTGGTTTTGGCATAAACAGAGAGCCCCATGTACACGGGAAATGGGGTCTCTCTGTCTTTAGAATGCCTGTGAGTTGCTGCTCCTTCCTTGTAGCGGGTGTAGCAGTTGAATTGCATGAGCTGAGCAATTGCCTGGTCTGACTTTGATGCCCCGAATCTCAGCTGTGATTTTATGTCAGCACCATGCTCAACCATCCCCACAAATTGAAGCAGAAGGGGAGGTATAGCATTTTGCACACAACCCTGAGAAAATGTACCTTCAAATCTAGACTTGTGGTCAAGTATACATCTTCTGAGGATCTTTGCTGCTTTAGCAATGATAAGTGCATCTGAAAGATCTGTGGATTGAGCAAGCGCTTTGCCTACATCTTCCTGAAATGTAAGTATCACTTCTCTATGATCTGCGCCAGATCTGTGAGCCTCAAGTCCTGGAATTTCAGCCAATAGCTTTTCTTTCAGTCTAGTGGAATTCACATTTGGTGAGTCCACCCCCAGCTGTTCCAGACACTTTTGGTACATGTGGCAGATATCTGGCATGCGAAATGTAACTGGTCCTTCTGAACATAGGTTGCTTTCAACAAGGTATGCAACCAATTCTGAGATCACCATTGGATACAAATCTGGTTGTGACTTAGTGTCACGTTTCTCAAGGTTCCTCAGGTGCGCCCTTTCCCTGTTGTAGAGAGCCCGAAGGCAAACATTATGGTACTTGAACTCCTGTGCAATGACATCACCACCAGTCAATCTTGCAAGAAGCTTACCATCACCAAGCATCTCTGCAATGTCGCGCAGCCTCTTGTCTAGGCCCGTTGTACTGGCCTCTCTGAGGTCTGATGCAGGTGCCACTTTTTCACAGAAAATGCATGTCTGACTGTCATGACTTTTTCGCCGCAGTTTTGACTGACAAGCTCCAGTCTCAGTTTCACTGGTTTGACTACTGGAATGGCGCTTTTGTGCCCGTTGCAATTTAGTGTTGTTGAACAACAAGCGACAGCTCACATGGTATTTTGCCATATTTTTCCTGAGTGTGGCTTCTATGCCATCACCTTCATCCAGCCTCGTTGGATCTATTCTCAATGGCATGTCATTGATTTCGCTGAACATGGGAATGTTCCTTGCCAGCATTTTGTATCCATCATGTTCTGGGGAATGATGACTTGGAGTGGATGTCAGGCCCTCACCTATTTTGTCCTTCTGGCAAAGGCAACACAAGCTCCAATTTGTTTTCCGATTGGCAGATATCACATTCGCTTCTGCCATGATGTGTCTTGATTAAGGCCGAGGGGCTATCCTTTTACCACCCTAATCAAATTGTGCACACATTACTGTATGGGATTCAACTAGGTTCGGTTGCCCTACACCTAGCCCGATCATTCATCCAGTGCCATTTAAGTCCCGTGTGATCTGTACACCATCCGGGTAAGTACATGAACATTTGGCGAGACATGCATAACCCCCTTACCCTTGGCTCGGCTCTCCCGCGCTGGCACATCCTGTCAATTCAGGTGCGACTCTCTAACTAGTATCTAATAACTAAAAAACTACAGTTTAGTAGCTACTTGATATGGGGCTGTTAGAAAGCATTTGGGACACTAAACTATGCATATACTACTACAACTAGTCTAATACTGCAGTGTTAGTAAAGCTAGATCAGTTGACACTGAACCCCATGCCGAGTTACACAGCAGTGATTGACACCAGTGTGCCCTGGTTGTGTGCTGACAATCACTCTTGTTTTTTTTTAATTGCAATCACAGTCACAACGGTAGTTTATAAAAACGGTTGAATGGGATCTGCACCACACCAACCAAGATCCACATCCAGAAACGATTACATGTGTGTGTTAAATATGCTCAATTTACGATGGATAAATCATAATTTTCAAGGAGTAGCAGCCATTTTGGGCACCACATTGAAGGCTAACCTTCTTAAATTTATATCAGACAACAAAATCTGTAAAATTAGTATATAAGAGCATAAACATGGTTCACTTGGAAAATTAAATTAAGAAAAGAGGAAAAATAACAAAAAATTGTCACATTCTGGCAGCCATCTTGGAAAATGGCGGCCATCTTGAATTTTTGGCGTGGCCAGGACCCTTTTCTGAAAGAGAGGACATTAAAGCATATTTGTGGAGAATTTCATGCTTGTGTCACCATTTGAAGGATTCTTATGAAATATGCAATTAACCGCTGCACTAATGTAAGACGTGTGAAACTCAAGGCCTATGTGCCAAATCTGGCCCACCATGCCATGGGAATTTAGAAAGGACAATATTTTCTTAAAAATATGATTTTATGCCACATTAGAATACAGTGACCATCAACTCTATGTCCCACAGTGCACTGCATTTTTGTCATTGGTTCAAAGATGGAATCCAACCAGAGTGGAAGTGTCTCGACAGCAGTCGTTACTAATACTCAGTGCATGCGTGGATATCCAAGTATTGCGATACGCATCGTATTACGATCCCCACCTAACCAGTACCAAAATAAGAGTCTCTCCAGATGAGTGATGGGGTCGAAAAAATGTGCAAACAAAGGAAAAAACTGACATAAGAGAAGACAGATGGGAAAGTGAATAAATTTTTGTGCTAAAAAGAGAAAACAATAAATTAAGGTCCATTTACATCAGCAGTTTGAAACTAAGCACAGAGCCAGGTATGCTTACTTTAGCCACCAAGAAAAGCAACAGTTACAACCGGCCCTTTGAGAGACTGATGTGGCCTGGGATGAAAATGAGCTTCACACCCCTAAGATACAATTACAGTGTAACAAACACACTTTGTGCAAATCAATGCACCCTATTGAACCTGCTTCACACATTAATGCACTGTACCGCTACAAAGCAGAGTCAACAATGACTGGAGGTCAGAGTTCACAATCTAGACATAAGATATTAAAATTTAAGTGCAGCAGCCAAATGCATGAATGTGAACACCTGGATGATTATCATGGGATTATTGCTGTAACTAACTGCAGGGACACCACTTAGCCTTTTTTGTGATGAAATATATACATTTAAAACAAAGTTCATGTTTATTATGGCAATACATCATGAAAATTGGAATCTATTCCTCTGATCATTGAATGACCAAGCAATTCTCCTGCGATGTTATTATTCCATCATAAAACACACACGAGACAAAGCCACCAGCTTAATGAATAAAAGGAAACCATGCCAGACTCACCCGCACCAGCCAGGACCCCGTTGACTCCACTTGTCAGAACTAGCTCTTCTTTGGACTTGAATGCCAACAGCTGATCAGTGCTAATGAGGGCTGAAGCAGCAAACTGGGCACTGGCCTGGTCCAATGTCTTGGACACAAATGCCTGTGCAGAAACCAGACAGAAAACATGCAGAAAACACGTGGGTGAGTGCTCAAGACTTGACCGCTCTGTTAAAATGCATGAGCCTGCTAAAAACAACTGAACTCAGCAGTTCTGCTGCCAGACAGGAACTGAGCCAGAGGCATTAATACCGCTCGTGGGAAAGGGGATGTGTTCCATTTCCACTGACCTTCAGCTGTAAATCATTCATAGTACAGGAACTACATCTTATTGAGGATTACCAAGCTCACCTTGACTTTTATTTGGTCAGGGCAGCACATTTTTGAAGTCCTGTTAAGAGGTCTTTCTTCAGGCCAAATGTATGCCCATTATTGTCAATATTTCATCCAGAAAAAACAAAACAAAAAAAAACCCCAACTTGTATGCACTTGGGAGCCTCTCTGCTGCAGGCATTCCTCCCTTGCTGTTTACTAACAAGTCTGACTTTTTTAAAGTGAATGCTGCAGTGCAATGTAATGGACTGGGTTTAAGAAATACTCGACTTTAGAGCATCTTCCTACAATTCTAGATGCTATTGTAATGTGATATTTAATATTTTGTTCATGCAACATCAGTGTGGCTCCATTTAGCTGACAAGTTTTCACTGAAGTTCTGTTGCAATCTTGTGTTAACTAATCAATGTCATTATGAATGAACACTACAAACATGCAGTCTTAAGAAAAATCATCTACATTACAACAGTGATGTTAGCTTTAGGATAAATCATAACGTGAGTATGACAGCACCAACTAAGGCAAAGAACAACAAGACATTTCAGCATTTTTTCCCCAAACAGATTGTCAATGATGGGAGTAGTTCATTCTGGCATGATGAAACTACCATGAGTGCACCTAGATTTCGTTTTTGATTCACCACAATAAGCTAAGACCTCCTGAGCTACTCCAAAATACACATGGGGAAATAAGGAGAGCTACATGGGAGAAATGATAGGTGTAGACAACCATTCTCCTAAGTTTTGCAGGTGTATATATATTTCTACCAACCTGTGCGCTGGGCGTTGCTGGAAGGTTGTTGGACTGTTGCTGATGCTGCTGTTGGCTCTGTTCCAGCTGCTGTTTCTGCATTAAGGCCAGCTGCTCCTGGTGCTGCTGGTACTGCTCAGCCGTGAATACTGTGGAACATGACAAGACAGAATGGGTGAGAGAGTGGGGTGAAATGGGATGCTTTTCTGAATCCCGACAGCCATCAATAAATCCAGTGACTACAAACCAAACTCTTACAAAAGGGCAAAAACCCCAAACAACAATGCAGAACAACCGTATGCACAGTAAACACAATGAAAAGGGAGCCCTTTTGGGAGACAAAAGTATGAGTAAACCCGTTTTTTTTTTTGTTGTTGTTGTTTTGTTTTTCCAGGGGAAGGGGCACAAACGTCCAGCCTAGTTAATGGATTGTGCAAATTCTTCCTCATGATACCATGACAGAACAATATGACCCATGACTAGGTTTGTATCACAACACAGTGGCCGTCCTGCCCATCTTTAAGGGTTGACTTAAAATATGGCATTTACATGCAAAAAGTAAAAACATGCCAGCCATATCATGCCATTAAAAGCATTGTTAAGACCATATCGGAGACCGTGCAGTGCAGCTTGGGTCGTGAGCTGCTGTATACACGTTTGGAACCAACAGTTATGTATGAACAGTGCAGTGCCATTAGCTTAAATTAACACCTCAACAACCCTCCATGGCTTTTTTTTTTTTTTTTTTTTTTTTAACTTTAAGGAGCGGTGGCTCTGATCACCCACAGATAACTGCATTTCTCTGGTATATCAAGCAGGGCTGCAACTAACGACTATTACGAATCTAAACTATTTTTTCGATTTGTCGATTAATCGTGATTATTTCTGTCATGTCTGCCAGCTCAGCTTCCTGCTGGCATAGCGTCTATTCGGGGCTCCAGGTCATGTTTTACCTCATCTGTTTAAGCCTGCACTCCTGTGAAAATCACTTTGTCATCAGTCTCTGCCTTAATATAAAGTTCCCATAGCTAAATAAAATATGACCCATCAAACATGAGTTGGAAACTTGAACTTGACAGCTTAATCAGAAATGTTTGTAGCAACACAAATAATGGATGTTACAGTGTAAAAACTCAAAATAGCAGCTCTGCTGCTCCATAAAGGCTGTTGCAACTGTGTGTTTAAAACAAACTAGAGTAATATTCAACTTCATTAAAGTAAAAAAAGAAAATAAGCTAACCCATCCTGTCTGAAACCTTGCTCAGTCTAGAAGTTCAAGTTTAATTAGGCTTCAGATGAAAATTAAAACTTCCGAGTCCAAAATTAAAAAAAACAAAACAAAAAAAACTTTAAATGTCAGTGCAGGAATGTGAGCCTTCACTACACAGTGAAATATTTAAGATGTTTTAAATTTTATTTGTGATGATTGTGGTTCTTTTTTAAATTAAATTACAAATCATGATATTCTAATATATCGAGATGCACTAATATTCAGAATGAAGGCTTATATTATGGTGACAATAATAGGGAATATATATAAAAAAAAAAAAAAAAGTACCGTATTTTTTGGACTATAAGGCGCACTTAAAATCCTTTAATTTTCTCAAAAATTGACAGTGCGCTTTATAATCCGGTGCGCCTTATGTATTAATTCTGGTTGTGCTTACTGACCTCAAACCGATTTTATATGGTACACGGCACTCAAAAATCTGTCAAAAATGTTTTAGTACGACTTTGGTAAGCTACGAAGCCGAACCGCTTGATGGATTGTCGGAGCATTACGGTAGTTAGGAGCCTCGCGGTGTAATATGTGCTTCAACATAATGGCCGGATGGCTTTTTCCACAAATCTCCATCCCTATTGATCTGCCACTCCATGCGCGCCCATCTCACCAATACTGTCAAAACCCAAGTGAAGCAAACTAATTCGGAGCTTGCCATCATTCCGGGTGGATTAACCAAAGAACTCCAACTGCTATAATGATGTCAACAGGTCGTTCAAAGTTAAATTGCTAACGAGTTACGCCACTATCTGCCAATGGATCGTGGATGGAAACTGCTCCTGTTTAGCTGTAATTAATATTCAAAAATGATATTTTCGGGACGAAAGAATTCAAGCGTCCCGGCATTCGTTTGCATCGTTTACTTCTCGGGGCTGCCGCCGGAGAGCGAGCCGTATCGAGTACCGAGCGAGTATCCTGGCCACTATGGTGATGTAAACAGCCACGGACCAAAAAAACGTACATTTGCTCGTGGAACACGTCACTTACACTCGCAGACAATTATGCTATATGTGTCTATAATGACTATAGATAGGATTTTCTTTCCATGCACGCAAAAAAAAAAAAAAAATTCCCAGATACAACTACCTCGCGAGGTAGTCGATACCCAAAAGCTGATGGTGTATAGAACGCGTATATTAGGATTTGTATGTGAAGTTTCGGCATCGAAACTGCTCCCGTTTAGCTGTAATTAAACATTCAAAAATGATATTTTTGGGACGAAAGAATTCAAGCGTCCCGGCATATGTTTACTTATCAGGGCCGCCGCCGGAGAGCGAGCCGTATCGAGTACCGAGCGAGTACCCAGCGAGTATCCTGGCCAATATGGTGATGAACAGCCACGGACTAAAAACGTTACGCCTGCTCGTGGAACAGGTCATTCACACTCGCAGACAATCGCGCTATATGTGTCTATAATGACTATAGATAGGATTTTCTTTCCATGCACGCAAAAATTTTTTTTTTTCCCGGCTCCGACTACCTCGCTTTAATGCGCCTTATAATCCGGTGCTCTTTTTTTGTTACTTATTTGTACCCGTAGGTAGACTTGGTTTGCAGTCTGGTGACAAGCCACTGGCTGCTGGTCGCTGCGTGCGCGAGCGCCCTAAACCTACATGTTTTTGGTGTGCGGGAGGAAACCGGAGAAATCCCGGAGTAAACCCGCGCAACACGGGGAGAACATGCAAACTCCACACAGTTCACTGTTGGTCGGGGGCTGGGATCGAACCCACGATCTCATGATCCCCGCGGTCCCCCGGCTGAGGGTAAAACTGTGCTGCCACAGTGCTAAACCACTGCGCCACCGT
This sequence comes from Pholidichthys leucotaenia, assembly GCA_020510985.1. Taxonomy (NCBI): domain Eukaryota; kingdom Metazoa; phylum Chordata; class Actinopteri; order Cichliformes; family Pholidichthyidae; genus Pholidichthys; species Pholidichthys leucotaenia. Next base: position 213,125,916 of record CM035844.1, read on the forward strand.
GCAGCCTTATGTATGAAAATAGACCATCAAATAGACCGTTCATTGATAGTGCACCTTATAATCCAGTGCGCCTTATAGTCCCAAAAATACGGTAAGCTGCTCATGTAATTCACCCATTTACTGCAGCTAACACATAGCTAGCATAACGGAAGCAGCTCAGCTGTCAGCAACCATCATAAAGAGATTATTGCCAGACAACAGGAACACTAAACAGCACACACTAATAGTGTGGTCAGTTTTCTAAAGCTGAGCGAGTCGCTCATCGAAAATAAGAAGCGCTAACTTTACTTGCCAACTTTACTGGTGCAGTCCGCTGACAGGTGGCTGGGAGGAACGGAGAGGAGGGGGGAATAGATGCATCGCTGTAGTGCAGCTGAGATATGACAACACTGCGTTACAGTCCACATTTAACTTGTTTCATTTATTAATTTTCAGTCAAATCCTCCCATACTTTGGAAACTTTTGGCCTTCTTTGTGATTTTCTCTCTGTGTTGCCATGAGAGATATTGTTTTTAATTTTTTGAGTGGTTTTGCTGTAGAAACAGTATTATAATGGCTGTAATGGATAATTTTTTTATTTGCCTTTATAATTTAAATTCTCAGCAAGAACACAATGTTGGTCATTTTTTGACAAGTTTACTGACCATTTAATTCTAAATAAATCAGTTTAACAGGAAATTTTTTAGCAATTCTGTGCTCTTCTTGTGGTGTTACATAGAACAGCATCACTAAACTATGGAAAAAGCAGCTACCTTAAAATCTGTACTTCCTCACACAACTTAAAGTGCAAAAAAACTCTAAAAATGTTGCAACTTTTTGGAAAAGCTCCCACAAATTCAGGCTTTTTGGGCCACAACAATCAAAAACAGCCGGCAAAATCCAGGAGGGACTGAAATGCAGTGAGATTATGTACAGTTGTGAAAAAAATTAAAGACACCCTGTATAAGCCTGTGTGTGTTTTTTTTTTTTTTTACATATTTGGACATATGGATATTTGATACCAATGTTAAAAATACTGAGATTCATGTAATACAACTAAACAATTAAAAATGAATTAAAGACTTTTTCAAATTTTCTGTAAAATATAATTCTAAACAAATAGGAATAAATTAGGACACCCCCACATTCATTCCCACTTAAAATGGCTAAAATAAATGTTAAAAAAAGCAAATAAAAACAAAAATAAGGTTAGACATATGTGAACATTTCTTAACCACTTGCACTCCGTTGTTCCGCGGGCGGGCAAGTCTCTGCGTTGTAGGGCGCACGAGAGCGGCCTCGTGCGCGCTTGGACGCATGACGCATGATGGTGGTGATGGTGATGTAGTGGCGTCCAAGCGCCACAAAAAAAAAAAAACCTGCAGAGACAGCCGCGAACAGATTAGTTCATCTGATTGACCTCTCATTCGACTAATAAGAGCCTTGAATTGGGTTTCTGAAACCTTGAAGAGCCAATGAATGAAAATCTAGGAAGGAGGACCCGCCTACTGTGAACGCAGGAGCCAATTGAAGCACAGAAATTCAGGCTGGGTGAAGAGAGATTTACTGTTGCAACAGATGAAAACAAAGGACGCTGGACGAATCTACTACAGACCCCGCAGCATGGAGACCACCCACAAGTGGGACCTGCACTCATTCCAGCAGAATAGACGTTTAGGATTCTCTTCCGTCATCATACACCGACGGAGGCCGACGACAAAGGTCGTAAATCATTCACCAAAACCGCAATAATGGAATTATGTTTTGATCGGGATCCACGAGCCGAGCAGCGTCGCGTTCGTCTTACAATGGGGAAGAGAAGTTCGCCACGACTCTGCTGCTGTGAAGAGGTAAGGTGTTATAAGCTAAATTATTATTTATCCCTGAAAACTGTAATCCAAAAATGACTTTTGACCGATCGGTAAATTACAACTGTACTGCGCACGAAGTACGAAGTGCGTGCGCAGCGATAAACTGTTCATTTGCCGTTCACGGTCCGAACGCCCCCGGTCCGCGGGAGGAAGCATATGAGTCTATTCCTTCATGTAGCGATGGCCGTCTTCTGCAGCGAGGGGGGGGGGGCAACCCCCCCCCCCCACACACACACAGTAGCGGGGGGGGGGTGCGCTGTGAAAACATGCAAGGAGTGTAATCCATCATGTGGCAAGGGCCGAACTCCCGTCTTTTTTAGGGGGGGGGGGGGAGACAACCCCCCCCCCACACACACACACACACAGACACAGCCCTGAGTGTGACCTTTCATTAGAGCCCAAAATGAAGATTCTACATTGAATTATTCAAAAGTTACAGATGTTTTTCCAAACGGTGCCATTTGGCACAATTTGGCACAGTTCCAAAACGCCTGGGAACTACCTGAGAACAAAGCTGTGTAAAATATTCATTTTTTGAGGTATTGTTACCAAATTTGGATCTCAGCTTGATAACACTTGGTTCTACATTTCTGTTGCATTTTCCAGCCGGATCGGACAGCTGTGTGTTATTTGTAAGCATTTGTATCCAAAAAAACACTGTCCAAATTTATTTTCTTCAAGTTCAGTATGTTTAGATGACTGTAACTCAGTGGCCGGAGCACATAGAGAGATTATGTTTTTTTTGCCAAAAAATTCAAAGTGTTTTCTTTTAAATGAGACCAACCCCATGAAGATGCTGCAAAGGGTTGAATAACAGCTTTCGATTTACTTTGGGCACGTTATTTTTTGGCAATTTTTAGGAAAATTGCCCGGAGTGCAAGTGGTTAAAGCACTTGTTAGCACTTTGTGAAATCGTAAGTTAAATAATAAAAAGTGCATTACTGCAACTCATTTTGGGTCAGTTCTTTGTGATAATTTATGCATTAAAGTTAAGAGTATTCCTGGTACAATTGGCAGCAATAGGTCTCTTAAGATTATTTTTTTCCTGGCAAGTAAAACAGCTATTAAAATGGTAACTTACCCGATTGAATCGGGATCAGATCAAAATTGAATCGATTCAGAACCTCAAGAATGTCAATCGAATAGACTCAGAAATTAGTGATGATCCCCAGCCCTACTAATCCATCAACAACCTTCAGACAAACTAAATGTGCTAACATGTGGATTTCAAAATAAGAAGTTTTTCCTGCTGTCTGGTTGGTGAGGAGAGGTCTAGAAAAAGAAACTATAAATATGTAGAAATTTAGTTTAGTTTATTTGAAAAGGGACAATGCAATTTCATAAAACACATGATTACACATGGTTAAAAAAGCCAGAATTAGCCAAAAGGCTAGTTTTCATCTGTAGTCCCCTGGCCAAGATGTAAAAAAGCAGTAAAATGCATCTACAAGAAAAAAACATGGTTAGACATTGACGCATGAATTTATTTCCAATTGTGAACATTTTTTTTTGTATTTTTTTCATAATTGAAAATAGTTTTTTTTTTTTCTTCTTTTTTTTGGATTGATGCGAATTCGTGACAATAGGCGTCAAGGGGTTAACAGGGCACTAATGTAACAAATAACATACATAACAAACCGTACATTTAATCACAACATCAAACATTACAACAGACTTATCTTTTAGTGTTGGCAGCTGTAGGTGTTTATAAGCCACATTTTCAATTTTTTTGTGAAGGCCTTGTATGTTGTAAGCAGTTTAACCTCCTCAGGTACTCACTAGTGCCCCTCACTGACCAGGCCGACTTACTGAAAGTGCTCCTGCGCAGAGGAATGAAACAGTCACCTCTGACAGAGCCTCGAGTGACACGCTCAGAGCTATTTCTTTGGCTGATGAACTCTGCCAGAGGATCTCGAGCCAAATCATGCAGTACTTTATAAATCAAATTTAAATTTGCAAATGTATGAAGACTATCCCAATTTAAAAGACTATTTTTTTTAAAATTGCACAATGATGATAATGCCTATTGGACATCGCCCGGGTTAACAAGGTCAGGAGTTCCTGGCAGCGGAAGGCGAATTACAGAGCTGCGTGGAGGAATCTGATCAGGCCTAAATGAAAGTCATTGTCGCCCCCGACAGACTGCTATGATGGTGATAACAAATAACTTTGGTAGTTTAAGTCAATTTATTTCATTAACAAACCCTCACATCCCACCCACCACCTGTTTGACCTGCTTCCCTCTGGACGACAGTTCAGCTTGATCAGGTCCCACACCTCCAGACTGACAAACCGTTTCTTTCCCTGGGCCATCCGAACTGCAAACAGTAAGTGAGACTATTGTTTCCCACAAGTTGTGAACACTGGCAACACGCTAAGCCAGGGGTGTCCAATCATGTGCTATGGAGGGCCAAGACCCTGCAGGCTTTACCTCCTACCAGTGTCAACAGCAAATTTCACTGAACTTCTTCCCACTAATTGGTGATAAGTGAAAACACCTGCTGAAGAGACTGGGTAGAACAGAAAACCAGCAGGGTCTTGGCCCTCTATGGCACATTATTGGACACCCCTGTGCTAAGCATTCATTGGTTTAAGTATGCATGAGTAAATTACTGTTATGAATGTTTTTTCCCTTCCCTTTCCTACTCTCTTAATGGAAAAAAGAAACACTAGAATAAAAACAAAAAATACTTTTGTCATTTATGTAAATAATGACAAAAAAATCCTGCAGGACAAAAAGTGACACTTGGTATTTTCTAACCTGTTTGTATACCACCATATAGATGAGAACCTGAATTAGACAAAGCTCAGAAAGCGAAAGGCGAGATGAGCCAAGGACAGCAAAGTGTTCAGGCAGAGGGTCCAGGAGAGGTGAGAGCAGAGGAAAGAGAGAAGGATGACGCCACTAAAAAGTCCAAACACAGGATGTCTGGGTGGGACCCAAACTGGCCCAATATTCCATTGGGCCATTCCACTCCCAACATTCAAGCCTTGGTTGTAAAATACTTCAAATGTTAAGTTCCACATGCAAAATTACTATGCAAAATAATAAAGTATAAAATTAACATATTCCGGTTACAATAGTGTCATGTGTTTTCTGTTTTCAGAGCATCTGCATCCAGTTAAGTGGAAATACGTTTTAAAACCGTTTCAGTTTTTTGTTAAAAAAAATAAAATGGTGCAGCAGTGTGGACAATCTGCCTGCACTTTTTCCGCACGTTAACTCTGCCAGGTTACTTATATAATAATAATATATAATCTATATAATAATAATATATACCGGAGTGGTGGCCTAGAGGTAGAGCATCCGCCCAACAATTGGGAAGTCGGGGTTCAAGTCCCGGCAGGAGTCATGCCAAAGACCATATAAAAATGGAACTTCCTGTCGCCCAGCTTGGTGCTCAGCAAAAAAAAAAAAAAAAAAAAAAAAATGGAATGGAATGGAGAAGGGAAATTTTGGTTACCCAACCACAGGGGGTGCACAAGCCAGTGTACTCATTGTGCCAGTCCCAAGCCCAAATAAAATGGGCAGGATTGTGTCAGGAAGGGCATCGGGCATAAAACTCAGCTCCAATCTATATCCTATATGGATATGGCAGACACATCTGTGTCTGCCACAGCGACCCCACCAGAATGTGGGATTAGCTAGTAGAAGAAGAAGATATAATAGTAATAATATATAACAATCTATATAATGAATTACAAAAATATAACGTAAAAGGTAGGACATGTTCACCAAACATGTCCCCCATAAACAGACTCTGCATAAAACCCCATATCTATGTGCACTTAAGATGTAACGGTTTATATTATTTTCTTGTAATATTTGATACAGAACAAAAATTTTTTTAAACTAAATCTGAGCTGCTGTTTATAAACTGGGGTAATAAGTTTTTGTTTTTCCTGAATATGCTGGCAAAATGAGTCACTGAGGAAATTATCCAAATTGAGGTAACGTTTTTTCCATATTCTGTATTGAAAGACCTTCAAAATGACATTTAATTTGTAGGAAGTGCGCAAAAACAGACCTGGAAAAGGACGATTTATTTATATTTTGGCTAGGATTAAAACTCGCATGTGATCGGTTGGGAGTTGCGTCTTCTGCAAAAACGTGTATTTTTAGAAAGTACGTTTTCTAAGCTTTCCAATGATACCAGACACTCATGGGGATTTTCCCAGGACTTACCGCTAGCAAACGGAAGAAAATCATGATTTACGACTTCTCGTGACTGTAGCTCGTAATGATGCAGTGCACATTCCAACTCACTCTGCCAGCACGGGTCACATATGTTGACGGTAAACAATGCTGAACTGAGAAGCTGAACCAAGACTAGTGTAATGCTGAGTAGTAAATAATGCAATCCTTTTCACATAAATTTAAGAGGAAAAAACAAAACCTGTATTCTGCAATATCGTGAAAATTCACAGAAATATTGATATTTTTTGGAAATACTGCCCACTCCTACTGTCTATAACAGCCTATTATTCAAGACAATGAATACGCCTCAAGAAAGTGCCTCTGACAAAGAACTGAATATGTTGCCACCAACCCACCCATGGACTGCCACCTTATCAAAGTGGAGAGCAACTAGCCCTTAGTAGGGTCTCCCAAGACAAACTGGTCCTGGGTCAAGGGCCTGACCTGACCATAAGTGTTCCAGTAGAGCCGCATGAAAAAAAGTTACAAAAACCCACTGAAACTAAAGCGGCCACATGGGCTCATCCTCCAGTGGACTCACCACCTGCAGGAGGGATCATAGTGTTATGTGAAAAGGGTGGCATTCTGGGCTACTCTGGACTGTTACCCCCAAAACTAAGTCCCCTGGATAAGTGGTAGAAGACTGATGGGTGGATGAGAAAAGGGAAGGCTTCAACTAGACCCATCATCAATAACTAGTATCAGACATACATAGACATCACAACAAATGTGTTGTGGGGGACCTAGATAATGCAATTCTCCACTCAGACTGAATGGCACAGGAGGAGACGCTTAAAAGCTGTTAAATGGATATGCAAGACAGCCTGTGGTTTTCTCAATAACAACGCATGATAATATGCGTTCTCCTCCGGGTTGCTTAATAATGCGCCGACAGGCTTGGTGACAAAGGGAATTGTTATTGAAAGTCTATGTATTGTAATGTGAACCCCCCAGGTCGCGAGGCGAGTTTGTATGGTATAAAAGAGACGCCAGCGACCTGGATTAATTCTTCTTGTGGACTGATGATAGAGAGTAATAAAGTCTGCTTTGCTCACTGCTTCGCCTGCTCATTCCTCTCTCTACACTGGTGACCCTTGACGCATAATAGAACTCGACGTAAACACCCCGGACACGACCCGGTCTGCAGGCGCCAGCACCACATGCGCCGTTTCAGTCAAGCTCCCAGACTTTTGGCTACATGACCCAAAGTCTTGGTTCCTCCACACCCAGTTCGCGCTCCGTGGAGTGACAGCGGATGACACCAGATACTACTACGTGGTTGCAGCGCTGGACGCAAGCACAACACAACAGGTGGCGAGCCTGTTCCAACAGCCCCCAGCCCACGACAAATATGACGCTGTCAAGACCGTGCTGACCTGGTGCTACACGCTCTTGGACAGCGAGAGAGCGGAAAGGCTCCTGACGCGGTCCGAATTGGGAGACGGGTCGGCAGTCGAATTAATGGAGAAGATGTTGGTGTTAATGGGCACAGACGACGGGCATTTCCTCTTTGCCCACCTTTTCGTCCGGAACCTCCCAACAGCGGCCAGAGCCGTCCTTGTCAATTCGCCACTGCTGGCCATGCGCAACTACCGGGCGCTGGCACAAGAGGCAGATTGGATTATCCTGGCGACCAGAACCTTTGCTGTGAACGCAGCAGTGTCGAAACCCAGCGAGACAGCCAGCGGGAGCGAGGAGCCAGTGACGGTGGCCGCAAAGAGGCTAAGAAGCACTGGAGGGACACGCTCTGCTTCCATCACTGCCGCTATGAAGAAGGCGCACGCCGATGTGTGCCACCATGCCAGTTCAAGCGCTCGGGAAACACCAGGGCTGACAGTCGGTTGCAGCTGCAACCACCGGTAACACAAACAAGCTGCTCTGTGTGACGGGCTCACGCTCAGGGAGGCGGTTCGTCGTGGACTCCGGCTCCCAAAAGAGCCTCATCCTGCCGTCCTATGCAGACCAGTTGGCGGGAAGTTGTGGCCCCGAGCTGGCCACCGCAAACAGCTTCGACATTAAAACTTTTGGTGAGAGGACACTGACTATATCTTTGCACGGCCGTACATACCAATGGACATTCGTCACAGCGGCATGCAACGTCCCCATTTTGGGCACTGATTTTTTGTGTGCACACGGACTATTAGTCTATGCGGCTAACAGAAGCCTGATTAACGCAATTTCTTTTGATTCTCTGCCTTGTACAACTAGAGGAGCCGGGTCCACAACACTAGTCAACGTCACAGGGGTTAAGTTGCACACACTACTCACCCAGTTCCCAGCACTCATGATTCCGACGTTTTCGGCGGCTGTTACTAAACACGGGGTGGAGCACTTCATTACCACCATGGGGCAGCCGTTTTCGCACGACCTCGGCGCCTGGACGCAGCTAATCTGGCCAGCGCACGCGAGGAATTCACCAACTTGGCTGCACGGTGGCGCAGTGGTTTAGCACTGTGGCAGCACAGTTTTACCCCCGGCCGGGGGATCATGAGATCGTGGGTTCGATCCCAGCCCCCGACCAACAGTGAGCTGTGTGGAGTTTGCATGTTCTCCCCGTGTTGCGTGGGTTTACTCCGGGATTTCTCCGGTTTCCTCCCGCATACCAAAAACATGTAGGTTTAGGGCGCTCGCGCACGCAGCGACCGGCAGCCGGTGGCTTGTCACCAGACTGCAAACCAAATCTACCTACGGGTACAAATAAGTAACAAAAAAAAAAAAAAAAAAAAAAAAACTTGGAAAGGTTGGGCATCATCAGGCACTCAAACAGCCCATGGGCATCTCTGCTACATATGGTGCCTAAAGCCGAGGGATCGTGGCGACCAAGCAGAGATTTCCGCAGATTAAACAACGCTAAAGTGCACCATCGCTACCCAATCCTCCCCATATTCAGGATTTTTCCATCCATCTCACCGGGGCGTGCATTTTTTCCAAGGTGGACCTGATCCGTGGTTACCACCAGGTCCTAGTGCGCACAGAAGACATAACCAAAATGGCAGTAATAACCCCGTTTGGTCTTTTTGAGTTCCTACGCATGCCTTTCGGGTAAAAAGGCACCGCGCAGACATTCCAATGCATGATGGATGCGGTCCTGCGTGATCTGCAATTTTTGTTTTAGACTACCTGGACAACATCCTGGTGGCCAGTGCGTCCGAGGACGAACACGTAGCCTACCCTCAGGACAGTCTTCCAGAGGTTAGAAGAGCACAGGTTAATAATCAACCCAGTGAAGTGCCAATTCGGGGGTTACGGGAATTGATTTTTTGGGCCACCGCATCTCACCAGAGGGCGCGATACCCTTACCGGACAAAGTGCACGCAGTGACAGATTTTCCCCGGCCCCAGACGGTCAGGGCACTGCAGGAGTTTCGGGGGATGGTTGACTTTTACAACCGTTTCCTCCCCCGCGCAGCCCAGCTCACACAGCCGTTGTGCGCCGTGCTTAAGAAATGGAAACCGGCGGACAGAGTTGACTGGACTCCTGAGTGAGAGCAGGCGTTTTCCGAGGCCAAGACAGCTCTAGCGAACACTACACTACTGGCGCACCCAGACCCGGCGGCTCGGATAGCACTCACTACAGACACATCGGACGTGGCCATATAGGCCGTCACAGAGCAGCGCGTCGCCGGTTTCTTGGCAGCTGCTCGCCTTTTTTAGCAGGTCTTTACGCGACAATGAGCTTAAATACAACACATTTGACAGGGAGTTACTGGCTCTCCACCTGGCCATACGCCACTTCCACTTCTGGCTGGAAGGGCGCAGCTTCATTGCGTTCGTGGACCACAAGCCGCTAACGTACGCTATGGCCAAGGTTTCGGAACCATGGTCGGCCCGGCAGCAGAGACAGCTGGCCGCGATCTCGGAGTTTACAACCGACATTCAGCATGTGGCCGGTAAACTCAATGTGGTGGCAGACTGCCTCTCGCACGCATTAGTGCCCCCAGTCTACGTAGGGATAGATTACACGGCTATGGTCGCTGAGCTGATTGGCGATGCGGATGTTTGTGCGCTCCAGTCTGGACCAACAGGGTTAAGGCTGGAGAGCAGAGTACTGCAAGACGGGGTGCCCCCCCCCCCCAAATCTGTGACGTCTCCACAGGCCGCCTGCGCCTGGTGGTCCCACGTGCTTGGCGCCGCCGTGTTTTCGAGTCGGTTCACTCCCTGGCGCACCCAGGAGTGTGCGCGTCAGTCAAAATGGTGGGATCAAAGTTCGTCTAGCTGAGCCTGCGCAAACAAGTGAAAGAGTGGGGTGCAGCCTGCGTAGCGTGCCAACGAGCCAAGGTGCACAGGCACACAAAGGCCCTCCTTGCGCCGTTCGATGTCCCGGCTAAGAGGTTCGGCCACGTTCACGTGGACCTCGAGGGCCCCCTTCCTGCCATTGCAGGGGTTCACGCACCTCCTGACAGTGATGGACCGCACCACGCGCTGGTCTGAGGCGGTGCCGCAAGCTTCCACTGCGTCCGCAGAAGTTGTATGCGCTTTTTTGACAACATGGGTGGCATGCTTCGGCGCCCCTTCGGATATCACGTCCGACCGGGGCCCACAGTTCGTTTTCGACCTCTGGTCCACGATGGCCCAGCGCCTGGGCGTCACAATTCATCGCACGACTACGTACAACCCCCAGGCCAATGGGTTATGCCAATGTTTCCATAGGTCGCTTTAAGCAGTGCTCAGGGCTTCGCTTACGGATGCCAATTGGGTGGCCCGGTTGCCGTGGGTTCTATTAGGGTTGCGTTCAGCACCGAAGAAGGATTTGGCTGCCTCCCCAGCAGAGCTTGTTTTTTCCCAGCCTCTGCGGCTCCCCAGAGAATTTTTGCCTGACAACCCTGCGCCGAACACCGATCCATCCCCGCCTTCACTACATCGCGCAGAGGCAGGGACGGTACCCGGCCCACCACTGTTTTCCCCGCGCTTTCGTGCCAAGGACATTGAAGGATGCGTTGTTCATGTCTGTCAGGCACGACGTCCACCGGACCCCGTTGCGCCCGCCCTACGACAGCCCATTCGTTCAGTGTTGTAACCTGGGGATAAACATTTTGTGTTTGACTCGGGGGGGACGCAGAGCAACAATCTGTATAGACAGGCTTAAGTCCTCTGACAGATTTCACAGAGGACTAGGTGGTTCGGATGGTGCGGACATATTGCAGCAAGGTACAAAGTTAAGAAATGATAAAATTCACAGAATTTTTTTTTTTTTAACAAAACTCACAACTACAATTACATAAGGCATATGCTAATATGGGATTCTAGGTGCCACAGTATGTGAGCTTGCACAAAATTTGAGCTCTCATAATGCGCTGACTGTGTTCAAGCCTGTTTAACAAATTACATTTTATAATGTGCAAACAGAAATGGCGTGTCTGCATTATAAGCAACCTACTTCTAGACAAGACAAGATGGCAGGCTTACTTCTCCACAACAGAATATCTTAAAACAAGCAAGATATGATGTAGTGAAGTAATGGCTACTAAGGGGCACCAATTTCTGCAGTATGGTTGTGTTCTTAATGTTTTAATGAATATTAATATGCAGACTGCTTCAGAATGAACCCACATACCACTCCAAGAAAGCAACCCAAGCTGGTGATGATGAATAATGATGGCTTCTTTCTGTTTAAGTGTCACATCAGGTCATGAGAGCACTCCGAAGAAATGAGCTTTGATTTGTGAACCGAGTGTTTAGTTTCACAAGCAGCACAAAATCATCAAGACCAACTTCTCAAAAATAAGATGCAAAGAAATCTTCACGGCTGGGCTGCAAATAACCACTATTAATCTATTAATTATTGAAACAATCCACCAATCACATAAGTTATTCAATGGCTCTTATTCAGAAATTAACTCATCAAATCATTAAAAAAAAACCTCCATGGGTTGCCATCTTATCATGGTGGAGGGGTTTGTGTGCACTAATGATACCAGATGCTACGCTGTTGGGGGAACTTGCCCCTGGTAGGGTCTCCCAAGGTAAACTGGTCCTAGGTTAAGAGGCAGGATCAAGAGTGGTCCAGCTGATCCCCATGAAAAGGCTACAAGGATCCAGTGTACCCAAAGGAGCCACATGGGTCCACCCATACATACTAGGACTAAAACGAATAGTCGATGCTGTCAATAATGTCGACAATAAAAATTTGTCGACCAAGATTTTTATTGTTGACAAACTGTTTAATACACAATTATATAATTAATATATAAATTATATAATTAATGTATAAATTATACATACGTTGTTTGTGGCGGCACCTTGCATGGCAGTGACCCCTCTGATTCTACATGTGATTAACATTGGAGATAGGAGGAACGTAATTTCGTTCCACTGTACATGATTGGCTGTATGGACTGAATGGCAATAGAGGTGGCTTCTTCTTATAAAGTTTATCTGCTGTCGCGGAAATGTTCAGTTGTAACTGCAATGCACAACCGGAACTGCTGAGGGCAGTAGTGCCTCTGTTGTCTGGCATGAATGAACTATTTCCAGCGAAGAAGAAGTGGAGCACAACATGGCCCTACTTCGCTGAGCATGGTGAAGCGGAAGGATAAACATGTAAAGCGGAGCTTAAAAACAGACGCAAACTTTCTATAGTATGGGAACATTTCACAGAAAACAAAAAAACAAAACAAGTAAAATGCAGACTTTGCAAGGCAGACCTATCATGGCAGCACTACAGTGATGCATGAGCGTCTGAAACGACAGCACCTGGGAGCCGCGACATTAATGGCTGCTTCTGATTGGTAAGTTTTAGCAAGTAAAGAAAGTTAGCACCGCTTATGCTCAATGGCCAACTGTTTCAAGCTTTAGAAAAATGTCAATACTGTTAGTATGTGCTGTTTATGTTCGCTTAAATGTTTGACAATAAGCTCTCTTGTTGCTGAGGGCTGAGCTGTTTAAGTCACGACTAACGTGTTGTTGAATGTAGTAAATGAATTACAGGAGTCACTAGCTGTCATATTCATTAATATTAGCCTTCATTCTGAATGTTAGTGTATCTGGGTAAATTAGAATATCCCAATTTGTAATTTAATAAAAACCTACAACCATAATCATCAAAATTAAATCAAACTGCTTGAAATATCACTCTTAAGTGCAGTGGATACTAAATATGCAGTGGATACTAAATATGAAGGTTTACCTTTCTGAATTATACTGTTAAAAAATGCACTTATAGAAAATTTCCACCTAATGTTATGGGTTGGAGCAGATCTGTAATTTAGTTGCAAGATATTTAATCAGTTGTTTAATTGACATTAGGCATTATGCTGTCCGTGATAAACTGATATATAACCTTAAACTAGTGATAATACAGCTTTGGGTTTTTTTTTTTTTGTATTTAGCTCTGGAAACTACTTATGTTATATTAAAGCAGGGATTGACAAGATGATTTTCACAGGTCTGCAGGCTTAAACAGCAGGTGAGGTAAAATATGCACTAGAGCCCCAACAGGAAGCAGAGAAGGTGGACATGAGAAAAATAATTGTGATTAGTCGACTAATCAAAAAAATAGCCCCAAAATAATCATGAGTTGCAGCCCTAATACATATACAGTGGTACCTCTACGTACGAACGTCTCTACATACGAAATTTTCAGGTTACGAGACGCCTCAACGGGAAAATATTGCCTCTAGTTACGAACAAAATTTCAGGATACGAAAGGCAAAAAAAGTACGCGCTCCTCGCAGCTCCCGTATTTTACCGAACGTAAACATACCTGTAGCTGCTCTGCCATTGGCTATCGCCTAGCATCTTCCTGGTATCCCATTGGCCACAAATGGGTGCGTTTGGTTGATCTCGCTTTATCTTATTATTATTTACTATTCTTACTACTTTATTTTATCCTTCTTACCTCTTGTAAGACTGTTGACTGAACTACACAATTTAGAGAAAAAAAATTGTTAACTGCCATGTTTATCACCATCTACGTTATAACTCTGTACTTTCACCTTGTTCTTAATAAAGTTTTGGGGAAAAAAAAAACCCCATCAACGATCAGCACGGTATTAAAACAAAAGGAAGCCCTTACAAGCCGATAAAAGCAAACGTCCTTGGATCGTTTCATCACAAAACGTCAGGCAAAAACCACTGATGAGACAGAACATGAACCAAAGAAGGCAAAAGGTGACGCCGACGATCGCAGTTAAAAGGTAAATGAACATAATTTTTATTATTCTTTCTCTTATTATTCTTTCTCTCATTTTAAACTCTCATTTTATGTTTATTGTGCAGTAATCTAATTGTAACATGTATTTGTTACATGTTTTGATGCGTTTTTACGATTTATAAAAAATGTATGCCCGAATTTTGGGGGCTTGGAACGGATTACGGCATTTACATGTAAAAACGCGCCTCTACTTACGAATTTTTCACGTTACGAGAATTCTTCCGGAACGAATTAAATTCGTAAGTAGAGGTACCACTGTATACAGTGGTGTGATAAAGTGTTTACCCCTTCCTGATTTCTCTTTTTTTTTGGTATGTTTGTCACACTTAAATGTTTCAGATCAAACAAATTTAAATATTAGACAAAGATAACACAAGTAAACAAAATGTTATTTTTAAATGGTGTTTATTATTAAGGGTAAAAAAAAAAATAAAAAAAATAAAAAAAATCCAACCCTACATGGCCCTGTGTGAAAAAAATGACTGCCCCTCTCAAAACATAAATTAATTGTGGTTTTTCACATCTTTGGAAAGCTCAGTTCAATTTCTCTAGCCACACCCAGGCCTGATAACTGCCATACCTGTTCTCAATCAAGAAATCACTTAAATAGGACCTGCCTGACAAAGTGAAGTAGACCAAAAGATCCTCAAAAGCTAGACATCATGCTGTGATCCAAACAAATTCAGGAACAAATGAGAAAAGGTAATTTGAGATCTATAAGTCTGGAAAAGGTTATAAAGCCATTTCTAAAACTTTGGGACTCCAGTAAACCAAAGTGAGAGCCATTATCCACAAATGACGAAAACATGGAACAGTGGTGAACCTTCCCAGGAGTGGCCGGCGGACTAAAATTTCCCCAAGAGTGCAGCTACGACTCATCCAAGAGGTCACAAAAGACCCACAACACCATCCAAAGAACTGCAGGCCTCACTTGCCTCAGTTAAGGTCAGTGTTCATGACTCCACCGTAAGAAAGAGACTGGGCAAAAATGGCCTGCATAGCAGAGTTCCAAGATGAAAACCACTGCAGAGCAAAAAGAACAGAGGCTTGTCTCAGTTTTGCCAGAAAACATCTTGATGATCTCCAAGACTTTTGGGAAAATACTCTGTGGACTGACTAGACAAAAGTTCAACTTTTTGGAAGGCGTGTGTCCCATTACATCTGGCGTAAAAGTAACAGCATTTCAGAAAAGGACCATCATACCAACAGTAAAATATGGTGGTGGTACTGTGATGGTTTGGGGCTGTTTTGCTCCTTCAGGAGCTGGAAGACTTGCTGTGGTAAATGGAACCATGAATTCTGTTGTCTACCAAAAAAGTCCTGAAGGACAATGTCCGGCCATCTGTTTGTGGCCTCAAGCTGAAGCGCACTTGGGTTCTGCAGCAGGACAATGATCCAAAACACCAGCAAGTCCACCTTTGAATGGCTTAAGAAAAACAAAATGAAGAATTTTCAGTGGCCTAGTCAAAGTCCTGACCTGAATCTGACTGAGATGCTGTGGCATGACCTTAAAAAAGCGGTTCATGCTCAAAAACCCTCCAATGTGGCTGACTTACAATAATTTTGCAAAGATGACTGGGAAAAAATTCCTCCACAGCGCTGTAAAAGACTCATTGCCACTTACTGCAAACGCTTGATTGCAATTGTTGCTGCCAAGGGCGGCCCAACCAGTTATTAGGTTTAGGGGACAATCACTTTTCACACAGGTAGGTTTGGATTTTTTCCCCCTTAATAATAAACACCTTCACTTAAAAACTGCATTTTGTGTTCACTTGTGTTATCTATAAATCAGGAAGGGGGCAAATACTTTTTCACACCACTCTACATATACACAGTATATGTACACACACACACCACACGTGTACAGATCTGATCTCCTGGATTACCGACTACCTGACAGGCAGACCACAGTTTGTCCGGCTGGGCAGTGTCTTGTCTGATGTGGTGGTTATTGATATGTGAGCTCCACAGGGGACTGTGCTCTCTCCTACACACACACACACACACTGTGGTCCTATATAGGGGTGTGCCATATCGTGTTGTTCACGGTAATACCGGTATAAATTTTGATACCGGTGTAAAAATGAATATCGTGATATGTGGGGTCTGCTGCATGACGACGTCACACCGTATAAAAACGGCAAAACAAACATGGCGGCAAGCTGCCGCTCCGAAATCAGACTGTCTCCCACTGAGTACAAGTATTGAAATTTCACGTTCTGTTTCAGACTGCTGTCATGTTAAAAAAAAACAAAAAACGGTGCAGCAGTGTAGCTAATCTGCCTGCATTTTTTCCACACATCCAGAACACTGCTGGAGCAGTATTAACAGTGAACAATGTGCAGCTCAAAGTGGCTGTAGATTTTTACTTTCATTTTGGCCGCTTCACCTTGATTTTATTCAACCACCCAAAGAGAGAGGGAAAAAAAAAAAAAAATTGTTCAGAGAGCCAAAAGCTGAAGGACAGGTCCATGCAATGGGAGTAATGCAGGTAAAGTGATTCAGCATAAAACCCGACCTCTGTGTGCAGTTAACACGTAACTGTTTATATTCTTGTAATATTTGATACAGAACTAAAAAATATTTTAAACTAAATCTGAGCTGCTATTTCTAAAATGGAGAAATAGAGTTTTTGTTTTGTTTTTCCTGAATATATTGAAGGTAAATAATGCTGGCCTGTAAAACTGTCCTTTTTGCATAAATTTAAAAGAAAATTTTTTTTATTCTGTAATATTGCAAAAAATATCATCGTGAAAATTCACAGAAATATTGTGGTATCATTTTTACGCCATATTGCCCACCCCTAGTCCTATACCATGTTTATGTTAAGACAGAGACTGCGTGTGCAGACTTAAGCAGATGCTGCTATTTTTTTGCTTTTGCACTTTACCTTTTTTTGTTCAAGACCGTTCTTTCAATTTGTATCAATTGTTTAGCTAAAAATACATTTCATTAAGCTGTTGCGCTTCAGTTTCAAATTTGTGTTTCATGGGTCATTTTATTTAGCTGTGGAAACTGCTTATAAAATGTTATATTAAAGCAGGGACTGACAAGATTATTTTCACAGGTGTACAGGCTTAAACAGTTGAGGTCAACAAAACATGCACTAGAGCCCCAAACAAGAGCCGTGCCAACAGAAAGCAGATATGTTAGACATGACCGAAATAATTGCGATTAGTCGACTAACAGGAAAACAAAATAGTCGTTAGATTAGTTGGCTACCAAAATAATCGTTTGTTGCAGCCCGAATCTACACCATATCGATAGATAGATGTACTTTACTGATCCCAAACTGGGAAATTACAGTGCAACAGCAGCATGACAGTTGACAACCAAACAACAGAAACACACACGACAGACAAAGGCATTACCCATGGAAAGTAAAAACTAACACGACTATAAAACCTATATACATCATAGCTTAATATATGATGACACATATAAACATGAATCATCCCATTGCACAAAGGAGGATTATCAGGAGCAGAGTGAAAAGTGATGTACCAATTAGTCTGTAAGATGCAGTGTGGCAGCATACATAGCTATGACCAGAATACAACATCATAGTGAGTTATTGTACAGTGAAATTGCATGTGGCAGGAAAGATTTCCTGTACCTGGCCGTTCGACAACGAAGCTGTAGTAGTCTACTGGAGAAAGTGCTTCGCTGTCTATCTAGTGAGTGGTGGAGGGGGTGATCAGGATTGTCCATGATGGATCGCAGTTTATTTAGTGTTCTCCTCTCCATCACTGTCTCAAAGGTCTCCGGTCTGAGACCAATTACAGAGACAGCCCTCTTGATAATCTTGTCAAGTCTGTTGGTATCTCTGGCCCTGATACTACTACCCCAACAGACCGCAACAAAGAAGATATATCCTACAATAGTCTAGATTCCATGACACTCACAGCACACAACATATTCCTCTCTTGCTTAACTTTCCGTACAGACGCAATTTCTATTTTCTTCCCAACAGTAGCAGAAATTAGCACTTTGTTTATATTAAGATGCTAGCAACGGACAGGACAGCATCACAACCAACTTAGGTGAACATAGCAAACATGCTTGCACACATGACATGCTTTTTTGTCCCACACAGATTTATTTTCCACTTCATCAAATCTGCAATACTCAAGTTGTTTATCTTCACTCCCACTCCAATTATCTGTGTTGAAGTGATGTGACTGCAGTGACGTTAGGTTATATGAGAGCAAATTAGGTTTATAAGTCGATTTAAGTGAAATGATCAGGTGCATAAACCTGCCATTTGCTTTGCATTTTCTTTCTTGACAATTCAGTGCATCAAATCTCTATGTCCTGAATCCAAATAAAACAGATGTTCCCTAACTGAAAGTCTCAGTTCATGGTATAAAACTTTAACAATCTACCACTCAGGAATCTTATAAAGTGTTAAGCGAGTCCCAAGTATTTCGCCTCTTACTTCTCTAAAACAAACATGCACAACAGAAATAAGCAAGACCCAACCAACATCTTAAGAGTGCTTTTCCAACCACAAAAGCATTTCCTGAATACATCTATGCACTAGTGGATAAGAAGCTGTCTGACAAACTTTTCTAATGGTAAACTGCAACAACTGTCAAACTTGAGACAGATTAGTGAAAAATCTTGACCAACAGATTACAGCTTTAACCATCTACAGTAAAAGTCACAACTGTAACAGTAAAATCAACATAAAAAACCCAGACCATCAATGATGGAGTAGCTCATTCCAACCTGACGAAATCACCCCAGGAGTGCTCAGATCTCTTGACCACTGACCTTGAACCCAAGTACAGCCTAGACACAGACCCATCTAGGATGTGCTTAAAGTCAAGGTCAATAGCCTAGGAGGAGTATTGTTTTTTGTGAAATCATAGGCCCACCTGAGGATCATCGTGAGTATGTTTGGCAAATACAGGCAATTTCCAAGGAGTAGCAGCAATTTTTCTGAAATTTTATGTGCCCAGATCTCCGGACTTTCGACCTTGAGTACAACTTGAACGCAGACTGACCTTGGGCTTACGACAAATACAAGTCATCTCTCTCTCTCTCTCTCTCTCTCGAGCAGGTGGGACCTGACGCGGTCTGCAGTGCTTCACGAATGAATAGAGCTGTGGTTGTGTTTCTGGCGGCTGAAGACGATGTTCACACCCTGATTGTCAGCGGTGTGGTGATCCGGGAAATGTATGTACAGGTGTCCCCCTTATCTGTCCCATCAACGAGAATCACCGTCTCAGGTGTTCCACCTTTCATCACTGACGAGCAGCTGGCGACGGAGCTCCGCAGATTTGGGAAGTTTGCGGGCCCGTTTACGACTCTGCCTTTGGGATGCAAGGCCGCCAAGTTCAAACATGTGAAATCGCTCAGGCGACAGGTGTTCATGTTTCTCGACTCGCCCGCTCAGACTCTGGAAGTCTCCTTCACAGTCAAGCACGGGGATTGATCTTACGTGGTGTATGCGAGCTCGGGACAGATGAAGTGTTTTGAGTGTGGAGACGTGGGCCATAAATGGTTCGCTTGTCCGCACAGGCAGCGGCCGGAGGGCCCTGAGGGGGCCGCGCATGGTGCCGGCGGCAAGCCCTCCACTCACGCCGCAGCTGCGGACGGCGGCGCAGCCTCCGCTCCCGCTACCCCAGCTCCGGAGCCTGCCGCTGTGTCTGCAGACGACCCGGCTGCGCCGCACGCGGCCCAGCTTGCGGTCGGGAGCGTGGATGGCGATGTCGCCAAGTAGGCCACTGATGGTGCGTCACAATCATCTCACTGTGTGACGTCAACAGCTGTGCCGCAGGCAGCTGCTACCGCTTCGGACGAGGGGACGGAGCACCGACCTGATGGTGCGTCACAACCATCTCGCTGTGTGACGTCAGCGGCTGTGCCTCCGCCAGCTGCTGCCGCATCGGAGGAGGGGAAGGAGCGCCGACCTGATGGTGCATCAGAATCTCGCTGTGTGACATCAGCGGCTGTGCTTCCGGAGGCTGCTACCGTTACACGGCGAGGGATGGAACAGCGACAGTCACCTGCTGAGGGTGGCGTCCAGGAAAATGTGGCCCATGATAAATCCACTGGCCCGGGAGAACCAAGCAGTCAGCTGAGTTGTGCTGACGAGGAAATGGAATCTGAGAATGACACTGTGTCTAATGCTGAGTCTATTGAGGCAAAATGCAGTACAAACATGAGTTTGTATTCACTGGAAGAAATAAATGCATTCCTGGATGCAACCTATAACAAAGCCATTAGGGTCGCCGACTACTTCAGTGACACTGATAAATTCATTGAGTCTGTGGATGTGCTAAGAACACAGGTTGGTCTGGACCTCCTGGCTGAAAGGAAGCGTTACCGCCTCAAGAAACACCTGACAGCCCTGCATAAAGCAGCAGGGGGAACGCCGGTCAAGCGCGCCCGGCAGGAGGACTGAATGGCGGTCGTTCCTCTGCCTGTTTTACCCATTTTTGGGATATTGTTTGAACAGACTGGTAGATGACGTTTAATTGACTGTAATTGACTGTCACAGAACTGGATCTTTGAATAGATGGACTGCAGGGACTGCTCTGTGTTGTATGTGTGGGGAAGGGATCATTTCAGTTTGCACTTTTTCCAATGTGACACTTGGAGGAATGATGTTGGTGTGCTTACATTTTTTTGAAGTGTGCAATAAAGGCTTTTTCACAGTCTCTCTCTCTCTCTCTCTATATATATATATATATATACTGTATATATATAGTGGTGGCTGTGGCGCAGGTGTAGTTTGACTGACTACTGATCGGAGGGTCATGGGTTTGATTCCCACTCTGTCTGCAGGCTGAAGTGTCCTTGAGCAAGACAATGAACCCCCAGTTGCTCTTGGTGGCCAGGCTAGCACCTGTGTGTGTATGGCAGCTCTGCAGCCATCAGTGTATCAATGTGTGTGTGAATGGGTGGATAGCAGGACCTGTAAAGTGCTTTGGTCATCAACGCCATTTACCACACACACAAGTAAATACCCGTGCATGGCCACAGAAACCAAGTATAAGCAAGTATTTCTGCATGCCTGTAGAAAGGAGGTGTAAGCAAGGGTGCAAGCAAGCACGTCAGCACTCATTCAGTGATGCCCATCTTTGATCTTTGATGGTGTCTTAGTGAATCCTCTGCTCTCTGATGATGTCATGCCTGCGTTTCTTTGAAGATGTCCTATGATCTTTGATGACGGCATAGCAATGATGTATTGCTTCGAATGGGTGTAAGATTTCCAGATTTACACGAACTGACAGATTTCTTGACTTTATCGAGTGATAGTTAAGATTTCCAGATTTACTGCTTCGAATGGATGTGGTTTAAAGTCCTGTGTCGTATTGTGTATATGATAGCATAGTCCTTTTGTCTATATCAGGGGTCCCCAACCCCTGGTCCACGGACCGGTACCGGTCCATGGATCATTTGGTACCGGGCCGCAAAGAAAAAAAAAAGTGGTTAATATTAAAGCTATTTTTTCCATCAGTCTTGCAGAGATTTTATTTTGAAAAACAACCGTTTCTGCCCTTGCTTCACAACCGCTCTTGACTCTGGCATGATGTTTCACGCATCAGTGACAGGCTAACTCTTGAAAAAATGAGCCAAAAACAAAATTCACTGGAAAGCTTTTTTGGGAAGAAACAAGAAAACGATGGGGCTGCAGAAGGGTCACAGACTGCCTGCAAAAAGAAAGCTACATTTAAAAGAAAATACCATGATTCCTACCTAAGTTACAGGTTCATTTCAACAGGTGACACAAAAGCTCCACACCCGCTATGCGTAGTCTGCGGTGACTTGACTAGCTAATGAAGCCATGAAACCCTCAAAACTGCTTCGGCACACTGACACAAAATACCCCACTTTAAAAGACAAGTCCTTGGAATTTTTTGACCTCTTTGCATTCTGGATTATAGCCAAAGCAGAATATCCAGTTATCACCACAGAAGCCCTGAAAGTCCTTCCGTTTCCAACCTCATATCTTTGTGAGGCGGGGTTTTCTGCAGTGACAGCCACCAAGATAAGACTACGGAGTAGACTGGATATACCGAACACAATTCAAATGTCTCTGTCTCCCATCACCCCCAGATGGGACCATCTAGTTGCAGGGAAACAAGCCCAGGGTTCCCATTGATTATGGTGAGTTGATATTATGCTGCAGAATCATTGTTATTGCCTAATATAAAGTGTAATTGTTTCAGATTACATGCTCCGAACTGACAAAGGTTTTTGTTATTGGAACCTCCCACCTCTACCCAGTCTGTGGGAAATTTTCATGCATGAAACTGGTCCCTAGTACAAAAAACGTTGGGGACCGCTGGTCTATATGATGGCATAGTGAGTCCTGATGTTCACTGTATATGACACCATAAAGACGTCGACAGCATCATATCATATGCTGTCAGGCATCACTATATATGACATCAAACACATGAAGGCAGGCTTGATGTATATGACAGACATGAAGGCAAGCTTGATGTCCTATGATGAAGACATCATAGGGACATCGTAGGAACATCATAGGCTCTCCTATGATGCAGACATCATAGGCACATTATAGGTCATCCTATGATGTGATTATTCACATAAAAAGGACCATCTCTTAAAAAAAAAAAAAAAAAAAAAAAAACTTTACATGCACCCCCCCCCCCATAATTCTGCAGTGTTTTTTTTTTTTTTTTGGAACTTTACATGGACCCCCCCCCCCCTCATAATTTTGCAGTGTTATCGTATTTCTTTACACTAGTCATAAATTTCAGGGTTTTCTTCTAAATCATACATGAATAAAAAGTAAACATCAAGTTAAATATTTCCTGAGCCAGAGGAGAACAGAAAAAAAGACATAAAAAATGTCTGAAAATGAGAACATTACCCATCGATGCCATCTACAGATATAAATCAGCTGTTAGTTTAAATCAATGAAAATTTACAGTGGGACAAAAAAGGATTTAGTCAGCCACCAATTGTGCAACTTCTCCCAGTTAAAAGATGAGAGAGGTCTCCAATTTTCATCATAGGTAGCCTTTACCTCAACTATGAGAGACAAAATGAGAAAAAAAATATCCAGAAAATCACATTGTCTGATTTTTAAAGAATTTATTTGCAAATTATGGTGGAAAATAAGTATTTGGTCGCCTACAAACAAGCAAGATTTCTGGCTCTCACAGACCTGTAACTTCTTCTTTAAGAGGCTCCTCTGTCCTCCACTCGTTACCTGTATTAATGGCACCTGTTTGAACTCGTCATCAGTATAAAAGACACCTGTCCACAACCTCAAACAGACTCCAAACTCCACTATGGCCAAGACCAAAGAGCTGTCAAAAGACACCAGAAACAAAATTGTAGACCTGCACCAGGCTGGGAAGACTGAATCTGCAATAGGTAATAAGTAGCTTGGTGTGAAGAAATCAACTGTGGGAGCAATTATTAGAAAATGGAAGACATACAAGACCACTGATAATCTCCCTCGATCTGGGGCTCCACGCAAGATCTCACCCCGCGGGGTCAAAATGATCAAGAGAACGGTGAGCAAAAATCCCAGAACCACACGGGGGTACCTAGTGAATGACCTGCAGAGAGCTGGGACCAAAGTAACAAAGGCTACATCAGTAACACACTACGCCGCCAGGGACTCAAATCCTGCAGTGCCAGACGTGTCCCCCTGCTTAAGCCAGTACATGTCCAGGCCCGTCTGAAGTTTGCTAGAGAGCATTTGGATGAACCAGAAGAGGACTGGGAGAATGTCGTATGGTCAGATGAAACCAAAATAGAACTTTTTAGGAAAAACTCAACTTGTCGTGTTTGGAGGAGAAAGAACACCATACTTACTGTGAAGCATGGGGGTGGAAACCTTGTGCTTCGGGGCTGTTTTTCTGCAAAGGGACCAGGACGACTGATCCGTGTAAAGGAAAGAATGAATGGGGCCATGTATCGTGAGATTTTGAGTGAAAACCTCCTTCCATCAGCAAGGGCATTGAAGATGAAACGTGGCTGGGTCTTTCAGCATGACAATGATCCCAAACATACAGCCTGGGCAACGAAGGAGTAGCTTCGTAAGAAGCATTTCAAGGTCCTGGAGTGGCCTAGCCAGTCTCCAGATCTCAACCCCATAGAAAATCTTTGGAAGGAGTTGAAAGTCAGTGTTGCCCAGCGACAGCCCCAAAACATCACTGCTCTAGAGGAGATCTGCATGGAGGAATGGACCAAAATACCAGCAACAGTGTGTGAAAACCTTGTGAAGACTTACAGAAAACGTTTGACCTCTGTCATTGCCAACAAAGGGTATACAACAAAGTGTTGAGATGAACTTTTGTTATTGACCAAATACTTATTTTTCACCATAATTTGCAAATAAATTCTTTAAAAATCAGACAGTGATTTTCTGGATTTTTTTTTCTCATTTTGTCTCTCATAGTTGAGGTATACCTATGATGAAAAATGGAGACCTCGCATAATTGGTGGCTGACTAAATACTTTTTTACCCCACTGTAAGTGTGGAGCTATAGCCTGCAGCCTGTCATTATGGCCTGATTTAACCTGTTTGCTTCTGAAAAACAATATTTCAGATTGGTTATCTGAAAATCAAAGACAAAAAAAGGCAATGTAATAAAATACATCTGATGACTAACTTTATTCATTATCATGACTTCACTACTCAGTCTCTTCAGGATTTCACGATACAAATAAGCGACTTTCGCATCTCAGCTCACGTAAAGCATCATGGGAACATGGCTACCAAACATGCTCTATTGATACATTTAATTTATGGAAAGTTCCTGATCTACGAGCATATTGTATGCGTAGGGGTCTTCCCGGTTGTACCCGCAAATGCAAGGATGAACTAGTTGCGCTTGCATTCGCGGCCACGTTGTAGAAATTGGCCAAAATGGCCCCCCTGTATGTACGTTGACATAATTTTTTTGTTGTCAAAGGACCAAGCACCCTTGCTTGTGAGACTCTGAAATGACTACAAAGAAGGTAAGTAAGTGGTTTGACAGCTCAACTTGGGTTTTGTCATTTCACTACAAGGCATAGCCTGCTTACTGAGATCTACTGTATAGTTCGATACTATAGTTTAAGTATCACACGTTTTCAATGATTTGACTTTTATTTTATACCAACCTACTTATCAATGGCCTTAATTACATGTGTGTGTAGATCAAGGGAAGAAGTGAGAGACCTGGAGGGCTGGTGCAGGGAGAACAATCTGGTGCTCAACGTGGACAAAACGAAGGACATGATTATCAACTTCCAGCGGTCACAGCCTGAACACGTCCCCCTCAGCATCGGCGGCCGTTTAGTGGACAGAGTGGAGAACATCAAGTTCCTCGGAGTGCAGATCTCACAGGACCTGACCTGGAGCAAGAATTCCTTGGGGATCAGGAAGCGGGCCCAGCAGAGACTGCACTTCTTGAGGAAACTCAAACAGGCCTCTCTCCCCATCTGCATCCTCAGGACCTTCTACAGAGGTGTGGTGGAGAGTGTTCTGACGTACTGCATTGCTACATGGTACTCCAGCTCAAAAAAGCCCTGCAGAGGATAGTTAAGGGAGCTGAGAGGGGAACTGGAGTCTCCCTCCCCTCTGTCCAAGTACTTTTTCAGAACTGTTGTAGGAGCAGGGCACTGAACATTGTCAAGGACCGTTCTCACCCTCTGCATGAACACTTTGAACTTCTGCCATCTGGCAAACGATTCCGGAGCATCAGAGGCAGAACAACCAGGCTGATCAACAGCTTCCTTCCACAAGCTGTTAGGATGCTGAACAGTTGATCCGGAATCTCTCGTATACACTACTGCACCTACAGACATTATGTATATTATAGTTAGTTTTTAAAGTATGTCTCAGGGATGCGTAAATGGATGTGGTGGGGTGGGGGGGTGAAGATATGTGTGTGTCTTAAATCATGCTCTTCTACTTATATGGATGCAGAGAGAAACGCAATTTCATCTTGCCTGCACTACTGTTGTATGAACAGCAATATGACAATAAAGGTTGATTTGATTTGATCAAGCTTCATTACCATTATACAAAGAACTACAGTGGGGAAAAAAGTATTTAGTCAGCCACCAATTGTGCAAGTTCTCCCACTTAAAAAATGAGAGGTCTCCAATTTTCATCATAGGTATACCTCAACTATGAGAGACAAAATGAGAAAAAAAAAATCCAGAAAATCACATTGAAGGATTTTTTAATGAATTAATTGGTAAATTCCTCGGTAAAATAAGTATTAGGTCAATAACAAAAGTTATTGGTCCCAACCTTGCTAAGTCTTCACAAGGTTTTCACACACTGTTGCTGGTATTTTGGCCCATCCCTCCATGCAGATCTCCTCTAGAGCAGTGATGTTTTGGGGCTGTCGCTGGGCAACACGGACTTTCAACTCCCTCCAAAGATTTTCTATGGGGTTAAGATCTGGAGACTGGCTAGGCCACTCCAGGACCTTGAAATGCTTCTTACGAAGCCACTCCTTCGTTGCCCGGGCAATGTGTTTGGGATCATTGTCATGCTGAAAGACCCAGCCACGTTTCATCTTCAATGCCCTTGCTGATGGAAGGAGGTTTTCACTCAAAATCTCACGATACATGGCCCCATTCATTCTTTCCTTTACACGGATCAGTCGTCCTGGTCCCTTTGCAGAAAAACAGCCCCAAAGTATGATGTTTTCACCCCCATGCTTCACAGTAGGTATAGTGTTCTTTCTCCTCCAAACACGACAAGTTGAGTTTTTCCCAAAAAGTTCTATTTTGGTTTCATCTGACCATATGACATTCTCCCAATCCTCTTCTGGATCATCCAAATGCTCTCTAGCAAACTTCAGACGGGCCTGGACATGTACTGGCTTAAGCAGGGGGACACGTCTGGCACTGCAGGATTTGAGTCCCTGGCGGCGTAGTGTGTTACTGATGTAGCCTTTGTTACTTTGGTCCCAGCTCTCTGCAGGTCATTCACTAGGTCCCCCCGTGTGGTTCTGGGATTTTTGCTCACCGTTCTCGTGATGATTTTGACCTCACAGGGTGAAATCTTGCGTGGAGCCCGAGATCGAGAGAGATTATCAGTGGTCTTGTATGTCTTCCATTTTCTAATAATTGCTCCCACAGTTGATTTCTTCACACCAGGCTGCTTTCCTATTGCAGATTCAGTCTTCCCAGCCTGGTGCAGGTCTACAATTTTGTTTCTGGTGTCCTTTGACAGCTCTTTGGTCTTGGCCATAGTGGAGTTTGGAGTCCGACTGTTTGAGGTTGTGGACAGGTGTCTTTTATACTGATAATGAGTTCAAACAGGTGCCATTAATACAGGTAACGAGTGGAGGACAGAGAAGCCTCTTAAAGAAGAAGTTACAGGTCTGTGAGAGCCAGAAATCTTGCTTGTTTGTAGGTGACCAAATACGTATTTTACCAAGGAATTTACCAATTAATTCATTAAAAATCCTTCAACTTGCACAATTGGTGGCTGACTAAATACTTTTTTGCCCCACTGTATATCCTAGATCCAGGCCTGCCTGTCCGTACCTACTACTTCAGGGTTTAGACTCATGTCAAATTAGGCTAGAACTTGAACAATACACAACACTATTTCATTATGTTATGATATAGACTTACTGCTTTAATCCAACAATCACGTCCATCCGGATCCTTCAGCTCCGTGGGCAATGTATATAGTGTGAATGGCGGCGGACATGTACAGACGCTGGTCCCAAAGTTACACGCATGTGTGCTGCAAGTTTTCCTTTTCCACTGCTCTAGATGATACATGCTGTTCCCACACTTCACTACAGCACAGTGTGCCCCTGGTATAATGGAGATTTAAAGCTTAAAGCAGACTTTAAGCGGCAGTTGTTCAGGTGTCACAGTACAGTTTGTATACAAAAGCAAGCCGGCTACCGGAATGTTTGGTAGCCGTGAACTTTGAACTCACATAGTCCGCACATGTGCACTCGTAATGCGAAATTTGCCTATTCCTGGGAATTCAGCAGGTCCTGCATAATTTAAATTTTGTCCAATCACTGCAACTTTCCTGCAATTTTCACCAATTGTTGTCAACTTCCGCTAATTACGCCAATCTAATTTGTCCCCGAGTAGCATGCAAACATGTACGTCAGACTGACCAATCAAATGTGGTGCTGCAATGCGCTCACTTCCGTGTTTACAGTGAGTATATACTGAACACACAAGCAAAAAACAAGAGTGTGTGATTTAAAAAACAAAACAAAAAAAAAAAAACCCCTCACCTGCGAATTTTTTCACACTGTTCCTTCCTCTGTCTCCCCCTGGCCCACCTGTGAATGTCTCCCTGAGTCTCCGCAATGACTGTGTGTATGAAGTGCCGGGTTTGTGTAGAAAAATGTCCGCCTACCTAAAAGGACCCCCCCCCCCCCGGTCTCGGGAGCGTGTGTGATGAGAGATGCCATAAAACCACAAACAAACGAGCAATCTAATACTACAGTTAGTATTGTAACATTTTATACATCTTTAGAGGTAAAAGTCAATACTACATCTTGTCAATGAGCTTTAAAGCTGTAAATCTCCGGTCTGCAAATGGGCCAACACGTGATTCAGGCAAATCCCCAAGGACAGTCCCACAAACTTACTGCAACAATTAAAAAAAAAAAAATCCCACAAAATCCTGGAGGGACCGACTAAAATGATTAGAAATCAAATATATTACATTAAGAGCTAATCTGCTTCTCCGACCTGTTTTATTTATTTTGCTTGTATGTGCCACCATCATGCACTTTTGCAGCTTTAATTAATTTTTTCCCCCAGACAAAACTAAGAAACTCAGCAGTGATTTAAACCAAAGAAACAATGGTCTGATACACACTAATGTTTCCAGTTAGCACAACTTAGCATAACTTAGCATTTGCTGTTTTATAATTAGGCATGGTGTTAATGTTACTTACCTCCTATTAAAACTAGTGGACTATCCCCTCTGATGCAGCACAACGGAAAACAGTCCCACATCCCTGGCCAACAGGAGTAGCAGCTACAGTGGTGTGAAAAAGTGTTTGCCCCCTTCCTGATTTCTCATTTTTTTGTATGTTTGTCACACTTAAATGTTTCAGATCATCAAACAAATTTAAATATTAGACAAAGATAACAAGTAAATACAAAGTGCAGTTTATAATTGAAGGTGTTTATTATTAAGGGTTAAAAAAAAAATAAAAAATCCAAATCTACATGGCCCTGTGTGAAAAAGTGATTGCCCCCCTCTTAAAACAAATTAACTGTGGTTTATCACATGTTTGAAAAGCTGAGTCCAATTTTCTCGCCACTTCTAAAGCTTTGGGACTCCAGTGAACCACAGTGAGAGCCATTATCCACAAATGGTGAAAACATGGAACAGTGGTGAACCTTCACACGAGAGGCCGGCCGACTAAAATTACCCCAAGTGCACCGCAACGACTCATCTAAGAGGTCACAAAAGACCCCACAACATCATCCAAAGAACTGCAAGCATCACTTGCCTCAGTTAAGATCAGTGTTCATGTCTCCACCATAAGAAAAAGACTGGGCAAAAATGGCCTGCATGGCAGAATTACAAGACAAAAACCACTGCTGAGCAACACGAACATAAATGCTCGTCTCAGTTTTGCCAGAAAACATCTTGATTATCCCCAAGACTTTTGGGAAAATACTCTGTGGACTGACTAGACAAAAGTTCAACTTTATAGAAGGTGTGTGTCCCATTACATCTGGTGTAAAAGTAACAGCGTTTCAGAAAAGGACCATCATACCAACAGTAAAATATGGTGGTGGTACTGTGATGGTCTGGGGTTGTTTTGCTCCTTCACGAGCTGGAAGACTTGCTGTGGTAAATGGAGCTATGAATTCTGTTGTCTACCAATAAAGTCCTGAAGGACAATGTCCGGCCATCTGTTTGTGACCTCAAGCTGAAGCACACTTGGGTTCTGCAGCAGGACAATGATCCAAAAACACACCAGTAAGTCCACCTCTGAATGGCTTAAGAAAAACAAAATGAAGACTTTGGAGTGGTCTAATCAAAATCCTGACCTGAATCTCATTGAAATGCTGTGGCATGACCTTAAAAAGGTGGTTCATGCTCGAAAATCCTCCAATGTGGCTGAATTACAGCAATTCTGCAAGGATGAGTGGGCCAAAATTCCTCCACAGCACTGTATAACACTCATTGCCAGTTATCACAAACACTTGATTGCAGTTGTTGCTGCTAAGGGTGGCCCAATCAGTTATTAGGTTTAGGGGCAATCACTTTTTCCACACAGGGCTATGTAGGTTTGGATTTTTTTTTTTTTACCCTTTATAATAAACACCTTCACTTAAAAACTGCATTTCGTGCTTACTTGTGCTATCTTTGTCTAATGTTTGATGATCTGAAACATTTAAGTGTAACAAACATACAAAAAAATGAGAAATCAGGAAGGGGGCCAACACTTTTTCACACCACTGTATTTGACCAAACTGGTAGTTTTGCATTAGCAACTACCGGAGAGCCTAGCCACCCACCATACACCCGTTCCCCTGTGTGCATTCCGGGGGAGAGGCAGGGAGCTGACAAGTAGCATGTAAGGAGCTTTGCTCGAGAAATGAGAGTATGTGCTTTTTAAATCACGATATAAATGATAAGTGTGTTCTATGAAATGAAAGACATTTTTATATCATCATCCGATATATATTGTTATATCGCACAGCCCTAGACCGACCTGAGGATCACTGAGTGAGTTTGGGGCAAATGCATAGGAGTAGTGATTCCCGTGAAATGTGGACAGACGCCACATTAGCTCCTTTTGGCTTTGTCGGACTGAGAGCAACATGAAGGGTCGGTACTTGAATTACAATAATTTATATGTGGGCCACTACATGCACCACAACTAAATTTCAGCTAGAGCTACGAGGACAGTTGTGATTAAGTTCATAGGTTACATCTGTACTTGTATAAAGCAAAAGTCTCAGAGGAGCACAGAAAAGAGGTCTGACTCACCATTGACAGGAGTGGTGGCTGGACCGGAACGGTTCTGGGTGCTAGCTCCTCCAGACAAGGTCCGTGTTAGTCCTGATACTGCCCGGCTTAAATCCCTAAATCCCTTACGCGACAAGTCTCTTCCACCCACAAGGTGATGAGATAGCGTCCGTGGTCTAAAGTGCCTCCAGCGGCAAGCTTTAATGTTCAAAAGAATCTGACTGAGGTCCAAAGGTGTTGATGATGAAAGGGGCGATGAAGATAAGCGATAGTGGGAGCTATTCAGGTCCGAGGTATTGGTTTCTGAGGTACTGATGTTGGAGTTCTGGAGCAGTGAGCGTGGGAGTGGTGAAGCGAGTGGTTCGGGTTCTGGGTCAGAGTCCAGGCTCTGGCAGATGTTGTCTAGACCTGTGTCCGCCCTGTCCAACAAGATCCTACAACAAACAAAAAACAATATCAGCAAGTTGCGCAACCTCTTCTTTCCAGCAACTTTTTGAAGCTGCTGTTATGTGCCTGTGCAGCCCCCGTATCAAGGGGTATCAATGAATAAAAGACTTTAAAAAAAAAAAACACTTAAGGTCTTCAAATATTACAGCAGAACATCAGTCTCATTTTGATGTGGCTCAAACATACCATTTCAGTAATTACAAGGTCTACTGAACCAGTACCACATTCAGCTGGGAAAATGTATTCTAATGTGGTTTATTATCTGAACACTTATGTAATGAAACATCTGCTTTACAGCCACAGCGCAGCCTCATGGGCCCAGTTTGGGAAAGATCCAGAAGAACCAAAGAAAACAACTGTTTTTGTCCATTTGGAGCAGTGGTTTCCAACCACTTTTCTACAATCCAATTATACCTTAGTGACACAAGTACATGTATTAAGCAAGAAATGTAATTTGAGGGTAGTGGAATCCTCCCCTTTTTCTTGGGGAAGTTACTTTACCCACAGACAAAATACTGCTGATGAAATAATTCCTATAGAATTTAACTGTATTCAACATAATAGGATGTGAAGCTTGTGACCAAAAGTAAAAGAGGAAGAACTTTCAACACATTCCCATGAAAGAGCTAACTTCAGAACCATGAATTTTAGGGACAAGTACATGCTTTGTGTGTTGACAGAGATTCTTCACAATACCTGCAACTAAAAGACGCTATTGGCCAACTCTTATGTCTTAAGTACGTCTGCCAAATGTGGTGGGACTCAGTGGAAACCAAGTTTTCCGATTAATCTACAGGCAACTGGGGCAGGTGAATCCCAAAATGGGGTTGTCACATTCAATCATTTCACCAGTCTGCTAGATATTTTTAATAGAATGTGCCTGCCAAACAGCCACTGACAATCTGCCAAAGACTGGGAAAAGCAAATGGCCTTGGCAACAGCAGACAGTTGGCTGAATTACTCCAAATCAGTATCAATACTGTCACCATTTTTACAACACTGAATTTTCTAGAATTTCTGGATTTTTGCGCATCAAGAAAATTAGATCAATCGATACCCAGAACATCAAAATATTTCCTAATGTCAACAAATACAGCCTCAACTTACCTGCCACCTCTGCCCACACGGCGTCGTGCCAACCCTATACAGCGCCGTGGCACATTCAGTGAGGTCAGGCAGTAGCGGAATCGTGGGTCGCCGAGCCCGCCCTCTGATGGGCTTACCCAGGGCCAGTTGCCATTCTCACCTGGACGAGACTAGAGGAAGACAAACATCGGTTAATAAAACCAAAAACAACTAAAGAAATCAGCCAAGAAGCAGCAGAGTATTGTTCTGCCCAGCAGAGGGTGGAACACAAACAGGCGCAGTGGCCAGCGTAGCCAGCCTGCTGTTGGGCACTAAAAATAGCAGCACGGGAGTCACAGGAGGGCACTTACAGCGTAGTACTGACAGCCGGCCTTTCTCCTGAATGCGTAGCAGCCATCTGGGTCATTCTCCTCTTCTACATCTGAGGAACCTGAATGAATCTATGTAAACAAGTGGTGTAAATGAGAGCTCAGGACTTTAATCCTCGTCTTCTTAAACACAGTTGGTAGCAGAGCTGTTATCAGATTTCTTAAGAGTGGGCTGCATTTACTGCAGAGTGAATTATTTATCATGTTACCAGTTTTTAGGGATTGGAACATTTGGAATCAATATCCTAATAATAATAAATAAAACATGGATTAGATTTATATGGCACTTTACATGTCAAGTGACATGTCAAAGCGCTAACAGTGAGTCCATTATTTATTCACTCCAGACAGACATTGATAGTGGTAAGCTACTACTGTAGCCACAACTGCCCTGGGGCAGAGTGATGGAAACGTGGCTGCCAATCCGCACCAAATGCCTCTCCAAATAGTCTACATAATCTTTTTCTCCCTCAGTAAACATCATCACCATCAATGTTTTTTCAGGAAAGTGACTTGTGTTGTACGTTTGGAACTTTTTCATGTGAATGTGACCCTTTTGTCTTGTACATGCATATTTCATACAAGCACAAAAAATGCAAAGTGCTCAATATATGTAAGCCTAACAGCAACCTTTGTTGACTAGACTATTCTTAACTAGACAACCTTGGTTTTCTGCTTACTTTATTCAATTTGGAATCATATCAAAAATGCAGAGTAAAAATAACTGCCACTCTTGTGAAACAAACCATTACCAGTGAGAATGGTTCTTCATCCGAGCTGGGGAAATCGTACTGGTTGAGGTCCTTGGGATTGAACACTGAGGGCCCTGAATGTTGAGGCGCTGAGAGTGGAGCCATTTTGGGTTTCTTTTCATATTTCCTTTTGGTTCGCACTGCCTCCGTCTTCTCCGGCTTTGGAGAGAGAACAAGAAAAAACAGTGACATGTTTATAGTGTGATCCATGAAATCAAAAGGACTTTCACTAGTCCGCCTCAGTTCGTACTGTTGATGGCCTGTGCACACACGCCAAGGATGAGTGTGTAGAAACAACAGTGGGTAAAAGCATTGATATGCAAATGGAGGCACGTGCCAGATGCTGCCGCCTCGCCAGATGGCTTTCCTCCCTCCTCCTTCACCCGTGCCACCTTTCACCCCCAACTTCCCCATCGGGACAACCCCCTCCCTGTCTGAACAGCCTCCAACTCCACTACTATTAGTCGGATTCCATTCAGGCCTTAGTCTCTATTTGCTTTGTCCCCTCCAAGTCTAAGGGGAAAGACTACTGTGCCACATCAATAGGAGAAAATAGAGTTGGGAGTAATGAGGGAGAGAGGGTGGAGTTAAACCAAAAGAAAGCATCTGTAAACAAAGAGGGAAAGTCAGCCAGCTGATGGTGGATGAAAAGGGGAAAAGCACGTCTCCCTACAGGTCAGGAGAGAGCTGCTGAACACTGAAACTAATGAAGTTATAATGGCAAGAGGTGACGCAGAATTCACAGAACTGTTGTGTAATGAAGTCCTATGTTATGTAAGACTTGGCCAATCAAACTCGTATTAGATGGTTCTGAATTGAAAGGAGTCCATCCATCATGTCCCTCTGGATGGTTAAGAAATTCAAATTCTTATTCTTACCCACCACTCAGAAAATTCTCAGTTCTTCAGTTGCCCTCCAACCAAGAGTCAGAAATGGGCTCCAATAACGAGAATCGTTTTCAATAATGCATGACTTGTTGCCATCCAAATTTTCAAAATGTCAAGGTCCGATTTGAGTCGCTGCATGACAGATACAGATACTGCACTGAACAGCCGTCCACTGATGCATGAATTACACTAAAGGACAAATTCAAAGTCAATAACTCTTCAACACCCACACTATTTTATAATGGGGAAAAAAATAGATTTTTACTGCTCCTGACATTAGTCGGTGGATGGTCCAATAAAATGAGCACAGCCTTACTTTCTTGTAGTCCTTCATGTCCAAGTGGTCCTGATGTCTATACTGGTTACTGTTGGACATAGGAATGATGGGGATGGTGTACACGGGCTTCACCAAAGCCCGCTGTGCCAGTGCTTCTGCCATCACCTCACTGCCAAAGTCGGGCATGACGTTCCTGACGGACAGAGAGAAACAGCGGGATATGAAAACGCTCCAAGGTGGTCTTCAGAAAATGCTTTTTTGCAAACTGACAGGTATCATACATGCTCCTCTTAAGATCACTTTCCTTTTGATTGGCAGAAGTTTTAACAACTTAGGTCAGGCTGCAGGCCCATAGCCAGGGGTTTGTGTAATTGAGATGACCCCATCTTTGACGTTCAAAGAATATTTATCAAGGGCAACCTGGACAGGTACGATAAGTTCAATTCACGACTAGGCAGGGCCGGTATGATAACTGTCAGCAACAAGAGCACGGTACACTGTACATTACACGTCCGTCCATAGCCAGTCGATGGTGCATACATAGCTAACACACCAACAACTGAAAAATCGATAAAGTCATGACTCAATATAATTATTACCTCCGCCAAGGAGGTTATGTTTTCATCGGCGTTGGTTTGTCTGTCTGTTCGTTAGCAAGATAACTCAAAAAGTTATGGACGGATTTTCATGAAATTTTCAGAGATTGTCAGAAATGGGGTATCCTACAGATGAGTAGATTTTGGTGGTGATCTGGATCACCGGGGGAACTGTGGCGCTTGGCGGAGGTCTGCGCTCTCCGAGTGCTTTTCTAGTCTAGATCTGTAATGAAATTAATAACCATGTAATTATGTACAATTAAAAGTGGAACAAATTTACAGAAAATACTAGAAAATTATTTAACCCCCCTACAATACGCACATCTTCAATACATGTACAAAATGCGTGAAAGAAAAATGTCCTGGCTTGAAAAATGTGGGAGCAGTTTGTACAACTCCCGTGGACAGACAGACATCATCATACCATAATATGGTATAAAGAGATATCACAGTATAATTTTAAATAAAAGCAATTCCACTATTTTTTTTTCCCCCCAAGTATCCTATAGAACAGTGGTCCCCAACAATGTCCCACGGAGGGCCCAAACCCTGCAGGCTTTACCTCCAGCCACTGCCTTCAACAGGTTAATTCCCTTCTACAGTATACCATATTGTGTATGGGGGCGGTGCCTAGCTATGTTTCTATGTCTCTAGGCAACACAACTACTGTTAATAGTGAAAGGTACAGTGGGGGTGTGTACAGTAACTTTCCTTTCCCCATTCCATTATGCTGAGCACCACGCTCGAAGGCAGAAAGTACCATTTTTATATGGTCTTTGGTATAACCTGGCTGTGGGGCAGATGCAGGACTGGGGACCACTGCTATAGAGCAGTTAGAACTCTTGACAAATAGTAATACAAGTATTAGAAAAAACTAAAAACAAATGATAAAATGTCCAAATAAAAAACAAAATAACTGCTCAATTCTTCTGAACAAAATGAAAAAAAAAAGTATGTTTCTGTGAGCATAAACCTGTAGTTTCACAAGCTGATAACTTAATTGAATTATTTGTCACAGAGCACGCTGAGGCAAGTGCAATATCCCCAGGGATGAGAATCCTCCGCGGATCCGAGGAATTCCTCGGATTTGATCATGTCTAGGGTCATTCTCGTGAATCGTCTAAATTCAAGGAGAATTTTTTTTTTTTTTTTTTTGGTGGTGGTGGGGGGGGGTCTGTTATGAGCGGCGAGTCGTATTTTCGATCGGCTGCTAAAATCCACCGTGCAGAACGCGCTACCCAGCGAGATCAGTAATGTAATGTAACAAGGCCACTGATTGGCTGATACTTATTGAAGCAACCAATCGACGATTTTGTTATTCCTTTGTCATATCCCACACGCGGAGCGAAATGCAAATGGCGGACAATTCAATCAACTGAATTTTCCCGATTTCGTGAAAATGGTGAACCTAAAACTCACGAAAGACAACAAAGCAAGAAGACAAAGGGATAAGGAACAAGTTTCGTTGGGAATGGCTCCAAAAAACTGTGTCAATGACTGTAAAGATCGGTAAAAATACCAAAGTTGTGGTTGAAAAAATGGCCGACTTCATAGCGAAATGCGAAGTACCAGGGAAAGCCCAGTGTGTTTATTGTAACGATTTCTTGAGTTATGGATCTCGTGGTTGTGTTGCCTTAGTTGAACACTGTTCAAAACAAACATCTCAAAATTGTGGCTACAAGGAAATCGAATTAGTCGCTCGTGCTGCGTTCAAAACGATCGATGGACACGGTTAAATTCAGATGCCAGTCAAAGTTCATCACAATCGGCCCCGATTACAGCAATTAGTGATCGGAAGACACATTCCGAGGTAAGATTTTTTTTCTCGTTATAAGTAATGTACTTGAGAATTTTCGCGTAATGAATCTGTTATGAAATAGCATGTGTAAGTTGTGACGTCATGCCTGTTTTGAAACACTAATTGATAATTTGAAACACTAATTATACATCTTTTAGGTTTTACTTACTTTCTTAGATTATCTTTCAAATATTAAAATATACTAATATGCAACTTTTTTATATTCCTAGTAACACTAACAAATGCACACATTAATAAATCAAAATGCTTGCAGAATGTCAGTATATTTTAATAAATGGGTGATGGACTTGGTGATGGAATTTTGTTAATATTTATAATTTATTTTACTTGGTTGAATTATTTTGTCTGTTCTAGAACTATGTAAATGTAATTCTGTGTCAGTTCTAGGGGTGGCTGTGGCACAGGTGTAGTGTGACCGACTACTGATCGGAGGGTCATGGGTTCGATTCCCACTCTGTCTGAAGTCTGCATGTCAAAGTGTCCTTGAGCAAGACACTGAACCCCCAGTTGCTCCTGGTGGCCAGGCTAGCGCCTGTGTGTGTATGGCAGCTCTGCCGCCATCTGTGTGAATGTGTGCGTGAATGGGTGGATAGCAGGATCTGTAAAGCGCTTTGGTCATCCAGAGATGAGAAAAAGCGCTATATAAGTGAAAGCCATTTACCATTCTAAACATATTAAATAGTAGTAAAATAAAATTTAGTATTATTACATCAACATACCATTCAGATATCAAATTTACATGTGATGCAGCAGCAGATTAATAAGGTAAACTATAAATGCATTTGTACTTACTTCTAACTTTAAATATAAGACCACATTTGAGCATTCTAAAACACCAGATTTCGTTAGCTTCTGGGGGGCACCAAGGCAGAGCCTTGGATCCAGCTTGGGGGACGCAGGCCTAACTAAGACCCCCGGCTTAGTTTACTCTTTTTTTCCCAAACCCCATTCTCATCCCTGTATCCCCCGCCTCAGTTTTCTTTGAAGATCCCAATATGTCACTGAAGGACAGCAGTTTTCAACTTTTGCCATATAATTGAGGCAGAGCCAAATTATGACAAGCCCATATCCACAAAAATACAACACAAATAATATTATACAACCCTTAGTTGTAGGTCAGCATCCTAAGGTGAACCTGTGCAGCAATTTAGGTGACCCTAAAGAGCTTTACTCATTCTATTCTAAGAGAGCATAGGGAATACTAACCTTGACCTTTAACCTTTCGACCCCAAACCCAAAGGTCAGGGTCTCAGGGTGAACATGTGTACCAAGTTTGGTGACCCTAGCTTTACTCGTGCTATAGTAACAGTATAAATGGAATAGTAACGTTGACCTTTTGACCCCAAACCCACAGCCAGGTCAGGGTGCAAGCCGTCCAAGATTCGTCTTAGATGCAACTAAAATCCTACATCATTTATTTCAGTAGTTATTGCGTTTACAAGACTTAGGGGGGAAAAAACTGACCTCAGATTTTGACCTCAAGGTCTATAATTCCTGAAAAAGAACAATCAGAGTCCAATGTGAATATGTGCATCATCGGTGATCAAACCCTTGTACCACGTTTCAAAACATTCAAAACAAGTGTAGGAGGAGTTGATTTCACAAGACAGTTACTGTCTATGAACTGAGCTGAAATAGGACATCATAAGTCAGGGGCTATAACTCATGCAAAAATCCTCCTATCACAGCCAAACTGCAATGTGCACATCTTCAGTGTATATCAAACCCTGGTACCAAGTTTCAAAACAACTGGAACAAAACTGCAGGAGAAGTTTTCACACAAGCAGGACAGACGGACTGCTCCATACCACAATCCCCCTTCAGTCTTCTTTTTTAATTAGCCGGTGAGGGATAAAAATGTAGTTGGTACAATGCCAGTTTTAACTGTGAAACCAGGGACGCATGCTACCACCAGAGTAGAGCATATGCTTGTTCTATTGTGAAAGTGGCATGTAGAATTTTGATATTTATTAAAGCAAAGTGGCATGTGCTACCTTAGCTTTTAGCACTAGTCAGGAACAGCAGTGTCTGAGTTTCACTGATAGGCTGTAACTAACCAATTTGATAGAGCTGTGGGCAGACTATTACGATGCTGGTCACACTCCCACGTAGGAGCAAAGCAGATTTGTCACAGCTGTGAAAAATTAACACAATGTAACTATGCAATGATACTCAATTATTAACCTTATGCATTAATGCAGACACCCGCATTAAAATGCAGCTTGGCTTTGAGAAATGTCCACAACTCTAACCGGAAGACCTTTTGGAACACATTATGTACTAACACAGACCTATCAAAATGAAGTGAAATCCAACACATTTCACAGTATGTACTTCAGACAAATTAACGAAAAGGATACAAAGTCCCCCAATCATAGCTTACACAGACGAAACCGGAACTTGCACCTAGCTCACTCGATAAGACTGCAGTACACCAGTGTTACTCTACATGAGGGAAAATGTTATGAATTGGTCTGCAGAAGCTTTCTCCTGAAAACAGTTGTCCAGTCAGCGAGTGAACGCTGTGTGACGTACAGGCAGAAACCGAGCCAGGATAACAAGAGGAAATTGAAATGTCACTACAAATCAAAAGCACTTCAAGGAGAAGGGTCCAATTTAAGCCCACACTGACAGCTACTTTCGGGGAAAATTCATTCCGTTCGGATGTCATGTTTAGATGGATTGCACACGCTCTACTGGGGGGAGAAGGGGGCATTCCAAAGTGAAGCCAGAAAAAGCAAAAAGGCTCAGATATACACAAATATTCTATATACAAATATGTTTTGTATACTGTCAAACACATCAAGGAAAAATGGATCCTAGCAGGTACTACTGTCAGTGAGTGAATATTCTTCTGAAAGATGTGAAGCTGCAACATATAACAGAAATCTTGGTGGACTTCTGACTGGACCTTATAAAGTATGGTTTACAATTATAAGTCACAAAAAAACAAGGATTAATTTTATTTCAATTACACAGGCAATATTAAATGTTGTCATTGAGCCTCAGACAGCATTAACAAAAGAACAAAGCTAAAACAAACTATCCAACCAAGAACATTTTGTCCATCCACAGGCTTCTCTTACCTCTTTTCCACAATTTCTAGAGTAAGGTGCAACAGTTCCCTCTTGGTCTTCTCCCTCCTTTTGATCATCTCCAAAATGGTGACCGCTCGGCTCAGGTCCCTGCGCAGCTTCAGCATCTTCTCGTAAGAGGCCTCGTCATTCTTTCGGTTCTGAAAGCAGAACACAGGAGTTTTGTCACAGCTACTACCATTTACAGTGCAGAAAAACAAGTAGGAATCAATGCCTAAAGTGGAACTCATTAACCAGTTCAACCCAGAATATCGATACAATGACCAGAGAAGCACCATTTCTTCATGGAACCACTCTCTTGTTTCTCCTACCTTCCTGGTCTGCATTTTCTCCGTCCGTCGGCGGAAGGCCACATAAGGGTCACTGGTGCTGGAACCATCCCTCTTCTCCTGCTTAACATTGGGGATGAAGCAGCCACCCTTGCAGGTTTTCCTCTTGCGGCTCCAGTAGTCAAACACCTCTTTGATCAGCTCGTCATCTTCTTTCAGGAGCAGCTTGGCCTCCTGAAGACTGACGGGCTACAAAACGACGCAAGTGAGATCAAATAAGTGCAACGACTGACAAACCCATAACCAAATAAAGACAATGAAAGCATCTACAGGTGTTCAGATCCTTAAGAAGTTTACTTGGATAACTAAATCTTACAGCTGCAAAAATCAAATTTCTTAGCTGGGGATAACAAGAAGCTTGAACACAAAATTTTAGAGAGACCAGGGATAAAGATAATGACACACCTGTTGAACCACTAAAATACAGGGTGTTTATTCACAAAGTAATGCAAAATCCAACTTTGCGGGTGTATTTTGTGTAAAGCAAATCCAAACATCTTCGCGCCCATGCAAAGCAGCAACCCTCCCCCAAACACACACAGCGTGACAAATACCTGCTGTCCACTGCCTTTCTCAAGTCGGTCTATCATTTCTTCAAACTGCAAGGCGGTGATTTCCATTTTCTTTTTCAGCTTATTCACAAACGTCTCATCTTCTGAATCTAGGTCGAAGTCTGGCTGTTCCGTATCCAAACTGAAAGCTGTGAGATTAAGAGGAGTCGGTTACTGTTCACTGTTCTTTTGGGCAAATTTAACTAACTACAATGATTTTTTTTGGTAACGATTTGACATATCTCACCCACTGTAAAGCAGATTTTAACTATTTGCACTTGAATTTGCAGTTATAAAGTTGGACTTTTTTTTAAAAAGACCTTTTCAGACCACTTGATAAAACTGAAGACCTTGGATTTATAAAAACTATGTAACCATGTTACAATAAACCTTCTTTGACCATTTACTGCAAGTGAAATTACTGCAAATTTGAAATCATCAATCCAACTCTGATTAAATTTCAACTTCTCCAGGATTGATGTTGCCACTAGATAACTGAGCTGTTTAAGTAAAATAGCTCAAAGCAGAGTCGAATTCAAGAACCAAAAGTCCCAACTAGTGATGGGCATAATTAACCGATTAACCGATAATTGATCATTAAGAATTTCACCGAGGAAGTTCATTTTCGTCGACAAACCAATTTTTTTTTAAACAATCCGAATGTAGGTTATTAGGCCTAGTGCACGACCGTCCTCAAACAATGCAATGCATTTTAACTGTGCCACTGGCAAAATTTGGGCACCAGGGGGCAACATTACACCATCGCTGTACCCTGGCGTGCCTCAGTTGATACATGCGAGCTTCCGTAGGTCAATCGCCAAATCATGAAGAGGTCGCGGCAAAGTGTTGCGTGGGGCCATTTTAATTTAAAAAATGACCAGGTGTACTGCAATCACTGCAATGCAG
The DNA here is from genome assembly GCA_020510985.1 of Pholidichthys leucotaenia. Lineage (NCBI taxonomy): Eukaryota > Metazoa > Chordata > Actinopteri > Cichliformes > Pholidichthyidae > Pholidichthys > Pholidichthys leucotaenia. The sequence continues at coordinate 213,168,146 of CM035844.1, forward strand.
CATACAGCGGCAGGACTGACGGTGACCAGAATTCGGTCACGTCTGACGCCAGAGCATGTGAATATGCTCATCTTTTTAAACAAAAATGGGTAGCCGTCTCTGTAATAATACTGGCGTCGTGATGCTATCCTGATAATTGGATATACAAAGGCCTTGTTGCCTTGTTACAGGCTTTTCGAGATTGTTATTTTTATTTAGGGTAAAAAAAACGGCTGTTCCGTTATGTTGTCAGTGTCACTGACATGAGTTCACGTTTTACTGCCAAACACTGAACAAGCGCATTTTTTTTTTTTTAACAAAAAGCAGGCCTATAATTCTGACGCCGTGATATAATGGGATAGCCTACGTAAAGGCAAATTGTTGTGTAGCTAGCTTTCTTATTTTGATATCCTTGTTTTTAAATAAAGGAAAAGAAAAAAGTAAAAGAAAGAAATATATGTTCCATTATGTGTCCTGTATGAGTCTCCCGTTATTGTCTGGCTCGCAACTTGAAGCCTCCCTCGTTTGCGCAATGCGCATGTGTTCACGTTTTACTGCAAACTTGTCTTGTTAATAAATTCATCCTCGAAGAAAAACACTATTTTTTTTATTATTATTCTCAATACATAAGAGTACAGTGATCCCTCACTTATCGCGTCATCCATAAATACGTACGTTCATTCTCTCACTCACTCTCTCATATGATACGTGTGTGTGTGTGTGTACACATACATACGTAGATATAAAGTGTACATAAATATGTTTTTAGAACTCTTATTCTTATAACAAGATACGTAACTCAAGATGAAGATGATTTACTGCACAGGTTAATGAGAGCTTTACTGCTCCTCAGGTGCTAAAGGCGCAGGATCGTCGAGGGAAGCTGCAGGAGGCGGCGTAGTGGCTCGATGGGAAGACTATTTCGCACAAAATGGCACAAGAGAACAGCAAAACGTTCCACGCGGCGAGACTAAGCAACACGAGCGATAAAGAGCAATGAATGCGGTCTTCCTTCACTGGGTGGGCGCTAGGCAGGGAGAGAAGCTGGGTAAAACGTCTCGGCCAATCAGCTTGCGGGGTGAAACGTCTCGGCCAATCAGCTTGCGAGATTCCCGAGCCGAGCCAACACGAGAACAGCGAACAGAGAAAGGTGAAGCGCGAAGTAGCGAGGGATCACTGTATAGGCATAGGCCTAAATGTGATTGTTTTTTAATATAAAAATGTTAATGATTAATCGATTATTAATCATTTATTCTCCCGATGATCGACGAAGAAAATTTCACCGAATGCCCATCCCTAGTCCCAACAGGACAAAAGTCCCAAACTTGAAGAAAAAAAAAAAAAAAACAAAAAAACCTCACATTTATGAGAAAAAGAATGACAAATTTTGAGGGGAACGGAAAAAGTCAGCTTCTGAGAAAGTGAAAAAACTGGCAGTAGTATTCAGAAACACTATTTCAATCGTGTTACACTTCCAAGTGTTGCCGGTTTTATGACTGGCATCTGATTCCACCTGCTGCTGAGGTCCCTGGAAGTGTAAAATGAATAGTGTAAAAATACCCACTATGTGTTGTTTTTCTGTAGTTAGTGTGAGTGGGCACTCATCCAATCCACCAAGCAACTCAAAACAAGAGTGGATACCAACAGCAGAATATGGCAGGGGATTCTGGCACTTTATTTATTATTTTTTTTTTTTTTTTTTTTGGGGGGGGGGGGGGGGTTTGAACTACCAAAACACTTAGCAGTGTTGCTCATTTCACGAGTGCACAATCCTTACAAGTTGTACCTCGTAAAGGTGACTAACCAGGCTTTCCAACGATATAAAAATGTAATATCGGGCTGTCGCGATAACTGCAATTATGTAATACCGCGGTATGGACATGCCTACCGCAGAGGAAAACAACCAACCGCAACAACCGCGGTGTTCACTTTTTTTGGTGTGTGTGGCTGTATCTTGTTCACTTGTGTGCCCCTATTGACTATTAAATAAATTGCTAAATGAAGTTTATTACCAACAGGATGTTTGTGCCCGGTACTCTAGAAGCTTCCACAGCACACGGTGCTGCCGCCGTTTGACGCACTCTCTCCAGACCGACTCCAGCAGGCAGTTAGTGGTGGAAGCGTTCGGACTCCTTGTTAAATACTGTACAGCCGTTAGGCTGCGTGTCCACCAAACTTGTTTTTTTTCCACTCTGGGTGGCTATTTTCCATTCATTCTCTATGTAGTCCAGCATTTATGGCACTGAAATGCTCTCAGCCGTGGCCGATTTTTGTTGCGGCGCTCAGAGTTGGAAAAAAGTTCAACTTTTCAGAGACTGCAGTTGAGCTCGTCAATGTCAGACCTAAGCAGCTAATCAGAACTGCTGCGTGGGCGGGACATAGGACACTGGTACTAGTCTGTACTCAAACTCCTGCTTTCCATGTCATCATATTTTACATCCAGAGCTGCTAAAACATGTTTTCTGTCCATTGTTATTTAGAGACTGCTATTAAAAAAAAAAAAAAAAAAAAATCAGTACAAGTCTGACCACAGGAAAGTGGAAGTGCTGGGCTGAGAGTGACAAGTTGTTGCTGGGATACAGGGCACAGGCCTCCCCCCCCCCCCAGAGTGTCAAGCACAAATGCTGAAGAAAAAAAAAAAAAAAAGAAAGAAAAAAAAAAAAAAAAAAAAAAAAAAGCTCAGGGCGATCGGGTGACCAAAAATGTGTTTGGTGGACATGCAGCCTAACAGTAAGTATTGAAAGGGCACAAAGCATATTATTTCCTTCTGAGCGGAGTGTGTATGATCCTGACTGTGTATGTGCCATGTATGAGCTCCGAGAGCAGCTTGTTTGAATGAGATTTTTCAGACAGCGGCAAAAATCATGGAGACAAGAGCCACGCAGGGTCCTGTACGGAGACTGTCCTGCTTACAAGCTGAATGTCGCTGCAGTCTCCAGCCCACACACTCAAGTTACTGCCACTGCTTTATGAAAATTATCTTTTTTTAACAGAATCAGCAGTTCATGCCTGTATAAAGAGCGGCGCTCCACAGTTGTAACACACACGCATAAAGTTGAAAGCGAGCTGCAGCGAGACTCTCACAGCTTCCCTCATTTGCCACCTAAGTTATAAACCCTGTTTAAATTACAAATCCACAGGGTCCTACAAACATCTGCAATAATACCGCGGTACTGAGCTATCCACCGTCACCGCAGGGAAAATTCCTCTACCGCAACAGCCCTAATGTAATACCAATTGGTGTTTTCAAAGGGAGAAACATCGGACTGAAATAACATTTCCAATTTTGGGGGGAGGAGTTTATAAAGCATAACAAGAAGGGCAAAAATATCTGGGCTTGTGATATATGCCAACAATTTGGGGAATCTCTATGGCAGGTGCAGCGATAAAATAATTTGCTCTTATGTCCAAAAGCTCCACTACCAATTGCTTCCATGACAGATCTTCTGTTATGTTTGAGGACTTTAATGCTTACAGGGAAGCCTTTACTGCATTTTTTTTTTAAATTAACCTTTATTTATACAGGGGAGGTCCAATGAGAGATGAACTCTCTTTTTTTCAAGGACGCCCTGCCCTGTTCACATTCACACCTGGAAGCAGCCCAGTATAACCACAGACAGACCTGTGGCCACTGAGCAGCTCCACTGGAGCAGTTGAGGTTAGGGCTGTAACAATTATTTTGGTAGTCAACTAATTAAGGACCTTTTTTTTTTCCGATTAGTTGATTAATTGCGATCGTTTCGGTCATGTCCATCTCTGCTTCCTGTTGGCACAGCTCTTGTTTGGAGCTCTAGTGTATGTTTTATTTACCTCACCTGTTTAAGCCTGCACACCTGTGAAAATCAAATTATCAGTCCCTCCTTTAATATAACATTTTATAAGCAGTTTCCACAGCAAACTACAACAACCCATGAAACACAAATTTGAAGCTGAAGCTCATCAGCTTACTGAAATATGTTTAACCAAACAACTGATAAACTAAAAGAGCAGTCTTGAACAAAAAAGGCAAAGTACAAACGCAAACTAGCCTCTGCCTTAAGTGCTGATGACACGTTTTTGACGTCATCTAATTTTTCATCACATAATACAATATGACGAAATAGGTTGGTCTGTGCAGTTCTAAATCAAACAGGCTTTTTTTCACGTGGATATCTCGACGTTTTTCTTGAGTGCCACGTCACCAATTGCGTCAGTGGCTAGACCCCCCCCCCCCCCGGCCGTGTTGAAACATCATCGACAGAACACAGCGCTTGGCTGCTCATTGTACGCACAGGATGGAAGTGGTAGAAAACGTCGACGATGGTTCCAGCACATGTAGTCTGGAATTGGTTTGTGTTGTCCAATCTTCAGACGATTATAGCTCCGAAGAAAGGGATGACAAGGAAGAATCTGGGGGCATCAGACTGTATAGGTTTGAGCTGTGCCAAGCAGGCATCGTGCCTAGCGAGTCAGACTCAAGAGAGTGACAGTCAGCTGTTCATGTTTTGTGTGCATCATCTGCTGTGTTGTCAGCCAGCCAATATTGCCAACACTATCGCGACGTGTTAGCCACTCCTCACAGCCGCGGTTCTGTTGCGCCCCTTCTTGCTCTGAGAGAGAGCAGTCGCATTTTTCTTCCCTCCTCCCGTCTGCCTTCCTGACCTATTCCCAGCTTTGCAATGTTGCGTTTTTGTCTGTGTTTAGTCGCTCTTCTTCTGCTGAATCTTAATCTAAACGGAAATTATGGATTTGGAAGCGGCTTAAATGTGCTATTGTCACTATTTTTCAACAAGAATCGGGCCAAGGGGGAGCCCAAGAATTGGAACCTGCGAGGAGACTCATGGACATTGGAATTCATGCGTCTGTGGAAACATTATTGGTTATGATCTCAGGACTACTATTTTTGGCTGTGAAGTTCCCTGATGTATCAGAAATTGAAGGAAGCTGAGAGAGCTGATCAAAGCGGACCCGGCAAGCTCCTTCATCAAATTCGACCAGTTGGGGAGGGCACGAGTAGCGGCAAACGGTGAACTGAATGACAGTGATTCAGTGGAGGAATACATCTGGAGCCCTGTGCTCTCCATGGAATAAAGTTTAAGCCTGCACATGGAAATTATGAAAGCACAGAATTGCACGGGTGAGGAAAAATCTATTCTCTGAGTGCACTGTGCAGATTTGATTTGACCTTGTCTTTGGTGCCCTGTATTTACATTCCTCCTGATGAAGATAAGCGGAAGGAGCGGCTCTGCCTGCTAACCCAAACAACGACACAGTTGTTATTGTTTCAGCAGATGAACGCTCAAGGACAGTGCACCATGTGACAATTTACCATCTGCAAGCAAGAGCGAGAGACTCTAGACTGCTTAGATCACATGACTTTAACATCTATCCACTGCCAGGAGGTGCCCTCTGCTGTTCACTAGCAATTGACACACCTACACTTGCATTCAACATTACACTACTGATACAATTACTGATATATATTCACAATACACTGACTTAACTACTTCTTTGTCATTGTATGATCTATTGTCTGCTAATTGTGCATTTGAGTTTTTTTCTTGTAATCAAAATTTTGGTCATAAAATGAGCTCTATTTTGATCAACAATGCTTTTTTCTCTCTCCTATTGTGTTTTTCCCTATCCTCTCCCCTCCCCCCTCTTCACCCCCCCCCCCCCATATGACAGGCGCCTCGTCATGGCTGCCGCGTCATTGGGATGCGCCTTTCGTGCGCGCCCAATGTCAAGTCAAATTCCTCGTATGTTTACTTGTAAATGTGCTTGGCAATAAATCTGATTCTGATTCTTTGAAGCATTGTCGGCTCTGGGGCGCAACCGTGGTTAACACGTCTCCCCTCCATGTTCGCTGGGCAATGTCAGCCCCGAATGCCTACCGTTTGTGTTTCTGTGTATTTTTGTAAGTCTTCACCTTTTGGGATCAGTCTTTATGTTCAATACATGTGCTGTGGTGAATCATGCGCGTCAATCCATTCTTCCTTCGCCTCCTCTTGCGCTTCTTGTCATGACCCTCCGTGCACTCTTACGCAGGGCACGGAGAGGAAGGATGACATAACGAGGATTTACGTGCAGGGCTCACCACAACACATTTAATACAGAAAGACAGACAATTCCCAAAAAGGTGAAGACGTACAAAAAAGACAAACACACTTACTGATGGCGTTCGGGGCTGGCATCGCCCAGAGAACGAACGAGAGGAGACAGGTTTGCCACAGGTGCGCCCCAGAGCCGACATCACTTCAAGGATGCACAAGAACCACGGTGAACACGGAGTGACTAACACGTCGTGAGTGCTGAAAATACTGGCAGACCAACAGCACAGATGACAATACTATTGACCAGCAGTGCATGGCTGGCAAACGGCCGCTAATATGTACACGCACTGCTGGTGATGGTATGATTAGAAGCACCTGGGCGAAGACCGGGAAACATGATCAGCGGGAGTTTGAATCAGCTGGTGATAATGATAGAGGGGACGTGGCCGGACCGGGGAGCGTTAGCATGCAATCACATAAAGTAGGTCAAAGCTGAGCGTAAATCCATTAATCCTTCCCCTCCTCGTTCGCTCCTGCATAAAAGTGCACGAGAACAGGGATGGCAACAGGAAATTCTGATTTCAGCTGAAATCTAAATTGGTCGATTGACTTATGGGGGGGCGGGGGCGCAGCCCCCCTGAAGCTGGGAGGTTTTCAGTAAAACAGAAGTAATTTAGACTGAAAAAAATGAAAAAAAAAAAAAAATGAAATACTAGACTTAGATAAATCATTAAAATTAATGAAAAGTTAACTTACTATTTCTTCAATGTTGTCTCACTGTCTTTAGTCCAACATATTTAACAGTTCTATAAGAGTTTGTTACACTATTTACACTGGTCACCAAGTCACTTCTAATGTGAAACTTTCTTCTTTTTGGCAGCAAGCTGTGTCAGTCTCTGAACTTCCTCTCCTTTTCTGGGTTCTTCAGAAATTGTCCGAGTGTTTCTGTTACCTCGTCGAACTTTGAGCCAATTTTCACCTTTACCGTCACTTTTCTCTCAAGCCAATTCCATCGGAACTTATTTTTGACACTTTTGTCTATTTCTAACACTGATGACTCCTGATCCTTCGATAAAAATCTCATAATTCCTCTGAAAACAATACCGAAAGCTCAGAATTCCAACACGAACCAGTGATGTGATTTGGGGTTGGGGAAATTATCTGAAAATTCAGCAGGGGGTCTGGGGGACACAGTCCCCCAACGGGGTCCGGGGCAGAGCCCCGGTGGGTGGGTGGGGCAAGGGGAGCAAAGCCCCCCGAAGCTCCTGGGTTTTTATGATTTTTAAGTACCAGAACTGTGCTTAAATGACATAAAACAAACAGCTGAATGCCACTTATTACTGTATAATATTGACTTATGTTCCAAGAAGATAGCATTCCTAAAATATTCCAACAAGCATTATCCATCACATGCTTTTAACACTTGATCAAATGAAAATCAGTTAATTTTATCTATTCCATAATAGAAATAAAATTCCAACATACCATTACTTTTTATAATTTCAGCATTCATTTCAGATCACCAGTTTCAATCTCCATTGAGTCTTGAGCAGTTCATTTTGCACAATCACTGATGCAGCCAAGTCTTAGAAATATTCAGAAGTTATGAGTCAATGTCCACTGTGCACTGTCAATTTCAAACTGTTTGGAATCATAAAAGGGGATGGTTAACTTTTATTACCGTTTCCTCCCCCGCGCAGCCCAGCTCATATAGCTGTTGTACGCCACCAGTAACAGAGAGTTAATGGCTCTCCACCTGGCCATACGCCACTTCCAGTCCTGCCTGAAAGGGCGCAGCTTCACTGCGTTCGTGGACCACAAGCCGCTAACGTACTTAAAACGTACTTTATCTTCCTGGAAGATAAAATAAAGCGGAATTCGGCGAATTAGCAGAAAATCACATCCCTGAGAACACGCCGCCATGAATCTTTGAAAAAGCATACAACGAGCCATTTGATTGGTCCAATTGTTTGCAACTATCCATTCGCAGGGCTGTCAAGCTACTGCAATACAGCAGTAGCTTGAACACAACACATCCGGGTTATCGCGGGAAACGACTTCCGGGGAAGCGCCGAGCGCTTATGTAATAGTGTTGATTTTCGCTAAAATCGGTAACAATAAGGTACCTTACCCCCCCTAAAATTTTCTAAACGGATTTAGACGATTCACAGAAATGATCAATTTGAAAATAAATCGGCGGAAATCCGCGGATCGGCGAAAAATTGCCATCCCTGCAAGAAGCACACAAGGAGGCTTATGACCATTGGAGCTGAAGCGTGTGATGTGGCCTTTCACGGCTTGCTATTTATCTAAGCCTGCAATACAACGCAAAGACATAGCCATAAAATTAAAACAAGAAACCAGAGAAACTGTGAGCTATAAAGCTGCTGTCATTCCAGTTAACACCAGAGTCTGTTCTGTCGCTGACGTCATGGGGGTGCCGCCCTTAATTCGATGGGCAGCACCACACTCCATTCAGCGGCTGCGTTTTTTTGATGACAACTAGTTTATGCAGGCGCGGTTGTAAATATTATATTGATCACAGACAATGACTTTTGGGTTTACACAACATGCTAAAAAATGTCAAAAACGCGTCATCAGCCCTTTAATTCATGTATATGGCAAGAACATCTGAAATTTTTAAGGCATTTCTTTTTTTCTATCTTAGCAATAGGTTTCTAAAAACTTTAAGTCATTTTTAAATGACAATGACTTTTGGGTTTACACAACATGCAAAAAAAATGTCAAAAACGTGTCATCAGCCCTTTAAGTCTGCACAGTCTGTTTAACATAAAAAAGTGAGATGCACTAATATTCAGAATGAGGGCTAATAAACAAGATGAAGAGATAGGTACTCCCATAATTCAGTCATTTACTGCATTCAACACTAGGGATGCAAGTTATCAATTAATTCATTAATTGATAACTGATTCACCTTATCGATCAATTTACGATTAATTGATAAGCGGCATCTTTCCTGACAATCTGAATTTCCCCGGTACAATACGGTCCATCTTTAACATAATTGTTTTTTCATATACTAAATAAATCAAGAACATCATATTCCTCAATTTACTGTACCATTTGCATTTTTTTACTATAGACAATGGCATTTTTTGTAGTTTAACAAATTTTGCACTGTATAGTGTGTACTATGTGCTGGTGCAGCTTAGTAAATTACAAATGTCATGACTCATTTATTTTAAAAACTATTCCAATATCATAAAAAATATTTTTTTTTAGTTAGATTTAAAAACCTTCCACGTTCCAATTTATTGAGATGCACTGGTAGATTGTTTTAACAGGAAAATAAATTGTGAGCCGCTTCACCTGTTCCATGTTAAGTATTATCACAGTACCCCGGAAATCCAGGCAAACCCAGAACGATCTGGGCTCCCTCTTGTCTGTTACCTCAGTGGTAACTTGAGTCCGGTTTGCTGGCAGAGGGGATAGGTTTTTGCATTTGTGTCGTCTTTTTCCTCGCTGCAGTCAGTTTGTCTGGCCTGTTTCAATTTTAAGTAGGCGGGTGGACACTGGAACATGCCATTGGACCTTATTGTGATTCTCCACTGATCAGTGTGATTCTTCCAAGGTAACCCGGAAGGGCGAGTTTTTGTTCGCCCTGCACAATGCAATCGCATGCACTCTGAGGACTTAGCATCTTCTTCTGCTTTTTCGGTTGAAAGGCTGCATTGGGTGACCACGTGTGCCCCAGCCTGGACAGCGATGCCACTACATTTCATAGAATAAGCTCTCATTGAAAAGTACTGCTGAATTATCAACTCACTGACAATTTAATTTAGTCGACTAAATTCTTGACAATTAATCAAAAGTCAATCATCAACGTCCAAATTCAGCCCGTTAGCCATGACTTCAAACAGCTCAGCCCTCACCAACCATCCTCCAAGAGAGCTTATTGCCAAACAGCTAAGCTAACAAACAGCCCGTACTGTTTCTAAAGCTTGAAATAGTTGGCCATTGAAAATAAGCAGTGCCAACTTTCTTTACTCGCTAAAACTTACCAAGCAGAAGCAGCAGTGAACGTCGCAGCTCTGAGGCGTCTCCATTTCAGATGCTCACACATCACTGTAGTGCTGCCATAATTCTGCTTTGCAAAGTCTGCATTTTACTTGTTTCATTTCTTTATTTTCAGTAAAATGTTCCCATACTTTCAAAAGTTTGGGTCTCGCTTCTTTTTAGTTCCTGTCCCTTTGTTTAGGCAACATAAGCGCTACTGCCCACAGCAGTTCCGGTTCATTGCAGTTACAACTGAACATTTCAGCGGCATGTCCATAAACTTTAAAACTAAACAACGTGTCAACAATAAAATTTTGCATCAACAAACTTATGATCGACGTTACAGCCCTAGTTGGGATTAAGGGCCTTCGTTGCTCAAGGGCAACACAGTGGGGTTAATGAGGGTGGGGCAAACACTGCTAAGTTATCGGCCCCACCCAGATCTGATCCTGCTGGTCCAGGGATCGAACCAGCAACACCTCCAGTCAGCAGTCCACATGCCTAACCATTAGGCCACCACTGCCTGTAAGGTGAAGCTTACTGTCTGTCTTGATTATCCTTTTTTTCTTAAATCTGCTGGTGTTGGGTCCACTGTGTTTTATCAAGTTCCAAAGTCAGCACAGCTGTCTACCAGAATATTTCAGAGCACTTCATGCATCCCTCTGCTGACAAGTTTTGTGGAGATGCTGGTTTCATTTTCCAGCAGGGCCTGGCACCTGCCCACACTGCCAAAAGTACCAAAACCTGGTATAACGACCATGGTATCACTCTACTTGATTGACCAGCAAACTCCGCTGACATCAACCCCATAGAGAATCTACGGTGCTTTGTCAAGAGAGACAGACGCCAGACCCAATAATGCAGACGAGTTGACGGTCACTATCAAAGCAACCTGGGCCTCCACTACACCTCAGCAGTGCCATAGGCTGATTGCCTCCATGTCACGCCACATTGGTGCACTAATTCATACAAAAGAAGCCCCCAACAAGTACCGAGTGTGTACATAGACAGTTTTTATTTGGCCAACATGTCTATTAAAAATTACTTTTTTCTTATTGGTCTTATGTAATATCCTAATTTTCTGAGAAGCTGAATTCGGGGTTTTTATTAGCTGCAAGCCATAATCATCAAAATTTAAAGAAAAACACTTTAAATACATCACTGTGTCATGAATCTATATGAGTTTAACTGAATTAGTGAAATACATTAACTTTGACGATATTCTAATTAACTGAAATGCACCTGTACGTTTACTGCCTATTCACCACCAGACCACCCCTACAATCAACACATTAACCTGTCAAAACAATCAGGAAGGACGCAGTGTTTCCTGTCACAGGTTTTTACCTCAACTATTAGTCGAGTGTCAATTTGCAGATTAAACACAAGCCAACAGCAGTCCTACAGCTTTGACATTTTGCTAATACACACATGGTGTATCTAATGGTTTGGGCTGGCAGTAACGCATTTGTCATCATTTGTCAAACACTATATGCCAAGGCGAGAAAAAAAAAAAAAAAACTATTCTAAGAAAAACAAATGTTATTTCAGACAAGTTATACATTATAAAACATTTAATAAGCATTTATTTCTTCTTTAAATCTTTTAATTACAAAGATAAATCCTCCAAAACCATCCAGCACCTACACACAGCAACAGCATCCCCACATGATCACAGACCAGGTGCACGGCTAAGAACATAATCCAGCTGCAGGCGGCCTGCTACTCACGCTGTATGTGAATAAGCTGCTTTGGCATTTTGAACTCCCCGGAGTAGAGGGACTCGTAGTGTGCAATGTTGCACTCTGCCTCTGGGACAGGGATAACCATGTTGTCCCGCTTTTCGCCGAACACTTGCTGCGCCGAGATGGCCCGCTGGAGATGGTGCTCCTGAAATAGAGACGGAAAAAAAAAAAAGTCATTTCAAAATATAGATTTTAGCAGAGATTGCTTTATTCATTGTGTAGCATTTCTCCTGAGACGTTTTACACCAGCGATGCACAATGAATGAGAGGATTACCAGCCTCTAGAAAACTGTTTTCATTTATAAGCAGTCAAGCTGAGAGTACAGATGAAACAGTCTATGTAGATCAACAGAGCACATCTGCATGATACACCTACATGCCTATAGTAATTAACTCTTCCACTCTGCGATTCCACGGGCGGGCTGTCTCAGTGCACAATGAAAAAAAGCTGTATTTCTGGTCTTCCAGTACAGACACAGCCTTAAACAGAAAGCCAAAGGAGTGTTTGATTGGTTTAGAATGAGATTGACATCTCATTCAACCAATAAGAGCCTTGATTTGGGTTTTTAAACCTTGAATAACCAATGACCGAAAGCCTAGCAAGAAGGACCTGCCCGTCAACGACCGCGAATACAACGAGCCAATTGAAGCTGAGTAATCTGACGAAGGACGCAACGTTTATCCAATCAATTTCTGAATTCAATGATGCCCTACATGCGCTTGTTCCGTGTTTATATTTCCAGTAAAATGCCATGCGTTGCCGTGTGTAAAATCTCTTGGACTGACCCGATATGTGACGCTGTGCGGAAGGGTAACATTATCCATTATTTTACTTGTTTTGAAAAATGGTTCACAAATTAAACCGAAAGTGCATGCATGAAAGCGTATATGGCTTGACTGGGTTGGGTGACCGGGACGACGAATCAATAAAACAATTGGAGGTTGCAACAACTGAACAACAGCTCGTCTGACGATGAGGAACCTCGAGCACAGATATTCCCCAGCGACAGTGCAGTTGTGGACAGGGAAGTCTTATCTAAATTATTCTTTATCGATAAAAATAATAAAAGTAACTTTTGACCAATCGGTAATTACAAGGGTCCCGCTTGGCCACAAGTTTTTGTGTGCGCTGTGTTCCTCTGTAGTGGGGGTATTTGTTACTGTGTATATTGCAGAAAAATGTAATAATTTTTTAGTATAATTTTTATTTCACTGTAGGCTATTTTTTCCTGTAAAAAAAGGAACTGTGCTGTGTATGTCTGGGTTATTATGCCTTTTGTTTTACTGTGTAAACGGGATCTGGTGAAATGGACCCCTGACCAAGTGAGCACACTAATATGAGCACCCCAGGTGGACCCCGGTATTCAATCCATACAAGTACATTTTCAATCCAATGATTTACAAAGTGATTGAGAATTGGTTTTCATCTGGGGTAGCATTTATAAATCACTGGGTGGAGAATGCACCTGTACATGTACAGATTGGATTCCGTGGTCCACTTGAGGTGCGCACTTGGTCAGGGGTCCAGTTGACCTGTATCTGTGTAAACTGGTGAGATGGTGAACTCTGGAAAAATTGGAGGGGGGAGGGTTGTTTTTGTGTATACTTTAGTGAAATGTATAAATTTTTTGCATAATTTTTCTTACATTGTAGGCTATTTTTGCCTGTTAAAATAAAACAGGAACTGTGCTGTGTGTGTCTGGGTTATTACCCCTTGGTTTTACTGTGTAAACTGCTGAGATAGTGAACTCTGGAACACAGTTTTCCAAACTCTGCCATTTGGCACAGTTCAAGAACGCCTTGTTACAACCTGAGAAAAAAGCTGTGTAATATATTCAATTTTTGTGGTTTTGTTACAAAACTTTGACCTGAGCTTGAAAACACTTGGTTCTACATTTCTGTTGTGTTTTTCAGCCAGTATCTGACAGCTGTATGTTATTTGCAAGCATTTGTATCTAAAAAAAAAACAAAAAAAAAAACACCCAGGCGAACTTTATTTTCTTCAAATTCAGTATGTTTAGATGATTGTTAATCAGTGGCAGGAGCACTTAGAGAGATTATGACTGTTTTGCCAAAAAATTCAGAGTGTTTTCTTTTAAATGAGACCAACCCCATGGAGATTCTGCAAAGGGCTGAAGAACAGCTTTTGATTTACTTTGGGTATGTTATTTTTAGGCATTTTTAGGGAAATTGAACAGAGTTAAAGAGGTTTTAAAAGGGATCCATTATACCTTTTCTACATATTCTAGTCAATATTTTAGGAATTAAACACTACAACCCCATTTTCCAACTGGAATAAACATCCTAATAACCCAGAGCATTTTTATGCTAATGAGCCCCACTCCTTCTACCCTGCTTTTGCTATTGCAAAGATACAGGGTTGATGCAATGCTAAGTAGGCTTGTAACGATAACAGCTAAAATGATTAATCATACTGTTAAGGAAAAAAAATGACCACGATAAGTTTTCTGGCCACGATAAGTCACTGTTTATATGTGTGCTTTTTTTTTTTTTTTTTAAACCATGCTGCTTCCCCTCTGCATGCTCCTCTAAGAGGCAGAGCATACGCTCACACAGTGGGTACAGCCAGAAAAAGTGGCCACGAGCTGGGGTCCGCTCACAGTATAAAGTTTGTCCTCACTGGGACTAAAAATCTCATTCTTACATGCGATCACTAAATCCTCATTTTTTTCCACGACTGGAGGAGTCAGCTTTAAGTTTGGCTTGGCTGCTTATGTAAGTCATGTTTACATTACGTTTGCATCATTGGTGCAACCTTTCTTACAGTCAATCATTTTCTAAAATAGCAGCTGTATTAGAGGAAGCTACTAGGAGAAAAAGACAACTCAAAATAGACCATAAGATCCATGAAGATGAAATGTTCATTTTATAGTTCTCTATCTCCATCTCTGAGACCGTGCATGCTGTAAAAGACATGTTTCAGTCGTCTGTGGCAATGGTGTTTAAAATATCCTAAATAAATAAAATAAATATTTAAGACACTGAAGTATTTTTCCACATTTCAATTCCAGTGCTTAATATTGCTCATAAACAAAAGTTCAATGCTCTTTGAAAACTTGTACACTGTTATATGACTTTATCTGGGGGATAAAATGGTCTTCCTGATGTCAACGATATCACAATAATTTTCTGGAAAATTCATCATCAAAATTTGTTATTGTTACAGACCTAGTGATGCAAGACAATCGATTGTGGATTAATGAGCCAGCTGGAAACATCTACAAGAGTGTGTAAGATATATAGAGAATAGTCACAAAAAACCACAGTTGCACCACTAAGCTAACTTGATAGCAGCACTATAGGTTTTTGTGTTCAAACCATCTCTAGGAAAGGTCATCAACATGGGTGGAGGCAAAAATTGCCAGGTGGTAATGTTCTGATGACATCCGCTTCTTGCATCACAACTGGAGCAAAATTTTAATTGCTAATTGAATGAGACCTAAGACCAATGTGAACCCTAAAACCCCTGAATTTTTGATGTTAGCCACTGCAGACACCAAAATTGATGCACAAAAGTAAACAAAAAGTAAAATATTCATTATACGTCCCCTTTGCTGTTCAAAATCCCATGGTAATAAGCCATGAGCACTTTTTAAACCCAATTATTTAGAAAAACATCCAACTATCAACAAATAACACCTAAGGCCCTTTTCCACTAGCCCCACTTGGCCCAACACGTTACAGCTCGGCCCGCGTTTGTAGCCTTTTCCATTAGCCCCAGCACCGGTTAACAGGCGCTAACAAGCGCTATTTTCGTACCTATTCGAGGCCAGGGTACAGCCGCGCTGAGTCGAGCCGAGATGTGACGTCAACAGACTGCGAGCCACTGATTGGTAAGGGCGTAACGTCACAAAAGCGTCCGTCTTCTGTGAAATGTACATGACTGCCATTTGCAATATTTCACGGACTAACTCGGTCACCGAGTAAATACGATATTAATACAGATGGCGTTGTAGGTTCTGCGGAAATCTACACCGTGGTTCAACGTAGAGGTGCGGAGCTTTCTGTGCTTGGTGGCAGATCCACAGTGAGAGGAGCGACCCGCCCCGTTACAGATGCAGCCCAGCAGAGAACCGGACTACGGACAAGCTGAAGACGAACGTGAGAGAACCATCGATGGTTAGTGATTTCTAATATTATGCATCTGTTTGCTTATTTATCCTGTTGGTGGTAAGCTCACTTTTTTTGAGCGATACAGCGCCGTCCGGTGCTGGCTAACGAGTGTTAGCTAGTAGCTACCTAGCTAGTAGCCAACTGCTGATTCGTGCTTGTTTTGTCCTAAGAATTCGCTTGTGAGAGCAAAACGATGAAATATATTAATCCTGGTTTGTGTACGGTGTTGCACTTTGGTGCTGTGCAATAAGCTGTATAAGTAATGTCTTCCAAGAATCTGTTTCCACATGTCAGGGTTTAGCCTCCCTCAGTGTTTATATTGTGGATACGGTCAAGTGGATCCCAGGAGCCGAAATCTCAGCATTTTCAAACCAGTGATTTATGAAGTGATTCATATAATTTTCTAAAGCATCAGAATAGACCTAAACACCTATTCTGTGGATTTTCCAAAACAAGAAGCGTTGGAACAGTGCTGTTGTGCCGTTTCTGTTCCACCATAAATCCCTGGATTGATAATGTACGTGTACCTGTACAGAGTGGATCCTGGGGTTCTCACTGGTCAGGGAAACAAAGCATTTTTGTCACATCCCACCACTGACCTTCACAAATCTGTTTCCCTAACACAGGTACATCTCCAGAAATTAGAATATCATGGAAAAAGTTCAATATTTTTTTGTCACTCATTTCAAAAAGTGAAATCCGTATATTATATAGATTTATTACACAGTGAAATATTTCAAGCATTTATTTATTTTAATTTAGATGATTATGGCTTACAGCCCCTGAAAACCCCAAATTCAATTTGGCAAAAAATTAGAATATTACATAAAATTAATTAAAAAATACTTTTTAAATAGAAATGTTGGTCGCTGAAGTGTTGGTTAATATGGGCTGTAGCCATAATCATCTAAATTAAAATAAACACTTGCAATATATCACTGTCCCTGTAATGAATCTATATATGGGTTTCACTTTCTGAAATGAGTGACAAAAATATTGGACTTTTTCATGATAATCTAATTTTTTGAGATGTGCCTGTATAAGTGTTGAACTTGCTTGAAACCAACCACCATCCATTTCTGTCGTTCGTCTAGGCAAGAGGAAAGTAGCCGCCCCACAACAGACCTCGCCACTGTGGAAAGTACTGAAATCCTTTGCTTTTATAGGTAAAGTGTCAAAACACAATTTCCACTTAATATAAAAGGGACTGAACTGAGATTTATTTGATTGTGTGAATATTAATTACAGAATAATTGAAAATGACTGGCACATCAACTGTAAAATAAACCGCTTGTTAATGTATTTATTTTTTTGTCAGATGTGTGATCCTTTGTGACTTATATTCATAACAGTATCTTTTGGGGAATGGGAGTTGTTCAGTCATCAATATAATTTAGTTTATATGTGTAGTTTATAGTCTATCAAACTCATGCAGTAACAGGACACAATACAAATATTTGAGACCCATTGTAGTGCTTCCTTTTATATTTTAGCAATAAAAGTACAAAACATCGCCCACACTTGAAGCCAGGGCAAGAAGAGATAAAGCGGTGGCTAAACTTTTGATAAAAACTCCATATTTTGACTGAGCAAATCCATAATCAGTGATGCACACCCTCAGTTAAAGTACTATATTCCATTCAAGTGAATGTATTAATTCATTCTGATTGCTGAGGCCACAGTAAAAACAGATGATTTTAAATATAACCCAGCCCTTGTAAAATCTACTTTACTGAAGCGCAGCTACATGAAAATTGTGGTTAAATACAACAACGAAGTACTTTATTGTCACATTCAAATTGTAATCGCTCCTGTTTTGTTTTTCTTTTGAATTCTTGGATGGAACATGGGTGGGCAATATAAGCTGCAGCTTCAGCCATCACCCATTTCAGATAACCTGTGTTGAACTGTATAATCAGAGGAGTTATTGTTTAATTTGACCTTGTTACATTTTTTTCCCGTTATATTATTCTATTTTCTTTTAATCTTTACTTTTAATCTATCCAAAACAAAGATTTGGCTTTTAGCAACAAGTGTATTTCCCAAATATGTTTAAAACTTGCTTTAATTAACCACCACCAAATTCTGTCTTTTGTCTAGGCAAGAGGGAAACGATCCACCCCAAACCGGACCTTGCCTCACTATTTACAGAGATGCAGGCTGAAGATCTGCTGAACCGGGTCCAGCTTGAGCTTCACATCCCAGCTGTTTCTCAGTGAGGCAGCGTGGCCGGCGTGTGTGACCCATTCTAAGTGTTTTTTTTACAGTTTGAATTTTGCACATTCTGAATAATCTAGAATTTGCTGCTGATTGTAATAAACAATTTAGTGACTTATGTGTTTGCATCATGATTTTCTATTTTGTCTGTTAAGACACTGGTGGGAAAAGAGTAAACAGTACAAACCATATATCGGTGACTTTGAAAATAATGGCTCATTTTTAAGAAAAAAGTAACCAAAACAATTATTTTATTAACCGAAGACTGTATTGTTGGATGTGCCACCGCAGAAGACCCTGCACACTTTAGTGATAGTACCAGTATATGGAGGAATTCTGGGCCATATTAGCGTCTGTTCTTCATCACAATGGGTTTGGGCGGGGGTGTCCAATCATGTGCCATGGAGGGCCAAGACCCTGCAGGCTTTACCTCCAGTGTCTTCAACAGCAGATTCCACTGAGCTTCTCCCACTGACTGCAGATCAGTGAAAACACCTGCTGAAGAGACTGGGTAGAAGAGAGAACCTGCAAGGTCTTGGCCCCCCATGACACATGATTGGAAACCCCCGGATTAGGGTTTAATGGGATTTAACATTTTTAACACAAACTGCTTTATGGTTCATAATTCTGCTGACAGACTTACACCAAACCAAAAGTGATTTCTCAAACTGCTGGATTGTTCTTAATAGACAGCTTTTCCAATCTTTTAGTATTTAATTTGTGCCACATGGTGGTAACCTTCACATATAAAAAAAAAGAGACATCTGCAAAAACTTCAGAGGTTTATTGTCAGTGCAATTCCCAGTGCAATACTACACAAATGCATGTACAGTACATTGTTGACGCAGAGAATATATATTTCTACAGTACATGTATCTAGTAAATCAAGTATTTTCCATGTAACCTTGTGACTGCATTATTTTTAGGGGTGGGTTCAAAAGATCAATATATCGATATGGATCGATACATGTTTGACTGAGCCGATATCGATCCACAAAATCCGCGGATCGATCTTTTAATATTAATATGTTTTAATATAATATTTTTACGTTTGTGAACGTCTGCTGAGTATAATCGGGTCAAAACTGGGTCAGTGAGCCAGGAACAACGGCCGAGAACCATAAACAACCGACGCGCTAACGGAGCTAGCAAGCTAACGGATATGCTAGTTCTTCTTCGGTGGTGTTAAAACGGTTCTCATCCGGCAAGAGTTTCCTGCCGCGCGTGCTCTTTCGTGTTTACACGAGCGGAGATAATAACGTGCGTCTCTTAATTTAGCAACAGAAGTCACCGTAAAGATCGTCCTCAACAGCTTCTGAATATTTTTCATAAATAAAACTTCTGTGTTCCCTGCGGCGCGTGCACACGTCTTTTGTGTTTACATGACGCGGAGTTAATAACGTGCGTCTCTTAATTTAGCAGCAAAAGTCACCGTATAGACTGTCCTCAACAGCTTCTTAATATTTTTCATAAAGCGGGGATAAACGGACTTTTACTCCATGCAGCGCTGTGTTGGAACATAAAGTTGACGACTGATAAACGGAAAATGCACGGAGGCTGAAACCCGTGAAGCAGAGACTTGGAGCTGCTGACACTGTAAGTAAAATATTTTTTTTTTCTTTTAACGTTTGTGTCGTCAATAATTTATCTGGCATGATGGTGGTTTCTTTTACAAACTATGGACACAGAGAGAACTGTTGGTTAAGCGCTGTGAATAAATGCAGAATTAAGGTATATTTTATGAGATTATGGACTTCTGCCATTTAAGCGATGTGAAGAGAATAAATCACAATAAAATAAAGGCTGCAGTACAACAAGCTATTTTTACTCAGTAGAACTAAATTGAAATGAACAAACCTTCTCAGGAAATGAACTGAAACCCTTTTCCAACATTGAAAGTTAATTTGTAGTTAAAATATAAAAATCCCCCCTAAATTATTAAACCCTACTGTGGTGTGGCGATCTAAAAATATGAATGTTAATTTTACTGTGAAATCTATTCTTTTTATCTGCCTTCAGATGTGTGAAGACTGGAAGCTTCATCCTCACGGAGACCTTCTGAAGGTCAGAGGTCGTCAGTGGAGGAGCATCCCTGCTTCATGTGGATTTCGGCACAGAAGAAGACCTTCAAATTCAAGATTCAAGGAGGTGCTGCCATCACTTTCTCCACACTAACATGCATTCAATGCAATTTAGTTGTTGTAATGACAAATTCTTTTATTTCTTTTTTAAAGTTCTCAGCAAGAACACAATATTGGTCTTTTTTTTTTTTTACAATTTTACTGAGCATTTAATTCTAAATAAATCACTGTTTAACAAGAAATTTTTGGCAATCCTGT
Source organism: Pholidichthys leucotaenia (assembly GCA_020510985.1). Lineage (NCBI taxonomy): Eukaryota > Metazoa > Chordata > Actinopteri > Cichliformes > Pholidichthyidae > Pholidichthys > Pholidichthys leucotaenia. The sequence continues at coordinate 213,188,609 of CM035844.1, forward strand.
ACTTTTCTTGTGGTGTTACATAGAATAGCATCACTAAACTATGGCAAAAGCAGCTGCTTTAAAATTTGTACTTCCTCACACAACTTTGAGTGCAAAAAAACTCTAAAAGTGCCATAACTTTTTGGAAAAGCTCCCACAAATCCAGGCTTTTTGGGCCACAACAATCACAAAAACAGCTGACAAAATCCTGGAGGGACTGAAATACAGTGAGATTATGTATGCATGGTTCATGCATTGAATTGGTTTACTTACTCTGGAGGGTGAACTTGACACGACACACCCTTTGCACTAAAGAAAGCACCTGTGAGCACTTTATGAAATGATAAGTTAAATAATAAAAAGTGCATTATTGTAACCGATTTTGGGTCAGTTCTATATGTGATAATTTATGTATTAACAAAGTTAGAAGATTCTTGGTACAATTTGCAGCATTAGGTCTCGAAGATTTTTGTTTCATGGGAAGTAAAATGGCTATTAAAATGGTAATTCCCCAGATCGAATCGGGATTGAATCGGAATTGAATCGATTCAGAATCTCAAGAATCGGAATCGAATCGATTCTAGAAATTAGGGATCGTTCCCAGCCCTAATTATTTTAATTGCTTTTAATCCTAGATCAAGTTTGTTTTGGCCTAAAATGCATCATAACTGTCAAATATATCTTATTATACCTAACTCAGTACTGTTTACTTTTTGAATATATATTTTGTGGCTAATATAGTTATTAACCTGGCAATCAAGTTGTGTCAGCTGATCATTTTTTGCCACGACAACAGACTCCGTGCTGCTGGAGCAGGTACATCCATGACGTCTCAACAGTCTCTCCCATGATTTTCACGCAGATCAGAGCAATTTGTTGCACAGGAAAAAAACGTTTCTACAGACATTCTTAAGCTCTATAACCACTGATCGTTTGTGAAGCTGGGGTGACATCAGTGACAGGCTGTGTTGAACGCCCAAACCGACCGTTTGAAGCGGTAATTTTCCCACAACAGAGCCATCTGAAACACACACAGCATACATATTTCAGTACCTAACAGTTATAACTTGCAGACATTACAGTGTAGTACGACGTACTTATAGCAAACTAGCATTAGCAACTATTAGCTTACAGTCATATATGACCTAGTTTGTATCCTCATGTCTTCGGCTCTCCCAGAAACTGCAGTACTATTCCAGAGTGTTTCGTCTCGCTGCCCGTACCCTTTGTCTGGAGGTCCTTTTTGGCATTTACGATGACAAAAAGCCACAGACCGAGAAGTCACCTTGTACAGCTGCCATGTTATGTTTTGCTTGGGTCGCGTGTTTTACGTCACGGGAGTGTGGCGCCGCCTTGCTGTAAAAAAAAAAAAAAATCCCGCCCACCCCAGCTGCAATGGAAAGACAACCGAGGCCGAAATGAGTAGTGGCGAGTAATGGCGAGTCGAGTTAGGCCGACCGGGGCTAGTGGAAAAGGGCCTTTAGCGTTACACAATAGGGCTGTGAATCTTTAGAAGTCACACGATTTGATTCAGACATGATTTTCAGTTCCCATTTGGCTCTCATTTCAGTACAAAAACTCACTAATCTCAGGAAAAAATGTCTACTGCACTGCAAAAAATGGTGAGGTAACCTTGAAAGCAAGAGTACAGTGTGTTTTTTTGGGGTGGGGGGGGGGTGGGAGGTTATATTTTTAAAAAATTACATCAACTGATTTGCAATAAAATACTGTTAAATGAAACGTAGGCTTATGTTAGTAACTGCTTTTTTAATTTCTTGAAAACTTGTGAATCTCAAAAATGAAACTATACACAAGTGAAATAAACTTGGAAATTTTTCCTTTTCAGCATATCACAATTCTTAACAGCTTTTACACAGTGTGTAGGTTTGGTCGCCCTCCAGCATTCGAGAAATATAGGCTATTTATTTAAAAACAAAAGTAAATTCTATTACCAATATTTTAAACATCCATTTAAATAAGATAAGATAAGATAAAGATAAGATAAGCCTTTATTAGTCCCACAATGGGGAAATTCCAGGATTGCAACAGCATAGGGATAGCAACACTCAGAGCAACAATCAGAAGGCAAGAAAAAACAACATCTAGTAAACATATGTCCATATTACTATAAATGTATATATATAGACACACAGTGCAGAGCATTATGGCTGGTGGATGTGCAGCAGAAAGTCTAAGCTCTCTCTCTCCGCGGATGCAGCGGGCCAGCTGGAAGTCTTTGGGCATGATGGTGACCCCCTTAGCGAAGAAGAGACCACCAGGTGGGTCTCGCTGGTCTCCTGCAGAGCCATGACGGCGAAACTCAGGAAACGCAGGACGGTCTTGAAGTCCTGAGCGATCTCCCTCACCAGGCGATCTCCCTCAAATAGTAGTGCTACTTGACTGTATGCAGTCAATAGCCACGGTTACATGTGCAAAATTTCTTCAATCTGATTACAATTCAGATCAGAACTGTACTGTTTATATGGATCCTGAAAAAGTTGATCCCATTAGGACGTGCGTTTCCATGTGTCACACGTTTGAACGAACAATCATTTTGACATGCGCACAATTATCAGACATTCCGGCAATAGTAGAAGAAGCAACTTCCGATGTAAACCCCGCTTCGTGTCTGTCTTTTTGAAATGGACCTGCATCATGTTATTCAGACTGTACCTTTGCTTCTGCTGGTCTCCGTAATGAAGCTACAAGCCCAGCAGTACATACAGACCAGTTTTGTTTTACCCCGGCCATGCCTTCCGTTAGCTGTTGTAAAAGTGGAAATACGTCACATTGATGTGTGGCCGATGTACAGACATGCGCAGTCAACACATTTTCTACCCAAACTTCAGAATAAGTGTTTATATGCACATCAATCGGATTAACCCACCCGTCCCAACCGGAAGGAAATTTTGATCCGAATGAGTGTGATCCGGTCAGAATATTCAGATTGGGGTGTTTACATGAAGCATTTTTATTCCCATCAGGCTTTTAATCCGGTTACTTGCATCCATGTAAACATGGCTAATGTACAGTTACCTACACAGTAACTTAATGCAACAAACAAATTCAGTCAGAACTGACGTAAGATAAGATGCCATTAATTTTAAACCTGCACAAATATAAACTTAAGTATCTAAATTCTTGGGAGACTTAAAAAAAACAAATTAAAGTTATAAAACAAAATAAAGTGGTTTTACAAGTTTGTGATTTTGTTTTTTTGCCCGTTCAGAATTTGCTGGGAGTGTGTTAAAGTGGTGCAGTGTGCGTTGTTCAGCAGAAGGACTTAGAACTTTTTCCACTTCTTTCAAGTCTGGATGATTATCTGGTCATGGTCATTTGCCTGGTGAAGCTTCTCCAGTAAAAGGTACAGTAAATGTAATAATTTAGAACAAAAAAATAAACTTCCCTCCAGTGATCATTTTGTCAACTAAAACTACATTTTTTCCCCATCCATTAAAGCTAAAAATTAAACTAAAATGGTGTTGACGGAGTCTGCAAGCTGCAGATGGGCCTGACTTGAATTTCTTGCTGCTCCATTTTTACTTTAAAGTAGAGCTGAACTGAACGGCACTGAACGGCACTGGGTGATAGTACATACAATTATAAAGATAATTTATCATTGGCACCCCCTCCACAAATCCCGGAATCTTGGAGAAAATCGCGATTTTGAATTTCCCGCCCTGAAAAATCAGACAAATCCGCCGAAGCGCAGCCGGAGTTCCGCGTGACGTCACGAGTGTGACCCAGTCCTCATGTTTACCATTGCGAGCACGTTGACACTGGTTGTTTTTGGTGCATTTTGTCGTGATAGTCGACTACAAAACACTTCCAACACCTGGGAAGATCTGTTCAGTGGCCAAGGAAAGCTGTCATGGCGACGAAAGAAAAGAAAGGGGGAGGAAAAGCGACCGGGAAGCGATGCGTTTCTAGATATACAGTGATCCATCACTTATCGCGGTTAATGGGGACCAGAACCGACCGCGAAAAGTGAAAAACCGCGAAGTAGCGTCACCCCCCCCCCCAAGGGCGTCACAAGCACCATTTTGCACAAAAAGGCACAAGAGAACAGCGAAAAGTGCCACTAAGCAACACGAGCGATAAAGGCGGCGCTCTGCAGGGAGAGAAGCTGGGTAAAACGTCTCGGCCAATCAGCTTGCGAGATTCCCGAGCGGTGAAGAGGTGGGCGGAGAGGAGTGGAGCGGTGGTCAGAGAGGTAGATTTTGAGCTGTGCGGGCTCTCCGTGTTGATACCTGATGTTCTAATGAGAAGGCAGGGAGACTACATTAGATCATCAGGTATCAACACGGAGAGCCCGCTCTCCCCGGCTCCCCAGCCCGCTCGGGAATCTCGCAAGCTGATTGGCCGAGACGTTTTATCTCGCAAGCTGATTGGCCGAGACGTTTTACCCAGCTTTGCTCCCTGCCGAGCGCCTATACCCAGCGAAGGAAGACCGCATTAAACGCGATAAGTGAGGGATAACTGTAATAAGTTGGAAAAATTGCTGATTTTTTCCCCCCTTTCTTTTTTATTGTTAATTTTCCTTATCCTGACACCCCAAACATGCCAAAGTAAAGACTCACCATTCTGTATTCAATAAGCGACTCTCCTCCCCATCACTGCTGCGGTCTGAGTCGGTGCTGGAATCCCCCGAAAATTCTGGCTCTAATCTGTACGGTTCGATGCCTCCCTCGCTCTCTTCCTGTTCACTTGACACTCCCGCATCCTCCTCTGTCTTGTCACCGATCCTGAATGCCTCTTCACTCTGAAAACTCTGGTGTTCTTGACTGCTGGAACTGCTATTATCTGTCATTGTTGTTTTGATAAGGGTCACACTCGTGACGTCACGCAGCGTCGTCTGCACTACTTCCGGTTTGTTTGGCACTGCCAGCCAGAGGCAAAAGTTTATCGGCTTATAGCTTGGCCATCGCACGGCCTAAAAATTTCTTTTGTGTGTTGAAAAATACAATAGGTAATAAGGAATTAATCTGCTATTCTACTTTTTTGGCAAAAAGGTGAGTTCAGTTCTACTTTAATTCCTACCGTTTCATCCAACTGCTAGATTAGTAAGCTACTCTGCATGGTTCTCCTGCGTTGGCAGCGTCAATGTGCAACTGCGCATCATGAAGCAGCAATATGCATCACATGACGAGGCCCCAGCACCACCGCAAAAAATAATAATAATAAAAAAAAAAGATTCTTTATTTTTGTGACTCAGTTCTGGATTGTGTAAAATGACAATCTAGATTCTTATGTGAATCGATTTTTTTCCAGTACCCCTATTACACAATGATTGAAAGACTCCCCATCATCCCATCTGTCAGTTAAATACCCTCACAAAAAATGACCACAAAGGTCATCAATAACTGAGAAACGACAAACTATGGAAACATTTAGCAGCCGATACAGGCATGTATAAATTAATGCATTCACTTTTGATAGCTTTTCAAGGTTTACCACAATTCTTTGCTGTCAGTCTTAATAATGTCTATTCAGTGGTCTGGGGGACATCAAAGCAGACAGTAAACAGCATTTGTCATAGTTTGTTATGCCTACATATTGTATACCAACAGCGTAATAATGTGTCCTGGGGAAATGAGTCATCGGTAGAAAAACAGCGTAGGAGTATCAGCAAGAGCACTGGGATGTCTGTGCGTTTAGAAAGGTGAGCTTTTGCAGACAGTTTGGTTGTACTTTCTGGCAAACAAGCCCTCTGCACACAGCTAAACTTACTACCATTCACAACAGTGACTCATTCTTATTTACTGCACCTCTCAGGCAGAACTCTACCCCCTCCCCCCACCAAATGTTTGATTGTTGAAAATTCTGAGCCATGGCATTATACTCACAGAACACCCCGAATTTCTCCAGCAGACAACCTGATGCTTCAACTAACTCGGCAGAGAAAGCAAAGACGTAGGCTAATGAGTCAAACTCTTGAAATAAGCAAGTACAGAATGTTTTTACTTCACATAGCCTCGAACAGTTTTCCAAAATAATACGACTTTAGAAATACGCCCAGACAAATATGATTCCTCTTCTCGCATGCAGGTTAACTTTTAGCTCAGTCAAAAGCCAACAAATGCTACATGTTCATTATACAGGATTCATTATCAGCTATGACTATTCATTGTAGTCCATGCAACAGAATGCCAATCCACTCAAAGTGACTTGATCCCCATCATGCTCTTAAGTTTTTTTTTTCCCTTTTCAACAGAACTGCTACTTATTTTACATACTACATTTTTATTGGCTCGATTCTGAAACAATAAGTCAGTGTATGGCATACTAAATGTGGTTGGCAAATATCAACAAAACCACATCTAATTTTCCATCAGCTGAATAGTTTTCAAAATGACGTTTTTGCTTCATTTTAAGTGATTTCGACAGAGTATGATCCAAACCCACGAGGAGCTCGACAAGAAGTGACAGGGGAACCATATCCGAGCTGTGAACCAGTATAAAAGGACTCAGCATGAGCCCAGAGCTGAACCATCTGCCCCGTGCAAGCTTATCAAGCTCAGCATTATCCATCATCTAGGACCAATACACAAAACAGTTTACTGTTTCCATCAGAGAAGACAGGCAACATCCACAATCTCATGAAGGCCACCCTGATTTGTTTTGTTGTTGTTGTTTTTTTTTTGTTTTTTTTAGTGATCATGGGACATACAAGCCAAAAACTGGCAAGTTAATCACGAAACTTGGAATTTGGCATGCAAAAACCAGCTACACAAAGTTGCCACGTTTGCTACCCACCATACAAATTCTAGCAATAAAGCCAAAAAAGCTTTGTGTCATCATGCCAGGCTAAAACTGAAGAAGATTTGGTTATTTGTCCCTGGACCTTAGTCATTTAAAACTGAAATCTACAAGAAACTGTTTGAACGCACGATAGAAATTCTTGTGCTGACAGTTACTACACCTTGTTAGAAAGTCCACTATAACTGTTACCATTTCTTTTTGGAAAAAATGTGGAAACCAAATTGCAAAATCTTCAAGTTTTGGTGATTTTTCCAGCTATTAAAGATTATTGTAGAAGGATATGCAGTGCCCCACAATATTTTTAATTGTGAAATGCCCCTAGAAGGCAAGTCTATATTTTTGGTGTATCCATCTATAAATGCAATAAATCTCCGTTTCTGTGTGTGTTCCTCAGATATCTCCCAAACCATTCATCAGACTGGCCTCAGATTTTATAAGTGCTTTGCTGAGGTTACGAGGGTGTGCATCCTGGAGTATGAAGTTGCTCAGTTAAAATATGTAATTTTTATCAAAAGTTTAGCCACCACTGTGTTTCCACATGCTCTGGCTTCTAGGAGTGTGGGCAGGGTTTCGGATTGACTCCATATTGATTGGATAATACGCGGCATCACGACCAATCACCAGAGCACTCCATAAACAAAACAAGTGAAAGGCAACAAATTTGACCAGAGAATACTTAAGATTTAATGCTAAAAAAAAAAAGAAAAAAGAATTATACTATAATGTTGCCTTGATTGCATAGCTTCTTCTTTTAGATTTGATTGGCGGTTGGCAACCAGCTTACAGGTGCATTACCGCCACGTACTTCACTCTATATATCATCACTATCCGGTCAGGAGCTGTAGTCCTATCGTCACTGCTGTGTCCAATCGAACCTCAACTCTATCTTCAGACATCTTCTTCTCCTTGATTTGATTGGCAGTTGGCATTACCGCCAAATACTTCACTTTCTTTCTGGGTGCCTGTTTTTCCTCATAGCTTTGTGACTTTTCCTCATAGCTTGTTGACATTCTTCTTCATGATGTGTTCCTGACCTCCTTCTTTACTCTCGTATCTGCATCTCTGTAGTCCGTATCTGCGGCTCATCTCATTCTTCTTCTGCCTTTAGACTTGATTGGTGGTTGATCCACCAACCCATGATGTCTTTGAACTTAAATATCCCCCACTCAAGTCCTCAACTGCTTTCCAATGTAGCCCCTTAATGCCGAGATATTTTTCTGCTGCTTTCACAGTGATTGATTTTTTCTGTTTTCTTGGAAGTCTGTGCAGTGCAGTTTATCACATCTACCACAAATAAGACAAAATTATTTTCCTTCAAAACCAGAGTAGCTTCCTTAATTCTACTGCATGCACTGCAAGTCTGCACACTTTCCTTGTCCACTCCCACTTTTTTAGCTGGCACCTTTTTTGCAGCTTCTGCATATGTTAATTCCTGGAAGACTTATCTGCTGCTTTTTTGCTGGCTTCACAACCTCGATATGCAGAGCTATGATCACCACTGCAGTTGCAGCACTTTAACATGGCTCCTCTTTCACACTTGCCATATCAGGGATGGCAACAGGAAATTCTGATTTCAGCTGAAATCTAATTTGGTTGATTGACTTATGGGGGGGCCAGGGGGGCACAGCCCCCCTGAAGCTGAGAGGTTTTAAGTAAAACAGAAGTAATTTAGACTGAAAAAAAAAAAAAATGAAATACTAGACTTAGATAAACCATTAAATTTAATGAAAAGTTAACTTACTTTTTTCTTCAATGTTGTCTCACGGTCATGAATCCAACATATTTAATGGGGATGAGAATGGGGTTTGGGAAAAAAAGAGGAAACTAAGCCGGGGGTCTTAGTTAGGCTTGCGTCCCCCAAGCTGGATCCAAGGCTCTGCCTTGGTGGGGGGTCTGGGGGGCGTTGCCCCCCAGAAGCTAACAAAATCTGGTGTTTTAGAATGCTCAAATGTGGTCTTATATTTAAAGTTAGAAGTAAGTACAAATGCACTTACAGTTTACCTTTTTAATCTGCTGCTGCATCACGTGTAAATTTATGGTATCTGAATGGTATGTTGATGTAATAATACTAAATTATATTTTACTATTTAATATGTTTAGAACTGACACAGAATTACATTTACATAGTTCTAGAACCAGGGATGGCAACAGGAAATTCTGATTTCAGCTGAAATCTAATTTGGTCGATTGACTTACGGGGGGGCCGGGGGGGGCGCAGCCCCCCTGAAGCTGGGAGGTTTTCAGTAAAATACAAGTAATTTAGACTGAAAAAAATGATTAAAAAAATGAAATACTAGACTTAGATAAATCATTAAATTTAATGAAAAGTTAACTTACTTTTTCTTCAATGTTGTCTCACTGTCTTTAGTCCAACATATTTAACAGTTCTATTAGAGTTTTTTACACTATTTACACTGGTCACCAAGTCACTTCTAATGTGAAACTTTCTTCCTTTTGGCAGCAAGCTGTGTCAGTCTCTGAACTTTGAACTTCATCTCCTTTTCTTTTTTTTCCACAATATCTTTATTGAACCCTTTTTTTTTTAACAAACATGATACAAACAAACACTAACACTAAAGTACTACAAAAAAAAAAAAAAAAAAAAAAAAAAAAAAATGCCCTAAAAACACCAACAACCACCAACAAAATCAAGTCTTCAACAATGCTCCTCTGTTTAGTCTAGACAATCCAATACATTAGTGTACATATTATGTTCACCAGTTTGGAATTTACAAGGTCCACACACATCATTCACCTTCTTCTTCAAGAGTTATGTTTAATTTTTTACATAATCAATAAAAGGTCTCCATATATTCTCAAACACAATTTCCTTTGATTTCAGTATATATGTTATTCTTTCTAATGGAAGGTTTGTTAACATCTGTCTTAACCACTGAGTCACATCTGGTCTATGAGTCTTTTTCCATAATAGTGCAATACATTTTTTGGCATTAAGCAAACTGAGGTCTATGAATGTTCTTTCACTTTTATTGAAATTATGCTTTTCTGGGTACAGACCCAACAAAAACAGTTTAGGATTCAATATGATTTGTTTTGAGATTATTTTTTCAATTGTTACCCTCACCTCCTCCCAAAACATTCTTATTAATCTACATTCCCATAAACAATGAAATAGGGTTCCTTTACTTTCCATGCATTTTGTGCATGTATCTGGTATATTTTTGTTATATCTATTTAACTCCTCCGGTGTAACATACATCCGCATTAACCATTTGAAATGTATCAATTTAAGGCGTGCATTTATTGATTTGGTTTGAGCTTCTGTACAAGCCAATTCCCATTGTTCCTCTGAAATTTCAATTTGCAGATCTTCTTTCCAGTAGTTTAATCTTTTCAGTGAATTTTCACTTGAAGATAGTGTCAATGAGTTATAAAACTCTGAAATAATACCCTCTTTTACTATCTTTCATCATCATTTTTTCCAAGGATGAATAAATAGGTCGAGTGAGAGCTTTATTTTGATTTGATCGAATAAAGTTTCTAAGTTGAAGATATTTAAAAAAATGTGTTCTATTGAGATTAAATTTGATCCTCAGCTCTTCAAAAGACATTATGTTGTCTGCACATGGCAAATATAAATCCTGAATCTTTTGTATCCCTTTTAAATTCCATACTTTAAATACAGCGTCCGCTCTCCCTGGTTTAAAATATTGATTACCCCATATTGGACTAAATTGTGACAATAACTGTGGTTCTTTTAAATAGTTTTTAGCTTCACACCATATTTTGATCATATGCTTTACAAATGGATTTTTAACTTGTTTTTGTAATTTTTTTGCCGAATCTGAGTATATGAATATGGGAAGAGGTAAAGGTAAATTGTATGATTCCATTTCAGTCCAGTGAGGGAGATCATTTGATGAAAAATAATATGTCATAGACCTCAGTTGTGCCGACCAATAATACAACATAAAATTTGGACATTTCAGACCTCCACGATCAAATGGTAAATATAATAAAGACAAACGTAATCTAGCCCTCCTGTTGTTCCATATAAATTCCACTAACTTTTTTTTTTATTCTTGAGAATAGATCTAAAGGTGGTGATAAGGGAATGTATTGAAATAAATAAAGTATTTTAGGTAAAATATTACTTTTAAGTATATTGATTCTCCCGATCATCGACATTGGTAGTGACATCCATCTCTGAGTTAACTCATTGATATCTGACATTAAGGCTTCATAGTTGACACTGGCGACTGATTCTAGCTTAGGCATAATTTGGATTCCTAAATATTTAAACTGATTTACAACATTGAATTGATTTACCTCAGGGGCTGGGTAATTTCTCTGGGTCTCATTTAGCATTAATATTGAAGATTTAGTTTTATTTATTATTTTATATCCTGATATTTCCCCAAAATTCTTTATTAAATTCAACAAGGTTGGAATTGATTTTTTTAAATTCGACATAAACAAAATTATATCATCGGCGTACAGGGAGATTTTATGTTCTGTTGGTCCAACTTTAATTCCATATATTTGTGAATGTAAACGTATCGCTATAGGTTCAATTGCCATAGTAAACAGTAAAGGTGAAAGTGGACAGCCTTGTCGACATCCTCTATTGATTTTTATTGGTTTTGAAATATTGTTATTTGTTAGGATTTCTGCTGTAGCATTATTGTATATTATTTGAACCCATTTTATGAAATTATTTCCAAGTCCAAACCTTTGTAGGACTTCAAAAAGAAAGGGCCATTCAACTCTATCAAAGGCCTTTTCGGCGTCCAATGATAGGAGAGCTGTATCCGGTGCTTCTTTATTAAAATAAATAATATTAAATAGTCTTCTTACATTATGGAAGCCTTGTCTACCCTTTATAAAGCCATTCTGATCTCGATTAATAATATTTGGTAAAATTTCTTGTATTCGTCTTGCTAAAATTTTACAGATTATCTTAAGGTCGGCGTTTAATAGGCTTATTGGTCTCATATTTTCACATTTATTAGAGGGCTTACCTGGTTTTGGCAGCAGTATAATTAAGGCATTATTTATGTATGATGGTAAATTATTATTTTGAAATGCTTCTAAAACCATTTCCAAAAAAGGTTTTATTAATTTATTCTTAAATTTTTTATAAAGGTCAACTGGAAGACCATCTGGTCCTGCACTTTTTCCTGATTTCATATTATCAATGGCTAGCCCAACTTCTTCTTGACTAATTTTAGACTCCAATATCTCCCTGTTTTCATTTGGAATACACGGTATAGATAGTTCGTTCAAAAACCCATTTAGTTTTGTTAAATCAGGTTCATTTTTGGTATCATATAATTTTTCATAGTAATCTCTAAAGGCTCTATTAATTTCTAAAGGATCTATAACTACCTGTCCTTTACTTATAATACTGGTAATTGGTGTTTTAATTTCCAATTGTTTAATCTGCCATGCTAATAATTTTCCTGATTTTTCACCTTGTTCATAAAAAGATTGTTTCAATCTTAGAAGACTCGAGGCAGCTCTATTCGCTGATTTTTTGTCGTATTCAGCTCTCAAAATCAGTAATTCATTCTCCAACCTTGGGTCACTTCCTGCATACACTTTTTCCTGAAGACTTTTTATTTTATGTTCCAATTTAGCTCTCTCCTCTCGAGTCTTCTTAGATTTTGATCCTGTATAACTAATAATATGTCCCCTAATAAAAGCTTTGAAAGCCTCCCACTTTACACATGCTGATGTTTGTGTAGTATTGATGTCAAAGAACTCGTCTATCTGTTTTTCTATATACTTGACAAATTCCTCATCCTGAAGCCATTTATGCTGAAATTGCCATCTACCTGATTCCTTTATCAATTTTTTATCTACATATATTAGACAACAGGGTGCATGATCAGAAATCACGATGTTATCATAAAAGCAGTTTTGAATCTTGGACCTTAATTCTGTGGAAATCAAAAAATAATCAATACGTGAGAATGTCTTGTAGGTACTGGAATAACAAGAATAGGCTTTAACTTGTGGTTTCATTTCTCTCCATATATCTAACAGTCTCAATTCTTTCATAAAATGATTAATAGTCATCCTACATCCAATGTGCGTACAATCCAGTCCTGTTGATCTATCCACACCTGGATTCAATGTACAATTAAAATCCCCTGCTATTATATGTTGCCCTGTAAGTGATGATAAGATGAGAAATAAATTAGCAAAGAACTTCTGATCATCTATATTGGGACCATATAAGTTCACAAGATTTATATTTTCTAATAGCAAAGAACCTTGAATGATTACATATCTTCCAAATTTGTCTCCAATTACATTTTTCACCTGAAAAGGAACTGATTTATGTATGAGAGTCATAACTCCCCTGGCTCGGGATGAAAATGAAGAGGTGAATACACTTCCCTGCCATCTACTCCTAATTCTTTTAACATCCTCCTCTATCAGATGAGTTTCTTGTAAAAACAATTCTTGAACCCATGTCCTTTATTTTATTCATAACTTGTTTAAGTTTTTTTAAATTTTGTAGACCTCTGCAATTCCATGAAGTTAAATTAAGATTAACACTTTGGTCCATGATCAATAGAGAGTTTAGGATTACCTTGCAGTGTAAACATGCTCATACAGAGAAGCAAAAACATGAGTGGTTGAACATTCATCCTACAAACTACACACAAACAAATTTCCCCTTCCCACACTTGTGGCAAACCCCCCAAAATCAAAAGAAAAATTCTGTCTCCCGATATAGCCATCGACCGTTCCACACCCACGGGGAACAGCCTAAGCCACTCCTTCTTCATCCTCCCAATCACCCTAACTCTACTGCTTTTAATGACGTAACATTAACTCTCCTCTGTAGTTTTCCAACTTAACTCCAAAATTTTTAACAACTTTGTACATCATAGTTTTTTTTTTGTTTGTTTTGTTTTTGTTTTGTTTTTTTAATATATAATACAATCTATATTTTGTAAACTTACCATTTACTTCAAGTCAGTCAGATGCCTGTGCAAATGCTTAATTATTCTACCTTATATTTTGTTCATGCTTAGCTCCCACCAGTCTCTTCTTCTTCTTTGATCTTCTTGATGAACTCCTGCGCCTCCTCTGGGGTCTTGAAGATGTGGGTTCTGCCCTCATACGTGGTCAGCAGTCTCGCAGGATAGATTACACCATGACGAATCCCAAGGTTGCGCAGCTCCTTACGTATGGGATCAAACTGCTTCCTCAATTGCTGGATTCCTGTGGCCAAATCTGGGTAGAACCGCACCTGCTGGTCCTGGTGTTTAATCTCTCCTTTAGCACGTGCAGCGTTGAAGATCTTCATCCTGTCTCTGTTGCTAAGAAACTTCATAATTAAGGTCCTCGGCGGTCCCTTATCTCTCCGTGGGCCAATACGATGTGCTTTTTCCAGAACCACTGCTGATTGCAACTCCTCGCTGCCCAGCACCTCCGGAATCCACTTTTCCAGAAAGGAACATACGTCCCGACCTTCTGATTCCTCTGGAAGACCCACCAGCCTCAAATTATTCTGTCTCGACCGAGATTCCAAATCCAAAATATTATCTTCCAGAGATTTTTTTTTTTTTCCCAAAGTGCGCACCTTTAATTGAAGACGGGTGACGTCATCTTCAGCACTAGCGAGACGGAGCTCCATCTGCGCCGTTCGTTCTACACAGTCACCCAATTCCTTTCTTATTCCTTCCAACGCTGTCATAATCCCATCAAATCTAGAGGAAAAGTCCGCTCTCATTGAACTCATGGCAGCCATCAGCGCATCTGCGCCATTCCCCGCAGACATCGCACCGCCGCCAGCCTCCTCCGCCATATATGGAGTTTTGTTTGCTGCGTCATAGACCTGAAAGTCCGTTAATTTGGACTGTTTCGGCGGCTCGCTTTTTCCTTTTCCTGGTTTTCCAGCCTTAGGCTTCGCCGACATATCCTCGCCCAAATGCTGGGATACGTTCTGTCCCAAATGAGAGAGTTATTTGCCGATTTTTTTTCTCCGGGAGCAGAGCAGAGCGAGACACGTCCGTCCTACGTGGCAGCCATAACCGGAAGTCTCATCTCCTTTTCTGGTTTCTTCAGAAACTGTCCAAGTGTTTCTGTTACCTCATTGAACTTTGAGCCAATTTTCACCTTTACTGTCACTTCGCTCCCCGAAGCTCCTGGGGTTTTATGATTTTTAAGTACCAGAACTGTGCTTACATGACATAAAACAAACAGCTGAATGCCACTTATTACTGTACAATATTGACTTATGTTCCAAGAAGATAGCATTCCTAAACTAGAAAAGCACTCAGAGCGCATCCCTCCGCCAAGGCTCCTTCCGTTTGTCATGGATCAACTCCAAAATGTAATGGTTTTGTGTGTAGGCCTATAGCCACTTGTGGTGAAAATTGCATCAAAGTCTGTCCATCAGTTTTGGAGTATTGTTGCTAACACAATGTGAGAAGATAAGCGCCTTGGCTGAGGTATGCATTCTCAGATCATCACCAAAATATAATGGGTTCCTCTATAGCCCAAGAACCACCTCTGGTGAAAATTTTATCCAAATCCATCCAGTAGTTTTTGTGTAATCCTGCTGCACAAATACAAAAAAAGCCCTTGATGGAGGTATGCACTCTCAGATCATCACCAAAATCTAATCATCTGTTCCCCGTGCCATTGCACACCTTTCCTGAAAATTTCATGAAAATCCGTCCATAACTTTTCCTTGCTAACAAACAAACAGACAGACAGACCAACGCCGATGAAAACATAACCTCCTTGGTGGAGGTAAATATTCCAACAAGCATTATCCATCACATGCTTTAACACTTGATCAAATCAAAATCAGTTAATTTTATCTATTCCATAATAGAAATAAAATTCCAACATACCATTACTTTTTATAATTTCAGCATTCATTTCAGATCACCAGTTTCAATCTCCATTGAGTCTTGAGCAGCTCATTTTCCTCCCCCGCGCAGCTCAGCTCAAACAGCCGCTGTACTCAAACGGAAACCGAGTCGACTGGACTCCTGAACGGGAGCAGGCGTTCTGAGGTTAAAACAGTGCTCATTACCCACGTCTCGGACATGGGCATAGCGGCCGTCGTGGAGCAATGCGTTGCCGGTTCTTGGCAGCCGCTCACCTTTTTTTTAAGCAGGTCTTTGCACGACAGTGAGCGTAAATACAGCATGTTCGACAAAGAGTTAATGGCTCTCTACCTGGCGTACGCCACTTCCGGTTCTGGCTGAAAGGGCACACTTTCACTGCGTCGTGGACCATAAGCCGCTAACGTACTTAACGTACATATAATATACAAATAAAGCGGAATTCGGTGAATTACCGGAAAAATCACATCCCTGAGAACAAGCCGAAATGAATTTTTGACAAAGCATACGAGCCATTTGATTGGTCCAATCGTTTGCAACTATCCAATCGCAGGGCTGTTTACAATACAGCAGTAGCTTGAGTACATCCGGGTTATCGCGAGACTTCGGGGAAGCGCCGAGCGCATATGTTTTTTTTCTTCCAAACTTTATTGAGAACAAGGTAAAGGTACAAAATTATGACATAGATGATGATAAAATCGGCGGAAATCCGCGGATCGGCGGAAAATTGCCATCCCTGTAGAACAGACAAAATAATTTAACCAAGTAAAATAAATTATAAATATTAACAAAATTCCATCATCAAGTCCATCACCCATTTATTAAAATATACTGACATTCTGCAAACATTTTGATTTATTAATGTGCGCATTTGTTAGTGTTACTAGGAATATAAAAAAAGTTGTGTATTAGTATATTTTAATATTTGAAAGATAATCTAAGAAAGTAAGTAAAACCTAAAAGATGTTTAATATTTTTATGCAATGACCATAAAGAAATAATGTTTACTAATAAAAGCAAAGATATCTTAGGAAAGGCAACCCATCACCACCCATGACAAAAAAAAAAAAACCTTACACATGCATTATGTAACTCCTCCTAGTGAAACAAAAAGTGATAAATTATATTCAAAATTCTTAGATTGCATTTCAAATTGTGAGGAAAATATGTAATAACATTTATCTATTAACAATCGATTATCAGCATTCAAATGCAATTAGTGTTTCAAAACAGGCATGACGTCACAACTTACACATGCTATTTCATAAATTCATTACGCGAAAATTCTCAAGTACATTACTTATAACGAGAAAAAAATCTTACCTCGGAATGTGTCTTCCGATCACTAACTGCTGTAATCGGGGCCGATTGTGATGAACTTTGACTGACATCTGAATTTGACCGTGTCCATCGATCGTTTTGAATGCAGCACAAGCGAGTAGTTCGATCTCCTTGTAGCCACAATTTTGAGATGTTTCTGTTTTGAACAGTGTTCAACTAAGGCAACACAACCACGAGATCCATAACTCAAGAAATCGTTACAATAAACACACTGGGCTTTCCCTGGTACTTTGCATTTCGCTATGAAGTCGGCCATTTTTTCAACCACAACTTCGGTATTTTTACCGATCTTTACTGTCATTGACAGTTTTTTCGAGCCATTCCCAACGAAACTTGTTCCTTATCCCTTTGTCGATTTCTAAAATTCTTGCTTTGTTGTCTTTCGTGAGTTTTAGGTTCACCATTTTCATGAAATTGGGAAAACTCGGTTGATTGAACTGTCTGCCATTTGCATTTCGCTCCGCGTGTTGGATATGACAAAGGAATAACAAAATCATCAATTGGTTGCTTCATTAAGTATCAGCCAATCAGTAGCCTTGTTACATTACATTACTGCTCTCGCTGGGTAGCGTATTCTGCATGGTGGATTTTAGCAGCCGATCGAAAATACAACTCGCCGCTCTTAACATACCTCCCCCCCACCCTAAAATTTTTTCCTCGAATTTAGACGATTCGCGAGAATGACCCTAGACATGATCAAAGCCGAGGAATTCCGTGGATCCGCGAAGGATTCTCATCCCTGATTTAACAGTTCTATAAAAGTTTATTACACTATTTACACTGGTCACCAAGTCACTTCTAAGGTAGTCGGCATGTTTCTTCACTTTTGATGCGTGGTCTGACAGCGCCACACATCCACGCGATCCATAGTTAATCAAGTCTTTACAATACACACAAAAAGCTTTTCCGGCCACGTCTGGTTTCTTCAGAAATTGTCCGAGTGTTTCTGTTACCTCGTCGAACTTTGAGCCAATTTTCACCTTTACCGTCACTTTTCTCTCAAGCCAATTCCATCGGAACTTATTTTTGACACTTTTGTCTATTTCTAGCACTGATGACTCCTGATCCTTCGACAAAAATCTCATAATTCCGCTGAAAACGATACCAAAAGCTCAGAATTCCAACACGAATATGCTGCCATGAATTTTTGACAAAGCATACAATGAGCCATTTGATTGGATAGTTGCAAACGATTGGACCAATCGCAGGGCCGTTTACAATACAGCAGTAGCTTGAGTACAAAACATCCGGGTTATCGTGGGAGACTTGACCCGGGGAAGCGCCGAACACTCATGTAATCATGTTGATTTTCGCTAAAATCGATAACAATAAGGTACCTTACCCCCCCCCCCCCCTAAAATTTTCACAACGGATTTAGACGATTCACATAAATGATCAATTTGAAAATAAGTCGGCGGAAATCCGCAGATCGGCGGAAAATTGCCATCCCTGCATATTTATGTTCACCAGAGCATCTGGCACCATGTTGTCTACCTTTGCATATCACTGCTACATGAACGAACTTTTGACGTTTGAAACATTCGAGTGGAGGAACGTAAAGTCTGACTTCATAGCTCATGTAGCCAATATACACCTTACTTGGCAGTCTTGTTTCATCAAATTTTAACATTACTGACAGACTATCACATTTTTCACAATTTCTATTAACTTTCAATCTCCGTACCTCCGTCACTTTTACTCCAGTTAAGTTCCTCATTATTTCATCAGTTGAGACAGCCGTTGAAATGCTCGATCACTCCTCTCATTGCCTTACTTCCTTCAAATACTGAACACTGCACATTTTTTCCCTGCATCTTATGGACTCTTGATTGTTTTTCCTTGTTGAACACCATCTTACATGTAACCAGCAACGAACCACTACGAAGAACCCTTGCATTTAAAACTTCTCCAAGTAACCCATTAATTACATTTGTGAGCTTAATTAGGTTCCACTCACGAAATGATGCCTCTTCCTGAGTAAGTTTAATGATTATACTCCTGTTCATTCCGGGATCGTTCATCCTCTGATTCCTCAGCACTTGATAACGGTCTTGATTGAGTTTGACATCTACGTTTGCTTCTTTTAGACTCCACACTTCCTCATCCCCGCTTCCCACCTCCATTCCTCCTAGCTGAATTATATCCACTTCTAGATTTCCAGGAGCTGTCCTCTTTCGCATACTACCACCACCCCGATTGCGTAGCTCTAAAGGATAATTCGGCATATGGGGAGAACACGAGGTGCGCAGGTGCAATGGGGCAGCAGCTAAATCGCCTTACTGTAGTCCTTCGCAGGGAGCCAAGCCCAGCCTGCCCGGTTGCCAGGAGGCTGCTGCTTCACCCCTGCGCCACCGCTGTCTGTCGCTGTCACCGCTGTCTGTCACATCTCAGAGCAACGGCTAAGCTAAAGAGACACCGACATAGAGCTTGTTCTCTGAGCGTCAAGTAAGCAAAGTTTATTTATGAATCACTTTCCAGAAACATAGAGCGTTGCACAATAAAATGAAATAAAAGGAAGTTGACAGATAAAAAAATACTTGCAAAAATACAAAAACAAGTTAAAACACAAGATTAAAATAATTTAAAAATATCAGACTTACCATTAAAAAGCAGGTGAAACTCAGCAGAAATACTCGTTAAACAAAGAAGTTTTCCAGCTGCTTTTTAAGAGCCCACAGAGTCAGATAAACGTATCTGGAGTAGGAGTCTATTCCAAACAGCATCATCCACCACCCTTCGCTGTGTGCAGAAATGCATCTCCATGAAAAATCAAGCCCAGAGAATATTTTATGAAAGATGTTAACAGTTTTACTTTGGGACATGATTTAAGGTTGAATAAGGCGAAAAAAATTTTGAAATATAGGAGATTGTGATACTCAACTATCACGGTATCATTGACTCGCGATAGGATCGACTCGTGACCAACAATCCCTCACGATTCCCATCCCTAGTGATTATGAGTCTCTTATGGGTCGTTAAATACAGCAGTGAGGCTAACGGCGACTTGGCTCCTTTTAATGTTAGTATCTGCACACTTCGTTCGCTTTTTCTTGGCATCTTCAGATGAAAAAAGAGTCAATCATCACATACTACGTAGATGGAGACTGCATTTGTTTTCATTACAAGCCATCTTTAACTGCTCTGCCCATGTTCTGCTGCATCTGAACAGCGCAGCCTGCACTGCTTCTGGAGTTACGTACCTGTAACCCCGCAGGCTCGTCTTAAAGGGGCAGTGTATGAAAAGTTCTCACATCAGGGTGTCTGCAGGTTTTAACAAGTGCAATTTTAGACTTTTTTAGACCTTTTTTAGACCATCATGGATTAAATTTACGACCTTCACGAAGTATTAAAAAAAAAGAACAAACCCAGATTGCGGTCAATTGACGTTTATTGTCAATGAAACGAACATATATACACCCATTATTTTCATTATTTTACATGCTTCTAAGCTCTGCACTTTTGGTGGCAATTTCATCCTCCAGAACCTTAAGCTGGGAGAGTTTGTCTTTAGCAGCCCTCCTCAGAGCATTTGATTTTGAGAGGAGCTGTGCCATTTTGCTCCCAGCCTTGCCCTCTGCTTGCTCTGCCAACTCATCTGCATCTTTGCCCAGGCTCTCAATGACTGTATGCAGACTGTCCCTCTTGACTTTCAGGTCTTGTAACTGCTCCTCCGCGTGTGCCCTTTTCTTCCCTTGTGTCTCTGCCTCCTTCCTCTTCCTCTCTTCGTCCAAATGCACACGGTACCGTGACCTGGCAGCCATGACAGATTTCATTAAGTCAGGTGTAAGTGGAACCCTGGTAACGCCCCCATGTATTGCAACGTAGTCGCAAACAAGCCTGTGTGCAAACCTTTGAGATACAATCTTTCTTGACGAACTCTGTTACTCCAAATCGGATGATATAGGCGGTCTTGTCTCTCCCGCATTGGAATGTTTTGGCTACTGTCGAGTCGGGAAACATTGCTTGAAACAGTTCCCCGATGTCATCATTAGCTCTGTATGACTGGTGTTTAGCCACGGTGTTAAGCGCCCACAGAACTTCTGCCTTCATCGTTTCAGTCGAGCCCATTAGATCGCGAATATCATTTGTATTATTTCTTGACGTGCTGCTTGCAACCGAACAGAACTGAGCAATTCCATGAGAGTTGCGTGCTGCATTTGCTGATTCCTGGTGTTTGCTAGCTTTGATGTGTGACTCCAGTGCCCTGACGCCCAGGGTCCCGAGTTTAAGTGTTCTTTTGCACAACGTGCAGTACGCCTCAGTGTCGTCGTTGGGAATGCGTTTGAGCCAGTCTGCAAAGTCATCTCTTGAGAGCCAACTGTCATTAAATTTACATTTGCCCATCTTTTTAGTTTTGTCCTGCTAGCTTTCTATCCTGCCATTCGCACGTTACTTCACAACTATTCCCGCCTTGCTCGCGCACACAGCTCATTCAGACCAGAGCCAAAATGCTTGCTCCAGCATCCTGTGACAACAGTACATTTCCGTTTCACATCTGTAGTTTTATTGTGCGTTCCACTAACGGCAACATTTCATGTAGAACAGGGGTCGGGAACCTTTTTGGCTGAGAGAGCCATGAACACCACATATTTTTAAATGTAATTCTGTGAGAGCCATACAATATGTTTAAAACTAAAAATACAAGTAAATGTGTGCATTTTATGTAATTTCAACACTTTTAAAGTACAATAAGTCTCTGAATTCTTTTTAATAACATTGTTATGCTGTTGCTAATCAATGATGAGTATTTCTTACCATTAATGCGACTTCTGGTGCTCAATATTGGCTGAGCCTGGATACCCGGATGTGCAGCGGCTTCCGGGATATTCAAATTTAAATTCAAACATTTATTTCAAACTCAGGGTTCATATTAAATGCAGAACTGAAACGAGTAGAAAATAAATAAATAAATGCTTAAATTCAGCGGGCCGTCTCGTGTGATCTGAGCTCATAATGGCTCGTAATGGATCTGAGCTCGTAATGGCCGTGTGGAAAAGACATAAGAACAATACTTTAAAAAAAACAATCCACCGTGGCAGCATGGTGGTGCAGTGGTTAGCACTGTTGCCTTACAGCTAAAAGGTTCCTGGTTCGAATCCCCAGGCTGGCAGGGGTTGGAACCTTTCTGTATGGAGTTGGCATGTTCTCCCTGTGCTGTGTGGGTTTACTCCGGGGGCTCCGGTTTCCTCCCACAATCCAAAGACATGCATGTTAGGTTAATTGGTTGTTCTAAATTGTCTCTAGATATCTGTTTCCTATAGGCCCTTAGAATAGAGGGTTAGTACTAGTGAAAGCGCTTTGAGTGGTCTTTGTGACTAGAAAAGCGCTATGTAAGTGCAGGTTAGTTAGTTTATCAATATTTTGCATTGAAACGTAGGTCTTAAATTACTCAAACTCAATTTTAGACTCACAGTGCAAAATATCCCTGTATTTTAGACTTTTTTAGGCCTAAAATTGAAAATGTGTAATTTTAGACTTTTTTAGACATCGCGGGCACCCTGTCACATACATTGGGGGGGGGGGAGAGCAAGATTATGGTTCTACACCACGATTGTTGCTTCCAGTTTTATTTCAGTTAATCGCCCAGCCATAGTTGCCAATACAGTCCTACCATAAACTGGTTATCACAGGAAACTCCAAAGGTAAATGAGTGGATGAACATCGTACTGGACCCTGAGAGAATAGACAAACATTTGTGAATCACCAGTTCGTACAATTAGTTGTGCAATGGAGAAAAAAAACCTGATCAACTTCCTCCATTAAGGTCGAATTTCATCTTCAAAATAAGCAAGTGATTACTCCATTACCTTTGCTGTTTTGTACCCTTTCACTCCTCTTTTCTCAAAATGTTGACAATTAGACTCAAAAATCTTTCAAGAAATAACTGTCGAGAGATATTGTCTACATGCTAAATATTTCTCTTTAATAAACCAATGTCACAATGTTAAAATGTGAAATTACTTCTTCCACACAGACAAATGTTGGCTGCACTTGTGTTCAGTGTCTACAACCCAATGTGGTTATATAGCCAGTAGTTAAAGCACACCGTTGACAAACCACAAGGACAAACTTCTGCCTCATTAAGGAGCTTTCTGCTGATACACTACTGACCTCTGTGAACTAACGTTTAACTGACAACCATGGATCTGTTCTCTCATCAAAATTGTCCAACAAATCCATAAGAGTTGTCCTCCCCGAACCCCGCTACCTGACATGCCTATGAACCGATGAGTTAAGGAACTGGAATAATGAACTCAAGAAAAGAGCCAATTAAGCCTGAGCCTGGCCTAGACCTGACTTTACAGGTTTAAATAACATATCGGCTTGACGGGTTGCAGCAGGCTCTGTCAGTTTCCTTTGACCTAAAGATATCCTGATATTTCACAGCTGTGATCCTCACAAGCTTGGTTCACAGCACGGGATTTCCTCTGCTGAGGAATTGGGTGAGTAGGGATAAAGGGCTTTTGTGAATGGCACAGAAGAGCAAGTGAAACAGGTTATTGGGGGACTTGTTTTAGTCAAACATGGTGGGGGCATGCCAGCTTGAACATCTAATCTCTTGAAAAACTGTCCTCACTTCAGTGAAAACTGTTTCTTCCCCTCACTTTCCTTACAATTAACAAGTTTAAAGCTTCTCCAGGAGAAAGCACGACACTGTTGCTTCAGGTTAAGATGGACAGACTGCATTATCAGCACAATAGATTGGGAACAAGTAATGACAAACCTATATAACATTCAAATGTTTCTTTATACTGCAGAACAAAAGGTAATGTTAATACTAAATGTACTTGAAAATAGCATGGTAGGGTGTCTATAGAAACTGCCAAGGTTATTTCAATACTTTCTAAAATCTCTAACATCACAGGAAATTCAACAGCAGCATGTGACGTAAAAGCACATGAAAAGAGAAAATTACTTTTTGAAATAGTTTTTGAGCCCAAAATAAAGCAAAGTCATCTTAAGTGTGACCAGCTTTAGTCTTTAAATATTTTCGTAGGTACAAATGTTCTTGCCACTGTTGAAATTGTCTTTTATAAAGTAATGCTGTATTTGCAATGCAGTTTCACTGTGCAAAAGTAAAACCTAAAACAGCATTGCGTGGAGAGTTTCTCTTGGTGTGTACAAACTGACGCGATTAGACTTAAAATGAGCAAATCTGTCATACTAGAATACTTTTACACAAATTCATAAGCAAGTTCATGCGCATTCATTTGACAATATTTCTGGATATCAAGACACTCAAAAATTCTCTGACTTTTTAGAATTGCTTTAGGAATTGTGTCATTCCTGCTGCACAGCAGGTACACTGCTGAAACCCCCATGGTTAAGACATAACCGCTAAATGCTTCTGCCTCTCACCCCATGCGAACACGATCTCGTATCAACCCTCCGCTCCCCCTGTTCATCCTACACAAAATGTTCTGGGACTCAGTGGCAGTTCCGCTTTCTGTCACAGCCACAGATGCAGATAGAGGAGAGACAAATGAAAATCTGTTTTTCACAGCACCATGTGTTCCTTCCATTCAACGTTCCTGAGAAAAATAGATGACTCAAATAAAAGTTGCTATGGTGACCAAAGTATGGCCTCCAGTGGGTGTTTTCAGCTCAAGAAGTCCAGAGGAAGGAGAGGGAGTTTTCAGGATTGCAACCGTTAGGCTAACAAGTTATGAACCTTGAAGATGTGTTCCTTTATTTCAAAGTCCAGCAATTATAGGGGAAAAAAAGAAATTCTCCAATTTAAATAAAAAGCACATTTCTTTTCACTCACAAAATTATAGCACATAAACCTTAAGAAACACTGCCTCAGTCACACAGCTTTTGCAAATATCTACCTACATATGAAGGGCAAATGAGTAAGCAGCATCATTACTAGCACTTGGCATCAAAATCAGGCAAGCGTGAAGATATGAACAAAACTAAGCGCAACCAATGAAGCACAGCCTGCCTCATCAAAAAAAAAAACTTAACGAGGCAGTTTCTCCATTATGCGTCATCACAACTACTAGACAGGCCACAGGTCCACACACTGAAGGCTAAATCAACCACTGAGCAGGCTACAGTAACATCAATATTAGCCCTTTAAGACTTACAAGGTTCTGTGATGTTCCAATTCTGGAATCTAATTTTGGACTGGTGTGCATGTTCACACCTAAAATAAATTCTAAGCCAGAAAAAAAGCTCTGTCCAGCTCAAAGTGAGGGCTACACGGAACTCATGCAAAATGTTTTAAATACCAGGTGAATATTTCAAAGACAGATTCTGCAAATCAACACCCTATTTCTTAAAGCAAATATTTTCAGAAATATTTTAAAACAACATCTACCAACATATTCTCCCTAAGACATCAACACGCAATGCCCCAAATTCCACACAGACTGAAATCGCGCTACCCAAAAAGACAACATCAATAGTGTGCTACATGTGGGATTCATGATAATCCCAGTGTAAATGTTAATATTCAATACTCTTGATTTGGTTGTTCAATGACATCACCTACTCATCTGCCAATGCAAGTTGCTACATGGCAAAAATAAACGGCGCAGGAAAATGGTAGCCACTCTACGACTGGAGTTACCTAAAAGAGCATGTACTTGTGTGGAAATATTTTGGTTTAAGGCCGTTCCACACTGTTATGATGGAGAAATGCAGTGTGGCAGCGTGGAAAATCCGGTCGAATATTATTCTGCAAGTCAGCTATTCACACTGCTAAGAGGCAAAGTTTCTGGTGTACTCAATTCTATTTTTGTTGAACTTCAGCTGCTTCAGGTCAAAGTTCTTCAGCCACCTTAAGAATAAACATCGTTCAATAGGAAGAGAGCTAAAATAAAACAAGGGGAGGTCTCAGCAATGGTGACTTCAAACGTAGGTAAACTGGCTCAACTATAAACTGCCACATCCAATAATATACTTTATTTTTGATTTAATCAGGCAGTCTCGAGCTATGAATCTCTTTTACAAGAGAGGCCTGAGAACAAAAAACATACACAAAAAACAAAAGACATGAGTAAGCAACAACAGACAAGGTCAAAAACCGCAAGAGTCAAACATTAAATAATAAGGTTTTAAACTGCCCAATGGGGAATGAAAGTCAAGTTTGAGAACCTTTTGCAGTTAATTCCATTTCAGTGTTTCTTCTGGCTTACAAGACCTTGGCTCGGTGGCAACATATTTTTCCGGGGGGGGGGGGGGGTGACACTACTGTAACTGTCATGTTAATTTTATACCATTTATTTCTTTTTTTTAAATTTTGCACAGTAACTTTGCACATGGAAGTTACCATTGGAAGTAATGTACAATCCAGGCTTGAAAGTTGGAATACTATTGGGCCAGCTGGGGTCCCACCCAGACATCCTGTGTTTGGACTTTTTACTGGTGTCATCTTTGTCTCCTTCCTTTGCTCTCACTTCTCCTGGACCCTCTGCCTGAACACTTTCCTCTCCTTGTTTGCCTCATCTTTCCCCCTCTGAGCCTCTTCTAATTCAGGTTCTTTGTCTGGTGGTATACAAACAGGTCAGAAAATACTAAGTGTCACATTTTGTCCTGCAGGATCTTTTGTCATGGTTTACATAAATGACAAAAATGTGTATTTTTTTGTATTTTTATTGTTGTGTTTCTTTTGTCCATTGAGAAAGCATCGGAAAGCGAAGGAAAAAAAAAACATTCATAATAATTAACTCACTATACATACATAAATTACATGGTCAGACGTAGGGCTGAAACAATTGGTCAACGATGTTGATAACGTCGATCATAAAAATTTGTTGACAGATTTTTATTGTCGACAAATCGTTTAATTTTAAAGTTTATATGCGTGCCGTGTAAATGCTCAGTTTAACTGTTCCAGCGATGAAGAGGAACACATCATGGCGACAGAGAAAATCACGGACAAGGCCAAAAGTTTCCAAAGTATGGGAGGATTTGACCGAAAATTAATAAATGAAACGAGTTAAATGCAGACTGTAAAGCAGTGTTGTCGTATCACAGCTGCACAGCAGCGATGCATCCATTCCATCCTCCTCTCCGGCCACCTGTCAGCGGACTGCACTGGTGAGGTTAGCAAGTAACAGAGTTTCTTATTTACAATGAGTGACTCTCAGCTTCAGAAAACTGACCACACTATTGGTACATGCTGTTAAAATAATTTACCCGTTGTTGGACAATAACCTTTCTTACGATGGTTGCTGACAGCAGAGCTGCTTCCGTTATGCTGGCTAATACAGGTGCATCTTACCAAATAAGAATATCAAAAAGTTAGATTTATTTCAGTAATTCAATTCATAAAATTAAACTCATTTTTTTTTATAGATTCATTACATACAGAGTGATATATTTCAAGTGTTTATTTCTTTTAATTTTGATGGTTATGGCTTGCAGCTCATGAAAACCCAAAAATCAGTTTCTCAAAAAATTAGAATATTACAGATCAATTTTAAAAAATTATTTTTTTTTAATAGAAACGCTGGCTGACGAAGTATTTCCATGCACACACTTAATACTTCGTCAGGGCTCCTTTTGCATGAATCAATACTGCATCACTGTGGCATGGCATGAAGGTGATCAGC
The DNA here is from genome assembly GCA_020510985.1 of Pholidichthys leucotaenia. Lineage (NCBI taxonomy): Eukaryota > Metazoa > Chordata > Actinopteri > Cichliformes > Pholidichthyidae > Pholidichthys > Pholidichthys leucotaenia. The sequence continues at coordinate 213,216,090 of CM035844.1, forward strand.
CTGTGTTACCGCTGAGGTGTTATGAAGGCCCAGGTTGCTTTGATAGCAGCCTTCAGCTCATCCGGGCTGCACGGTGGTGCAGTGGTTAGCATTGCGGCAGCACAGTTTTACCCTCAGCCGGGGGATCGCGGGGATCGTGGGTTCGATCCCTGCCCCCGGCCAACAGTGATCTGTGTGGAGTTTGCATGTTCTCCCCGTGTTGCGTGGGTTTACTCCGGTTTCCTCCCACATGCTAAAAACATGCAGGTTAGGGATATGGGGCGCTTGCGCACGCAGCGACCGGCAGCTGGTGGCGTGTCACCAGACTGCAAAACAAATCTACCTATGGGTACAAAATTAAGTACAAAAAAAAAAAAAAAAAAAATCTGCATTGTTGGGTCTGGTGTCTCATCTCCCTGTTGACAATACTTCATAGATTCTTTCTAAAGCCCATCCAGGGACAAGAGTTGCAAATTAGCTAATAGCTATACACTCTTTGTGCAACACATTAGATTGATTGTCATTTGATTAATTGTCTATGTTTATTGCACTGTCCCTGTCAAACAAATAAATAGATTCTGTATGGGGTTTAGGTCAGGAAGTGTTTGCTGGCCAGTAAAATATGGTGATACCATGGTCATTAAACCAGGCTTTGGTACTATTGGCAGCAGTGTGGGCAGGTGCCAAGTCCTGCTGGAAAATGAAATCAGCATCTCCATAAACCTTGTCAGCAGAGGGAAGCATGAAGTGCTCTAAAATGCTCTGGTAGGCAGCTGCATTGACTTTGGACTTGATAAAACACAGTGGACTAACACCACCAGATGACATGGCTCCCCAAATCAGGTGCCAAGTCCTGTCACTTGGAAATCAAGGTCCCAGAGTCTGAAGGAAGAGTGACCAGGCACAGAATCCAAGTTGCTTGAGGTCCAGTGTGAAGTTTCCACAGTCAATGATATGTGGAGCCATGCCATCTGCTGGTGTTTCTCCACTGTGTTTAATCAAGTCCAATGTCAGTGCAGCCATCTAACAGGAAATTTTAGAACACTTCGTGCTTCCCTCTGCTGACGAGCGTTATGGAGAAGCTGATTTCATTTTCCAAAAGGACTTGGCACCTGCCCACATTGCCAAAAGTACAAATACCTGGTTTAATGACCATGGTATCACTGTGCTGGATTAGCCAGCCAACTCTCCTGACCTAAATCCCATAGAGAATCTATGGTGTACTGTCAAGAGGAAGATGAAATACACCAGACCCAATAATGCAGACGAGCTGAAGGCCATTATCAAAGCAACCTGGGCTACTCAGCAGTAAGACAGGCTGATCACCTCCATGCCATGCTGCACTGATGCAGTAATTATGCAAAAGGAGCCCCAACCAAGTATTGAGTGTGTACACGGACATACTTTTCAGTCAGCCAACATTTCTATTAAAAATCTTTTTTTTTAAATTAATTTTATATAATATTCAAAATTTTTTTTGAGAAACTGAATTTGGGGTTTTCATTTGATGCAAGTCATAACCATCAAAATTAAAAGAAATAAACACTTGAAATATATCACTGTGTGTAATGAATCTATATACGAGTTTCACTTTTTGAATTGAATTATTGAAATAAATCAACTTTTCAATGACATTATAATTTATTGATGCACCTGTATGTTAACTGCAGTAAATGGGTGAATTACAAGAGCAACTTACTTTTTCATATTCTCCATTGTTACCATAATATCAGCCTTCATTCTGAACATTAGTGCATCTCGGTAAATTAGAATATCATGATTTAAAAAGATAACCATAATCATCGCATGTAAATTTAAAACGGCTTAAATATTTCACTGTATGTGTAGTGGAGGCTCACATACCTGCACTGATATTTCATGGACTACAGATGGAAATTATTGAGAACGTTATAATCTGGTACAGAGCATCTTTACCCTGTGTTTGTTTTTTTTCCTGTACATGGTCCCTGACAGATAAACCAATAAACTAACTGAAATGCTTTTTATTTATTTTGAACTGGAAGAAGTGCTTTTAATTTTCATCTGAAGCCTAATTGAACTTTTAAACTTCTAGACCCAGCAAGGTTTCCAACAGGATGGACTATCTTCTTTTTTACTTTAATGAAGTTGAATATTACTCTAGTTTGTGTTCAACATGCAGTTACAGCCTTTATGGAGCAGCAGAGCTGCTAAAGTACATCCAGAAAGTATTCACAGCTCCAGTATTCCTCTGTGGAGAGAGGAGAACCTTCCAGAAGGACAACCATCTCTGCAGCAATCCACCAATCAGGCCTGTATGGTAGAGTGGCCAGGAAGAAGCCACTCCTTAGTAAAAGGCACATGGCAGCCTGCCTGGGGTTTGCCAAAAGGCACCTGAAGAACTCTCAGACCATGAGAAACAAAATTCTCTAGTCTGATGAGCTAAAGATTGAACTCTTTGGCGTGAATGCCAGGCGTCATGTTTGGAGGAAACCAGGCACGGCTCATCACCAGGCCAATACCATCCCTACAAGTGAGATTTTCAGCAGCAGGAACTGGGAGACTAGTCAGGATAGAGGGAAAGATGAATGCAACAATGTACAGAGACATCCTGGATGAAAACCTGCTCCAGAGTGCTCTTGACCTCAGACTGGAGCAATAGTTCATCTTTTAGCAGACAACAACCCTAAACACACAGCCAATATATCAAAGGAGTGGCTTCAGGACAACTTCGTGAATGTCCTCGAGTGGCCCAGCCAGAGCCCTGATTTGAATCCAGTTTTACATCTCTGGAGAGATCTGAAAATGGCTGTGCACAGACACTTCCCACCCAACCTGATAGAGCTTGAGAGGTGCTGCAAAGAGGAATGGGCAAAACTGTCCAAAGATAGGTGTGCCAAGCTTGTGGCATCATTTTCAAAAAAAAAACAAAACCAAAAACCTTGAGGCTATAATTGCTACCAAAGGTGCATCAAAGTACTGAGCAAAGGCTGTGAATACTTATGTACATGTGATTTCTTAGTTTATTTTTAATAAATAAGCAAAAAAATCTCTAAAAAGCCCCCCCCCCCATTGTCATCATGTGTAAAATTGAGGAAAAAATATGAATTTATTCCATTTTGCAACAAGGCTGTAACAAAATGTGGAAAAAGTGAAGCGCTGTGAATATCTTCCTGATGCACTGTATTTGAGTTTTCACACTTTAACATCTATTATTTAATTGTGTTGTTACACACAGTTAAGGCAGAGACAGATGACAAAGTGATTTTCACAGGTGTGCAGGCTTACAGGTGAGGTAAAACATGACCTCGATCCCTGAACAGGAGTTGTGCCAGCAGGAAGATGAGCTGGCGGACATGATAGAAATAATCGAAATAATCGCGATTAGCTGAATAATCGAAAAAATAGTCATTAGTCGACTACCAAAATAATCGTTCGTTGCAGCCCCAATCAGAGGTGGGTATAGTAGCCAGAAATTCTAAATATGTAAAAGCAGTGTTATGAAATAATTAAAAGTAGACAACCAAAAATTTCTAGTTGAGTTAATGGTACAAAAAGCATCCACTTAAAAACTTGAGTAATGACTTCAGTCTTGAAGGTTTCAGGTTTTTGTCCAACGTTTATAACAATTTTCTTTTGGTTTTCTACTTTTCTCTGTAAATTTATCTAAACTTGAAACCATTTTCCTCAAATCTGTAATTTCCCTTGTACATCTGAGACTATTATAAATTTGTGGATTATTTTATGGCTATTTTTTGCCTTAAAATAAAATTACCGTTTTTTGTTTTTTTTTAATAAATTTGAAACAGACTGGTATTTTTTACTTTTTCCATATAACAATTTACATTTTTGACCATAATTTTGCAGAGCCAGAACAATAATTTAACTTTGATTTCAAAAAATTAATAAAACTGTATTTAAATAAATTAAATTACCAATGATCCAATTATTTCTGTTATAATATTTCTATACATTTACAGCTTTTTTAGAACTTTCCTCACCAGACAGCAGGAAAAGCCTCCCTTATTTTGAAATCCAAATGTTGGCACGTTTAGTCTGTCTGAAGGCTGTTGATGGATTAAAGTCACTGACTTCGTGAATTTCGGTCATCTTAACTTGCCAGGTACATAATAATAAACAAATTAGTTAATACTGTAGTGGCTGGTGAAGCACATCCTCAGCGATTCAGTCACTATTGCCTTTCCCCACATATGAATCCTAACCACACCTGTTTGCTAAGCGACTCTTCATTATTGTTCCCATTACCAGCGGGTTAAAACCACGATAATCCTCCACTGCTTACATACTTCTAGGGCTGTGCGATGTGACAATATATATCGGTGACACTATAAAAAAAGTCTATCGTTTCATATAAAACTATCGTTTATATCGGGATTTAAGAGACATACCCGTTTCTATTTTTCACCACCCTGTCTCCCACGCAGTGCGCCACAGCAGCTAACTGCAAGCTAATGTTTTGCCGCTACTTCTGTGCCAGCCAGAGATGTTGGGACTTTTTCCCACTGTGCTGTGTCAGAGAGGATAGCCCTCTAACCTTGTTTTAATGGGAGTTAAGGCACATTAACACCATCTCTCTCTAATTATAAGACAGTAAATGCTAAATGACGATGCTAACTTGTCGCCAACAGGAAACAGTGTATCAGACACATTGTTCTGGTTTAAACCTCTGCAAAGTTTAATTTTGTGTGAAAAAATATTACTCAAGCTGCAGAAGTGCGTGACAATGGCCGCATACCAACTAAATTAAAATGTGTCGGAGGAACAAACTGGCTCTTAATGAACTTGATTTCTAAATCATTTTTAATTAGTCCAGTAGCAATAAAGAATCAAGTTGAAGTCATCGCAAATGCACAATAAAAACAATTTAACACTGCAAAATTAAGAGGGAAAACGTGCATAAAATTAATAACAGATGAATTTGTACAACTGATTTTTCAGTATAATTTAAAATGTAGGCAAAGAGATGATCCTTTTTATTAGTTATCATATATAAACTATAGAATTTACAGAAAATGTATATCGTGATATATATATATTGGCAGTGCGGTGGCGCAGTGGTTAGCACTGCACCAGCACAGCAACTCACCCTTGGCCATGGGATCCCTGGTTCAATCCCAGCCCCTGACCAACAGTGATCTGTGTGGAGTTTGCATGTTCTCCTCGTGTCTGCGTGGTTTTACTCCGGAATTTTTCCGGTTTCCTCCCACATGCCAAAAACATGCAGGTTAGGTTAATTGGAGACTCTAAAGTGGCCCTAGGTGTGAATGTGTGTGTGTGTGTGTGAATGGTTAAGGGATAGCGCCGTACCGTGGCTGCTTCATCCATCCAGGTGGATGCTCTCAATTTCCCCTCTGGGGATCAATAAAGTATACAAAATCAAAAAAAATTAAAAAAAAAAAATATATCATTATCGTCAAATATGATTACTTGTATCGTGATATGAAATTTTGGTCATGTCGCACAGCCCTACATACCTCTAATGCTTCTCCCCCTCGTTTGAAGTACTTTAATAAGCACACACTCTTCTCATACAGCGATGCTAGGGAGACAAACTGCCTGCTGATTAGAACGTGCGGGCGGGGCGCTTCCGAACTCCACACGGATGACTGTAATGCATGTTTTTGTGCGCGCTTGTGGAGCGTCATTCCTTCATATTTTTTCTTAAGTTTATATTTCCTTGGCACACCAGCATAATTTCAGGGGTGGCGGCCCATCACAAGGAAATGTTACCAGAGGAAACCCTGCATTTAAAAGCTGCATAGTAACTGAAACCAGTTCTCCCAATGTTAGTTTGTGCACAAAGACCATCTAGGGTCAAATAATTGCTGGATTGTGAACTGTATATACCTGTCCACTTTCTACATGAATGTAAGTGTCTCCCCAGTGACTTCACCTGTCAGGTGACTCTGTAGAGCCATTTTTGCAAGGTCATTCAGTTTCCTCCAAAATATTTTTTTTTTTTTTTTTTTGCCCGACTTGATGTCCTTGCAAAAAAGGTGAATTTTCATCCACGTTGTGAACTCGAAAAATGAGATCCTTTGGGGTGACAGGGAAACAAAACCAGAAACAATAGGGCTCTCACCGCTGAGTTGTCAGCGCTCGGGCCCTAATTAATTCAAACTAAAAAGTGTCCTTCAAGTGCATATGCGTGCCACCTTTGTTCACAAATTGTGCCAACACACTGTAAAAATTAAAAACTCAAGGCAGGATGTGGCCATTTAGTCAGAAGAGCAACAGTCTGCTGCTGGACAGGATGTGGGTCAGGGAGCCAAGCCATGCACAGCTTTGTAGTAAAACTGTCCTCTTTATCTCTGCTGTCACACAGTTATGCAATTCCCTTTCTGTGTGTACAGTAGGTGGGGGAGAGCTGGCTGGGGGGCAGGATTTCTGCTTATTTAGCACCAGGTCTGTGTTTTGTGTCTGCTGAGGCATCTCAGGGGGCACGAAGGAATTCAGCAGAGCAGCCAGGATACTAAATAAAAGCTAATACACTGGCTATTGTTGCCATGTCGGTAAAAGGCTAACCTTTTAGATTACATAGTGTTGAAGTCCATTACAGAGCGCAGTCAACAAAAGTAAAAAGAAATTAAAAAGTGAAGCAAATTGTTAAGTATAACATAGTTGTGATGGATATACATAACAGGGCTTCCTCTGGTAACATTTCTGTGTGGCGGCCTGCCACCCAAAGGAAGTATGCCTCCACGCCTATGATACAGTGGGGCAAAAAAGTATTTAGTCAGCCACCAATTGTGCAAGTTCTCCCACTTAAAAGATGAGGTCTCCAATTTTCATCATGGGTATACAGTGATCCCTCGCTACTTCGCGCTTCACCTTTCACGCCCTCAGTGCATCGCGGATTTTTCAAAAATATTCATCAAAAATTCAAAATTGAGAAATAATGGGCGGGCGCTAGCAGAAGGCAGGGAGACTACATTAGACCATCAGGTGTCAACACGGAGAGCCGCACAACTCTCTGTTCGCTGTTGTCGTGTTGGCTCGGCTCGGAAATCTCGCAAGCTGATTGGCCGAGACGTTTCACCCCGCAAGCTGATTGGCCGAGACGTTTCACCCACCTCCTCTTCCTGCCGAGCACCCATGAAGGGAAGGAAGACCGCATTCATTGCTTTTTATCGCTCGTGTTAATCTCGCCGCGTGGAACTTTTTGCTGTTCTCTTGTGCTATTTTGTGCGAAATAGTCTTCCCATCGAGGAACTACGCCACCTCCTGCAGCTTCAGCTCTATCGGAAGCTGCCCTCGATGATCCTGCGCCTCCAGCATCTCACGATGAGGCGTCACCTGAGGAGCAGTAAAGCTCTCATTAACCTGTGCAGTAAATCATTTTCATCTTGAGTTACGTATCTTGTTATAAGAATAAGAGTTCTAAAAACATATTTATGTACACTTTGTTTACATCTACGTATGTATGTACACGTACACACACACACACGTATCATATGAGAGAGAGTGAGAGAATGAACGTACGTATTATTTATGGATGACGTCATTAGGGGTGACGCTACTTCGCGGTTTTTCACTTTTCGCGGTCGGTTCTGGAACCCATTAACCGCGATAAGTGAGGGATCACTGTACCTCAACTATGACAGGCAAAATGAGAAAAAAAAAAAAATAAATCCAGAAAATCACATTGTCTGATTTTTAAAGAATTTATTTGCAAATTATGGTGGAAAATAAGTATTTGGTCACCTACAAACAAGCAAGATTTTCTGGCTCTCACAGACCTGTCACTTCTTCTTTCAGAGGCTCCTCTGTCCTCCACTCGTTACCTGTATTAATGGCACCTGTTTGAACTCGTTATCAGTATAAAAGACACCTGTCCACAACCTCAAACAGTCAGACTCCAAACTCCACTATGGCCAAGACCAAAGAGCTGTCAAAGGACACCAGAAACAAAATTGTAGACCTGCACCAGGCTGGGAAGACTGAATCTGCAATAGGTAAGCAGCTTGGTGTGAAGAAATCAACTGTGGGAGCAATTATTAGAAAATGGAAGACATACAAGACCACTGATAATCTCCCTCGATCTGGGGCTCCACACGAGATCTCACCCCCGTGGGGTCAAAATGATCACGAGAACAGTGAGCCAAAATCCCAGAACCACACTGGGGGACCTAGTGAATGACCTGCAGAGAGCTGGGACCAAAGTAACAAAGGCTACCATCAGTAACACACTACGCCGCCAGGGACTCAAATCCTGCAGTGCCAGACGTGTCCCCCTGCTTAAGCCAGTACATGTCCAGGCCCGTCTGAAGTTTGCTAGAGAGCATTTGGATGATCCAGAAAAGGATTGGGAGAATGTCATATGGTCAGATGAAACCAAGATAGAACTTTTTGGTAAAAACTCAACTTGTGTTTGGAGGAGAAAGAATGCTGAGTTGCATCCAAAGAACACCATACCTACTGTGAAGCATGAGGGTGGAAACATCATGCTTTGGGGCTGTTTTTCTGCAAAGGGACCAGGACGACTGATCCGTGTAAAGGAAAGAATTAATGGGGCCATGTATCGTGAGATTTTGAGTGAAAACCTCCTTCCATCAGCAAGGGCATTGAAGATGAAATGTGGCTGAGTCTTTCAGCATGACCATGATCCCAAACACACTGCCCGGGCAATGAAGGAGTGGCTTCGTAAGAAGCATTTCAAAGTCCTGGAGTGGCCTAGCCAGTCTCCAGATCTCAACCCCATAGAAAATCTTTGGAGGGAGTTGAAAGTCCGTGTTGCCCAGCGACAGCCCCAAAACATCACTGCTCTAGAGGAGATCTGCATGGAGGAATGGGCCAAAATTCCAGCAACAGTGTGTGAAAACCTTGTGAAGACTTTCAGAAAACATCTGACCTCTGTCATTGCCAACAAAGGGTATATAACCAAGTATTGAGA